>VDFB02274714.1:34205854-34873137 GCA_007258455.2 Sequoia sempervirens | reverse complement strand
AAGGTTGACTATCAAAATGACAACCCAACACCATAAACAAACCCCTATCTAGAAGACTTCAAAACATTGACTCTATTTCACGAACCTCGAGAAAGAACAAATAAACACTAAAAGCATTTCAAGCAATTAAATAAGCTAATGTTCAGATTTCCTAAATCTAGTCAATCACAGTTTTCATTACTTGCATTTATCCAATCAAATACACCAATTTCATTTCACGACATTTGTATGTTTAAAAAAAAAAATCAATCATTACTCTAAGGTTCACAATTAAATTCCATAATCAAAGCATTTTAATGATTAATGTCATTTGACTAAAATAAATCATTCATTAACTCTAAATTTCACAATTATACTTATAATCAAAACAATTTAATAAAAGAAGTCATCTGATTAAAATTTAAATCAATTCACTTACTCTAAGTTTTACAATTATTTTCATAATCAAAATATTCTAATCATTAAAGTGTTTAATTAAAATCAATTAATCTTTATTTCCACCTAGCCTTAATCGATCAACTAAATTACACATATAACAACATTCAAATATATATATAACAAATATATATATTTATATACTTAAATAAATTATTATTTAAATATTAAAATAATATTATATATATATAATATATTATATATTATATATAATATAATATACATATATTATATATAATAATATTAATATAATATTTAAATAATATTAAATATAATAATAAGTAAATAAATAAATAAAAACAAAAATGAAATTAAAATTTCAGTTTTAAAACAAAGATGCCCTAACTGGGCGCGAGCCCTCCCATATGGGGAAGGCCTAGGTTGCCACACAGCCTCCCTCGTGGGCGGCGCTATGTGGGCAGTGCCGCTGCCCACAGGCAGCGGCGCTGCTTCCACACAGCACCTCCCGTGGGGGGTGCTATGTGGGAGCAGCGCCTCCCACATGGGCGGCGCGGGGGTGCAGGGCTTCGACCCTACCCTCCGCCAAAATGAATTTTTCATTTATAATTTTTTTTGTAAAATAAAACTACTGACCCAAAAAAAAAGGTAAAAACCAGGGGTGCGAAAACAGGGTACCCCTGTGTTTTTTCAAATGCCCAATTTTTTTGAAATAAAATTCCAATATACTGTATGTATATTTGCAAGTGTATCTATGTGTTTAAATGCATAGGTATACTTGCAAATATACATACCCAGATTCTCCATTTTTTTAATCATATTGGGCAAATGAACAAATTTTTCTTGCAATAACATAATTGAATTTGACAAAACAACTAAAATTTAGCATATCAAATTTGGAATGAAGATTTATGTGGGTATTCTTCCTACTTTCCAAAGAGATCTTGTTTTGGGTTTCCTCTCCTAATCTAACAGCTGTTTGCAAGATTTTAAAACATTTTCACATGTTTTCTTTGCATCTAAAATGGCATTCAAAAGCTTTCAAACAACAAACAAGAAAATGATGATTATTGTAAAGTAACAAGGAAACAAGAAATAAGGGTGAACCTGATGTTTTCTCCCAAATGCTTGAAAGCTTCAACAATGGTGATCCAATCTCCAAATTCAGCCACAGCCAAAGCAAATTCTCCACCAAAAACAAAATTGCCAAACAAATGAAATTTTCATTTCTTACATAGAACTTCCCCAAATTTGGTCAAACCCCCAAAAATATCCCACCCACTAAATTTATTGGGCTTTTGGAGGATATTTTCTATTTTCTAAAATTTAAAAAACACATTTATTTTCAAATCCTATTTCATTGCATTTCAAAATTTCATTAACAAACCAAAATCTCAAGGTTGCAATAATATGTCTTATTCAAGATTTCCAAATGTGACATTTAAATACATGTCTATTTTGTTATTATCATTTAATTTAAATATTTAGTATGATTTCCATTTCCATTATCAATTTAAATTTAAATATGCCATAATGGCAAAATAACTATTTCATTTAATTTATCACCATTTACCTAGTTAATCCATAGACTAAAAATGATTTTATTAATTAACTCAAAATAACCAATGGAACAAATTGCATTACAACATTGAAACTAAATATGTTAAATCGTCGTTTAAATCATATCTACTATTTTTAATAACCATTAAAATAAGGAAATAAATTGTTAACCAAGGAGGAATGAACCAAACAAAACTATTAAACTTGACGACAACTATGACTAGGGTGATGACTTAACACGGAAACCTAGCTACTATCTCCCAATCGATAATCGTTGGTAAATGGACACGCTCGAACCTGTGATTCCAGGTGGAGTCGATGTCCTGTACCTATTAACTTGCAACCAAAGAGCATAACGAATGTGCAAATATATACATAATAAGACACACCGTGAAGTGGAAGTATCAGAATCATAGGGTACTCGCAAGCGAGTGATACAATCCCGTCCCCTTCACCCATACAGGCTCTAAAACTGATGAGTCTAACAACCACAATATAATTAAAGCATAAAGAATTTTAAATTAAATCAGTGTTACACAAATTCAAAACATGGCATAATGATAACATCTAAATAAAATCCCATCACATCAAAATATAGTGTTTACATCGCTTAACAGATAGCGGTCAAAAATAACCATGTGCCAAAACGAAGTGCTAACAAAAGTGAAGCATACATAAAAACAATGATCGATCCAATGAGCAAAATGGAGGGGTGCTACATTCTCCCCCCTAGGGTCAGGCTTACTCCTGGAAGCCTGCAAACAAACAGGAATAGAGCTCCCTCATCCTAACTGCATCCTCGCAAGTGGATGACGTGTCATCCCTAGGATCCCACTAGACCCTAACCTGATCAATATCTCACCCTCGAAGAGCGAGCATTTTGCGCTCCACCATAGTCACGGGATCCAAAGCCAGTTGCCTGTCCTCTACCTGTAATGCATTCCAGTCAAGTACATGAGAAATGTCTGGATGGTATGGCCGAAGAATTGAAACATGAAAAACATCGTGAATGTGCGAGAGACTGGGCGGCAAAGTAAGACGGTAAGCAATAGGACCAATCTTCTCGAGTATCTCGAAGGGTCCGACAAAGTGAGGCGCCAACTTAGAGCCCTTCCCATATTAGATGGGGCTCTTTCGTAGATGTACCCACAAGAAAATTCTATCGCCTACTGAGAATTGACGATCCACTCTATGTGCATCTGCATACTTCTTCTGCCTATCTTGCACTGCCACCAAGTGCTCTCTGATCCTATCCACCTGCTGCTCCATATCCTGTAACATCTCAGGACCCAAAGTCACTCTATCCTCAAGTCGATCCCAACTCAAAGGAGTGCGACATGGTCGCCCATACAATGCCTGGAATGGAGGCATGCCGATAAAACTCTGAAAACCATTATTATAGGCAAACTCTACCAAATAGAGATAGTCTTCCCATTGTGTTTGCTGGTCCATTACATACATACATAACATGTCCTCAAGGATCTTATTGACCCTCTTGGTCTGTCCATCTGTCTCTGGGTGGTATGCTGAACTGAAGTTCAACTGTGTCCCCATCGCATGCTGTAATGAAGTCCAAAGAGCTGAGGTGAACATTGGATCCCTGTCAAAAATAATCCAACGTGGAATGCCATGTAGCCTCACTATATCCTCCATGAACAATCTAGCTACAGATGATGCTGTGTAAGAAGAGTGAATAGGTGAGAAGTGTGCCACCTTCGTCAACCTATCAATTGTTACCATAATTGCATCATGCCGTCTCGAAGAGTTGGGTAAACCAACAATGAAATCCAATGAGATGATATCCCACTTCCATACTGGTACTAGATGTGGCTACAACAGCCTTGCTAGATGCTAGTGTTCAGCCTTCACCCGCTGACACTCAAGGCATCGCGACACATAATCTACAATATCGCGTTTCATCCCTAGCCAAAAGTACAACTGACGCAGATCAGCATACATCTTCTTCACCCCAAGATGGGCTGAATAAGGTGCTCGATGTGCTTCAGACATGACCAAGGTGCGAAGATCACCTGAAGAAGGGACGTATATGCGTCCCATGTGCCTCAATACCTCATCTGAATCCATGGAATAACCTGAATATCTGCCCCCAAGGGGTCTTCCTGCCTCAATCTCTATTCTAACCTCCTGATACCAACTATCCAATGGAAGGGCAGAAAGAATCTGACTCAACAAATCCACAACAAGAGTCAACTCAGATATCTCATGTATCCTCCTACTAATAGCATCTACCACAACATTCTCTTTCCCCTGTATATACTTCACCTCAAAGTCATATTCACAGAGAAACTCCATCCATTGCCTTTGCCTTGCATTAAGGTTGGGCTGCGTGAAAATGTACTGAAGGCTTCTATGATCACTATGCAACTCAAACCTATGGCCAAGAAGGAAATGCTTCCATCTCGTCAATGCATGAACCACTGCTGCTAACTCGAGATCATGCATAGGATAGTTCAGCTCATGATCTTTGAGTTTTCGAGACTCATAAGAAATGACACGACCCTCCTGCATCAACACTGCACCTAATCCTTCCAAGGAAACATCTATACAAACTACAAAGTCCCCAGTCGGATCTAGTATCGCAAGTATTGGTGCACTAGTTAGCTTCCCCTTCAGATCCTGAAACGCTACCCCACACTTTTCTGACCACTCGAACCTCTTCCCTTTCCTTTGAACGGAGGTGATAGGATAACCTATCCTCGAAAAGCCTTGCACAAAATGCC
Source organism: Sequoia sempervirens (assembly GCA_007258455.2). Lineage (NCBI taxonomy): Eukaryota > Viridiplantae > Streptophyta > Pinopsida > Cupressales > Cupressaceae > Sequoia > Sequoia sempervirens. Next base: position 34,868,443 of record VDFB02274714.1, on the reverse strand, counting down.
TGTAATAACCCGCTAGCCCCATGAAGCTACGGATCTCTGCCACATTCGTGGGTGCTAGCCAATCTAAGATCACTTGGATCTTTGAAGGATCCACTACAATACCTTCTCCTGAGATCACATGACCAAGGTATTGGACCTCAGTCCTAAAGAATTCACACTTTGACAGGTTGGCATAAAGCTGATTATCCCGCAAACACTATAATACCTGTTGTAAGTGCTCCTCATGCTCTTCCACTGTCCTGGAGTATATCAAGATATCATCAAGGAACACAAAGATGAATCTGTCTAGGTAAGTACGAAATACCCCATTCATCAGACTCATGAACACTGAGGGGGCATTCGTCAACCCAAAAGGTACCACTGTGAACTCATAGTGACCATACCGCATTCGAAACATTATTTTATGGATATCTGACTCAAAGATGTGAAGCTGATGGTATCCAGACTTAAGGCCAATCTTCGAGAAGATTGTGGCACCCTTAATCTGGTCAAAAAGATCATCAATCCTAGGAAGCGGATAACGGTTCCTGATGGTCACTTTGTTCAACTATCGGTAATCAATGCATAATCGAAGTGAACTATCCTTCTTCTTCATGAAGATGACTGGTGCTCCCCATGGAGAAACACTAGGGCAAATAAAGCCCTTCTCTAACAACTCCTCAAGCTGAAAGTGAAGCTCTTTCAGCTCCTGGGTGGTCATACGATAAGGAGCTCGAGAGATGGGTTCTGATCCAGGTACAAGGTCTATCTTGAAGTCTATATCCCTCTGAGGTGGCATCCCTAGAATCTCATCTGGAAAGACATCAAAATACTCTTGAAGGATGGGGTGACTATCAAGAGAGACTTTCTCCTCTCCACCTCCTAGATCAAAATCATCCACTAAAACAACAAATAACTAGCAACCCTAATGCAAACACCTTCTCAACTACATAGCTGAGATGACCCTCAAAGAGATCAGCCTCTGAACTCCCACTACCTCCACTACTCTTCCAAATGCCTCAATGCATCGAATCAACTTACGTCGACAATCTATGACCGCACTATGCGCCTCTAGCCAATCCATCCCTATGACAATGTCATAAGAACCCAAAGGAATGACTCGAAGGTCCAATGTAGTATGAAGAGGTCCAACCTCCAATCTACAATCTGGTACAAGGGAATGGGATGCAACCTTCGCACCCGAGGCTAACTCAACCTGCCACCTATCGACTTGCCTTACCACACCCAGTCTACATCGCGCCATGACGGAAAAAGAGATGAAGGAGTCTAATGCTCTAGAACCAAACAAAATGGTAACTGGGTTACCTAATAACATACCACAAGACTCCACCACGGTACCCTAATGCTCTACCTGGCAGTTATTAACTGTTGTGAAAACTTGATGCCCTCGACCAACATTCCCAATTGTAGGCTCAGATGTCGCTTGTCCCTGAGAAAATCCAGATGTGCCCCTGTTGGGACACACTCTAACAATATGGCCCTGTTGGACGCATGCAAAACACTCAGTGCCTTTGCCATAGCCCCTACCTCTAGATGGTGCGCTAGACTACTGTGCACTACCCTTGAAGGTGGATTGGGAACTCTATGCTGGCTGATCATAGCTGAAGCGTTTAATGCGCCTCCAGTTCCTGTCCCCCTCACACTGCTGGAAACCCTTACGTTTCCCTTGCGATGCTGCCTGTTGCTGCTACTGCCCACTCTGAGATGGTCCCTGCTGTGCTCTGGAAGGTACACCTCCCTAAGACTGACCTCCTCTAGCACTAGAACCTGCTACTGAACTATTGCCAATTTGAGCTCCCATATGACCTCCTAGTGCCAAAGCCAGGTTCTCCTCTACCAACCGCGCCTTCTCTACTGCAACCTCCATGGTCTTAGGCTCGAAAACCATCACTCCTCTGCAAAGATGAGCATTAAGGCCCCTGACAAAATGATGGACCAACATGCTCTCATCATCAGCTATCCCTGCATACTGTTTGAGGTCATAAAAGCATCGCTCATACTGCTCAACGGATAGGGCTAACTGATATAGGGCATGAAACTCATCCCCTTGTCACTGACGCCAGTGCTCTGATAAGAAACGGGCTCTGAACTGCTCTACAAAGATCTCCCATGACACAAAATTGATGTCAATGTGGAGCTTCTGCTCCTCTAGCCTCCACCAAGTGGAAGCAAAACCTCGCAAGTGCATGATAGCGCATCGTGCCTTGGTATTGCTACCATATGGATGCATCGCGAAACACCTATCCAGATCAATAAGCTAGGTCTCTGCCTCTAACCCAGTACCAACTCCATCATATAAGGGTGGGTGTGCTCTAAGAAAATCCCTCATGTGCATCTCAGTCTGAGGTGGTACTTCCCTCTCCGTAGGGTTTACCTAAACCACTGGCTGTCTCTGACCAATGAGTGCTAATGCCTCCTCTAAAGATCTACGCGCAGCCTCGATCCTTGGTGGATCCTGCTACTAAGCTATACCCACTCAAACATTCTGTGATGCCTGATGCTCTTCCTGATCAGGTATCGAGGGAACCTCACGAGGAGAGTCATGTTGACTCTCACCACGACCACCTACACGACCACGACCATGCCCTCTACCCTTTCCGTGTCTGGGAGGAATAATCTTGTGCAGACACATCAAGGTATTAGGCAAGGTACACAACACAAAAACCTGCGCAACCAAAAGCTTAATGGGTTCATCACAATCCCAGAGTATCCAGTGTTTAAACCTGGCTTTAATACCATGTGTAACACCCCCGCCATAGAACCCTAGGGGAAGTTGCACATAACAGCATAAACGCAATAATTTTTTTTTTTAAAAGCAAAACAAAGTAAACAAAGGTTCACTACACAATGCCAACAACCCCTAAGGTTACAAGACTCAGCTTACATTAACCCGATTATAAAACATGAATTAAAACCATTACATATATTTGATTAACAATTAATTGCACATACATTCCATACATGATAAAATTAAATCAAAGATACAAGAGTTCCACATGATCCCAATGATATGCTTTACATTAAGGTTACAACACTCATTCCCCGAATGAGATATTTCCAGAATATAAGGTTACAATTTACAACTTCCACCTCAATACAAAGAGGGGTATTAAATTACATCTATAACTGAAAGAATAAAACATGAAGAACTGGGTCCCATGAGCTCTCCAACTGGAAATCTCGTCCAAAGAACATAAGCTGACCCAACAGAATAAGATGCACATTCCACCCAACCATGTGATACCCGAAGGCTCACCCCCCGTGCTAGGAGATAGTAACAAGGATTCCTAGGCAAGACCATCAACCTTAAAACATAGACTACACAAAACTGAAACCAAATAAACACAAGTACCACATCACAAGAGCTGAATGGCCATACGAACAACCCTAGAATGACTCTCACACCATTGACATGAGTCACATTGCTTCCAGACATAAAATAGATCAAGAATGTCATAAGGACCAAATACAAACTGTTGACTTAGTAAGAGTGTCATTGTATAGCTCGTCAAGGGATATCCTCTGGGAATCTTCCTAGGCTCTGGCCCCCACCATGGGTTATCCTGGTGGCCTCTACCGAAATCACGGCACCCATGCTCACTTATGCGGGATCAACTACCTCTCATGAAGACAAGATAGATGACCTTTCCATTCCAGGCCTTCTCGTCTCATCCCAAGTCTAGACAAGCCCTTGGGTCCATGAGCGAGGCATAAATTAATCTTGCTTAATGTTTGATGCAACCTAAGCTTCTAAAAGTTTATTATGTTATCACTGAATTATCCAACTTGCAAAGAGTTTCCCTGACACCACTTTGTGTGTCGACCCCCATTGCAAGCCACTCCTCTAAGACAACTCGTGGAGTAGATCCACACTCAAGGGTACACAAGTGCAACCTAAGGAGAATGACTCCTATACAGGACCTCAAGTCCACACATCCCGTTCTCAATAACCGGGTTAAAGCGGGATAAGATTGATGCACTACCCAAAGAATCCAAAGGTTGACTATCAAAAGACAACCCAAAGCAATAAATGACCCTCTATCTAGAAGACTTTAAGACCTTTTACTCTATTTCACGAACCTCGAGAAAGAACAAATAAACACTAAAAGAATTTCGAGCAATTAAATAAGCTAATGTTCGGATTTCCTAAATCTAGTCAATCACAGTTTTCATTACTTGCATTTATCCAATTAGATACACCAATTTCATTTCACGACATTGGTATGTTTAAAAAAAAAATCAATCATTACTCTAAGGTTCACAATTAAATTCCATAATCAAAGAATTTTAATGATTAATGTCATTTGACTAAAATAAATCATTCATTAACTCTAAATTTCACAATTATACTTATAATCAAAACAATTTAAGAAAAGAAGTCATCTGATTAAAATTTAAATCAATTCACTTACTCTAAGTTTTACAATTATTTTCATAATCAAAATATTCTAATCATTAAAGCGTTTAATTAAAATCAATTAATCTTTATTTCCACCTAGCCTTAATCGATCAACTAAATTACACATATAACAACATACAAATATATATATAACAAATATATATATTTATATAATTAAATAAATTATTATTTAAATATTAAAATAATATTATATATTATATATATATAATATATAATATATAATATATTATATATTATATATTATATATATAATATATAATATATTATATATTATATATATAATATATATATTATATATATAATATATTATATATTATATATTATATATATATATTATATATTATATATTATATATATAATATAATATACATATATTATATATAATAATATTAATATAATATTTAAATAATATAAAATATAATAATAAAATAAATAAATAAAAAAAACAAAAACAAAATTAACATTTCGTTTTTAAAACAAAGATGCCCTAACTGGGCGTAGGCCCTCCCATATGGGGAAGGCCCAGGCTGCCACGCAGCCTCCCCCATGGGCGGCGCTGTGTGGGCAGCGCCGTTGCCCATAGGCAGCACCACTGCTTCCACACAGCGCCTCCCGTGGGGGGTGTTGCGTGGGAGCAACGCCTCCCACGTGGGCGGTGCGGGGGTGCAGGGCTTCGGCCTTGCCCTCCGCCAAAATAAATTTTTCATTTATAATTTTTTTTTGTAAAATAAAACTACTGACCCAAAAAAAACTTAAAAACTAGGGGTGCGAAAACAGGGTACCCCTGTGTTTTTTCAAATGCCCAAATTTTTTTGAAATAAAATTCCAATATAATGTATGTATATTTGCAAGTGTATCTATGTGTTTAAATGCATAGGTATACTTGCAAATATACATACCCAGATTCTCCATTTTTTTAATCATATTGGGCAAATGAACAAATTTTTCTTGCAATAACATAATTGAATTTGACAAAACAACTAAAATTTAGCATATCAAATTTGGAATGAAGATTTATGTGGGTATTCTTCCTACTTTCCAAAGAGATCTTGTTTTGGGTTTCCTCTCCTAATCTAACAGCTGTTTGCAAGATTTTAAAACATTTTCACATGTTTTCTTTGCATCTAAAATGGCATTCAAAAGCTTTCAAACATCAAACAAGAAAAATGATTATTGTAAAGTAACAAGGAAACAAGAAATAAGGGTGAACCTAATGTTTTCTCCCAAATGCTTGAAAGCTTCAACAATGGTGATCCAATCTCCAAATTCAGCCACATCCAAAGCAAATTCTCCACCAAAAACAAAATTGCCAAACAAATGAAATTTTCATTTCTTACATAGAACTTCCCCAAATTTGGTCAACCCCCAAAAATATCCCACCCACTAAATTTATTGGGCTTTTGGAGGATATGTTCTATTTTCTAAAATTTAAAAAACACATTTATTTTCAAATCCTATTTCATTGCATTTCAAAATTTCATTAACAAACCAAAATCTCAAGGTTGCAATAATATGTCTTATTCAAGATTTCCAAATGTGACATTTAAATACATGTCTATTTTGTTATTATCATTTAACTTAAATATCTAGTATGATTTCCATTTCCATTATCAATTTAAATTTAAATATGCCATAATGGAAAAATAACTATTTCATTTAATTTATCACCATTTACCTAGTTAATCCATAGACTAAAAATGATTTTATTAATTAACTCAAAATAACCAATGGAACAAATTGCATTACAACATTGAAACTAAATATGTTAAATCATCATTTAAATCATATCTACTATTTTTAATAACCATTAAAATAAGGAAAGAAGTAGTTAACCAAGGAGGGATGAACCAAACAAAACTGTTAAACTTGACGACAGCTATGACTAGGGTGATGACTTGACACGGAAACCTAGCTACTATCTCCCAATCGATAACTGTTGGTAAATGGACACGCTCGAACCTGTGATGCCAGGTGGAGTCGATGTCTTGTACCTGTTAACCTGCAACCAAAGAGCATAACGAACGTGCAAATATATATACATAATAAGACACACCGTGAAGTGGAAGTATCAGAATCATAGGGCGCTCGCAAGCGAGTGATAAAATCCCGTCCCCTTCACCCATACAGGCTCTAAAATTGATGAGTCTAACAACCACAATATAATTAAAGCATAAAGCATTTTAAATTAAATCAGTGTTACACAAATTCAAAACATGGCATAATGATAACATCTAAATAAAATCCCATCACATCAAAATATAGTGTTTACATTGCTTAACAAATAGCGGTCAAAAATAACCATGTGCCAAAACGGAGTGCTAACAAAAGTGAAGCATACATAAAAACAATGATCGATCCAACGAGCAAAATGGAGGGGTGCTACAAAGGAGTAGTGTGAAGGTTGTAGAATGAGCTTAGAAAGTAAGAATAAGTGAGAATTGAGCAACAAAGAGTGGAGAGAGTGAATAGATTTCAGAAGGAGAGAAAGGGTGTGAGTTGATGGACTTGAACTAGCAAAAGGGAGGAAAAAGACATATTCTTCATCGATCAAGGAAGCAGGAGACATTATGCTTCATGACTGATGGAGAAGTGTAATTCCAAATTCCAAAGGTAGGAATCTTATTAGGATAAAAACATGATATGTGAATGTCCATGTGGCACGCATGTGTCCCCGGTAGATATTCATCCATCGACACAGAAAGATGGAGCCAAGTGGAATTAGCTAGGTGGTGGCAGTGAAATTGCATCATTAGGTTTACATTTTATAAGGTAGGGGAAATTAAATGGGGAATTTTCCTAGGGTGAAAATTTTCTCCATTACAAACCATAATAAGAAAAGAAAAAGAAAACTTGACATGGCTAGTAAATTAGTTAAAAGAGTATGATGAATTAATTAATTTAGTTACAAAAGGGTTTAGAACTAATGGTACTTAGTCATGGCCTAGAAGTAGTATTTCTCAACCATTTATTTTTCTAACTTGAGAACCATATCTTGATCCAAATTTGTCACCCCTGAAGGTCATAGTCAAGAAGGGTATGAGGGACTACTAACACCAATTCATCTCTTAAAAAAAATGATTTTACATGAAGAATATTTAGATGTTGTAGTGAGTGGAAATGTGGGTCTATGAAAGGATAAAATTTTCAAAATCCTAACATTCCAAGAAAGAATGGGAAGTGAAGGGAATAAATATTTAGATATATTTTTTAATAATTTAGGACTTACCATAAACACCATATAGGCATCTGAGAAAAGACGTAATAATTGAAATTTATTTAATTGAAATATACTAACTAATGAAGTTTTATTGAAAGACATTCTTTAAAGAAAAGATACCTTTGAGGAGATTAGCCACCTATAAATTTTTTATTTTTTTTAACTAACAAAATCTTATCATTTTACTAAATTAATCACTATTATAATTTTGTAACATTTTTTTAATATTCAACATAAAGTTTTTAGTGTTCAAAATAAATTATAGTTCATTATTTATAAATTTATATATTTGAAAAGATAATTTTTAATAAAAAATAGTGCATGAATATAATTGTTATGTTAAATAGAAGTTAGTTGAAAATCCGCAATAGAGAAATCAATGATTATAGTGACTATTGATAGGATAAAGCCAATCTAGTTCCATTAAGTTGAAAATAAAAATGGGTGGCATTGGGATTACAAATATTACCATCAATAGTCAAAGTTACTACAAGTTAGAGAAAAAAATAAACATAATCAATGACTTTACAACAAGCTCAAAGAGGTATAACCACAAAATGATATTGATAGGGATATGTCCCTTTTATCTTATATTACTATGATGGAAACATATATGTACTAAATCTACATAGGATTCAAAGGGTAGTTATGAGAATCATGTAAGAGTGATAGAGAATAGATAGAAGAGAAATAAAATAATTGAGAGAAATCTAAGAGAAACAAATATAATGTAGTATATATAGAGAAGGATAGAGAGAATAAGGTATAGAGATACAAGATATGCAATGAGAAGTATACGAAGAACATGCGTTATTGTAATGCATTCACATGTGATGAGTATGAGATGCTGATGAAAAATTGATATGTTTGGAAGCTTGTGTTTTCCTCGATGTCAACAAAGCATTTTTGCATTGATGTCAACCCTTGAGGAAGTAAGTGTGTTCCAATGTGTTGCTTGTATTATGTTGTCATTAATATTGTCACTGGTGTCAACCTCTAATGTAGCATTGATGAGTAAATTCTTATGGATATCAACCTATTGTGTGGTTGAGGTTCCGAGAAGGTGTTGTAGATGTTGATTTGGTGTTTGTGGTGCTTGGTTTCCAAGTGATTTTGAGAAAAAATGAATAAAAGAGAGTCTAGTGTGACAGAGTGGTGTTAGTGTTTTCTCTACATTTATTCATGGTTGAAGATGTGCTCATACGATTTGGATGTAGTCATCAAAGGTGCTCAAAGGTGTTATATCTAGAGTTTCATGTGTTGGATCATCGTATAGTGGAAGACGTGTTTGACAATATGTCGGTGTGGTAAAACAAGGTGTTTGGGAGAAACGAGATTGCTCCACATTTCTCCAAAGTAAATTTTTTGGTGTTGTAGATCTAGGAACATGATTATAATGTTTGTATCTACCTTCCCTTGAAGTTTTATTTGTTGAGTTATTTTGCAAGGTTGTGTGATGTGTTGGATGTATATACTAGTATGTCCAATTACACAATGAACATGTGTTCTTGAGTTTCAGGTGATTGCAGTAGCTTTGCAGAATATTTTGATGATTCTCGGATATTTTGAGATATTTTATGGATGGTTTGGAGTGTTGTTGTATGGTCCGTGAGATGTTTTCAAACATTAAGAGTTGTATTTTGTCACTTGTTAGTGTTAGTACAAGTTTTTCCAGCCTGGCATGCTAGCGCTAATTATTGGGGATAATTTTTGATTGGTGAGAAGCATGTTTATGTAGATTTGGGTCCCAGTTATGTATTGGCATGGTTTGGATTTACCTCTTTACATTTTGAAAGTGTTTGGGGCTGACCTATTTGGTGTTACACAATAAAGGTGTATATACTTCATTAAGTCTTACCTAATTGAGATTGGCTTAGGTCATGGAGGGTATAAATGGAAGGTGAATTTTTGTGTGGATTGAGTGCAAAGTGTGTGCAATGAAAAATATGTGAAAGTGATCAAATGTGTTGATCTGAGTGTAAGCCTTAATTCTTATGACTTCCTGATGCAATGAGTAGAAGGTTTCTACATTTCAATCTCTTTGATGAGTTTTTTGTGCATCAGTGGGACCATACCTTTAACATATGAGAGATGAATTTTTAGTAGTTCAAATTGGCAATGAGCCACCCTTTCTTTCTTCTTTCTTCTAGAAAACGAGTCCTTTGGTAGTGAGCCACCAGTAGTGATACTTTCTTTATCTTTTAGGGTAGTGAGCCTTATTGTATTTGGTGTTGCAATTTAGATATTAGTGAGCTAATACTCACCATGGTTTTTCCCTTCTTGGGTTTTCCACATAAATCTAGTGGTGTTATGTGTTTGATGTTTTTAAATTACTTCTTTACATGTTTACATTTTGTTAATGCATGTTAGGGGTTTAATGGTGAATAAAGGTTTAAGAACTAATGCAAATCTAAATGTTAATGAGGGTTTCTGATGTTTTAAAATTATTTAGCCAATTCACCCCCCTCTCAATTGTCATGTGCATCTAACATATATATGTATGGTAAATGAGTATATTTGTATGTTTTCATTTTTTTATTCTATAATATTATATAGCATATGTTTTATTTTTTTTCCTTATCCATCATAGTGGGGTAAAAAATAACATTAGAATAGAAATAATAGAAATAATCAATTTGCAGTTTTTTGTCATTATTTAGTTTTGTTGTCAATATTCTAGTTTTTGTTTGTAAAGAGAAGACCAATTCTAGGGAGAGTGTTGTAGTGAAAAATATTAAGGAATATTTTTATAGATGAGTATGAATGTGATTGTGATATTGTCGAATAGGGCACACTAGATCCTATCCCTCGGGGGGTTAGGAACCTAGGGTTACAAATGGAATTGAATGTATAGAACAAGACACCTTCATGACCTTCACAGTTCCATAGAGAATCTGAAACACTTCTTTTAACAATTTTCTCAATATGCTCGACATATACAATCTTCAATACACCAAATGCTAATAGTGTTGACATCAATGACAATCACATATTAGCAACTCAACTACAACATCTGACAAAGCAATACATCATCATCATTCATCATCATATCTAATAAAGTCTCGACAACTCATAGACTTTTTGGACTTCTGTATCTTCTCAGAATCAAGGGTTGATCCCTCTCATTCTTCTCTCCTCTTTACACTAACATACTATCATGACATGCATCCATCTCGCATTCATACTATGCTAGCATACCCATCCTGGATACTCATACATATCATCATAATAGGAAACATCATTCATCTCACATGCATTGCACCATCATTTAAGACATTTAGGATAATATAGATTTGTTATTCTTAGCATCTTAATTCATCTCATTTGCATCGTCATTATCATATAGATCTGTTAGTCTAACCATCCATACATCCATCTTGAACCTCTTTGTCACGAGATTGACTCTAAAATCAAACTTTTCAATCGATCTCTCAAGGGGGCACTTTACCATTGTACTTCTTTCCATTGGGGCATCCGAAAAATAAAAAAAAAATTGAACTTTGATCTTAGCAAGGTTATTCTTTAAACCAACGCAACAGGTACATTGCTTCAAAAAGGGGAAAAATGTAGACATGCAAATAATCCTAACTAACATAGTGCATCTAATTTCGACAAATTATCATCAAATGCTTCTATTAATCAAATAAAACGGTTTATTAGATTAATTCATTAATTCCTATCATGTTTAATTAAATAAATCAATTTGTTTAATTAAATCCCCAAAGTCCTCTTATTTGATTAAATAAATCAAATGATTTAAATCAAATATCATAAATTCACTAGCCCACTTAAAGTTAATTAAATTTTGAATTAATTAATTTTAATCACCTTCTAATCATCATTAATAAATTCTCCAACTTTTAACTCCCCAAGAGTGAAATCAACCCTTGATTAACTAACCCACTTGCACATGAAAATAATTTCTTTTAGTTAACTAATTACCTTATGTATCCTCTCAAAAGCATATTCTAGGGAATATTCCTTCATTAACTCAGACCTTTATTTGACTTTCTTACTCAAACAATTTCCCTCCAAAACATCTCAACCACATGCAAAATGTGGTCAATCCTCACCAATTAGCATTGAGACAAGTGTTTCAATCTCCTTGGCTCTCTTTTAGTCCTGCATTCCTCCCATCTCTCCATTCTTCAATCCTTCAACCTATAAATAGAAGCCACTTCTACTTGAAATCCATCCACAATCTTAGCATTCTCACTATAGGCACATTCATCTTGCACTTCATCACTCATCAGCTTTGCATCTTCACCATTTTGGAAGTTTATCAAGGGGGTGGGAAAGGGCATCCTTTTCACATCAAAAGAGCACCACTCCCACTATGGGATAGGTTTTATACATGTTTCATATGCTTTCAATTAGTTTCTTTGGTCTTTTATTGTTTTGTTTGCATTATCAAGTATGTTTAAATATCTCATAGGAATACTTGGTTTGCTTTGTTTAATTTGATTTCTATGATAATGTTTGTCAAGGTTTAACATTATGCAGTTTTAGTGTTTACACACATAAGCTTTATTTTACATAAAATTATGATATTCTACAAGTAACAAATGATATTTTTTTGTTCAACTACTAGTGGTACCATGGTTCAGTCGAATCTTTAAAATGCCAAATTTTGGACACTTCTCAGTAGATGTGCTAATGTGGCAAGTTGCGTGATGAGTCACATCTCCAAATCTTAGTTATAAATAGATAATAGGTCAGTCCACATTCCAAAAAAAAAAAAACAAAGATCCTACGATATTCAAAACAATCACTACATGCTAACAAAATTAGCCTACATGACTACTAACCCTTCTCCCCTATTCCATCAAAATACATCGCGTACTAAATAAAAAATAAAAAATGACATAGCATTCTGTCGATCTTAAAAATTTTGTTCAATAAAAAAAAATTATATAATTTTTGAGGTCTTTCAAAAGAGCTCATTTGAAACACTTACAGAGACCACTCTACCGTATAACACAATCCCACTAAATCTCTCTCAGCAGTCATGTCGACAAGACCTCGAGACACGCTGCAAATAACTAATAGGGTCGATTCAACGCGTTCACCCTAATTCAATAATGCAGTGGACTGGTCCACACGTTAACTGTGGAAAGTCTAAATCTCGACCACGCTAGCATTTAGAGAAAAATTGACATCTTGTGTAGGAGCACATGTCAACATTGGAAACACTGACATTAGGAACAGTTCGCCGTATAATGCGATCTCACAAAATCTCAGTCATTCCAGTCATGCCGACAGGACCTCTATATACGGTGGAAATAACTCGTACGGCCGATTCAACGCGTTCATTCTCCCTTGCCCGGCAGTTGTTTTTGACATTAATGGCTACGGAATTCAGTAATGCCTGGCACTGGTCCACACGGAATTTTGACAACGATAGCTGTGCAATCCACAGCCCACTTAAAAATTCTTCGCTTCCAGAAGAACCAATTTACATTCTTAGTCTGTATTGACGTTATCATTACGCTTTATGCATTGTTTGTTCGTGGAAGTCAAAACCCACTTTTGACCTGTAAATCTGCGTGATATTTAAGCTGGGTAAAATTCATCCTTAAATTTAATTTGCCCCTGTATTATCTTTAATTGAAACTTATTCATGTTGAATTGTGTTTTTTTTATGAAACTGTAAATTGTGTCCAAATGAAGATATGAAATTTTGTAAGACTTCCGACTGCAGTAGACACCACCTTTAATCCTCTAAGGATTATGATTGTTAATTTTAGAATATTAGGGAATTTTAATATAAAGTTTTTATTGATTGAGATAACATAAAATTTACCATTTACAGATAGATATATATTGGAAAAGGTCATTTAAAAAAAAATTAATGCATGCATACAATTGTTATCTTAAACAAAGCTTAATTATAAAGCTACAATAGAATATTTAACAAGTTTAATGATTGTCGATAGGATAGAGCTGATCCAATTCTTTTATTTTGCAAACTCAAAATGGTCGACTAAGGAGAATATTGGTGAAAAATCCTACAAGAGTGCCAAATGTTGCCATAAAAGCAATGCATCCTTCTACGGAGTAGAAATAGTCAAAGTTATTATAAGTCAAAGAAATAACAATGCAACATAATCAATAACTTATAATAACGCCAAAACTGCATAGCCACAAAAATATAGATAGGGACATGTCCCTTTACGTGATATAACTATGAACACAACATATATGTACCACATCTAAAAATGAGGTAGACGGTAGTTATGGGAATCATGTAAGTGAGAGAAGTGGCATAAGAGTAGTAAGAGAGGTAAAAGAGAAAGAAGATAAAATAATGTAATGTAATACCGGTAGAGAAGGATAGCTAGAATGATGTATGTAGAGGCAAGTTATATAATGAGAAATATATGGAAAATATGTGTTAATATAATGCACATATGTGATAAGTATATGATGTTAATAGAGACTTGATATATGTATGGTGAATGAGTATATTTGTATATTTTTTTTTGCTTATTCTATAATCCTAAGAGATATATTTTGATTGTTTTCCCTATCCATCATAGTAGGGTAAAACACAACACTAACATAGAAACGTTATTAAACAGTAATCTACATTTTCTTATCAATATTCAATTTCATTGTAAGGACCTTAGTTGTCAATGGTATGGAGATGATCAAACCCAAGGAGAGTGTTGTAATGAAGAAACTTAAGATGATCATGGAAGTGATTGTGATATTGTTCAACAACACACACTAGGTCCTATTCGTCCAGAGGTTAGGCATGCAAGGGGCGATGAATTAAATGGAATATTCTAGATAAACATGTAACCATTGAGGCAAATCTAGTTTGAGATGTTGAAGATGAATAAAAAGATTAATGTAAAACTAAATTAAATACATGGATCGAAAGAGATGATAGAAAGAAAAAATAGAGGCTATTGAAGAGATTAAAATATCAAGCTTTCAACTACCATTACCATACTATTTAAAATTTTGGGTGTCCAAGGTAGTAGTCCTATCATAACAATTACTATCCACACCACTTTTGGACCGTCTCCCCTAATAACTATAAATACATTTATAACTTTTATAAAAGGAGTGGTCACTTGAAATATATTACCTTTTAAGCAATGATAGCTTCTAACATGGTATAACACTTGTTCAATTTTCTTTTAATCATTATTCATATGATATAAAGGGAGTTAGTTAATAACCTTTCAAAAATAAATGAATTATCCTTACAAGGTGGTTTTTGAAGATGACATAGAGACCTTTTTTTATTTATGTATTTTTCCATGAATTAAGGAAGACAATGTGATACCAGGTTAATTAGTTAATGACATTTCAATAATGAATGAGTTATCCTTACAAAGAATTACTATATTTTGAAGACAATCTTGTGATTTTTTTTTGTTTTTTGTATTTTTGCATGAATTAGGGAAGATAATATGATAAATTAGGTGATCTATAATTAAGATCTTTATTCTAATGGTGGATCATTGTAACATTTTTCATGTTGATGATAGATCATGGAGTGTGATCTCAAACATTAATATTAAAAGCTACTATACAACTAAATTTAGAAGCACTCTTAGATCTTTTGTATGTTACTTTTCTTTGAATTGCAGTTATACTTTTTGAAATTGCAACAATAATAATCTCACACAAAAAATTTATATATGTTCAACAAATATATCTTTATGAAAGACAACAATACAAACCTTGTAAAAATGTTTGGATGATTTTATATCTATATACACATTAATGAGCACTATAAAAGCTATTAATGACCTTTGAACAAAAAAACAAAATTATCTTTTGAAAATATTGCTGATTTTCCACAATGACCCCACAGCTTTTTTGTTTTGTATTTTGATCTAAATTAAAGAAAACAATGTGATACCAAACTATTTAACTAACGATCTATAAACAATAAATGAGTTAAAGGTGCTCCTGGTTTTCCATGGCAACCCGTGTCATTTTTTGGCTCATGTATTTTCTCGTGAATTGAAGTAAACGACGCCGGCAGTCAACTCATCCGGTTCATCGCTAAAATTAATTACGGGAAGCAAACTCAGAGCAACCATAGTTATCTTGTCCATAAGTTCTAAGTGGGTTGCACGGCACATTACTGATCAGGGCTACAAGAGCAAGATGAGGTGCAGGTCTTACTTTTCTATTCTTTTTTTCTTCTTCGTAATGAAATTTTCATCTGTGATATCATACAGTTGGTCTATCTGCAACAATGATTCAACTTACAGCGACGGCAGTCCATATTCTACTAATCTGAATCAAGTAATGAGTGATCTGTTTAGAAATACACCTCAAAGTTCAGGGTTTAACACTTCATCCTTTGGTCAGACACCCAACAAGGTCTATGGCCTTCTGCAGTGTATTGGGAATGTATCTGTAAAGAAATGCTTAGATTGTGCACAAAAATCAAATCTCTCTTTTCAGGAAGTTTGCCCCAACTACATAGGTGGCCTGATATTGAGGGATGACTGTTTTCTGCGCTATGACAACTTCGATTTCTTTTCAGAATTAGATCCCATCCCATATTACTCTTATACGGGCCCTGATATCTCAGGCAATACGGACGATTTCAAGGCTACAACCTCTAGTCTTCTCTATAATCTGTCTACTTTAGCTTACGACCCTGCAAATAAGGGATTCGCTATAGGATCAGCCAACTATTCCACATCACATAGTGTATACGGGCTCGTTCAATGTTGGAGAAGTTTATCCGTCAAGGATTGCAAACAGTGCTTGTTTAAAGCAAGGAGTGTTCTGGAAGATTGTTGTTCTCTGAAAGGAGGAGCTCGGGCTATGTCAAGAAGCTGTATGGTCAGATTTGACATATCCCAATTTTTTTGACACTACACAGTCACCACTGATTCCAACAACTTCTACACCTCCAAAAGGCCAGGTCCAATTAAAGAGTAAGCACAGCCCTTTCTTTTTAAAACCAAGCACATATTTAGTGTTTGTGTTGAATGCCATTTGTATCGTGTTTTTTTTTTAGAAATGCATATTTGAAGTATGACATAAGATGTGTGGTTTGATGGTTACTCATCATGTTCGGACATATATTTGAAGTATGACATAAGATGTGTGGTTTGATGGTTACTCATCATGTTTGGACATATGAAGGAAGCATTGAATGAACTTGATGTATTAGAAGTGTTCATGGAAATTACTAAGTGTTTTGTAATGAATAATAAATTGAGTGTAAATGCTCTTGGAGGATGGCCTGTTTTATCTCATGAAGGTTTTCTTGGGGTATATCTTGTGGAAACTTAATGGTATGTTTGTTTGTTAATATATGTGGTGGATTTTGAATATTTTTAAAAATATTTTTCTCATGGAGTTATGTGGAAATATTTTTATTGCTACACTCTTTTTCCTTTCAAATGGTATTAGAATCTAGTTTCCAAGTCACGAGTGGAATCTCTAGTTAAAACCCTTGGCATAAATAGAATACTATGCGTAATTGGATCCATTGTCTTGTAGGAAAAGAATGGATTCATTTTCAAGGTCAAATATATGTTTGTAGACTTGGATCGTTGCAAATATGAAGCTTGATAAAAATTTGGCAAGTGAGTCTTCTATTAGGGCATTTTCTATGAGGGCTTTTGCGGCGAGCTTTTGTTAGAGATCTCCTAGACAAAAATAAGCCTCACTATTAAGTCCACAAAACCTTAAAGCCTATTGATCAATATAAAAATAGTATATTTTGGGGTCAAAATAATTTAGGTGATTTTTTAGAGTTTCAAAAATATTCATCGATAAAAATCTATACAACCATACAAAATTTGGACAACAAATAGGTACAATTTGTAGAATTTTTAGTAAAATAATGTACACTAATCTATCTTCATACTATTTAAAAAAAAAATATACATATACATATATATATATATAAGAAAAATTTTCTAGACAAATAGAGGTTTATATTATTAAATTTGTATTATAATATTTTGTTTGGGCTAATGCCCCTAGATGGTATGCCACCTAATAGGTCAAAACCCCCAGTATTCTTGGGCTCTAATGGGCTCATACTATAGATGGACCACCTCATTATGCAACCTTCACCACAAAGGATAAAAATGCTTTCATCCCATCAACAACTAGGCAATGTTGTCTATCCACCCATTAGTCTTACCAGCCACTAGCCATTGTATAGCCACTAGTTTATTTTAATCCATAATAGATCAATACAATTTTGAGGGGCATAAATTTCATGTATGGTGTAAAAATTTTTACTTCTAATGAGCATAAAAAATATTTATTTCAACAATACATAGTGGTATAGATTTTGTTATCAAAATTTGCTATTTGTGTCAGAATTTGGCGCCTAAACCTAACACAATCCAAAGTGGTTAATAGATGATACCTAGAGAATACAAAATAAAAAATTCAATTTTGAATAGGCAATGAAGAGAATTTGTAATATATACTACATAGTAGATCATGTATTTTTACATTAATGAGAAAAAAGGTTTATACTTGTTTTAGTGCGTATAGGATCGTAAAACTCAGGGTGTGATTGTGTGAGCATCTAAATCAATTCATAGAAAAAAAATTGTTGGATTGCATGTATTGTGAGACCAATATGATGGTATATTAGGCTATAATATTTGGGTATGTGCAGGATCATCATGGAAAAAACAAGCCCTTAAGTGGCAAAAAATTTAGAAAAATCAATGTTAGGCAACTTGACGTAAAAATTTGAATAAGTTATTTATATTATTTCAAAAATATGTAAGAATAGAATTTGTAGAAAATTAAATTTAGTTTCTAAAATACTAGGTTTATTTAAAATAAATAAAATCCATTTGGTGAAAATTTGAAATTTCAATGCATTGAGTACTTAAATTTTAGGGAAAAAAAGAAGTAGGTGTCATCTAACCACCTAACCATAATAAAATGATAATATTTTTTCATAAGATTTTATATATAAGTAGAGGACTCATGTCCGGATGTGATGCATATTTTTTTGTATTTTTTTCCAAGTAAATAATTAATTATGTTTTTTTTATTATAACTTTTAAAAAATATAAAAACTCGTATGTTTGACCACCTTAACTTGGTCAAAATTTCATGAAATTTATTTTTTCTTTTTTTAATCCTATATTATGCGAAACATAGAATGTGATTCATGTTTACGATTCAAAAAATGTGATACCGTTTGAAAGTTATAGATGTTTTTCAATCAGCCTATCGATGAGGACTTTAGTCGTAATTCTAATATAAAATAAATAATAATAATTTATTAAATTCAAATTAAATCATAATTTATATTGGTGGAAAGTTGAGAATCTCCTCTAAAACCCCTTTTCATTTTTTCATTTCATCAATTTTGAGTAAAAAAAAAGTTGTCAGCCACACCCTATAAATACCCATAATATTGCCACTTTTTGGCCCATCATGATCTTGCACATACCCATTTGGTACTTTCTACTATAGTTCTATAGGTTTTAGAGTATTGAAATTGGTGGAGACAAGCACATAATTTATCTTCTTTTTTTATGACATGGTTGATATATGTGCTATAATAGGAATTCTCAATTCAATCAGAGTTCAGTTCAACTGTAGTGATGGTGATAATATAGTGTCATGGATATTCATGTATATTTGAGATTTGAGATGACATGATCATATATATTTGGTATGTTGTGTTATTAGATATATTTTTATGATAGGTTGTGTTTGTTGGTGTGAATAAGGTGTTTTACCTAGCTATTCCACTAATAGATCCTATTCATATGTTAAGTTTACTTAGGTCCTAGGAATATTTCTAGAGGTAAGATTTGTCATTTAGATTGCATCTTATCTTATAGAATTTAATACTTGAGTCCTAGGTCATTTAATATTTGTTGAGTTAGTTGTCTCATGACATAGGATTAATACATTTTACATGATCCTATCTAATCCTGTGTCTCTCATTGGCTATATAACCAAGGGGTTCTCATTTGTAAATCATTTCATTCTATTGCAGTCTAGTGCATGGAATATTGATCACATTTGATATAATCTTATCTTGCATCATTATTGCAAATTTATTCTCTTTCTATTATCTCTTATAGAAGGTTCTTTTATGTTTTGTAAGTGATCTCAGAGGCTTCAGTCATTGAGTGACTTTAACATGGTAGTAGAGCTTCATATTTAAAAATCCCTTCTCATATCATAGGGTGATTAAGAGTTGAGGCATATTAGGGGAAAATGGACCTCATTATTGACTCTAGAAGGCTACAAAACCCATATTTTTATATAAAAAGATTGATATTTGGGAAAAAAATTGAGCCATTTTTTAGGGTTTTAACAAGGGTCACAAAAAATTCTCGTATAGTCCATACATTGTATAGATCTGTTCTAATTAATGTTGTCTATACATGGTCATACCATACCATTAGATGTATGTAGTACCAAGTAGGGAATTAACCTCTTCATAGAGAATATTCTCTATAGTCACAAGAAGGTACATGTTTTAAGCATCATCATTTTGTTGGAAGAGGTAATATTTGTAGGTTTTATAAATAAAGAAATTATTTTAAATGAAAATATGTCAATGTAATTTGTAGTGCTTTGACCTATTGGCATGTTCTATGGAGAGCCCAAAAGGCTTAAGGCTCATGGAGGGGAGGGAGAGATGGGTTGGGGAGATGGAGGGTGCACATGGGAGTCGTCACCCCATAGCCTTTCCTTCACATAAAGCATGATTTTGTTGGCGAGGCTTCACCCCCCCACCACCCAAGTGGCGATAACATTTTTATTGAAACATTAAGCACCTTTTAATGAAGCCACAATCACATGGATGACCTTAATATTTAGTGCCCAAGTGCTTAGTTTTTTCCCCCAAGCCCCAATAGGGAATTTTTTAAAACTCCATAGTTTTTGCCAAGGCATCAAAATTTTGCAAATAAGATATCAATGGAAAGTTGGTTCTAATCACTTCACATTGGTGCAAGCCATTTTTTAAAGTTTTGATGTAGGTGAATTTTATTGCTTATGGGTGATCCCACAATAATGGGTTACACTTTTTGGCCAAGCTTGACATTGAAATCAACATTTTTCACCAAATCTTCACTTTCTTACACATATAGCAGCTAAACCATTAAGAACTTGAAGATGAAGAAAACTAGTCATTTGTTAGATTTTGTGTGTAAATTCTAATTATATATTTTTTAAAATTTTAAAAATAAGTTGTGAATCATTTTATATAATTTTTAATAGCCTAGTTTTTCTACTAAACAAATTTTTTAAAAGGTGATGTTTACTTCGTACCATATAACTTCTTTTATAGAAAATATGCAATTCTAATTTTTAGAATATAGATTTTTCATACCAATATCTAGTGCATGAATATTTTTTCATAATCTTTTGTTGCATATTTTTTTTAATTAACTTTCCAAGTCAAAGTAATTATAATTTGAACAGAGGTGTACTTCATACCACATAACTTTTTTTTCTATATGAATTTGAATTAACTTATTCTTTTTTTGTGGGAATAAGGACATCAATACCTAGTGCACATGTATTTTTTAGAGTTTTTTTTCTCTATTTTCGTATTTTTTCGTATGTGTGAAACAAAGACCTTGATGTTCATTGAAACACCTACATTCACAAGAAATAAAAATAAATATAATAATCTAATTAAATATATTTAAAATAATACTTTTTGGGAAGCTTATAATAAGGGCTACATTCTTACAGTTTAAAACTAAAGTGGGTTTTTATCAGCATTTTGATAGGTGTAGAGAAGACTCTATTATAGGTATAGTTTAAAAATAATGAGGTTCTATCCAAGGGGGTTTGATCAAACCCTCTTTAATTGAAATACTTTAAATGGAACCTTTAAAGTCTTAAATCATTATATTTTTCAAAAATATGTGATTTCAAGAAAAAATCAAGATATCCTAGAAAGTGTAACCCATTATTGTGGCAGCACCTTGATTGAAGTCATATTTTTGTTATTAGACCTTCAAGCTCATAAATGTTTGGTAGTTTATCCATTTTTTATGATTTTTATAGCATTGGAAAGGTACTAAGGAGCTCTACATTTCTATCCATGCACTTTTTCCAAATTCAACCCCAAGAATCTTTTATTAAAATTTGTATGTATTGTTATTATGGTGATCACTTGAACATGTTAACACTTGGAGAAGATATTTCCTTTTAAGGAGGCTTAATTTTGAGTGTAGATCATATTGGGAAATTGTAATTTTAGTTTGAGGATCTCATTCTAACATATTATTGTATTTTTTCCATTTTGGTACATTTCACATCATAAACTATAGAAAGCAATTTTGGCATTGTAAACACACTACATATAAAGTGCCAAATCATAATTTTTGTGGGATTCTTGATTGAGTGATTTCAATGGTCTCTTGGTGTGCTCTTTTGATCTATTTTATAGTTATCTTATTTCCCATGGATCATTATAATATTTCTTTGTTACATCATACAAATATTAAACTTGTCATCAATAGGTGTGGAGTTCCATAATGAATCAAGGACACTCTCTATATGTTGAGAATAAGGTACATACACCTAAAGATGATGATCTAGAAAGATAAAATGGATGATTAAACATACTAAATCTTTTGGATGTCTTTTTAGAATTTATCATCTTTTTTTCTTATAAATTGAATCATGTAAGGATTCTCATGAATCTTGGAATAAATTGAAAACATTGTATGGCACTATAGATGAAGTATAAGGATATCAAATTGATAATGAATTGATGAGCCTTGATCCTAATAACTTTTTCAAGATCCAATATTACTTCACTAAGGTTAATGATCTATGAGAGCAATAAAAAGAATGTGGAATTAAGAAAAAGGACATTCAATTGGTTTATAATGCATTGAACAAACTTGATTCTAATTATGCAACTTTTTTTTCTAGCTTTCATACTCATAGGTTAACTATGGGGTTTCAATATATTACACCTCAATTTGTAGCTTTTTCTAAAATATTAATACATGAGCAACAAAAGCTTCTTTCTATGCATTTGAAATAGTCACTTCAATCTCAAAAATTGTTGTTTGTTCATATCAAAGAATCAAAACAATTTGATAAGAAATAGAATAAATAAAAAGAATACACATTTAGATCAAGCACAAAATAAATCCTCTTCCAAAGAGAAATCATATAAGAATAAAAAGACTACTTTTTCATATTGCAAGAATCTTGGACATGAAAAACATTCTTGTTATAATAAGGATATTAATGAATTGAAATGTATCTTCTTAAAAAGAATCACATTGATCTACCTCAGGGAAAAATTTAGTGGCGAATCTTCGCCAATTGGCGAATTCTAGGAATTAGTCAACTCAAAATTGGTGAATTTCTCGCACCCACAGGGTATCCAAATCGCCTGGAATTTACGAAACATAGGTCTAATGCATGTCGATTCGCCAATAATTTTTTTTATGAGGCATATTTAAGCAACAAATTCACCATTGTCAAACTAAGAATTTCAAATGGACCGACTAATATTTTCACCTAAATCCTGGAAGCATTTAATAAAAAACACCTACATATTCGCCAATACTATTAAAACGACATTGTATCAGGACCCATTTCGCCAATTAAAATTTACAATTAGTTGCTTGTGAAGACTCATTTCGCCAATCAAAATTTATAAATAGTTGCTTATGAGGACCTATTTCGCCAATAATATTAAAAAATAATTAAATTTGAAGGAACATTTTGCCTTGAAAATTACAACGTATTGCCAAATTTTTAATATACCATTTAAAAATCCCATAGAATTCACCAAATATGGAATCATGGATTGATATAAATACAATCAAAAGTGTCATTTATTCTTACACATTTTGTTCAGTTCTGAAGTTGTACGTCTCGATTTGGAAGTCAGCGAAAGCCAAAAACGTAGACTTAAAGGTGAGTGATCACTGATCATTTCTTTATTATGTTATTAGTTATAATAATAAGTTTTCTTTATCTCTTTTCCATTCTTGCTTTTGTCTTAAAGATGATATTGAGTAGGGAATGGGATCTATATTATTATTCTTTGTCCTTCTTAAAAAAGAAGACATTTTTTTCTAGTTTTTTATTTGAAGTGAGAGATGAATATGTTGATCAAATCAGAGATTAATATGTCAAGTGACTCAAGCAACAATGGTAAGGCTCCTATCGCTCCTAGGGTGTTGAAAATACTCCTGTCGCTCCTCAGGCTCAGGGTGGTGAAAATACTCTTTCCACTCCTCAGGGTGTTGAAAATACTCCTACTGCTCCTCAGGGTTAGGGTGGTGAAAATACTCTTTCGGCTCCTTAGGGTGTTGAAAATACTCCTATCGTCCCTCGGTGTGGTGAAGATCAAGAGACTCAGAGGCCATCAAAATTCCCAAAACATAGACGTACCATACAGTCTTACTTTGGAATTGCAAAAGCTTCTAATCGATTAGGTCAAGATGGAGCTACATCATCAACTCTTCCACCAAATACTGGTAGCATTCACAATACCTCAGTGCCAACACAAGGTCAAGTTGAGATTTTCATTGATTTAAATCAAAATGTATCAAATTCAAATGGGGATGGCAATACCGCAGAAGAGGGTATGTGCAAGATCATGATGCCCAGCCAAAAAGTGGCAATATTATGGGTATTTGTAGGGTATGTGGCTGACGAATTTTTTTTACCCAAAATGGATGAAACAAAAAGGGTTTTTAGAGGAGATTCTCATATTTCCACCAATATAAATTATGCTTTAATTTGAATTTAATAAATAATTATTATTTATTTTCTATTAGAATTACGACTAAAGTCCTAATCAATAGGTGATTGAAAAATATCTATAACTTTCACGGTATCACTTTTTGAATCTGAAACATTTGTCACATTCTATGCTTCACATACTATAGGATTAAAAAAGAAAAAATTAAATTTCATGAAGTTTTGACCAAGTTAAGTGGTCAGACAGGGCGAGTTTTATATTTTTAAAAGTTGTAATAAAAATTTATAATTAATTATTTACTAGGAAAAAAATTACAAAAAATATGCATCACATCCAGACATGAGTCCTCTACTTATATATAAAATATTATAAAAAAATATTATCATTTTATTATGGCTAGGGTGGTCAAGCGGACACCTACTTCTTATTTTTTTCCTAATTTAAGTACTATTGCATTGAAATTTCAAATTTTCACAAATAGATTTTATTTATTTTTAAATAAACCTAGTAGTTTAGAAACTACATTCAATTTTCTATAGATTCTATTATTACATATTTTTGAAATAATATAGATAACTTATTCAAATTTTTACGTCAAGTTGCCTAACACTGTTTTTTCTGAATTTTTTGCCACTTAAGGGTCTGTTTTTTCCATGATGATCCTGTACATACCCAAGATGCTCCAAGGGATACCCTAATTAGCCAGAATGAGATAATTGAATTGGATGAGGATGATGTTGGCAGAAAGAAAAGGAAAAGCAAACAAAAAAGGGGGCGTGAGTGGGAAATGACAAGGAATTTTCAACTTGGTTGGTTGTCAAATTACCCATTCATTGTAGCAGTGGGGGAATTAGACAATGTTGAAAAAGAAACACATGCCAAATGTATGATTTGTACTTGGAAATTGGGAAAATCCAACACGTTGCAGCTAAAGATTGACACTATAGAAAAACATATTGGTAAAGTTTGTGAAAAAAAATCATAGATAGAAAGGAACAATCAGTCTTACAATGGAAATCAAAGGAAGAATGTCTTTATGTTACATATGCCATAGATTATGAAGAGCATCAGAAAAGCATGTTGAAGCTTGCAACATGTAAAGGTACACTTGAGGCTCAATTTGGAAAAGCAATGGAAAGAGCAAATATGTCATAAACTATTTAGATGAGTGTTGTTTTTCATATTTTGTCTAGAGGGCGTCCTATGAGAGGCTACCAAGAATATTCTATTTTATTATCTTTATTGAATGTTCCTCACTATCCCCACACACATTGGTTAGTAAATGCTAGATGGGAATGGGAAAAGTGTCTTGTTGCAGTGAAAAAAGAAGATTTAAAGGAGAAAGTAAAAGAGTCAAACTTTATTGCATTATCTTTAGATGAAGTTATTGCGGTAGACAATACTTCTTGGGTCTGTATGCATTTGTATACTGTACAACAAAATGTTCACCAAGCTCATCTTCTTTGTGTTCATAAAATGAAGGATAGTTCAACATCGCATAATATATTTGAACTAGTCAAGAAATATTTGAATGAAATTGCAGGTATGGATGAGTTGACCATTGCAAAAAAGTTGGTGTGTGTAGGAGCTAATGGAGTTGTAGTGATGCAAGGTCAAAGGATCGGTGTTTTCACAAAGTTACAAACTACTTGTGCACCATGCATGCTTGGAATTCACTACATGGCCCACAAAATAAACTTGGCATTCAAAATTGTAAGCAAGTTTCCTACAGTATCAAAAGTTGAAAATCTAGTCCACGAGATCCACACACACTTCTGCTAAAGTCCCAAACATTTCACAAAAGTTTAGAATTTTGCTGAGGGAATAACACCAGGAAACAAGCTTCTTAAGGATGTTGATCCCAGATGGATCTCCCTGCATGGACCAGCACAACGAGTTCTTTCATAATATCAATCCTTAATTGGAGTGATGTACGAAAACCACAGCACGGTAGACAAATCTCCTAACCTCTTACATAGGTTAAGTGATATAGAGACACTCTTGACTTTAGCTAGTCTTCTCCCCATGCTAGATGAAATGAACAATCTTGTGAAGAAAGTCCAAGATAGAGTTATGTATATTAATGAATATGCCAATCTGTATAAACATACATGCTTGGCCCTCGATCATCTATATCTAGATTTAACACCAGATGGCGCAGATTATAACTTGTGGCAGAAAATTATTGATTTGAATGATCTTGATAATTATTTACAGTTTAATGGAAGCGAGAACTTATGTATCTATGTACGTGGATATGAGATACAAATGTATCGATGTAAGACTACCAGGTGCTCTAGTAGAGAAGTAGGTCTGTTAATGAGGAAGATTTTAAAGACATTTTTAAATCTGTTGGTGATAATTTGAAGGAAATTGCAAAATATCTTTCCTCAAAGATTCATGATAGATTCTCTTGAGATGAAATACTTGAAGCCATGAGTATTGTGTATCCTCAATTTTGGTAAAACCAGATAACCCAAGATTTTTTCATGCTCAAGTAAAAATCTTGATCAAACAATTTTTGAAAACTGTAACAATCAATGAGCAAAAAATAGAAGAAATTTTAAATGAAGATAAGCTAAAAATGTAATGTAAGGATTTTTCACTAGCTATTAAGGACCAGTATAAATCCATAGGCAAGGACAAGACCTTTGAACCGATATCAATAAAAAGGGTTTGGACAAACTTAGGTCAGAGTGAAATATTGTGTGATAAGATATCAAAATATTTCAAACTTGCCGATTTATGTCAAACAATGATATTGGGGTCGGTGGAGGATGAGAGAGTTTCAATACATTAGGGTTTTTGAAATAAAAGTTAAGAAACAAACTAGACAAGAATTTGGAAAATTGCTTGAGGATGAAAGGAACTACGTATAATATTAAAAAATTTCCTTTTGATAGGGCACTCACAATCTGGAGGTCCACATGTGAAAGAAGAGGGACTGGTTTGTGCAACACTCCAATTCCAAAGGCTGGTACTGGTGGCACTACCATGGGCAGTGAGACTGGGATAGATGAAATTGACGAAAATGACATAGTGAATGTTGAATTTGAGACACAGGTAGAAGAAGGTGAAGAGCAGACTCAAAATCAAGAGCTTCAAGATGACTCTTTTACTCTATCTGATTTTGAATGTCAGTTTGAGACCATGACTCCATTTGGGAAATGGAAGAGAATTAGCAGCTTTTAGATATTTATACTGCACTACAAGATTCATGAATTAGTTTCCATTGTTCCAAACTATAGTTGTTGATATTTTATATTATATTGAATTAAAATTGAAATTTTGAATCATTGCAATTCATGATATTTTATTTTATATTGCACTTCATGAATCATATTCCAAACTTTAGTTGATTATATTTTATATTGTATTCCATGAAATTGTGATATTTTATATTTTATATTGTATTCCATGGTATTGAATTTGATATGTGTTTCTGTGTCATTTTTAAAGAACAACACTTATCACTCAACTCATAAATTCCTATTGCATTTCCATTCACAAAATCTTTGATAAATAACTCAAAGAATATTAATCCATTCTATGAACAGAAGTTAACAGTTCAACATCCACAACTTATAAGCTAACAAAAGCTAACAGTTCAACATAAATAACTTATAAAGACATCCACACAACTTAAACAATAAAAGCTTAAACTACCAAATCACCTAAATTATTCAGAGAAATCCTTATGCATCCATCACCATAGAATATTTTTTCACAGATAAACATTCCACAACAATGAAATTAACCAAAAAATTATCATTCCAGTAATAGACAATCCACTGGAAAAATACTCAGCAAAAGCACAATAAATGCACATAGTACACACCATAACTCAAAGATTGCACATGCATGAACTTCACCATTGTCTTTCTATATTGAAATAACAGAAAAGCAATAAAAATAACATAGCTTTTTTTGTCTTGATAATGGTTCCTTAAAGACAACCGTTTTAGAAACTAAAATAAAAAGTCTTAGAAGTATCAAGAGAGCCAAATTAAAGAAAATAACATAAAAAACTAAAAACTAAACAACATTGACTCCTTCGCTTTCAATATTTTCTGCCTCCTCCTTTAGTAACACCTCCTATGCCTTTCATCTTTGCCTATAATCCTGGTACATGGTGACAATTTCGGTGATGTTTTTGCTCCCTAGTGTTGTAGTAATCTCTAACCTGGTTCTCCATTTTCCCAAAGCTTTTTCAGAATCAAACAACATTTGAGATCTTCTCTCTTCTCCAGAATTATAAGCCTTCAGATGGAGCTCCATTGCACTGAGTTTTGAGAAGGACTCCCATGTCACTATAGCAGGATCAAATATTTCTTTATTGAATTTCTCTCTAAACTTCAAAGATATATCTCTTATATCTAGAATCCTTTCATCAAACTCATCAGTATTTTCTACTCCCAGAATTTGAAAATCTTTTTTAATTTCCTCCAACATTTCATAATAATTTCATTCACCAGATTATCATATATATTCAATTTCCATTCTATTGAATATTACCAGGAAGGGTCTAGCTCCTTAGGATTATTCAAAAAAAAATCACCAATTAATATCTTCGGATCCATAGAGTTCAATTCTTTCAGTTCTTGAGAGAGCACATAGAGACTAGTTTGATATTTTATGACATCCTAAAGTTTTCCTACTAACTCCTTCCTCCTGTCAAGAACTCGAGTGTAAAACTGCAAATATTTATTCAGAAAGAAGATAGCCTCTTGAGATATTGTTTCCATCCCCTCACAAGTAGCTCTGGAATAGCTCAAATTATTTATAATTTTTTCTATGGTGAGCACATCGATGCCCTCTACCTAAGGTTAAGAACTTTAGGCTTCATTAGATGTAGGAGGAGTGGCCATGTAAGAAATAAAGTTACTCAATGCGAGGACTTGAGATTGCGGTTTTATATTTTCTTTCCTCTATTCTTTCACTCTTTTAATCAAGGTAATGACTGAATAATTGGCATGCTACATATCACCTTACAGTATTGGAGGCCCCATATCAACATGTGTGACTTTGTAGTCTTCCGCTATTATTTCATCTTTATTTAAATCCTTGACAGGGTTAGCAATTTCTAACATTTGATTTCCAAAAGTAGCATCAGTCACCATCCTTGACATCCTCTTGGATTTCTTAGGTTTTGAAGAGCTTTGAAGTAAATTTGTAACTGTATCCACTCCAACTGTCATTGTAGGAGTATACTTTCTCTTCTTCTCCACTACTTTTTTCAGCCATCCTAGGGAGGCTGCTACCAAACTAGAATCTTATTTCCCTGTAATAGTATCTTTAGGAGCGGTAGGAGTGAAAGGTGGATTATTAGGTGAAGAGGGAATTTCAGAGTCTTCAGACATAGGAGGAAAGATATTATCTTCAGCGATCTATTTAAAGACAGTTTCAAAATATACAACCACAAGTTGAAGTTTTTCTTGATTGGTATTCTTCTTAGGGGTAGGAGAAAGCACACATTCTTGTTCACAGATGCTCTTCAACTTGAATATTTCTTTTGGCCTATCACCATCACCTCTTGACAGAGAATTTTCACTAGACGACCTAACAGAGGGTTTTCTCGATGATACACTTGCACCAGATGCTTGCGTAGACCCCTATTCATTCTTTTGTGATGACTTCGGCTCCTGAACAGGACCAACAACTTGCCTCCATTTCCTATCCAACCAGTCCTAGGTTCTTTTAAGCAATGGGGCAGCACACACCCTCATATCTGAAATTTCACTTTGGTTCCAATCAACCCTAGGGTGGGATTTATCAAGAAATTTTTCATATCCAGGATCTAAGATTATTGAATCCTCAGCTACATTTTTAGGAATGTCAAATTGAAGACCAAAAGCCTATATTTGTTTTAGCATTAGCCTCATATAATCTCTTCTCAAAACTCCATTCTCATTGACACAATCTTCCCAAAAATCTTCAATAGATGGGTGATGTTGATATGAGCTCCCTCCATAAAGATTCTGCTTCACAAAACACTTACTGTCAAAATTAGCTCTCATAGAAAAATTCTAGAGGTTATATTCCATGAGAAGTCCTTCAGCTCCCCTAGCCATTTGGTTGGTTTTGCACAAAAATGAAGGGGCCTCCAATGGGAAGGCATACCCTCATTTCCCCATGTTTATATACTTAATATTAACCATTGCCATTTTTCGACAAGCTTCCAGAAATATCATTAAATCTTCATGATACCGAGGTAATTTCAATGGGGCTTTCTCAAAACCCCCTATTCTCAGATAGGAAAACTTATCAAATTTGATATAAAAACTCCCATATTTTGATGCAAGAGAAATGGATTTAGGGGAAAGGCGCATTTCTGGATTTCCATCCAGCTTCCTCACGGCCTCCATTAAAAATGCATCATTAACATGACAAAAATCATCCATTCCAAATTTTTTAGTGAACTGGGGAAAGTGTTTATACACAGGCATATCAAAAGCTTGGGGTCCTTATGGCTCCAACCCTGGACAAAAGGACCTCTGACTACCTACAATGTAGGTTAGGCAAGAACACATACAAAAAGTAGTAGTATTATGTGGAAATTAATTAATTTCTCATTCAAATGGAAGCAAATAACTTCAGCCCAGTTAATGAAAATGTTCTCATAACAAACTGTGAAGATAAATCGATACATCCAATCCTCAAATAACTCAACTTGTTTATTCCCAAAAATGCAATGCAATAAAGAAATAGCATCTACAATTTCTCCCTCAAAATGTAATCTTCTGAGTTTATTTGGCAGTTGTGACTTACCTTTCCTTTCAGTCTTCAGCCAGGTTTTGGCCATGGAGTGCTTACACCAGTCTTTATACGCTTCAAAAAATTCACCTGCCACTAAGACATGTATTCTAGAGGTTCCCTTTCTGGAATCCTCAACGCTCAAGAAACGGCTTCAAGAGAAATTTCTAAAATTACAGTCCCGTTTGTGGCTTTAATTTCCTGTGTTTGCGGAATGTACCTTCTTGCACATGCACTTATCAGGTCCACACTCAACACAGCTTCCAAAAACCCTCCAGCTTGAGCTAGTCCACTTTCTAAGAGTTTTATATCTATCTCAGACTTGTCATCTCTCTCTAGCACGCCCAAAATTCATCTAAGTTAAAAATTCTGAGCTTCGTACCCTTACACCGACTATACGTTCACTCTGCATGAGCGAAAAATGAAAATTCATGGAGAAAGAATGTTTGCACCTCAAAAGTACTAGCATTGGCAAAGAACGAGAATGCAGGCTAAATGTCTAAGTACAAAGAATGTTTGCACTTGAGAAGTACTAGCCTTGCCAAAGAATGAGAATGTAGGCTAGATGTCTGAGTAAAACTTCACCACACACTTATGTCGTTATTTTTGAGAGGACATGCATTGAATGTGGCATTCAATTTCCTTCCTTGAAAAGGCCTTGAAACATGCATGCTTTTGGAAATTCCTCAAAAGACAACTCTAGTTTAGTCCGTACACAAGTCCATAATGTCGTGTGGTCGGTGAAACTATGAACCTTAGAACCAAAGTCTGAAGTTTCAAAGTTTTTGAAATCTCTGACCCACCGACTACAAAGATGACCAAGGTCCAAGAAACTAGAAATACTTGCAAGTTTGCAACTCAACAAAGTGAACGAAATTAGGGAATTGGGAAGTTATGAAAATTTAGAACTCCGCAACAAGGTTATAAATTATAAAACTCTGATGACTAGCAACAGATAAGGTTATAAATTATAAATCTTTGAGGACTAGTGACTAAGGTTAGGAAAAGCACCAAAATCGTAACTTTGAGTGATAGAAACCATAGCATGTCATTAGTCTTCTTTGTCATTATGCATTGATGTATGTTTTAATTCTGGATCTAGTTTAATGAACCAGTTAAAGTACCTTGATTAAAGCATGAATTCATATAAATTTTTAGTGGTTCTGATAAGTAGTACTAGTCATGGAGATTGAGTATCGATTAGTGAATTGTAATGCAATTTATCTAAGATTATGGATGCTTGGAATTAAGGTCACCTTATAGTTCATATTTTAATTGTGTTAAAGTAAAACTTGAACATGTACTAAGTGATTCATCACTCTGCTCAATGCTTAAAAACATATTAGCAATAGTCTTAGTAGCATATACAACAATGAACACCAACAATCATTTGAAGTGTATCTTGTAGTTGAAACCACTATCAGAATTTTTCCTCAAGTGAAAAATAAATAATACAAATAATTTATTATTTAACATTGACACATTACTGAAGTCTGAGTTGGAACAGATACAACTCTGCATAGAGCTAAGTTAGAACTTGGAAACCCATATTATCAAAAATCAAATCACCACAACACCTTTTCTAGCAACTTCCACTATTCAGGTGGTGGAATTTTCATTTGTTCTAATTGATGTTGTTTGACTTGAAGATTTGTTAACAATTCATGATTCAAATTGGAACCTATCTTGCATTCTTCAGTCAATTTTACATTCAAGGTTAGCAATGGTTTGATAGAATCCAAGTAGTTCGCCACATATGGGTTCTGAGGAAATTGGCCCAAACCAATCTTCATTGCATCCTCCATCTTCTTTCTAAAATCATTCTTTCCAATGAATCACTCATTTATCTCAAAAACCTCTGGAAAACCAAGTTCTGTGAAGTTCCTTACCTTTTCATCCACCTTCTTCATCCTGTCTGCAACCAAATTCAAATATTCCTTTGTTTCATTCATTCTCAAACACTTTTCAATGATAGATGACAACATCAGTGATGTAGCAAGCCAATTAGTAATCCCTTTTGATTTCAAAACATTGTCACTAGCTTTGTAGACTATTTGTTGAATTTCTTTGCAGATTTCTCTAATGCTAGCACATTTTTTTTGTCCACTAAATATTTAATGAGCTTCTTATGATGTTGTTTGATAACATTAGTCAATTGAAACATGTCACACAAATGATCAATCCTCTGCATTATTTCATCCTAGATCTTTTGTTTCATATGGCTCATTATCTCTCTACAAAATGCAGATAACTTATTTTGACAAGTCTCAATTTCATTTTTTGCTTCCATCACCTCTGCCACCAATCTTTCATTTCTTTTTAGCTCCTCCATTTTTTTTTCCCACTGTGCATTTCCATTCGTAATGCTTACTCTTAGTTTTTATGAAGTGGATTTTTCCTCATATTTCTTGTTGCTCTCATCTAGCCTATTCTTTAGTTCATTCAATGCAGTCTCATTCTGCTTATCCTCTTTGCTTGTTGATGTAGAGGTAGATTTTTTAATTCTTTTTCTAATTCATTGCTCTTGTTATTTGTTGCTTTCCTCTTTGCTTTCTCATTTGCTAGGTCTGCCTATAACTTTTCAATTTGAGTCTGCAACCTTTTTTCTCTCTATCTTTCTTTAGCAATGATGTGTACACCAATTCATTGTTCTTCTTTGATACATGAATTTTGTCAGTATTTCTGAGTCCAGAAAAATCCAATTGAATATTGTTCACCTAGAATTCAGATCGATCCATCTGCTTTGCTGGTTTTTCTTGAACTATGGGAACAAGAAATGTGTACTCCATGATTTCTTTATTTGTGTCAAATGTGGGTAATACCATGGTTGTGGAAGGCTCTGAAGTTATGACATATTCACTCTCCATCAGTTACTTCTTTTCTTTTTTATTCATGTCTGATTTCTTTTTAAACTCTTCAATGTAATCAAAACCTAGGGAAACAGGAACAATGGAATGCTTGAATGGTGAAGGAATAGGAGTAGTAGTACTTGCAGTTGCTAATGATGTCACAGCTAGACTAACTAGCACTAGGGGGGTGCCTGGAAATAACTCCTTTGTGGTGGATCCATTGGTAGTGTGACTTGGACTTATCAAAATCCTTTGCCTCTTCTATATGCCTTGATCACCTGGTGTTTTTGTGGTATATTGTATTGTTGTCCTCTTGTGTGTAGTTTGTTGTTGTAGCACATGTTGACCACTACTAGTACTACTACCCATACCATCACCACCAGAGGCATGTCCTAGTTGTGATTGTGTCTGACAATGAGGATGAGGATTTGAAGCTCTAACAAATTTTCTTGTATGCCCTAGGTCTACTTTTTCACCTCCAATTCCAAGGCCAGAAAAATCACTTGCTTTTCTATGCTCTACATCTATTACCATCCAAGGGCCTTGTCTTTGGGATCCCAAAGGACCACCTTCAGAACCCATTTTTTTAGCTATGACTGCTCCAGTAGTATATGATTCTTTTGTGGCCTTAGTTAAACCAAGTTTGAAATCAACATGGCTTCCTTCTTCCTTATCATCATTAGATTCATGATCACTTTCTTTATCTTCTTGTTCATCTGGATGCTCTATATTCCACAATTTTCTAAACTCGTTGTCTTCTTCATTATCTTTATACTCTTCAAGAGCTCTTGGTTCACCTAGCTCCTTCCTCATAGACCAAAAGGCAGTAATTTTTTATCGTGACCAATTTTTTTTTTGTAACTTCCTTCTCTAGAGAACCTAGCATTTATACTCTACTACATGGTCTAGCACTTTTTTGATAAAAAAATGTTGTACCTCCTAATTGTCTTTCAATGCAATGTCGTAATTTCTGCTAACAATTGCTCAAAAGAAATACAATTCTCAGCAACACTTTTCTCCATTGCAATTTTAACCTCATCCCAAGAATCCTTATTTCTCAAATTTTTGAGTGAGGGTTTACTTTCATGTTGAATTCTACTTGTAGCATTCTTATTAAGCACAATCATTGATTTAATGGTGTCACATGGATCATACTGCTAGTGAAAGATAGTATCAAAATCAAAAAATTTCAAAATATTATGTGCCACACTAAATTCTTTTCTCTCGAATTTGATCCCTCCACATGAAAAAGGTAAAGAAGGAAATAAGGTCTTCTTTTACTGACTGGTAAAGTGCATATCATCAGTAGTCTACATCTACCTTACATATTCCAAAGCAAAAACCCTTTATGTCACATGTATTGGAAGTTTGTATGGTTGTACTCCCGATCCATAAAATCTTAGCACAGTATATTCTTCCATTAAGTACCAATCAGCCAATTGTATTTCTTTTCCTAGTTGAATGCAGTTTCTACATGACATAGGAAATCTAGGTATTGGAGTATTTGTAATTGCTTGATGAAATGGAGCCAAAAAGTAGTCTACAAAATGACTATAGTTCCTTTGAGAATCATGCATCTTTATAACAGTGGTCCATTCATATACTGAAGCCATTTTCTTTTCCTCAGGATTACTATAGGGCCAAATCTGAAGCTTGTTGGTCTAAAACATTCCTCTAAATTTCAATAGAAAAAGATAGCACAAGTAGGTTGTGAACCTAAATGTCTTGGTAGAACCTCCTTTAATCATTAAAAAAAATTTATGCATGGATTCTACAATGTGCTCAATAAATTTATATATGACATGTTGAACACCATAATGGATATTATACACCATTTCAAGGAGGCATGCACCCACTTCCAAATTGCTATCTAATATGAGGCAAAATGCTAGCATGGAAATAGTATCCTGAACCCATGGTTTAAAAATTTCCAAATCATCAGGAGGCTTATGACCACCTTTCAATTTGTTTCTATCTTAAACTATTCTATTTAAGAATTTTTTTTCTCCATTTCATCCACTGCTTCATAAGCACTAGCAAGCTTTTCTAGGTCAATGTGGACATTTCCAAATTCTTCGATTGTAAACCCCAACACTTTTCCAAGTTATTCTACATTAATGGATAAAAATTATTATTTTCTATCTTTATTAACAACTACTCTTTTGTTATCACCATAATTTTGTGCACAGGCCATGATAAATTTAGGGCAAGGGAAAACCTAATGTAACATCATGTGCCCTAATCCAGTTACCCATGGTGTGGTGATACTATTAAATTTCATTTTCTTTAAGGCCTTATTCTCAGATGAAAATCTAAATTATAAGGTACACCTACCATAGGTTTCAGGATCATAAATATCATGGTATTCATTAGTGAAACCTGGGGTTTTAAGCAATTTTGCATAATGTATTTTTTTATCTAACATTGCTCTAGTGGTACTGCTAGTAGACATGCTTATACAGTGTGAAACTGAGAATTCCCTATTAGTCCTTAATTTTTCTTAATTCTTAAGTCTCTTAGCCCTAAACCCAAACTTCAAAGTTTGAAAAAATAAGATTTTAAGAAATGTCAAATGATGAAACATAGCCATAGGAATTCTTTCACTTACCTGAATTTTGATTCTTGGAAAGATTAATGCCGACAATCATGGAAACTGGGTTTCTAGAATGGATTTTCTGGAAGTGGAACTGTGGAACTCATAATAGGGTGGTGTCGTGGTGCGCTACAATGAGCAAACTGAAGACTAAAATCTCCCTGTGTGCTGATCCTCTTACTTAAAAATAAAATCACTTAGCAATATAAACTAAAATTGTTTTTTTTAGTCCTATATTGACAACAAATTCTATATAATCTAAAGCGTTGATCTTTTTAAATCTAATGGTTATAGGGTGATTCTAGAAATTTGGGTTCGCAACCCTAGTTCTTCGTGCATTTCATTCTAGAATGTAACTACAACCATACATCAAATGTTCATCGAATGGTTGATTAGTTTATGATATATATTATAAATAGTAAACATTTCTTTTAATGTTTTTTTCAACCTTTAATGTGCTAGCATTCACATCAATGCCTTTATAAAATGAATTACAATGTCACATTAAAAACACAACCATTAATAGCATAGTAACACTTAATGTTACAAAGGACTTAATAAAAGGAATTGCAATGTCACATAATCACTCAAGAATAGCACAACCATTTATTTTTATTACAACTGAATGACAATTGTCAATTTCACATTATTACATGTAGTGCAAATACAAATGTATGCACAAGCGCCAAGCTTCTGCCATGGTCTCAGAGTCCTGACTCTCTGTCATTTGAAAATAAATGCATGGAGGGGGGCCACCGCCAATCATGGTTTCTGAAAAATATGCATGGGGAAAGGGGGACAAATCAAATGGGGGAAATTGGATTGTTAAAGATACAAAAAGTACTTATCCCCTTTGAAAACTAGAGTCATGCAGAGGATGAGGGGTTGTAAAACTACTCCCATATTCTACTTGTTGCTTCCATGCACTTGGAGAGCACTTATCTCCATTAGAGCTCCCCATCCTGGTTCAAAACCTTTATGAGAAGTTTGGTCAACCAAATCAAATTCTTTTCAATTCCACCCATTCTGAACTTGAAGGAAATTGGTCTTTTACTCTGTAACTACATAACTACAGGAAGGAGAATTTAGAGTATCCCCAATAATACCAGATCATCTTCTTCCTGAATCCTCATTAACCCTACAAAATGAAAACCCTTATGACAATTCAAACATTGCACTCGAGAGTCAATAATATAGCCTTTAGCCTTCAATGAATTATTTCAGTTGTGCTCACAATCCTTATTTATGGGCCAAGTTTCCAACAGTACCGCCAATAGTGCCACTACTAGCTTGGTCCTTGTGTACACCTCACACCTGTCACGTGTGAGGTTGGGTTACTATAGTGATAATCACGATTCGCGCAAACCAAAAAAACAACTTAATCGATTTGAGTACTTAACTTTAGTATTTGTGTTGCTTTATGTTTTACTTTTAAGTTTTAAATCTACATGCAATTATTTCATAAATAGATAATGTCTTAAAGGAAAAAAAATTGATATGAATAGATTCATCAATTGCTTTTCTGTGATTTTTAATATCACAATTGCTACGATTTCATCAATTGCTTTTTAATAGCACAACTATTTATTTTATTGCAACTGAATGACAATATCACATTATTACATAGTACAAATACAAATGTAGGTGCAAGTGCCAAGCTTCTGCTAGACCGCTAGTGAAAACGTAAGTGTTATACATCATTACATGTTTGTCTGAAAATAAATGGATTATGGGACTTTTCGGGTCAACCATGAGCTCTGAAAATAAACACATAGGAATTGTCGAGTCAGCCATGGGCTTTGAAAATAAATGCACGGGGCTTGCCTAGGGAATCATCCTGGGGAACTAGGAGTCGTGAAGAAACAAAATGTACTTAGCCCCTTTCAAAACTAGACTCATGCAGAAGATGAGGGGTTGTAAAATTGCTCCCATGCAGAAGATTAGCACTAAAAATAAATGCATGGGGCTTGCTTGGTAGGCCATGGTGTCTTAAAATAAATGCAAGAGACTCTCCTGTCCAACCATGCAGATGATGAGGGGTAGTAAAACTGCTCCCATGCAGAAGATGGGCACTAAAAATAAATTCATGGGAATTTCCTGGGCAATCATGTAGATGATGATGCGTAGTAAAATTTCTCCCATCTTCTACTTGCAGCGTCCATGCACTAGGATAGCACTTATCTCCATCAGAGCTCCTCATCCTAGTTCAAAACCTGTCTGAGAAGTCAGGTGAACCAAATTAGCTTCTTTCCAATTCCACCCATTATGAACTTGAAGCCTGAACAAAATTGGTCGTTGACTTTGTGACTACATAACTACAGGTAGGAGAATTTAGAGTAGATCCCCAATAATGCCACATGATCTTCTTCCTGAATCCTTATTAACCCTACAAAATGAAAACCCTTATGATAATTTGAACATTGCACTCAATTGTAAGGCCTTTAGCCTTCAACGAATGATTTTAGTTGTGCTCACTAGTCATTATCCTTATTTAGTTATTTTTGCCACCAATAGTGCCACTACCAGCCTAGTTCCTATGTACACCTCACACCTATCGCGTATACCGTATAATCATAATTCATAATAGCAATTTGTGGCTTGAGAAAACCAGAAAACCAACTTAATCAATTTGTGTAACAGTAACTTAAGCCTTACATGTACAATTAAAATGTTTAATTTGATTGACGTCTAGTTCCATGCAAACTGTGCCTCAAGCCTTGCATGTACAATTAAAACTTAAGCCTTACATGTACAATTAAAATGTTTAATTTGATTGACGTCTAGCTACACAAAAAGTAAAAAACTATACCTCAAGTTGACAAGTGTCAAGCTGTCAAAATCGACAGACTCCAGTTTCACTCGAACAATATGAATTATGAAAATTTGAAATCTTTACAAATCTTGTTTCATTAAAGCTATGAATCATGGGATATCCAATCAATCGCTTGAGATGTTCATATGGCATTAATTGTTTCCAGCAATACGACTACCACACAGTCTTCAAAAAGATTGAGAATTTCAATTAAATGAAATGTAATATGCTGAGTCATTGAAAAGAGTGAAATGAGCCTTGATCTCGCCACATTTTCCATATGGCATTAATCGTCGTGAGCAATATGACTACCACACATTCTTCAAAAAGATTGAGAATTTCAATTAAATGAAATGTCATACACTGAGTCACTGAAAAGAGAGAAATGAGCCTCAATCTCACCACGTGTCTGCATCTAATGGTTCTATTGTTATTCCAGAGGTTTTAATTCGCAAGTCTACTGCTTCAGAGAGTTACTTGTAGAATGCACCTACAACCATCCATCAAAAATTCATTGAATGGTCATGGTTAGATTGATTTGCAACATCTTGTGTAAAATGTTCTTAGGTTTTTAATCATTGGTCATATGTTCTCCCTAGGCGGTCCCTCTTTTAAAACAAATTTAATGCACGTGCATATTTCTGCCACTTAAGTTCTTCTATTGCTCATCGCCAAAATCCAACCCATTGGATTTCATTACAACAATGATGACCCTTGATCTCGCCATGTGTCCACATCTAACAATTCTAGTGTTATTCTAGAGGTTTCCATTCGCAAATTTAGTGCTTGAGAGATATACTTTCGGAGTGCAACTATAGTTTTCCATCAAAAATTCGTCGAACAATCTTGGTCCATAATGTCGCATGGTCGCTAAAATTTGGAACCTTAGAACCAAAGTTTGAAGTTTCAAAATTTTTGAAACTTCCGACCCACCAACTACAAAGACGACCAAGAAAGACTTGCAACTGAGACTTAAGTTACTAAGGTAGTAAGGTTAGTAAAAGTACCAAAACCTCGACTTTGCTGAATTAAGATAGGAAAGGTGACAATCCATAATGTCGTGTGGTCGCTAAAATTTGGAACCTTAGAACCAAAGTTTGAAGTTTCAATTTTTTTGAAACTTCGGACCCATTGAATACAAAGATGACCAAGAAAGAATTGCAACTAAGTTACTAAGGTAGTAAGGTTAGGAAATGTACCAAAACCTTGACTTTGGTGAATTAAGATAGGAAAGGTGACAAGCACAGTGGTAGGTGCATTTACGGAGAAGGTTGGTGAAATGAGGTGTTATAATGAAATTCACCTTAACCTATCACCCTCAATGCTTCTTTTATTTTTAGTGTAAGGATAATAGGATTGTATCTTTTTGGTGGTGAATGATAGGTTGGAAGCCAGTGAAACAAAAAAGCAATGGAGGCCAGCTTCACCATGACATCGTAGAGGAAGTCAGACCCCTTTGTGGTTAAAGCGTCTATGAAGAGACTGTGAGGTTTATTTCTCTACAAGGAAGAGAAGGTGGTGCAAGTAGTTCAAATAATGTTGGGGGATGGATTCAAAAAATTGACACATAGATTCAGAATGAAAATGGATATCTATTCGTTGGCCATGGCTTGGGGTTTAGACTTAGGAGAACCGGTGAATGAGGTGAGGAGAG
Source organism: Sequoia sempervirens (assembly GCA_007258455.2). Classification (NCBI taxonomy): domain Eukaryota; kingdom Viridiplantae; phylum Streptophyta; class Pinopsida; order Cupressales; family Cupressaceae; genus Sequoia; species Sequoia sempervirens. The sequence goes on along the minus strand of VDFB02274714.1, from coordinate 34,827,467 downwards.
TAATGAAAACTCTGGTGCATAAATATTTTTTAGTGGACATGGAAAGCTTTCTGCAACCGGCGATACCAAGAGTAGGGTTGGTAAAAATAGAAGGAATGGATGGTGGGGGCCCGAAGCTTGCAGATTTAAATAACCTCTTTATCAGATGGCCAGAGGGTCGCTCTAAAGACTGGTGATGGGAAGAAGCTGAGCATGTGGAAAGCACTTAAAATCTGTGTTGAGCTAGTGGAATAAGATGAAAGAATAGAAAATCTAAAAGAAGTTGCTAGAGAGGAGATGTGCAAAAAGATGGGACTACGTCCACAAAAGAAGCTAGAACCGTTAAAGGAGATATTGCCGCTGGAGATGGGCGAGTCTTCAAAGAATATATTGAGTAATAATAGTTAATGTAAAGTGTAGTTTTCTATTTTTTTTAGCCTCTGCTACAAAGGCATAGATGTTTAGGGAAGTTCTAATACTCTAGTTTTTGAGCTGGTTATTCAACTTTTTTGGTAGTTTTTGGATGTTGCTAAGTTTGTAGAATCTGTATCTTTTTCTTTATAACTAATAAAATAAACAAGTATCACCAATCAGCTTTTTTGGTAGTTTTTGGATGTTGTGAACTTTATAGAATCTATATCTTTTGCTTTAGAATTAATAAAATAGAAAATTATCACTGATAAGAAAAAGACATTCTTAAATTTTTAAGCCCTTGTCCTACGTTCTTCCTAGGCAGTCCCTCTTTTAAAACAAACTTCATGCTATCGCTCATCACCAAAATCCAACCCATCAAGTTCATTACCATGGTGACGACCCTTGATCTCACCATGTGTTCGCATCTAATGGTTGTAGTGTTATTCTGGAGGTTTCAATTCACAAATCTAGTGCTTGAGAGATATACTTCCAAGAATTCAACTAAAGTCGTCCATCAAAAATTCATCGAACGGTCATGGTTAGATTGATCTGCCATATCCTTTGTGTAAAACGTTCTTAAGTTTTTAAGCCTTGGTCCTACGTTCTTTCTAGGCAGTCCCTCTTTTAAAACAAACTTAATGCATGTGCATATTTCTGCCACTTAAGTTCTTCTATCGCTCATCTCCAAAATCCAACCCATCGGATTAATTACCACGATGAAGACCCTTGATCTCGCCACGTGTCCACATCTAATAGTTCTAGTGTTATTCTAGAGGTTTCCATTCACAAATCTAGTGCTTGAGAGATATACTTATGGAATATAAATACAACCGTCCATTGAAAATTCATCAAACAGTAGTGGATTCGCCATTGAATTTAATTGGCCAATGAATTTTTTTATTAGTTTGATATTATGTTTAATTCGCCAATGTTTTTTTCTTAATCATTTGCAAATAGGTTTAATTCGCCAATGAATTTTATTTTATTTTGAAAAAAAAAATGCCAAGAAAATTATTTTTTCTGGTTTGAATACAAGTTTAATTAGCCAATGGAAATATTTTATTGGTTTGAAAATAGATTTTAATTGCCAATGAAAATATTTTAGTGGTTTTAAAAAAATTGCAATTCGCCAGGATATTCCACGAACTTCTAGAAATTACAAAATATTTTCCCATGGGGATTTTTTTTCACGAAAAACAAAAAAAATCCTCTAAAATTAATTTTTTTTGGGGAAGTATGAAAGATTCGCCAGATTTTACAGCTTCTCCGAGGGGGGGGTGGTTTCTTAAAGTTTTCCTTAATCTACCTTCTATAATGTTTGAGTCAACTTATTCTTCTTCAAAACAGACTAATAAGGAAAAAGGCCATGTTGGTTTAGTTGCTACATCAAGTAAAAAATGACAAGCTCTTTGTGCTTCTACATGTCTTGGTTCACAGAGACAAATTTTAGATTCAAAATCATCTCATCATATGACATCTTTATAGTCTATATTATCTTCTTTTGAGCCTTGTACTATGTCACCTATTTTTATGGGGAACAATGCATACATGAATATAATTGGGAAGATATGTATCGATATTAGAGAGGATACTTTCAATGATTTTTTGTATGTACCTCATTTTTCAAAAAATATTATTTTTATTTATTATATTATTCATGGTGGATTAGGGAGGACTGTGGAATTCACTCTTGATTGAGTTATCATTGGAGACTTGGACAATAGAGAGATTATTGCTACTAGGAAGGTTTATCATGCATATTGGATATAAACATTTGTATATTTTTTCTTATGATGATGGGTTTTCTCCTTTTCTTTTTTATCGCACTTTTAGAATGCACCATGATTTTGAGGAGAATTTTGGCTACTTGAACTTTAGGTTTTCTCACATGTGATCTCATTCTCATGCTTGTAGTCCATCTCCATTTTTTGTTTCATTTTATAATGCTTGTGTTGTCATAATTTTCTCCTCTTTTGATTCAGTGCAACAGGATATAGACCATCTTCCAGATATGACTACATGGGATGCATATTTGATAGACATTGCAAGTTTGTTTGTTGAGTCCCATATTTCAGATTTAGGAGACATGAGTAATTGCATACATCTAATCTTTGATGGATATTTTTATTCTTCAATTGTTGTGAGGGAACACTCTAACCCTCTTGTTCATTCTCTACATGATCATTCTTCATGGTTTGACATGAGTATGGATACTTTTGGAAAAAAATTGGAGGAGGCTTCTTTATCTTCAATGGAGATATCTTTGTCTTTGGACTATCTTCTACATTCATGTCTACTAGATTTTGTATTTTCATCTTCAACAGTGTGGGCCAGAACACCTATTTAGAGTGTGTTAGCTTTCATCATTGAAAGAGAGACACTTGACCATACTTTAAAGACATCCAACATCATCCATCTTCCAACATATTCTTTTGATGAATGGGAAGACATTTTGCATACTATCTTTGTTTTTTCTTTCCCTAAGTCAAGTAATATTGTCAAGCATATACCATCATTAAAATTCAATGGATGCAATTATCTATCTTGGTTTTGTTTTTCCATAAGTCAGATCATCTTTAAAATTCAATGTCAAGCATCTACCATCATTTTTTGAGTCTATATTGAGGGGAGTTGCATAGTCTCTCTTCCTCTCTCATGGGGTTATTTTTCCTTGCATGGTGTTTTATCTTTTTCATTATTCATTGAGAGGAATTTATTTTCATATCTCTTTTAGGGAGAATTTTTATCCCATTAGGTTTTCTCCTTTTCTCCATTTGTGAGAAATTGCATGTGTACATGGGTACCTAACATAATCTACTAGTCAAGACCCCTCCTATCATCATAAATACATTATTTTATTTCATGATAAGTTATACTTAAGGGGGGTGTTGGTGTGAATAATATTTTTTACCTAACTCTAGTCTACTAATAGGTTCCATTCACATGTTAAATTTACTTTGGTCCTAGGGATATTTTGATAATTCTTAGTTGTTATTTAGATCCTTTTTTATCTTATGGAAATTAATACTTGAGGTTTAGGTCATTTAATATTTATTTGGTTAGTTGTCTCATGACATGGGATTAATACATTTTTCATGATCCTATCTAATCATATATCTCACCTTGGCTATATAATTGAGGGTTTCTCATTTGTAAATAATTCCATTCCATTCTATTGCAATCTAGTGCATTGAATATTGATCAAATTTGATTTAATCTTATCTTTCATCCATTATTTCAAATTTACTATATTTATTTTCTCTCTTGTAGAAGGTAATCTTTTGTTTTGAAAGTGATCCTAGAGCCTTGAGTCCTTAGGCAGCCCTAACAATGTTGTTCTTCAATTTTAGAATATTTTTCTTATCTTTTTTTTTTCCCATTGGCCATGACTAATCATCATGAATTTATTTGGAAATTTTGATTTTTTGTTGATTTGGTACTTGATTCATGAGAGGTCTACATATTTTCTTCTTTATTTTCTAAATTTGTAGGTTACGAATGTAATGATGATTTTTCATATTTCATTTTTTGGGATATACGAGTTATGTAGTATAGTCAATTGATGTCACCTATTATTTTTAATGATTCAAACATGAACTACATATAGATCCACTAGTCTTTTAAGTTTTGATACAAATTTAGTCAACTACACTTTTTTGTGGGTATTTGTTCATTATTATATTACATTAAAGAATGAGAGGATGGATGATTAAACTAGCATATAGTTAATTTTTGGGACATGTACCAAGTGTTTTATGGAGATATTGGTTTTGATTTATTCCAGGGACTTGTTGGAATTGAATTTTATTGTATGTGTATAATGGATGATCTTAATTTAGGATATGCTTATCATGATGCTATGGATTTAAAATCATATTTTAGTGGGAGATTTGGTAGTGATTTAGATTCATCACTTGGTGATGGATGATATTTTGCATCTTAGGAATAAGTGTTGTACACCTTGCATAACCTAGATTAATTTGATTATGTAAATAAATAAATATTTACTTTGGTACATCTAGAAGGTGTGTTTCACCATATTAGATATTTATTTTGGGCCACTTGTGAGTTGTATTGTAACATTGGGTTAGTTGTTTTTTGTGTAAGAGACATAAAATAATTATTATTATTTCGATAAAAGTCTTAAGAAATGTGAATCAAATTTTTTTTTAATGTGGGGTCAATGGTTTTTTGTACTCATTGCTTTGAGGGACATGGTTTTATCTTACCACTTGGTTGTATTTATGTGAGCTTGAGTCTATATAAGCAAGTAAATGTTTAGTAGTTAAAGTTGGATGGGTAAGTAGATTATCATAGTATTAAGTCTTCTTCTAGTTTGTCATAGTATTTATTTATGCTTGGACACATGAAGAATGCATTGGAGATATTTGATGTTTCAAAATTATTCATTACAACTTTGTAATAATTTAGTACAATATATAATTTTATACATAAATTGAAATAATAATTGATATATTTATATGTGAAACATTTTTCCTCATTTCTTTCACAGAAATGCACCTTATCTACACATTGCATGTCTCTATATGGTATTCAGTATCTCCTCATAGTCATTGTCAAAATTTGTTTATATTAATTGTATTTTTTCTTAATACATGGATGTTCATAAAAATATGGGATGTAGGAAATATAATATTTCATGTGTAAATTGGTTGTAATATTTTAAAAAAATAGTTGTAGATAATTATGCATACTATATTTAATTATTGTAGACATTCCTATATGTTTTGTTTTTTATTATTGGAAAAATAGGTTTTGAAGGGGCCCCAAAATGCTTTACAAAAAGAGAAGACTACTTGAAAAATAAAGCATTAGGAAGCAGCCCCAAAAATTGAAGGAAAAAAAATAGCGAACAAGAAATTAGAAAACAAGCAGTAAGAAAGCAACAAACAAGAAGAAAACCAAACAAAACAACAAATACAATAGGTTCTTCAAGATCCTTGTTGCATCTAGGTGTTTAGTGATAACTATATCATCCATCTCCATAACCTTATTCACTTCTTGTACGAAAATCCTTACACCTTTCTTAGTTTTGGTTTTGGTCCTAACACAAGGGCCAACTTCAGTGCCTTTGTCATGTTTCCCCATCAAGGTTTCATCCTCCACCTCATGCATCCTTTTCAATAATAAGATGCAAGCTTGTCAATTTTTGATCCTTCTCATTTAAAATAACCAACCCCTCCACACTATTTAGGCGCGAATTATGGCTAACATTAAAAAGAGTGGAGAGGTCCTCTTGAATTTTCTAAATTATTTACTTAAGAGTGACAATTCTGGGATCATAATTTACTCTTAATTTAACTACACTCTCCACAATTTTATTGAGGTTGATATTCTTGCTTTTAACCTCGTTATAAAATGTCACCTCCAAACTACTATTATTCATGGCACTAAGATTGAAACTTTTTTAGCAAGTCCAACTTACCATGAAGGTGCTTGAATTCATGAAGGAGCCACATAAAGAGCTTAAAGAAGTTATTTGTTTCCTCCTTAGCCATATTTATGATAATATTCAAATCCAACAACTCCCAATTCATGTGCTCTCCCTTAAAAGAACACTCAGGTTGACCCTCAAAAAATGTACCACCAAGAGACTTCTTTTCTTTACTCTATGCACAAACTTTGTAACAACAAGAGGCTCTTCTAGATCAAACACATTATCAAAAATCTTCACACATTCTGTTTCAGTGACCACCCTATTCTTATGACTCCCCTTCTCGAACATAGTTGCAACATGAAAATGCCCCTCACTAACTTGAGGCCCAACAAGAGTAAGAGCTTCCTTCTCCTTACCCTGAGCCAATTTTGGGATTTTCTTACCCATAGAGGATTTACCCACCATCCTACTCTCATCTTCCCCTATAAGAAGTTTCCTCTTCACACTAGAATGGAGGGACAAATCCACCTTCTTGGAACCCTAACTTCCCTTCCCAACCTTCACAAAACCTTTTCTCTTGGCCTCAACTAAAGGTGTCACTTCCAATTCTAGATTAGTATGTGAGCCATTAGAACAAGAAGGGGAAGCCTCCTTCTTATCCCTCTTCCTGGATATATTCTCATGAGAATCCAGAGGTGTTCTCAACTCCTCAAAAGAACTTGAATTACCTTTTGCTTCCTCATTATCATTAGAGTCTTCACCCATATCATAGTCAGAAGGCACATCCTTAGGTTTATGGGCTATGTTCACTCTAGGAATTTCAATCACATACCTTACTTTGATATGTTAAATAATTAAGAGCATAATCCCCTCATGCAAAAAGGGGTTATTTAAGTTCTTTCTAAACTCCAAGATCTACCTTTTTTCAAGGACAAAAGAATGTAAAATGGAAATGAAACCAACATACCATGTCGAAAGTGGTTGAGGAGCATGAAGTGGTAGCCATATATGATAAAAAAACCTCCCATATAGAGTGAAGTACCACATTAATGTGACAACCACCTCCCCCCATATGGGCTTTATGGATTTTGAGTCATAGCCACCACACCCCAACCTCTTAATCTTCACTCTTTCTTTATCTTTGAAGATCATAGCCTTCTCCACTTTATTTTCCAACCTCTCCCTATAAAATTTCCTACCATGAGTGGAAAGACCGGTGACCTCTCCCTCTATAACTCTCCCCCCTCCCTCATTCTCTCGGGTATGTGCAGGATCATCATGGAAAAAATAGGCCCTTAAGTGGAAAAAAATTCAAAAAAATTAGTGTTAGGCAACTTTACATAAAAATTTAAATAAGTTATCTATATTATTTCAAAAATATATAAGAATAGAATCTATAGAAAATTGAATGTACATAGTTTCTAAACTACTAGGTTTATTTAAAAATAAATAAAATCTATTTGGTGAAAATTTGAAATTTCAATGCAATAGTACTTAAATTTGAAGGAAAAAATAAGTAGGTGTCTGTCTGACCACCCTAACCATAATAAAATGGTAATATTTGTTTATAATATTTTATATATAAGTAGAGGACTCATTTTCAGATGTGGTGCATACTTTTTGTATATTTTTTCGAAGTAAATAATTAATTATGATTTTTTTTATTACAACTTTTAAAAAATATAAAAAATCATATGTCTAACCAACTTAACTTGGTCAAAACTTCATGAAATTTTTCTTTTATTTTTTTATCCTATAGTATGTGAAGCTTAGAATGTGGCACATGTTTTATATTCAAAAAATGTGATACCATTTGAAAGTTATAGATGTTTTTCAATCAGCCTATCGATCAGGACTTTAGTTGTAATTCTAATAGAAAATGAATAATAATTATTTATTAAATTCAAATTAAAGCATAATTTATAGTGGTGGAAAGTTGAGAACCTCCTCTAAAAATGCTTTTCATTTCATCAATTTTGGGTAAAAAAAAAGTCATCAGCCACATACCCTACAAATACCCATAATATTGCCACTTTTTGGCCCATCATGATCCTGCACATACCCTCTCTACTTCTCTTTATCTCTCCTCTCTCTCTCTACCTATCCTTCCCTATCTACTTATCTTTATCTCTTCTCTCCCTCTCTTTGCCTACCTCTCCATCCATCACTCTCTATTTCTCTCTATCTCACCTCTCCCCCTCACTACATCTCCCTCCTTTTCTACTTATCTATATCTCCCCTCTCCTTCTCTCTCTACTCTCTATCTCCCTAATCCCTCTCTACCTACCTCTCCATCCAGCACTACCTACCACTCTCTCTACACCTTTATATCTTACTTATCTCCCTCTCTCCCTCATTCCCTCTCTACTTATCTCTCTCTACATCTCCTTCCCTCTCTAATTATCTTTATCATCCCTCGCCATATCTCTATCTACATCTCCCTCCATCACTCTTTATTTGTCTGTTTGTCTCTCTCTTTTGTTCTCTCTCTCTATCTCACCTATGTATCCATCCCTACCTTTTCCCATATCTACTCTTTATCTCTCCTATCCCTCCCTCTACCTCTCTCTCTTTCTCACTCTCTCTCCCACCTCCCTTACCCTGTTTCTCTATCACTCTCTCCTCTCTATCTCAGCATTCTCTCTTTCCCTCTTTGTAACTCTCTCCTTCTCTATATCTCACCATTCTCTCTCTACTTGTCTTCATCTCACCTATCCCTCTTTACCTCTTGCTTCGTTCCCTCTCTCTCCAATCCTCCCTCCTTCCCTATATCTCTATCTCTCTCTACTTCTCTCTATCTCACCTATCCCTCTCTATCTAGCTCTCCCTCCATCATGCCCTACCACACTCTCACTATTTCTCTCTATCTCACCTCTCTCTCACCTCCCTCTCTCTCCCTCCATAGCCCTCTCTCCCTCTCACCTTCCTTATCTACACTTTCTATCTCCTCTCTCTCTACCTCTTCCTCCCTCTCTCCCCAATCCCTCCCTCTCACCTCTTTCTCTCTCCCTCTATGAAGGTTGAGGGTGTAAGGTTTAGTGTTTAAGGTATAGGTTTGAGGTTATAGGGTTAAGTGTATAGGGTATAGTTATAAGGGTTTAGAATATTAGGTATAAATATGGTGGTATAGGGTATAGGGATGAGTGATGAGGATTTAGGGTTTAAGCTATACAATTGAGGGTTGAGGGTATAAGGTTAAGTGTATAGGGTATATGGATTAGGGTTTAGGATATTGGGTATAGGGTTGAGGGTATTGGGTTGATGGTATTAGGTTTAGGTTTTATGGTTTAGGTTACAAATTTGAATGTAGGTTTTTGGCTTTAAGTATAAGGTTGAGGGTTGAGGGTATAGGGATTAGGGTCTAGGATATTGTGTATAGGGTTTAGGGTATATGTTTTAGGGTATAAGGTATAGGGTTAAGGTTTGAGAGTGGAGGGTTTACTGTTTAAGTATATGGTTGAGGAATAATGTTCATAGTTTTTTTGGCAAGATACATTGCACAATTCATCTAGTGTTGTCATTGATGGAAACCCTATTCAGTAATTTGATCCACACTTCAGTATTTGCTCATACCAAAAGTCAGATTGAAGTTTTGTGATTAACTGTCAAAGCTAGAATAGAGCATTTGAAAAAAATTATGTATATCAACTCATATGCAATTCCATTTTATCATTTTGTGTTGTGGATCTTAGGGAAGGTTTTTCGATGGATAGTCTATCTTATCTTTGAATCATAGAGCCTCGTATGGATTCGTGTACAAGTTAGAAGATCCAGTAGATTGATTTTTAGTCTAACAATGTGAAAAGGAAGACTTGATGGATGTAGCATGTTGCGGATATTTGAGGTGAAATTTTTCAAGGTGTTTTCATGTTTGAGGATTTTGTTTTAGGTCCTCAATATGTTTTGGCCAACTTTGGTTGGTGCGCATTGTAAATTATTTATGGATTAAGCCAACAGTTTGAGCTTGTTTTATATTTTGTAAAAGCCAACATGCATTTGAATTAATTCCTAGTCATGGATATATATAAGTGATTGTTCATATGATTTTGATGTGTGTTGTGATGAGATGAGAAATTCAGAAGGAATATAGATCAATTGTGCATAGTTTCACTTGCATAGAATAGAGATTTTTGTTCCAAATTAAGGTAGATAGATTTTCAAGAGTAGAAGAGAATAATTAGATAGAGTGTGAAGAATGCTACAAATGAGCTTAACCAAAATTGTAATATAGCATTAGCATATGCTATTATCTCATTTAAAATCCTCTAGATGTAATCCAAATGTTTTGTAATATAGTGAGTATTCCTTTTGTATCTGAGTGGTGAGCTCTAGCCAGTGTGCCTAAATGCATGTGCATGCCTTTGTAAACACTTATTTTGAGTATATTCATATTGTGGATTGGTCTTCCATCGTGGTTTTTCCCCTAATAGGGTTTCCACGTAAAAATACTTGTATTATGGTGTTGTGGTTGATTGCTTTGTGTTCTTGCATCTTTTTTTTGGTTCAATGCTATAAGTGGTTTAAAGATCAGATTAATAAAGTTAAAATTTTTAGAACACTAATTCACCCTACCTTCTCAGTGTTCCTTGATTCCAACAATTGCTATTAGAGCCTAGTTCCTCAAAATAAGTTTAATAGCTTGGGGAAGATTCGAGAAATTGATTGAATGGATTCTTGTAGTCTTTGGAAACAAATTTTGGTGGCACTAGATGATCTTGATCAGTCCAAATCTAAAGTCTGAGAATTGCAGGAAATCCTCATGAATGTAGAGAAATTCATTCAATCATTGAAAGATCAAATCAATAAGTCAAGGGAAAAGAGAAAGGAACTTTGTGATCATATCAAACATAAAGAAAGTAAAAGCATGGAAGATAACACCTACGTCAAGCCCTAAAGGAAAAGACAGAAGAATGTGAAAATATTACTAGAGATAATGTTGTCCTAAAGTATGAGACATAATCTATTCTGATGAAAATGACCAAGGAGATTGAAGACAAAAAGAAGAATGAAGAGAATCTTGCTCAGTCCTTGAAAGAAAAATCTAAAGAATGTAGCCAAATTACTAATGAATTCCATTAGCTGGAAGTTGAATTTGAACAATCTAGAAACAATGAAGAAGAGCTTGAAAGACAAATTGTCACTTTGAGGGATGAACTTTCTACTAAAAATGAATGCAAGGAGAAGTTAAAAATTAGCTTAGCTAAGCTTATGAACTAATTCAAAGTCAGAGGATTGGAAGTGACAAGTGAGGTCTTGGATGTGAGAAAGGAGAAAGCTCTAGATCTAGTCAAAGGAATTTAAGGTTAGGAAATGAGATGAACAAAACTAGAAGGTATTTGGTAAGATAGCCTAATTCTCAAATTTTCAATGGATACTATTTTTTTTGCAATAAATTTGGTCATATGGCTACTCAATGTAGAAGTAGAATGAATTCTAGTGGTCCATCATTCTCAGGTTAGTGTTTCAATTGCAATAAGTATGGTCATAAGTCAAATGAATGCAAAAATATGACAAACACATTTTTCAATAGAGATGTCAAATGTTATGCATGCAATAGATTTGGCCATATTGCTAACCAATGCAAATCAAGAAAAAATAAATGGAATAACTAGTCTGGACAAAGAAAAATGGTGTGCTACAATTGTAACAAATCTAGTCACATTGCTAGATTTTGTAGAAGTAGAAAGTCAGTAAACAAAAGGAAAAATGTGAAAAAGGATGATAAGGGAAAAGGAAAAGTTACTACAAATGAGATCAGGAATCAAATGAAGAAGACATGGATGAAGAAGAGTGTTTCATATGTAGGAAATGGTTCAGTTCTAGAATGTGGTTCTAGAAATTCCTCTGTGAATTAGTTTAAGACCTTTGGTGTAGGGGAAGTTCTCAAGAAAATCTCTTAACCCCCTATTGGTAGTTGGTACCAGAATGTGGCAGATTGGAACCATTGCACTGATGATGTGCAATTGTTTTGGGATCTCTTGTGGATGAAATATATGCAATATTGGAGGTCTGTAAAATAATTTTCTTTCGTAATCTATGAAAACAAGGTATTTGGATGACCTAGGGAAAAAAAAATATTGCAACAAAGAGTTAATGATAAAATGTCATTTCTATTCCTCATTTGTCACATTTCATTTTGAGAAGAACTTTGGAGAGATCTGCAAGTGAATTTTGGTGAAGATACAAGTCTGAAGGCGATTTGATGATCAAACCCTAATCCAATGAAAGGTATTTATCTATGAACTTGTGAACTTGAAATTTCTAGAAATGGATGCTCTATTGGATTTTGATATTAAGGATAGGCCCTGCCAAAAATTCAAATGAGACCCATTCAAATAAATTGAGATAGAATCATTAGGTGCATTTTATTTCATTTTGTATGGTGTTTTGCATATTGAAGATATTAGGGCATACATTCATGCAAATGCTAAAGAATTAGGAAGCTTCCAGTTGTTAAATTGGTATACAAATCACATTTTGGGAGAAGATCTCTGTGTAAAACCTGAATTCGAAACTTTGGAAGAGAAGAATCATGCAAATTGTGAAATTTCCCATGTTTGACGAAAATGAATGGGTTCAGTACATATTGAGGTGAGTGCATGTTGAGTTCATGTGGTTAAGTCAGGCTTTCAAAATCACAAAGGAAGCTATAAGGATTATTACAAGTCTGAATTTAGCCAGTGGGTTACTAACATTGAAATCTATAAAGAACCAAATAGTCACTAAGGGAACCGGTTTAGTTTTTGAAAAAAGAGCCATGACAACTAATGACATCATTGAAGTGGATATAATATTTTCTTCTATGGTTATTAGATACAAAATCTATCACTCTAGTCAGGATAAATCTTTATCTAGTACTACAATCTATGCAGCTTATCAGATGTTGTCGCGCCCACAAAAGGATATGAAAATCATAGTAAAACCTTTCCTGGGAATTGGACATTCCAACAGGTGACTAATATCTTTCTATGGACGTTCATTTACTTGTCAAACTAGGGGACCTATACTTTAAATGGCGCAGCACAATATATGCACTAAGAACTGGTTTTGGTCAAAACCTAGCGAAAATAAATGTTGGAAAGGAATTCTATCTATGCTAGAGGAAGGTAATGCAAAGTTCTTTAACTCAACTATGATTTGATTGAAATAGAAACCATAACAGCTACGACTGAAACAAAAACTATGAACTGGCCTTATGCTGTAGGAACAGGCATAAGGATGGATTCCGTATGCTACAGGAACAGGCACAAGGATGGATTCCCTATGTTGTAGGAGTAATACAAGACTGAGTTTGTATGAAAACTTCAAAGATGAAAGCTAACTGATGATCAACAGAAAAGAACAACTAACTAGCTATAGATACTTACTAAGTGGGCCCCCTTAGCAAGCATTTACTGATTACACAGATGTTGAACTCAGAACTTCATTAAACTTTATTCATAAAAATAGAATGGTATACATTGCTTTGTTGATATGGAAACTAACAACAAACTCTATCTCTTGTCAAACAGATTATGCTTTTCACTATCATACTGATTCTTACATAATATCTGCTATCACTATGCTTCTATCTTACTCTAACTATCATCTCCTTTTTTTTTCACTCGCGCAGGAGGAGTACTTTATTTAAAATCAGGAGAGCAACTAACTAACTAACCCTATCAAAGAAAGATGTGGAAGTAAAGTGTATCCCAGAATCAAGGAACAAACTTCATAAATGAATTTATGCGTTCAACCTGATCCAGAGAGAATCGAGCACTCCACTCTTTCCAAATTGACTGTCATTAAAAATATTTCCCAATAGTTTCAGTCAAAGAGCCTTTGCCGGAGCTTCCTCGAAGTCGTGCAAGAAATGGAATTTACTGCAAGACCAAGATTGGCTGGGCTTGACTTGATCATTCTTCAACAACCTGTGAAACAAAAGGTAACAGATGCGAAACAAAAGGCGTATGGCACATACACAATATCCTTTCATTAATCACACATTTAAATCTATTTTATCATTCAAAAACTGTATACGATATACCAGTCATTTAGGGAGTCAACGAGGCAATAAATGTAATCAAGTCAACACAATAAGCTGCAGGAATATGCAAATGTTTTACTACAGGATATCCCCATAAAAGGTTTCAAAAAGAGTTTTAAACAAACACAAATAACAAAAGTAAAGGCATTAAAAGTTCATCATAATTTCAAAACTATAAGCATATTTTGGGCTCATCACTACCCCCTACTTAGCCTAATGCTAGTCCTCTAGCATTAACTTTCCTGGTGGTTTCTCTGAAATCAGTGGTTGCTGCATGACTCTGAAATGGATTTCCAAACCTGTAATAAAATCCTCTAAAAGCCTGGCACCTTTCATACCTACGATCCTCTAAATCATCATTAAGATTGGTAGCCTAATAAGGATAAAGGGGCCACATTAGCACAGGAGGTCTGAATGTCAATGGCAACCACAGTTCAAATCTCTTTTGAAGTCCTAACTGTATATATCTGCTTGATCATTTGAGAGCTGTTGTGAAATTTAAGGGACTGTGAGGTTTGGATCTTCTTAGTCCAACAGTTAATTTTTTCCATCTTTTCTCACTTCTGGTGTATGACAGTCTCCAAAACAAATATGGTTGTGCCTGAAATTCATCATAGACCTATTTCCTGATATCAAATATCTTATTTCTGGTTGTAATATTATGAATGCCATATGTCAGAGCAAACCAGTCTTTCAACATTGCATGGGGGTTTGAACTTTGGAAGCGTAATGGAATAGGCTCAGTTTTCTCAATTTCTTCATATGTTTCCCATTGCCTGCCATAATTCGCTTCATTTGCTGCCCATGACATAAATGATCTCAAATGGATATCACCAATATACAGAAGAGGATTCCATTCTGTTTCAGATGGAATTAAGAAGCCATGTAAATAAAATTCACACAGAGAATTTCTTAACCAATTAGGGGCTGCCTGGTATGCTTCATAAAATTCGTTAGCAGTGTGGAGTATAGGATCTTGATTTCTGGAAGTTCTCATTAATTAGAACCAAAAGAATTGTTCCTTAAGGAATAGAGCATAAACTCTGGGTGGTGGTCTGCATTCCATAATTTGACTAGTTACTTTTAACATTTCATCCATTTTTTATTTTAACTCAACAATTTCCTATTTCTGTCTTTCAATTTCCTTTTTTAGTTTCTTCCTTTCTACCTCCCATAGACTTTGTTGCATGTCAGTCTGGGCTATGTGTCAGAAAGTCAGGGTTTGCAATGTAACTATTTCCCAGTTAGCTTTGACATATTCCAGAAACTCAATCAAAAATGTTTTCTTATAAACAACAGTGGCTTTACAAATTATAGAGTGAAATATAGCTTCACTAGGCATATTCAATTGTTCAGTCAGTTCTTGCTCTTGCTGCAAGATAAATTCTTGTTGTTGCAGTGGAGAAGACTGTTCTTCCTCAGAAAATTGCATAGCAGCGGTAGCCAAGTCATCAAGATTTGGTAACCCTTGCTCATTATGCTCCATTTCCTTTGTCTCAACTTGTTTCTCTTCAGGAACGAATGAACTCTGTACAACATTTTCGGACACATTCTGAGAAACATCAAATTCAGACCCTACAGACCCTTCTGAAATTACAATAACCTCTGGTTGAGGTGAAGCAGGAGAGGTCTTACATTGTTTCCTTGTGGAAACTCTTCTTGGGACTGATATGGCTACAAGAGGTGTTTTGGTAGCCTTCCTTTTTCTGGTCTGCTTAGAGGGTTCTACCCTGCCAGAGGATGATGGTGAACTGGTGCTAACAATAGGTGTTGCTGTAGGAGAGACGGTTGCAGGGGAAGGTGCTACAGGAGAAGAGCATTGCCTTTTTCGAGAACTAGGGTCAGACTCTGGGGTTTGTTATGCCCCAGATGACTCACCTGCCTTTGTTTTTCCCTTCTCTCTCCTAGTGGCAGACCTAGTTTGTATCTGAATAGAGGATTCCAGTGGGGGATCTACAGGAATAGTTGGTACAAGAGAAGATGACCCTTGCCCTATTCTACTAATAGACACAATTTCTTTCTTCTTTTTCTGAGGCCGTGGGGTAAGTACCCTAGGAGGTTGTGGAATTTGCAAGCTCTTTTGGGCAATGAATTATTGTCAGGAAAGAGGTGAGACATCTCTAAAAGAGTGTTCAATTAGTAATTTGATAAGGCCATGGTGAGCAACAGAATTATCTTTCCCTTGTTGGGTTCTGTGGGCACTTTGTTCTAGAAATTTTAACAGGAAATTCAAAACATTTACAACTAACCCATGCCTTATATGGCTTAATAATTTGAAATGATAAGAATGCAGGTAGGAGAAACGCCTTTCACAGGTTAAATACCTGATTATGTAAGCGGTGTATTCTGAATAAGGAGGAGGCAATGATACTCGCTTGCATCCCTGCTTGGAGACTTCCAAAGGTCCATCAGTGGGCATTGAAAACTCAGCCCTTGCAGTGGCAACATCTGAAGAAAAATTTTCTCCAACGGCTGGAAGCCCAGTTACTTCAGCAATTTTTTCTTCAGTTGCAATAACCATTAGACCCCATACAGTAGCTTCCCCTTAAGAAAGGGTTCTAAAAAATTCTCCAGCAGCCTCCTCATCAAAAGCATTTAAACTCAAGAAATAGTTTAACCATCCACAGAGGCTGAATGTGTGGACTATTTGAGGATTTTACAATAACAATTCATGAGCTACAGGCTCATGTCGCACTAGCTGACCACCCATGTTCACAGTTTTCCCTTAGCTGAACTCAATTCCTTGCTAAAAATTCAAATTCTCTGTTTCCCTTTCTACTCTGGTTTTTCTCCTGTCGTGCTGTCACATTCCTTTCTTTTCCAAAAATAAACTTTTGAACAAGTAGTCTTAATCATAATTTACAAGAAAAATATGCAATAAAGGACATGTGATCACATTTGGAAAGTACTAGAAAAGTATTAAAGAAAAGTTATTTGCGTAGTTATGGCAGCGGCGAAAAGATAGGTTTTAAAAGGTGGATTACCCCGCCCCCTACTTAGAGTATGACATGTGTCCTCACATGTACTAAAGAATAGGTGGAGATCAGGTAATAATGATTGGTACTTGTCATAGCAGTAAATGAATAGAATAAAATAAATCAAATATGCGATAACAGAAGATATGGCGTACCTTTGATAATTGCACATACGTGTGAAGAAAGATGACAGCGTCTGCATGAGTTGACAGTTGGGAATGATATCTTAATTAAGGGTGATGCAGATGGATGAAGTGGATGGGTGACATGGGCGAATGAGATGAATGGATGGAATGGATGGATGGGATGGAAGATAAAGAAATGAGATGGGGCGATAAATGAAAAAAATGGAGAAAAAGGGTTTTCTTTCAAAAAGAAAACCTTTATTATGGGTATATTTTTTTCAAAATTATGGTGAAGCTGCAGGAAGAGTAGCGGGAGGAACCTGAATGAACTACTGCATGAATTCTTCCTTTGAAACTAGTTTATGGTACAACCGGAGTCGGTGGCCATTAACTAGCAATTTGAAATGGACTAGATCAATTGTCACCAGTTGTACAGCTCCATTGTCGAATACATTTTCAACTTCATAGGGGCCAAGCCAGCATGTTGTGAGCTTACCTTGGTTCTCTTGATATCTGGAATCATATAACAGAGCCCAATCACCAGCAAATTTTTTTCTAGTTTTGATGTGTTGATCATGACATTTCTTTCTTTGCTGTTGGATTTCTTTTGTGTGTTATAGGGCTGCTTTCCTCATTTTGTCCAAAGTATTTAGCTATAGGAGACGGTCCTTCTGTGCTTCAGATATTTGCATATTGAGTTCAAAAGCTATTCTCAAAGTTTTGTGCTCAAATTCTATGGGCAACATGGCTGTTTTCCTATAAAGCAGCTCAAAAGGTGTAAACTTAGTTGTTGTCTTCCATGTAGTTCTGTAGGCCCAAAATACTTCAAGAAGTCTATTGCTCTAATCTTTTTTATGGAGCTGCACTGTCTTTATTAGGATCGCCTCAATTTCCCTGTTTGTTACCTCTGCCTGACCATTGGCTTGAGGATGATAGGGGCTAGACTTCCTATGTTTGATTTTATAGTCATTCATTAGTGCAGTGATCAGATTTTATGTGAATTGAGCTCTCTAGGAACTCCAAATCTAGTGAAAGTTTGTTCATACAGAAATTCAGCAACCTTGTTATCACGAGCATGAGTCATAGCTTTTACCTCAACCCACTTTGAACATACATAGTTCGTGCAAACTAGAATGTATGACTTGCCATTTGATGGTGGATCAATTGGTCCCACAAAATCCATTCCCCATTTATCAAAAGGGGTGACTATTACCTGTGGATATAGTGACATTTCATCTGAATTGGTTGGTCTACCCATACACTAGCATTTGTCACATTTCCTTGTATAGGCCACAACATCCTTGTGTAATGTTGGCCAGTAGTACCCTGTTGTAAGAATCTTCATTGATGTTATTTTTGCTGCAAAATGTCCCCCACATGGTTCATCATGGCAAGCATGCAAGATATCATATGTCTCATCTTCTCTTACAAATCTTCGCATCACTTGATCTGGTCTAGTATAAAATAGACAATTTGCAATCCATGAAAAGTTAAAACTCTTCTGTATTAACAATTTCTTTTCTTTTGGAGAAAAATGTGCTGGTATTCTGCTTGCTACTAGATAATTGGCAATGTTTGCATACCATGGTGTATGTGAAACAATGGAAAACAAGTGTTCATCGAGAAACCTATCATCAATGACCTTGTGTTCAACAGGTGCAGCTGATTGAAGTCTTGATAAAAAGTCAGCTACAACATTAGCTCTTCGTGGTTTGTCAATTATTGTAATGTCGAATTCTTGTAACAACATGAGCCATCTTGCTAATCTACCAGAAATGGCAGGTTTTTTCATCAGATACTTGAATTCTGCATGGTTAGTATGGATGAATATCTGATAACCTGTGACATAATGCATAAATTTATTCAAAGCATAGACTACTACAAGCAATTCCTTTTTTGTAACAGTATAATTGAGCTCAGGACCTTGAAGGTTCTTGTTGATAAAGTAGATAGCATGCTCAATTGAATTTTCTTTTTGACTTAAAACTGCTCCTATACAAAAATCAGAGACATCAACATGTATATGAAAAGGTAAGTTCCATTTTGGACCTTGAAGAATAGGGGCTTTAGTAAGCAAGTCCTTTAGTTGCAGGAAAGATTTTTCATAGGCCTCTGTCCACTCAAATTGAGAATCCTTAGTTAACAAGGCATAAAGTGGGCTAGCAATTTTACTGAAATCTTTTATAAACCTTCTATAATACTCTGCATGGCCAAGGAAACTTCTGACATCTTTTTATTTTGTAGAAGTTTGTAAATTCAGAATAACTTCAATTTTAGCAGGGTCGACCTAAATTCCATTCTTTGAAATATTATGACCTAGAACAATACCTTCTTCCATCATTAGAAAACACTTTTCACTGTTTAGAGACAAATTTTGCTCTCTGCACCTTTTCAATACCTTTTCTAAATTCACCAGTGCTTCTTCAAATGTGACTCCATAGGTAGTGAAATCATCCATATAAATCTCCATATAATCATGAGATATATCAGCAAAGATACTAATTACTGCTCTTTGAAATGTTGCTGGCGCATTGAATAGACCAAAAGGCAAGACCGAATAAGCAAATGTTCCCCATGGACAGGTAAAAGTGGTCTTATCTTGATCTTCAGGGGCAATTTTTATCTGATTGTACCCACTGTAACCATCCAAAAAGGAAAAATATCTTTTGCCAGACAGTGAGTCCAGTACTTGGTCTACAAAAGGTAATGGAAAGTGATCTTTTTTAGTGGCATTGTTCAACTCTCTGTAATCTACACACACTCTCCATTTTCCACCTTTCTTGGGGACAATAACTAATGGAGAAACCTATTGACTGTCAGAGATTGGATAAATAAAACTAGCATCAAGCAATTTTTGAAGCTCACTTTTAACTATTTCTCTAAGTACTGGATTTACTCTTCTTTGAGGTTGCCTAACTGGTAAACAATATTCTTTGATATAGATCCTATAAGTACAAACTCAAGGATCTATCCCTTGCATGTCCCCATATTCCCATGCAAAATTTTTATGCTGATCTTGTAGCATTTTTAATAAGATAGCTTATTGAGATTGTGACAACTTGCTATTGATATTCAAACAATGACCTGGAGACAATTCTATCTGCTTAGTGAGATTACTCCTAGAATTTACAGGTGATGTTTGTACCTCTTGTGGAAGCAAGTTATGAAAAATTGTAGAAAGTTTAGGCAGTGAACTCGAAGAATTTGGTTGTTGCATGAATCATTGTAGATGGCTGCCACTTGGATCAGATGAACTACCTAAATCAGAGTTAAACTGCAGAATTTGAAAAAGCAAAGCATCCTCACTCTGAAGTTGTGAGAATGGATCATTTTGAAGCATCATTAATTGAGCCAAGGAATTGGCTTCTTCAGTTTCTTCCCCCACATCTGGCCAAACAGGTTGGGACAAATCTGGTTGAGGTTTAGCAGGTGGATACAGAGCTAATTTTTTTGTGGACTATCCATTAGAAATGGTCATATCTCCAGAATGGCATCTTATAAAAGCATCAACAGTTGCTAATCATGGTCTACCAAGGATAACTGGATATCCCCCTAAAGTTTCCTTAACTAATAATATTGTGAAATCAGCTGGGTGCTCCCAAGATTCAAGAATGACAATTATATCTTCCACCATCCCATCAGGTTTAACTGTGGAGCTATCTGTAAGCTGCAGAACTGTGGGTGTAGACCTAATATTTAAAATGTTCAAGGAGTCCATAATATGCTTTGTCATGACATTAATGGCAACACCTAAATCAATTAAAATATTTTTTACAACTTGGCCATTTATATGTATCTACACTACAGGACTTCCAAGGTCAATATACTTTGGGATGACTACATTTCCTACCATTATATCAGCCAATTTCCCTAAGACATGCATTGTTTGATGATCTTTTTTCTTTCATCTAGGCTTCTTCAAACATGCCTCTTTAATAGCTTTTCCAAAAATGGGAACATCTTTAATGGCCTGAAATAAAGGGATTTGAATATGTACATTCTTGAGTTGATCCAGAATGTCAAAAGTGGGTTCTTCCATGGATTTAAATGCAGTACTTTGTAACCTCTAAGGAAAAGGTGGTTTGTCTTGACTTTGAAAAACAGGCTCCTTAAAAATCGTATCAGTTATAGGCATATGCTCAGTAGGAATAGCAGGTGCGGTAGATTCTTCAAGAGGATAATTTGTTATTTCAATAATTAGAGGTGGTTTTGGAGTAGGTAGAGTGGTTCCAGACCTCAAATGAATATCATTTACGTTTAAGGCATAAGCTTGATATTGGTTGGCTTCGACAAGATACGTAGGCTGCTGTGGCTGCTGCTATTGCTTATTATTGGGATTTGGCAATGGCTGGGCAGGTATAGGCGTTTGTTTTGGAGGTCCAGTATTTATGGTAGTTGTTGCAGGAGGTGGCATAAGGGCCTATGGTTGTGACTGTGGAAGCTGCAGGAATCCAGGGGACTAGTTTTGCCGTTGCTGAGGACCTCTCCATTGAGGATTTTGCTGCCAATTTCCTGAAGGTGGGGTGCATTGTCCTTATGGCTATTGCCAACCTCCTTGAGGAGATTGCCATTGCAGGGTCTGATAATTAGGAAAACTTGGTTGAGGTGGATTCCAGGGTGGTGGTGGTCCATATGCATGTTGCCATTGGTTATTAT
The DNA here is from genome assembly GCA_007258455.2 of Sequoia sempervirens. Taxonomy (NCBI): domain Eukaryota; kingdom Viridiplantae; phylum Streptophyta; class Pinopsida; order Cupressales; family Cupressaceae; genus Sequoia; species Sequoia sempervirens. Next base: position 34,805,894 of record VDFB02274714.1, on the reverse strand, counting down.
AGCCAGAATAAGGATTACAAAAAGTTAAAGGATCTTGAGGCATACCTTGTCTTTGGGCCCATGGTCTCCTTTGTGCAACAACGAACACTTGATCATCATCACCTTCTACTGGCTTGAAGTCAGTAGGTAGTTGCCTAGCTTCCAGATTAGCCACCATCTTGCATCTACAGTCATGTTTCTTATGTCTGCAGTATGGAAAGAAGTCGGCCAAAACTACCTCAGCTTCCTCATGTTTCTTTCGAGCTTGCATAGTGTCCAGTTGTGTAGCCATATTATTAATGATGTCCTACTTGAAGTCAGACAGTAAATTTGTTATCTCCATCCGAGAAACTCCACCAGAAGAAGACTTCCCCACTGTAGTATGATGACCTCGACCTTTCTTAACTATTGCTCGAGAGTAGTTGAGACATATTTTATTTATATCATCCTAAGGCAGTTGGGTTATATCACCTCCTCCCATCAGGTCCAGGGCGTCTATACAGGCATCACTGATTCCCCTTAGAAAGGGTAGTTTTTGAGAGTCCTTGTTGAGAGTATGGTTTGAGTTCCTTTTTAGTGAAAACAAAAATATGGAAATATAATCTTCCAGGCTTTCATCCTCCTTTTGCTAAATTCAGAATATGTCATCACCTTTGTTGGCACTCTTGCAATATTCCTTATACTTCTCAAGGAATTTTGTCTGCATGGCTGCCCAACTATCTACAACGCCTCTTCTGACTCATGAACCACCTGAGAGCTCCTTCCTTCAAGGTGGAAGGAAATAACTTCAGTTTATGGGCGTCTGTATTGTAGTCATAACTATGACAAAGGTCATCAAATTCAAATAGAAATTTTTTTGGTTCCTCCGTAACCAGGCCATAAAACTTGGGAAGCAAGGAAGAGGGAATGTTTTTAAGATTGTCAGTATCTCTCTGGGGACCAATGGGAAACTCAAAAGCAGGAGGTGGATTATTTGCCATGTTTGCTTGCTGGAATAATAGAGCGAATGGATTTTCCTCAGGTTCATTGTCAGCTAGGTCAAATGGTAGTTCAACATACAGGTTTTCAGGGAGGAACCTTCCCAGTGCGTCTCTTCTTCTTCTATGCATGCAATACGATGAATGGTGGTTTGAAAGATTTTAAAATTTTTTGACTAACAAACTAAACTAATGCTAAAAATGACTTCTGAAAAATTCTTAGCTGGACGCCATCCTTAGCAATGGCGCCAAAAATGGTCGCGCCCACAAAAGGATATGAAAATCACAGTAAAACCTTTCCTGGGAATTGGACATTCCAACAGGTGACTAATATCTCTCCATGGACATTCATTTACTTGTCAAACTAGGGGACGTATACTTTAAATGGCGCAGCACAATATATGCACTAAGAACTGGTTTCGGTCAAAACTTAGCGGAAATAAATGCTAGAAAGGAATTCTATCTACGCTACAGGAAGGTAATGCAAAGTTCTTTAACTCAACTATGATTTGATTGAAATAGAAACCATAACAACTACGACTGAAACACAAACTATGAACTAGCCTTATGCTACAGGAACAGGCATAGGGATGGATTCCCTATGCTGTAGGAGCAATACAAGACTGAGTTTGTATAAAAACTTCAAAGATGAAAGCTAACTGATTATCAATAGAAAAGAACAACTAACTAACTAGCTACAGATACTTACTAAGTGGGCCCCCTTAGCAAGCATCTACTGATTATGCAGATGTTGAACTCAGAACTTCATTAAATTTTATTCATGAAAATAGAATGGTATACATTGCTTTGTTGATATGGAAACTAACAACAAACTCTGTTTCTTGTCAAATAGATTCTGCTTTTCACTATAATACTAATTCTTACATGATATCTACTATCACTATGCTTCTATCTTACTCTAACTATCATCTCCTTTTTTTTTCACTCGCGCAGGAGGAGTACTTTATTTAAAATCAGGAGAGCAACTAACTAACTAACCCTATCAAAGAAAGACGTGGAAGTAAAGTGTATCCTAGAATCAAGGAACAAACTTCATAAATGAATTTATGCGTTCAACCTGATCCAGAGAGAATCGAGCACTCCACTCTTTCCAAATTGACTGTCATTAAAAATCTTTCCCAATAGTTTTGGTCAAAGAGTCTTGGCCGGAGCTTCCTCGAAGTCGTGCAGGAAATGGACTTTATTGCAAGACCAAGATTGGCTGCGCTTGACTCTATCATTCTTCAACAACCTACGAAACAAAAGGTAATGGATGCGAAAGAAAAGGCATATGGAACATACACAATATCCTTTCATTAATCACACATTTAAATCTATTTCATCATTCAAAAACTGTATGCGATATATCAGTCATTTAGGAAGTCAACGAGGCAATAAATGTAATCAAGTCAACACAATAAGCTGCAGGAATATACAAATGTTTTGCTATAGGATATCCCCATAAAAGGTTTCAAAAAGAGTTTTAAACAACCACAAATAACAAAAGTAAAGGCATTAAAATTTCATCATAATTTCCAAACTATGAGCATATTTTGGGTTCATCAAGATGGTCAAGGAAAATGCAGAGTATGACCTATGTGAGTTACTCTGAGGCTAGCTAATTGAAAATCTTGGAAAAATCAAGAAGGATAAGAAGAATTCTTTCAAGTTTGGCAATTTTTTGCTATGTCTTTTCTTCTAATTCATGAATGAAGCCTTGGGAGTTGGTAAAGTACAATGGTAAGGTGATAAACTAGTAACTATTCAAATCAAATACATCTTATATGGAATTGGTGATAGTAAAGTAAGGAAAATTGCTATTCGGGGTTACTTCAAAAGCTGTAAGAATGAAATGAAAGCTAGGGAAAGGATTCCTATATCTATAGTGGAAAAATACAAGGACACTATTTTCTTCATGGTTGACATTGATCAATGTTTGATGGAAGCTGCAAAACCTAGAACAACCTGGATAATGCTTATGGGTTATGTGGTTGAATAACACATTTTGGAGCTATATGCTCAACACCTGTTGAGTAAGCCTCATATCTAACAAAAGAAAGGTTTGGTATGCTTGAAGAGAAGGATATGCAAGTGCATGACCAATTGAAGAAGCCTATGATAATCTAGAAGGTGAGAAGGGAAGTTGAAGATTTTGTAGAAAGCATGGGGATATCAGTTGAAGCAGTGAGGGAAGCTAGGAGGAAAAGAGAACAAGTTGAAGAAGGAGAGCCTGCTAGAATTGAGTCTACTAGTTTGGCAGCATCTTCTGCCAGATCTAGATCTACCAGGAGCTATGCACTCTCATCTGGTCCTACAAAGAAATCAAGCCCTATAAAAGCTCAAGTCAATACATCCAAGAGAGAAGGAAAGACGAAGAAGGACCAAAGCACAAGAGTGTATGTTGCTATAGAAGAGGATGAAGAAATTGAATCTGATAAAGAGGTAAGAGAAATCAAGCAAAATGGTACAAAAGCATCAAAAGTCTATAAGGACAAGCCCTCTAGTGAAGAAAACATAAAGAAGAAGGTGAAAATTGATAGATCAGGTATGTCTGTAGAGGAAGTGGAAAAAACATTGATTAAAGATGGTAATCTCAAGCCACTTTCTAAATGGTTTGACACTTTTGATAGTGTGGGTAAGAGAATTATTGAGGAAGCTACAATAAAACATCTAAATAATTTCAATATGACTCATAGAAATAATGTCATATTTTCCTAAAGGGATATATGAAGTCTTAGAAATGAGGAGAGTAAATGCAAGAACTAAAGAATAAAAAACGAGAGAATGGATACTTGTTGATTTGTGTTTGGTAATGTCAATGGATGAAATGAAGAAAATACTCAAAGATACAAAAATGGATTTTAAGAGAAAAACAAGGGTGAATCAGCTTATGATATAATAGAGTGAAGAAGTGGCAAAAGATACTGAGAAAATTCTTAAGGTAGTGTTGTTGAAGAATAGGTACAATGTTTCTTTTGAAGAATCTCATGTTGAAAATGTTCCATCTGGTCTGGTAATTGAAGAAGGGAAAGAATATACAATTGAGGATACTTTGAATCCTCTAGATATGAAAGATACTAAAATTCCTATGGAGACTGAAGCTTCTAAATTTGTGTTGGTTGAAGAAAAAGAGATTCTTTAAGCCAAGCAAGAATCTATGGCTCAAGAGAAGAAGGTTGAGGAAAAGGAAGTTGTTGTGGAAGTAAGAGATACTACCAAGATAGAAAAAGAGTTCTTAGAAGAACAATAGGAGGAGTTTGACCCTAAACTAGTTAAAGGTCCTATCAACTTGGCCACTCTATCTCCTATTCAGAAGCTGAAGGTAGCATCATTTGCTTAGGCTAAGGCAAGGGAGGAGATACTAAAATCTCACATTGAAGACAATAATTTTCTAAGTCTTGCATCTAGTACCTTGGGGAAGATCATGCCCTCATATGTCAAGGATTCATCTGATTCTCCATTCGGTCAGTTGAATAAACTTATCAACTCTGTAAGTACTCACTTTGAGTCTCTTGAGAAGTTAGTTGAGGATAAGGTTAAGAAATAATTTGATGCAAAAAGGTTCAGTAGATTGAAAGGTATGTTTGCTAATGACAAATCATTATTAGCTACCTATGTAAAGAACATTCAAGGTACTTTATCTGAAGGTGGAAATATCTACAAGTCATGTTTATCTTTGTCTAAGTTCACTAAGGTCACTGAGAAGAAAATGAAGGAGTATGAGAAATAGTTAGCAGATATCTCTCAATCATTTGATCCTCTAACATTTTCTGCAAGTAAGCAAGAAGTTCAAGCCATATCCCTCGGTATGTGCAAGATCATCATAGAAAAAAAGGCCCTTAAGTGGCAAAAAATTCAGAAAAATTAGTGTTAGGCAACTTGACATAAAAATTTGAATAATTTATCTATATTATTTCAAAAATATGTAAGAATAGAATTTGTAGAAAATTGAATGTAGTTTCTAAACTATTAGGTTTATTTATAAATAAATAAAATCTATTTGGTGAAAATTTGAAATTTCAATGCAGTAGTACTTAAATTTCAGGGAAAAATTAAGAAGTAGGTGTCTATCTAACCACCCTAACCATAATAAAATGATAATATGTTTTTATAATATTTTATATATAAGTAGACGACTCATGTCTGGATGTGATGCTTATTTTTTTGTAATTTTTTTCGAGGTAAATAATTAATTGTGATTTTTTTATTACAACTTTTAAAAATATAAAAAATTGTATGTTTGACCACCTTAACTTGGTCAAAACTTCATGAAATTTATTTTTTATGTTTTTAATCCTATAGTATGTGAAGCATAGAATGTGACGAATGTTTTAGATTCAAAAAATGTGATACCATTTGAAAGTTATGGATGTTTTTCAATCAACCTATTGATCACGACTTTAGTCATAATTCTAATAGAAAATGAATAATAATAATTTATTAAATTCAAATTAAAGAATACTTTATATTGGTGGAAAGCTAAGAATATCCTCTAAAAACCCTTTTCGTTTCATCAATTTTGGATTAAAAAAAAGTTGTTAGCCACATACCCTACAAATACCCATAATATTGCCACTTTTTGGCCCATGATGATCCTACACATACCCCCTTGCTTGAAAAAATAAAATTTTGAAGCATGAAGAAGGAAAAAATGTTGAAAGGGTATGTGAGCATATAAGACTAAATGGTCTTAAAATGGAGACAATGCTTAGTGCATTGAAGGAAGCATAGGATGCTATGGTTGTCAATGATCCAATAAATCTTGAGTCAACAGAGATGCAATCCTATATGTTATGTGGTCACATGAATATTTTGGAGAGTCTCAAAAAGAGTTGGGACACAAGTTTGAGCCTATTGAAGAAATTTTTTATAGATATATTCAAGTCCATGCAAGATACAGAACCATGTCTGTACATATACAATTTTGTATGAGTTTTCATATGCAAATTTCTATCTTTGTCATTGATGTCAAAGGGGGAGTGTAGGATAGTGAAAAATTTCATATTCACTCAGGGGGAGTTGTGTTTTGAATTTTTGAAGTTTGCAGTGTATTCATGTTTGTACTGGTTCTAACACTTGGTCATTTTTCACTAAGTGTTGTCATCAATGCCAAAGGGGGAGATTGTTGGCAAGAGACACTGCACAAGTCATCTAGTGTTGTCATTGATGGCAACCCTAGTCATTAATCCGATCCACACTTCAGTATTTGCTCGTACCGAAAGTCAGATTGAAGTTTTTTTATTAACTTTAAAGGTAGAAAAGAGCATCCAACAAAATTATGTATATCGATTCATATGAAACTCTCTATTATCATTTTGTGTGGTGGATCTCAAGGAAGGTTTTTCAATGTATAATCTATCTTATCTTTGAATCATAGAGCCTCGTATTGATTCATGTGCAAGTTAGAAGATTTGGTTGATTGATTTTTAGTCTAATAGTGCGAAAAGGCTGACTTGATGGATGTAGCATGTTGCGGATATTCAAGGTGAAATTGTTTAAGGAATTTTTGTGTTCAAGGATTTTGTTTTGGGTCCTTAGTATGTTTTGGTCAACTTTGGTTGGTTCGCATTGTAAATTATTTATGGATTGAGTTGACAGTTTGAACATGTTTTATATTTTGTAAGAGTTGACATGTATTTGATTTAATTCCTAGTCATAGATATATATAAGTGATTGTTCATTATCATTTTGAAGTGTGTTGTGATGAGATGTGAAATTTAGAAGGAATATAGATCAATTGTGTATAGTTTCACTTGTTCAAAACAAATATTTGTGATCCAAATTAAGGTAGACAGAGTTTCAAGAGTAGAATCAGATAGAGTCTGAAGAATGTTGCAAATGAGAGTAATCAGAGTTGTAATTTGGCATTAGCAGATATTATTATCTTAGTTCAAATCCTTTCGATGTAATCCAAATGTTTTGTAAGATAGTGAGTCTTCCTTTTGTATCTGAGCAATGAGCTCTAGGTAGTGTGCTTGAATGCACGTGCATTCCTTTTATAAAGACTTATTTTGAGTATACTCATATTTTGAATTGACCTTCCACCATGGTTTTCCCCTTAATAGGGTTTGCACATAAAAATACTTGTGTTATAGTTTTGTGGTTGATTTATTTTTGTTCTTGTATCTTTCTTTTGGTTTAATGCTATAAGTGGTTTAAAGATTAGATTAATAAAGTTAAAATTTTTAGAACACCAATTCACCCCCCCTCTCAATGTTCCTTGATTCCAATAGGTTTAGGGTATAAAGTATATGGATGTGAGTTGAGGGTGTAGGTTTTAGGTTTTAAGGTATAGGATTGAGGGTTGAGGGATAGTGTTCAAGGTTGAGGGTATACAGCTAAGTGTATAGGGTAGAGGGATTAGGATTTATAATATTGGGTATAGGGTTGAGGGTATTGGGTTTAGGATTGAGGGTTTAGGGTTTAGGGTAGAAGGTGGAATGTAGGGTTTAGGGTTTAAGTATAGGGTTGATGGATAATGTTTAGGGTTTAGGTTATAAGGTTGAAGGTATAGGGTATAGGGATGAGGGTTGAAGGTATAGGGTTTAGGGTATAGGGTTTAGGGTTGAGGGATAGTGTTTAGGGTTGAGGGTATAGGGTTAAGTGTATAGGGTTTAGGGATCGAGGTTTAGGATCTTAGATATAGGTTTGAGGGTATTAGGTTCAGGGTTGAGAGTTTAGGGTTTAGGGTTTAGGGTTCAAGGTTTAGGATACAAGATTTCATGTAGGTTTTAGGGTTTAATTATAGGGTTAAGGGTTGAGGGTTGAGGGATAATGTTTAGGGTTTAGGGTATAAGATTGAAGTATAAGTTATAGGTATGAGGGTTGAGGATGTAGGATTTATGGTTTAAGGTATAGGGTTGAGGGTTGAGGGATAGTGTTTAGGGTTTCAAGAGTATAAGGTTAAATGTATAAGGTATAGGGATTAGGGTTTAAGATATTGGTTATAGGGTTGGGGGTATTAGGTTTAGGGAATAGGGTGTAGGGTACAAGGTTGAATGTAGGGTTTAGGGATTAAGCATAGGGTTGAGGGATAATGTTTATGGTTTAGGGTATAAAGTTGAGAGTATATGTTATAGGGATAAGTGATGAGGGTTTAGTGGTGAAGGTTTAAGGTACATGGTTGAGGGTTGAATTATAGTGTTTAGGGTTGAAGGTATAGGTTTAAGTGTATAGTGTATAGTGTAAAGGGATTAGGTTTTAGAATATTCAGTATAGGGTTGAGGGTATTATTTTAGGGTTGAGGGTTTAGGTCACAAGATTGAATGTAGGGTTGAGGGTTTAAGTATAGGGTTAAGGGTTGAGGGTTGAGGGTATAACATTAAGTGGATAGGGTATTAGAATTAGGGTTTAGAATATTGGGTATAGGATTTAGGGTGTAAGGTTTAGGGTATAAAGTACAAGGTTAAGGGTTGAGAATGTAGGGTTTATGTTTTAAGTATAGCATTAAGGGATAATGTTCAGGGTTTAGGGTATAATGTTTAGGGTATAAGGGTAGGGATGAGGGTTGAGGGTGTAGGGTTTGGGGTTTAAGGTATAGGTTTTAGGGTTGATTGATAGTGTTGATGGTTAAGGGTATAGGGTTAAGTATATAGGGTATAGGAATCAGAGTTTAGGATATTGGGTATAGGGTATAGGGATTAGGGTTAAGGATATTCAGTATAGGGTTGAGTGAATTGGGTTTAGGATTGAGGGTTTAGGTTGCAAAGTTGAATTTAGGGTTGATAGTTTAACTATAGGGTTAAGGATTGAGGGTTGAGGGTATATGGTTAAGTGTATAGGGTACATACATTAGGGTTTAAGATATTGGGTATAGGTCTTCAAGAGTGGGCTTTAGGGTATAAGGTATAGGGTTAAGGGTTGAGAGTGTAGGATTTAGGTTTTAAGTATAGGTTTGAGGGATAATTTTCAAGGTTTAGGGTATAAGGTTGAGTGTATAGGGTATAGGGATGAGGGTTCAGGGTGTAGGGTTTAGGGTTGAGGGTTGAGGGATAATGTTCAAGGTTGAGGGTATGTGGTTAAGTGTATTGGGTATAATGATTAGGGTTTAGAATATTGGGTATAGGGTTGAGGGTATCGGGTTTAGGATTGACGGTTTATGGTTTAGAGTAGAAAAAGGTTGAATATAAGGTTTAGGGTTTAAGTTTAGGGTTGAGTGATAATGTTAAGGGTTTAGGTTTTTGGAAACAGAGAAAGTACACCTTTTCCTTGCTTGATTTGGGAATAATTAATGATAAATTGGACTTGATATTGCCCTGATCTAGGGTTGTGATGAGTTTTACACATCCACATTAGGTTTTGGGCCCTTCTAAGCTAAACAAAATTAACTTTTCCCTAATTTAATGTTGTAAAGTGTATTTATTGACACCTTCATATTAAATTTAGGAGGCTTGTAAATTAAGTGGACCTAATCTACTGTTGTAATGTGTTTTAAAAATTCACATAGGATTTAGGGACCTTTTAAACTAAATTTACCCAAATTTTCCTTAATTTAATGATGTAAAGTATATTTATTTACACTTTCACATTTAATTTTTGGCACTTTTGCATTTATGACCTTAATATCATCATTAATAGGCCCCTAAGATGCTGTATTATGCATCCCAATGCATATTTTAATTAAAAACCTGACAAGATCAACAAATAAGCTTAATTTATACACTCCTAAATAATTTAGCAATAAAAATAGGACCTATGGGACAAAATATCCCAACTTGGAAAATGAGTCACATTTGGCCTATTTTCAAGGTTTTTAGCTAGAAAAATTGGGTTTTAAGTTCAAATTTTATGTATGTCGGCCTTTGGAATCTAATACATAGGATATTATATGGATTTCCTATATAAATGAGGTTTCAAATAATTATTTCATTAAGTCTAAATGTTATCAAGTCAAGCATTCAAGTGTTAAGCATTCCAAGACTTCACAAGATCATCTAGAAATCATTCAAGATAATTTTTAAGGCATTCAAATGAATAATTATTCATCAATTGTTGTATCCACTCAAGATCCATTATCATGTCAAGCATATCAAGCATCAAGCATGTTTTTGAGCTAGTGTTGTGATGTGGCATTGAAGATCCAAGATCAGGCATTGTTCTACTCCTATTGTCAAGATCAAGATCTACATCCTTCATGACCATTTCATGTTGAGTTACATATTTACAAGACATCATTTACAAGGAATCATTCAAGGTATTATTGTCAATGATTCGTCTTTTTTCTTAAAGCTCCATGCCTTCATCTCATTGTCTCATCATTTAGTTTAATTACCTACAAGGGGTTTGACCAAGAAAACCTATTCTAACAATCAACTCTCTCTCTCTCTCTCTCACATGTAATTATGAATCTAAGACTTTGAAGTCTTATAGGATCATTGAAGATTAGGTTACAAGCTTGAATAAAATTGTTGGAATTGTCTCCTCATTTTCAAGGTTGTAATATTCCCTAAAATGTCACCTACATCCCCAAAATTAGAGTTTCATACCTGGAGACAAAGTGAAATAGAAAGAGAAGATATTGAAGACTAGATTTAGACTTTAAAATTCTAGAAAACTCTAATTGGACTAATTCACTCAAATTGGTGAATGAGTCCCAATTTAGGTCAATTTTGAGATTTTTGCAGTTTTAGCTATGCTTTTTCCAAAACCTTGTTCTTGTGCAGAAACCATGACCTGGGACTAATTCATCTATGAATATGGTCCCAATAGGCCTAAATTTAGGTTATTCAGCATTTCAGGCCTCCATTTAAGCTCTGTCAGGTTTCTAGGTGCTCCTTTGTACTTTTCCAATTTGCTATTGTGATTTATTTGCATTTATAGTTCATTTGGTGAGGTTTTATGCATCATTAAGTTCAATCATTAGATCCTACATTTCATATATTTTTCCAAGCCCTAGCTTGGTAGTGAACCCCTCATTAATCATTGAACATACCCTAGGACAACCCTATTGTCAGGTCTATTTCACCTTTACATTTTAGATCTAGGGTTATCCTTAGATGGAATAGCTGGAAAGTGGGTGTGCTCTATGTCCTAAACCATATATATGATATCACCCCTAGCAACTTGTTTTTGATTGTTCCACAGTTACTTACATTTAAAACATATCTTTTTTTTTTTGATTTGGGTACATCATCATCCTATATCTTACTTGCATTAACATTTCATTTCATTTTGCATTAGTTAATTGACATTCTAGGGTTTCTAATTTTTGCATTAGTGAAAGTGTATATAGGTTGCATTTTTGCATCTCAAACCATTAAAAATCATCTAAAAATTACATTTACATTTATTCTACATATCATACAACATAAAAAGCATAAAATACCTTAAAATTCTCTAAATTGCAGGAAACCCTCACTAGGACTCATATACCATTCGTTGAATCAGTCCCGGTGCACATCTGAAACTTTTCACTACGATTATTAAAAATCTAGTTTTCACTTCTATTTGCTGCCATTGGTTATCTGGTTCCGGTTGGTTGAGTTTCTATGCCATATTTCATTAATATGGCTTGGATTGATCCATTTCCGCATTTCTTGATTCTAAATTTTTTTATTTCTGACATTTCATTTTCAGATCATTGCATAGTGTACTCAGTTCGAAATCTGAAAATTGCATTTCATTCTAGGCTTTTACATTGCATTTTAGTTTTCCATAGATTATTGTTCAAAAATTTTAGTTTCAATTTTTTCGAGTTTGCAAAGAAAAATTTAGTCAATAAGCATGTTATCCATTCATTTAATACATTCCCTAGTTATGAGATTCTCTTAGTGCAAGAAAGTGAAAATGGTGATGCTTGCCTTAAACCTACAACCCCTCTTATCTCTCCTATTTGTGGGAATGATGTGATAGAAGAAGATGAAAATATAGACAATCCTGATGATGATAAAGTTTCTCTACCCCTAATACCTCTCCTACATGTGATGAAGGTATTTCAGTGTTAGAAGATGCACTCATTGAGAATCATGACATTGTTGAAAGATCCTCTTCTATAAACTTTCCTACATTGGAAGATATTATGGAATAGGAGAATGACATCATAGACACATTTCTAAACATCACCTTACCTAGCCTCCATTCTCCCTTTGCTTGTGAGAATGATTTAGTAGAAGAGGATGAGATTGTAAATGATGAGGATATGTTTGTGTTAGATCAAATCTTTAAGGTCTATAACAACCCTCTTTATGATCCTTCCCCTACCTATCATATTTTGGAAGGCATTATGGGACAAAGGAATGAAATTATAAATGATCATGAAAATCATACTTGTTCTTCCCCTGGTATCTCTCCTATTTGTGAAGAAGATAATTTTATCTATGAAAGTAATGAGAATCTTAGTTGTCCCCCTTCACCTAGGGAAACTCTTATTGAGCAAGACAATTCAACCATTGATCATCCCCTTACTTGCAATGAAGTCCTTTTGGAAGAGCCAATCCTTAAATATCAATAACATTTGGTTTGTAGTTCTCCTAACAACTGTCTTCTTAGAGAAGATATCATGGTGCAAAAAAATGGAAAAAATAGTGACGTGACTTCCTTGGATAATGGTGAAAATATGATTCTAGATTTCCCTTTATTAGAAATACATCAAACCAAGACCACCGAGGTTATGAATGCACAAGTTTCCATTAGATCCCCCTTGACTATTGGACCTCAAACATACCTTGTGGGACATCCTAAGAATCCTCTACTCCTTTACCCACCTTCTCACACAAACCTCAAACTAAAAACTAACCTGAACTTATCCTTTACCCACCTAAGATAAACACTGTTGCTCATACATATAACACTAGAAACAACTAAAGCCAAGAAAAACACCTCCAACATCCCTAACATTGCCTAATCATATCTTACCCAATCCTCCTCATTTTCCTTCACATAGTGCAAAAGAGTATGATCTTGTGGAACAACTTAATAATACTCTTGCAAAGATATCCCTATGGGACCTAATTTAGAATTCACCTTATCACACTATGCTTCAGAAAACCTTGCAACAAGTTGTGGTCTCCTCTAGTGCAAACCCGAATGACATAGCAACCACGATTCAAGGAATAAATGCTAACATTTTTTTCCATCAAAGTGAGCTACCTCCTTTGGAAGTGCAAAAAAAATGATGCTTTCATGGTAATAGTTCACTACAAGGGAAGAGGTATAAAGTTAACCCTTGTTTACAATTTCTCAGCCCTTAATGTGTGTAGTGTGACCCTTTTGGATAGGCTTGGTGTGGATATATCGAAAATTCAACTTGCCTCTTTATCCATTAGTGGATTTGATAATGTGGGAAAGCAACCACTTGGTGTGATCACTTTACATATTATAGCTAGAGAAGCCACATTAGAAACACCAATCCATGTTATTCCTAATGATATTTCATATAACCTCCTTTTAGGGAGACCATGGATTCATGAGATCCATGTGATGCCTTCTACCCTTCATCATAAAATGAAGTATTTTTACAACAACAAAGTGTACAAATTGGATGTTGATAATGAGCCTTACAGTGTTTTAAAAATTGAGAGAAACAAGGAAAATCCTTTGAAAATATTAACACCAACTACACAAGTAGAACCCGCACAACAAAAGGACAAAGAAAAACACATTGATGAAGTCACAAAGCTACTAGAAGATGATTGGGGCTCCTTAGACTTCTAACCAAGATTCATGGGAGACTACAAGATCATAAAAAGAGACTCTAAAAAGGGAAAATAAAAAGCGGTAATGTCAACACAAAATTTGGAAGACCCTTTGAAAGCATCCACCTCAACCACTTTAAAAGAAAGCAAAACAAATTACACAAAAAACTTCAATGAACTTAATTATCAACAATCACTGAATCCTGAAGAGATGAAGAATCTTTATGGAAAAGGTTATGAACTTATGAAACAAGTTGGATATAGTGGAAAAGGGTGTGGTGCTAGAGAACAAGATATTTGTGTCCCTATAGAGCCTCAAACACAAGAAAAGACTAGTGGTCTTGGTTATTGTCCCTCGAAAGAAACAGACAAGCCTTCACTTAATATCAACACTCTTACAAAAGATCCTTCTAAGCCAATTTTAACAGTAGTAAATCCTAAATTGATAGACACTGGTGGTCTTGATTGTTATCCTTCGCAAGGAATGAAAGAAACAAAGAAATCTTCATTTAATTTTAATGTTATCTCACAAAACACTAATGATTTCAATTCATTATATTTTACACCCTCCTGTAAAGGAGAGAACAAAATCTCACAATCAAAAGAGTCTTGTGTAAGTATAACATTGTAAGGCCTGACCTCATGAGAATCAATTACAACTCCTTTGTTTGGTTGATGGTTTTCACTATCACTAGTTGGTTAATGTGATCTAATTAAGGATGCAATTTTTGCTCAGGTATGAACTTTATGAGGTGTGTTGTCTAAAGTATTTTAGGTGATAATTTTTTGGGTGGATTTTTAGGACAAAATGTGGATTACATTATAATCTAAATATAAAGAAGCTCGAAGCAAAGTAAATAGTTTCATAGGAGCATAATGAGTGCAATATCAAAAAGGTGGTAAATTTAAATGATGTTTTTTTTTTTGGGTGTATCAATTTAATAGTAGAAACAAATAGAACTACTGATTCTTGCCCTCCCATTTGATAAAATTTAAGGGAAAACAATAATAGTAAAATACATGGAATGGTATCAATTTGTTGGATTGTTGTAAGGAACATAAACTATTTTACATATATGATTGTACTGAGGTTAAAATATAAAAGTTAATTAACTTAGATTCAATTCCAAAATAAGAATGCTTCACCTTTGCAATTATTCTTAAAAAATCAATAATACGATAACTAAATAAATAATCTCCTTTTCCAAAGTAGAGTGGCAAGTGATGGTCAAATGAAAAGAAAAGCCTAAGTAATAGTTGAAGTGTGGAAAAGAAACTAACTTATATTTTTATACCCTATATTAAAAGGGCATAAATATTAAAGAGTAAGGGAATATTTAATTTCATATTGAATGATAATTGCATGTTAAATTTCTTAAACCTGTATTATAGGAAGAAAAATGGGAAAAAGTAGGATTCAACTATTTTTTTTTAAAAAGAGGATTTTAGATATTAGTTTTGGGGGATTTTTTTTTTATAAAAAAGAAAAGAAAACAATTTTTTCTCGAATTGGAGAGACGAT
Organism: Sequoia sempervirens; assembly: GCA_007258455.2. Taxonomy (NCBI): domain Eukaryota; kingdom Viridiplantae; phylum Streptophyta; class Pinopsida; order Cupressales; family Cupressaceae; genus Sequoia; species Sequoia sempervirens. The sequence continues at coordinate 34,790,784 of VDFB02274714.1, read as the reverse complement.
GAGATTTTTTTTTTCAAAGAAAGAAAAGAAAAGAGTTTTAGGCATGCAATCAGCGAACAAAAAGAAAAAAAAGATACACGAGATTTTAGGGGTTTTCTCTCATCGCCTTGGCATGGAAAAAGAAAAGAAAAAAAGTCAGATTTCTGGTGCTGAGGATATGTATGCATTTGGTATAAAAACACCGGGTTCATACACATTGAGGGATAGTCACACTCATGAAGGGATTCAATTGAATTCGAGGGATCTTACTCTCACACCTATCGCTGCAAATATCCAGCACTACTTTCCATAGCCTTACGTCCTTGTGCAACATATGGGAGCTAAGAAATTACTTATAGAAAAATAAAAATAAAAATAAAGGCACCCAGACCATGGGTTAAAGAAAAAGAAGGGAGAAGAGGCCGCTTGGTATGCTGGGAATAGAAAAAAAATTGATTTATTGGTTTGTGGGATCATAAAGAGGCTGGGGGTCACATGAAACGAAATTAAAGGAATGGGCTGCGACAACTCCACGTAATGCACCTGGCAAGAATGGGGTCTCTTTTGTAATCTCATGTAAAAGAAGCATATGGGATGGATTTTATTTTAGAGAATTGGGTGTACAAAACCTTCTTAAATGGTGCTCTACAACTTTGGGAATACATCCTCTTCATCCACCTGTATCATCAATTTTGTGCTAGGAACCAGGTATGTAATATAATATCTCACTTTAATATTAAATGATGAAATTTGTTTAGAAAGCAAGAAAATCGTATTGCTTGAGAAAGAAATTAAATTTGAGAAAAAAATTGTATCCTGGATAGATTAAGCAGTACAAAGAAATTGTTATTTCTAAGACATTAATTCATCCTGTAGATGCTAAAAAATAGTTTTCAAAACAATATATGTAAGCTTCATCATGTGTCCTTCCTCTTATATATATTTATGTCTGATCCTTTGTATCTACAAATTTCTTTATCCCTTGCACCTAGAAGATACTCGAGCTTGGCTTCTGTTCATATTTTGCATGTATACCAATCAAAAAAATATTTTTGGAAAAGAATGTAAAATAAAGTTTTATTGTCTGTTATGCTCTTTTGTATAAACTCTTTCATAATTTGTTCATCAAATTCGATCTGTGCATAATTCCATTTTACCTTGTGTCAGAAAACTGTGAGAGCTTGAGTCTTTGATTTCATTGTATGCATTATTGTTGAGTGGGGTTTGGCATATCTTGACACCATCAAACCTTTCATACTTCATTTGTTTTAGAAAATTTTCCAGATAGTTTATATGTTGTGTTTACACCTGTACATGTGTTGCACACAAAAATAATACACTATGTCATTGTTTCTATGCAGCAAATAGTCTTTCTTTCTTTTTTTTAAAAAAAATATTTTTAATTATTATTTTTAAAAGTCTTTACAAAATTTTTAGTTTATGTAGATCTTGCAACTTAGACTTTCCATGAGACCTCATTTCTTTGAGGCATTCTACTGAACAATTTGCATGCCTTGTCAATACTTGCATGAGGTTTTTTTTTTTTCTCACTGTCATTTGTTAAATTGTAGATTTACTTTCTTGCCAGGTAAATCATACTCTTTTGAGCATTCTTTTCTTTAAGCTAGATTATCTTGTAGTTAAAAGAAAGGAGGATATTCAAAAATATTTATAAATTTGTTTCTTTTTATTTATTATTTGTGAAACTACTTATTTTTATGGGAAACTATTGAGACATACATGAATGCTTCATTGATATTTTAATGATTTCTTGTTATAACATAACGTATATGGGTATTACATTTTAAATATTATGTTATGGTATAATAGAAACAAGTAAATGTATTTAATATGTAGTCCTCCCTTCAGAATAATATCTATTACTATTGCTGATCAGTTTTCTTTATTAAAAGATTTCTCTAGTTGGAGCATTTAAAGTTATTTATTTAATTTATGATATTTATGAATGGTATAATAACAATCCTAATAATATTTTGACAAGTAGATTTGTATGTTCTTTCCTTAATCTATTTAAATATGTTGTAAGGTAATATGTATTACTTGTGAGTATCGATACTTATATCAAGTCTCTACTTTACAAAAAATATCTATATATTATAATTAAGTACATATACATATAGTGAATAGAACAAAATTTTAATGAGAATCCAATATCTATAATATGACACAAATAAATTGGAACATTAGAATGTGAAATCTATATGAAGCATTGTTGTATGAATTTATTTTTCAAAATTAGGTAGAAAGATAGCGAGCTGAGTTGCAGAAAAAACTGCTCATGCATGTTTTATAATATTACCAAATGCTTTCTGGGTTTTACCCTTCATTCTTTCCCCTTTCCATAACATATTAAACTTTTAAATTTGGTTAAACGGAGTGGAAGTTATGTTTGTTTTAGTATCATCTTTTTCGCTGTGATCAGCAAGATGAATGTTGTAAAGTGAATATATATTTGAATTATTGCCAAATTATTTGTGACATTGTTGAACCGGATTGAGTTACATTATTGTTGTCTTTTCAAATTCAAATTTAACCTTAAGGTTGTATCCTACTTTTGTCAAAGCTTTTAATGGTTCAAGATCTTGTTGTCGAACTACGGTTCCTCTGCGCTGCGCGTACGTAGGCAAGGCCATCATAGATGAGCCCCTGAGGAATTAGGTTTGGCCCCTTAGGTTCCCCCACACTTGTTTGGAAACAAACCTATTCACGTGCTAGTTTTAAGTTTGAGGTTGAAATTTTGGTATTTTAGTTATGTCCTTAGGTAAGTTTGTATTGGTATGTTTTGGGCATTACATTTTGTATCAGAGCACGGTTGCAGCATTGGGATCTCTGGTTTTGTTGCCTGTGTGGTGTTGGTTGAGTGAATTTCTCTTTTGTGATTTTTGTAGGAGTTTAGGTGAACTCCTCAAACCCCCCAGAATCACCTGCAAGACAAAAAACTTCCACAAGAGAGAAATGGAAAAAATATCATGCTTTGATTAAGATGCAAGGATGTCAAATTGATTATGACATGACATGATTACAAATGTACAAGATGCTTGAATATATAGGCATGAGAGAAAATATAAAATACAAGAGATGTTGCCATGTGTCTTGATCTAACAACATGTGAAAACATGTGAACCCTAATGGTGACGATCATTAAATGAGGAGATAAGTTCTAGAAGGACAACTCATCTTCTAGAAGGAATATTATCCCACCAAACAAGGAAGGGAATATTATCCCATTTATTAAATGATTGCAACCTAGGACTAAATGATTTATGACCTAAGTTAACTTATGCTAGTGTAATAATTAATTAATTAATTACACCAACCCCCCCCATAAGTGCAACTTAGGGAGGAAAATGCAATGATTATGCAAGATGATGATGGGTCCCAGCTACGAGGCCATGTTAGGTACCCATGTACATGAAGATGCAGAAAATCTCCCACAAACAGAGAAAAAGGGAAAACCCAATGGGAAGAAAACCCCTCTCCAAAAAAGGAGATGAAAATGCAGAAATGTGAGATAAGATGGGAAGGATGGAGGACTCCCAAATACCCCCCAAGTACGCCATCCGTCACGTGGATACAATATATTCGCCCCCGATAGGGAGGAGATAGAGATGCTTCCTATTCCAGATAGGAATTGAAGGAAGGATGTATGCTGATGATGATGTCTCTGAACTCTGCTCAAATGTCTCCTTGCCTCTGAAGCTAAAGATGCCACAATCAATGGTGACAAACCAGGATGATGTGGAAACTGATGTTGAACAATATCCAAAGACAATGATATAAAAAAATTTTCCTCAGAGGACAACTGACTGGGATGATTTTTTGCTGCAAATTGTACGGATAGTACGATTGATTTTGCAAACCCTAAAAATACCTCTGAAGCTCCCGGGTTGATGTATCCGATTTTGATGAATGGGCAGGCGATCCTAGGGTTTCGAGGCCTTCTGAAGACAATGGCGAGCTCAGATTTGACTCTATCTGCTTCAGAAATCAGCTTGGTCCCCGGGTGGAAACAAGTAGCATACAATGGAAACCTTCAGCTTGCAAGAATCTCGCACACCAACTTTCTTGATCGAGGGTTGACGTTTCACTAAATAAGCTCAAGATTATGGATGCACAGTCCTTGAAGCTACAGTCTTCAATGGAGGACCTTTAAGCCAAAAAAGATAATCAACCACAGAGAAAGTGTTGCAACAATGGAATGCTGATTAAAGATTCTATTGATATTATGATTGATATGATGGGTATGATGGAGACTTGATAGCCCCCGCTGAATGAAGTGTCTTCAAAACCACTGAAAGAAATATGAAGCAAATCCAATGGTAGATGCTGAAGAAACCTCAAGTCCTGAATGGAATGACAGGGAAGAAGTCTCAGATATGAAATCTCTGAATAGAGGAGTGATGCCCCCTCAAGAATGTCCTCCAAACTGATAGAAGTAGCCATGTCAGTGATACCTGAAACGAAGCCATCCTATGATTGCAAGTCTGGAAAAAACTGAATGTGTCCTGATGAATGATGATGATGATGGAATCCTCAATCAATGAATCTAGACAAGGAATCATTGAAGGTGAAGGGATACCAACTGTCTCTGATGAAGAAAAAGCACTAAAAGGAACCTTGTCAATCAACTTCCTGCACAATAATATCATCATAGGGAACTTGATCTGAAGCATGAATACCTTTACTCGGATGAGGAACTATACCAAACAGATGAGGCAATAAATGGTGGAAAATCCCATCTCGCCATTGTTGATAGTTACCCTCATGCAACATAGTCAAAGGAGTATATGCAAGCCCCATAATTAATTTTTTCCAAAAAATACAAAGACACTGACCTTCAACAATAAATAGAAGACTTCCAAAGATGTTATGCAACTGAAGTAATGCTACCCAGATCAAAAAATATTTTCCCAAGCTTCAGGATGTCCAAGTTATTGAACAAATGCACCAAACTGAAAAAATCAATGCAAAAGCACCTGGAGCTGAAACTGATCAAGGGATCTGGACTGATGAAAAAAGCTCTGAAATATCTCCTGAATGCCGTTAGAATTTCTAGATTTTGACAATTTGATGCGAAGATATTAGTCGTTGAGTCCAAAGTGGAGGATTGACTTCAGCTGATTGTAGAATTTTCTGTGAGCAAAATTTCATAGAATAGATGCCACCACTGGAAAGTAGACAAAATTATCTTTCCAATAGTATCTTAATTGTCAATTTTCAATACCATGGCCAAAAGTTATGATTTTTTTAAAAAAAACTGAATTAAGCCTGCAGGAAATGGGTTTCCTAGCCAAAAACAAATTCTTTTGATTTGATTTCTGCAAAATCTGTTCACAATATGTGGACAAAAACAAAAACCCAGAAATATTTTGAAGCTAAGAACAAAACCCAGAAATATTTTTTTGATCTAGCTAGTAGAAAATGAAAAAAAATATTTTTTTTAAATCCTTCAGCTAGAGAAAAATGACACGTGCCGATTTTTGTTCAATAATTTTCTCCAGATCCGTACAAGATATCAAAAATCTAAAAGATACCCAGTTCATATTTCGACCCCATCTACAAAACTTAGAAATCGTTTTTCCTGGAACTGAGTGGAAGCTGGATTTCTGAAGCAAAAATGAAAAACGGCTTTAAAAAAGCTGCTTGCATCCAACAAGATTTTCATGCCAAAAAATAATCTTTGATATCTAGGAAGAAGTCTGCAGCACTGGAGCTCTGATACCATGTAGGAGTTTAGGTGAACTCCTCAAACCCCCCAGAATCACCTGCAAGACAAAAAACTTCCACAAGAGAGAAATGGCAGAAATATCATGGTTTGATTAAGATGCAAGGATGTCAAATTGATTATGACATGACATGATTACAAATGTACAAGATGCCTGAATATATAGGCATGAGAGAAAACCTAAAATACAACAGATGTTGCCATGTGTCTTGATCTAACAACATGTGAAAATATGTGAACCCTAATGGTGACGATCATTAAATGAGGAGATAAGTTCTAGAAGGACAACTCATCTTCTAGAAGGAATCTTATCCCACCAAACAAGGAAGGGAATATTATCCCATTTATTAAATGATTGCAACCTAGGACTAAATGATTTATGACCTAAGTTAACTTATGCTAGTGTAATAATTAATTAATTAATTACACCAACAATTTTCTCCTTGTTGTGATTGATCATCGAAATGAATTAATGAGATGTTGAGTTTGTTTCTCTAATTCCTTGCTAAGTGTGTTTATTGAAATAATAATTGAAAAAGGAATGGTTATGACAGATTTGATTGAGTATCATGAATTATCATATGAATGATGCATTTGATTATGAAAGAAATGATTTGTGTTTGTATACTTGTGGTGGAAAAGGGTAGTGAAGTTATAATGATTTCTTTAGTTACAACCTCATCATCATGTGCCTTAACTATGATTATGTATTGAGCTCTTTCTCTACGATCTTTGGAGTGGTTTGGAAACATAGTTATTTTCTTGTGGATGGATAAATTGAGTGTTTTCCTTATACTATAGTGTTCCTTGCATGTTTTATGGAAACCTTGTCTTGCATAAATGAAAGAATGATGTTTGATTAGGATAAATATTTAGCTAAAAGACTTAGATCCACAAAATTGCGATATTATTAATAGAAAATCATATAAATTTTAGCTCATTAGAGACACAAATATCAAAATGCGTGAATAAGTGAATTTTGAGTGAAATTGATGACGTGCATGTGGTTCTAACTAATTAAACTTTCTTGGTGTGTATTGAACATTGAGTAGACTTGATTGAGAAAATATTTTAATGAATGCTATTAGTTAGAAAGATTCATTGTTAAGAAATTAGAATTATGCTATCTTGTTTGAAATCAATGAGATGCTGACTTAATAGATAATGTATTATGTATGCATGTGTGTCATGATACACCATCTTGTGAATGAGAATGTAATCCATGGATCTCACATGGTTAGTATATATATACTTTTGTGTATCATTGAGATAAATTGGAATGTGTGGTGATGCTCACAATTTTACATCTATGAGTAGATTTACATATATTGAGAAGAGAAACATTGGAGGATGATTCTTGAAAGGTTTATGGAAGTATAGTTAATTATGTGTAGGGAAATGGTCCTAATGCATTAAAAGGTGAAAATTTGAAATGTATTAGCTTTGTATTCTTTGTGGATGTGAATATCATGTAATGGTGGTTGTGTTGTGTATTGTGCCAAGTTTTGTGATTGACCAAGTTATAAGAGTTGGTGTAAATCATGCAATTTTGACTCATGTGGAAAGAAGTGAAGAAATTCTTGATAAATTAAAGTGTTGTGACATGTGAATTTGAACCAGTAAATGTGTTGTGCCCAAGTATGTGATATAGGGTATCCAACTTGGGATAAGGGTGAGAGGACATCGAGCACGATCCCTTACATGCACCTTGTGTGATTTCTTATTTTATGTTAGACCATCATTTGTGAAATGAGGTAATCATGTTATGTGTGTGTATGTGTGTGTACTAAATGAAACGTGAATCTCCTTCATGTGAGTCTTGTTCTTATGTTAAATGTTTACCCCTAGTGTATGGTTCCCCTACGGGATGAGAGCCTGCTAGTGTAATTAGGGGTTGAGAGATGGAGAACCTCCATCGAAATCTTAGGATTTTGAATGGACATTAGTTCCCATAAGTCTCCCCCACGGTTTGGATCACGTTAGTTGATTCATCATGCAAGCCTAATTCCTTGATGTTTACCTATGGATTGAGGATGGAACTAAGTGTACCTTTGGAGATATATTATTGTTGATTTTGTTATTACATGAGCTCTATGTGGTTTGAGACCATTGTGGTTAGAGACCACCATTTTTAGCATGCTATTTTATTTTGTGGTTTGAGACCACTATGGTTAGAGAACCACCATTCCCCTCCTCCCCCTAGGTGACTTATTTAAAAGTCACGTGGTGATTGTGATGTGAAATTTGTATAATTGTTGGACACACATTTTATTTATTTATTTATTTATTATTTTTATGAATTTTAATTTGATTGATTACGCCAGCAGTGTTGAAATTCTTAAAGTTATTTGATTGATTGAATTATGAAATTGTCCTTTTTGCCTCAAGGACTTTTTAATTTTTATGTTGAAATTAAGATTTACATGTTGCAATGTAGCTACAATTGACTTTTATCTTTCTTTCTTTTTTCCCTTTTAATGGGACATTTATTGAAATCTTTGGTTTGATCTTATGTTACTCAGTTTGAGGCTTTATTTGTTATTTGCAAACTGCTGGCATGTGTAGTAATATAACTTTGTGAAATTGTCATACTCAAGAGGGGTCCCTGACAGGTTGTATGGGGGAGTAGATGGCCTGGGGAATAATTTTTAATGGGGCTAATGAGACTGGTATGGGACGGTTATACACCATTTCCCCTAGATCTATCTGATTTTCATGTGGCACTATGATACTATGCATTCTCAGAGGAGAATTTTGGACACTGGTCATCCTCATCCTCAGCCCATTTTGTGTGAGTTCTTGATGTGTTAATGTGGATTTAATGTAGTATAATAGATATGAGTATGGAGATTTATTGTTGAGCATTGAAATATGTATGAGTACATTGAGTTATGCTGTGAAAAACTATAAAAACAAACTGATAAATGAGGTTTGAGATATCTTGTTAAGATATTCAATATCTTGCAAAGAATGTGATGTGATAGGGTATTTAAAGATCTGTGATAATGTGAAGTGGAATCATTATGGTTGTCTAAACCTCTTGTTTCTTGAAAGGATTATGTTGAATGATAAAGGTGTTAGTGTGATTTTAAATTTTTTTTTATTTTTTTTTATACATGTAACTCCGTTTGGAAAGATGTGTTTGTTAATTCAATAGCTAAATGGTGAATGTTGACATCATGTACTGAAATTTAAGATGAATCAATGCATTGTGTGTATGAATTTATCTCAATCATGTCATGATTCTTATGTTGTTGGATAATTTCTATAATATAATGGTTGATTTTTAGGATAAAATGTCATTAGTATGGTTAGTGATAATCGCCATTTCTATATGTTTATGTGTGTTTTTGTGGGGGAATTCACTCCCAAACCTTAGTAACTTCCAGGAGGAAGTTTAAACTAAGGCAAGGGGAGTGTAGGGCTCCTCCCTTCATATAAATTTTTTAACTCCTTGTGTTATTGTTGGAGAATTATCATATCGCTTTATTCCAAAAGCTAGTGCCAATAATTTATTTATCATTTTAGTTTTAAATATAATTAGATTGTCAATCTAACTCATGTGTGTCGCTATAATAAGGATACCTCTTCAATTTTAGCGACTTCCACGAGGAATTCTAATATAAGGGGAGAGGAAATGTAAGGCCTGACCTCATGAGAATCAATTACAACTCCTTTGTTTGGTTGATGGTTTTCACTATCACTAGTTGGTTAATGTGATCTAATTAAGGATGCAATTTTTGCTCAGGTATGAACTTTATGAGGTGTGTTGTCTAAAGTATTTTAGGTGATAATTTTTTGGGTGGATTTTTAGGACAAAATGTGGATTACATTATAATCTAAATATAAAGAAGCTCGAAGCAAAGTAAATAGTTTCATAGGGGCATAGTGAGTGCAATATCAAAAAGGTGGTAAATTTAAATGATGATTTTTTTTTGGGTGTATCAATTTAATAGTAGAAACAAATAGAACTATTGATTCTTGCCCTCCCATTTGATAAAATTTAAGGGAAAACAATAATAGTAAAATACATGGAATGGTATCAATTTGTTGGATTGTTGTAAGGAACATAAACTATTTTACATATGATTGTACTGAGGTTAAAATATAAAAGTTAATTAACTTAGATTCAATTCCAAAATAAGAATGCTTCACCTTTCCAATTATTCTTAAAAAATCAGTAATACGATAACTAAATAAATAATCTCCTTTTCCAAAGTAGAGTGGCAAGTGATGGTCAAATGAAAAGAAAAGTCTAAGTGATAGTTGAAGTGTGGAAAAGAAACTAACTCATATTTTTATACCCTATATTAAAAGGGCATAAATATTAAAGAGTAAGGGAATATTTAATTTCATATTGAATGATAATTGCATGTTAAATTTCTTAAACCTATATTATAGGAAGAAAAATGGGAAAAAGTAGGATTCAACTATTTTTTTAAAAAAAGAGGCTTTTAGATATTAGTTTTGGGGGATTTTTTTTTTTATAAAAAAGAAAAGAAAAGAAAGTTTTCTCAAATTGGAGAGATGGTGAGATTTTTTGTTTTCAAAGAAAGAAAAGAAAATAGTTTTAGGCATGCAATCAGCGAACAAAAAGAAAAAAAAGATACACTTGCTTGATACACAGAGATTTTAGGGGTTTTCTCTCATCGCCTTGGCATAGAAAAAGAAAAGAAAAAAAATCAGATTTTTGGTGCTGCGGATATGTACGCATTTGGTATAAAAACATTGAGTTTATACACATTGAGGGATAGTCACACTCATGAAGGGATTCAATTGAATTCGAGGAATCTTACTGTCACACCTATCGCTACAAATATCCAGCACTTCTTTCCGTAGCCTTACATCCTTGTGCAACATATGGGAGCTAAGAAATTACTTATAGCAAAATAAAAATAAAAATAAGGGCACCCAGACCATGGGTTAAAGAAAAAGAAGGGAGAAGAGGCCACTTGGTATGCTGGGAATAGAAAAAAAAATTGATTTATTGGCTTGTGGGATCATAAAGAGGCTGGGGGTCACATGAAACAAAATTAAAGGAACAGGGTGCGACAACTCCACGTAATGCACCGGGCAAAAATGGGGTCTCTTTTGTAATCTCGTGTAAAAGAAGCATAAGGGATGGATTTTTTTTTAGAGAATTGGGTGTACAGAACCTTCTTAAATGGTGCTCTACAACTTTGGGAATACATCCTCTTCATCCACCTGTATCATCAATTTTGTGCTAGGAACCAGGTATGTAATATAATATCTCACTTTAATATTAAATGATGAAATTTGTTTAGAAAGCAAGATAATCGTATTGCTTGAGAAAGAAATTAAATTTGAGAAAAAAATTGTATCAGATAGATTAAGCAGTACAAAGAAATTGTTATTTCTAAGACATTAATTCATCCTATAGATGCTAAAAAATAGTTTTCAAAACAATATATGTAAGCTTCATCATGTGTCCTTCCTCTTGTATATATTTATGTCTTATCCTTTGTATCTGAAAATTTCTTTATCCCTTGCACCTAGAAGATACTCACGCTTGGCTTCTTTTCATATTTTGCATGTATACCAATCAAAAAAATAATTTTTGGAAAAGAATGTAAAATAAAGTTTTATTGTCTGTTATGCTCTTTTGCATAAAATCTTTCAGAATTCATTCATCAAATTCGATCTGCATAATTCCATTTTACCTTGTGTCAAAAACTGTGAGAGCTTGAGTCTTTGATTTCATTGTATGGATTATTGTTGAGTGGGGTTTGGCATATCCTGACACCATCAAACCTTTCATACTTCATTTGTTTTAGAAAATTTTCCAGACAGTTTATATGCAGTGTTTACACCTGTACATGTGTTGCACACATAAATAATACACTATGTCATTGTTTCTATGCAGCAAATAGTCTTTTTTTTTTAATTTTAATTTAATTTAATTTATTATTAATTTTTTTTTTTAAAGTCTTTACAAAAATTCTAGTTTATGTAGATCTTGCAACTTAAACTTTCCATGAGACCTCGTTTCTTTGAGGCATTCTGCTGAACAATTTGCATGCCTTGTCAATACTTGCATGAGGTTATTTTTTTTCTCAGTCATTTGTTAAGTTGTAGATTTACTTTCTTACCAAGTAAATCATACTCTTTTGAGCATTCTTTTCTTTAAGCTAGATTATCTTGTAGTTAAAAGAAAGGAGGATACTCAAAAATATTTATAAATCTATTTCTTTTTATTTATTATTTGTGAAACTACTTATTTTTATGGGAAACTATTGAGACATACATGAATGCTTCATTGATATTTTAATGATTTCTTGTTATAACATAACGTATATGGGTATTACATTTTAAATATTATGTTATGGTATATTAGAAACAAGTAAATGTATTTAATATGTAGTCCTCCCTACAGAATAATATCTATTACTATTGCTGATCAGTTTTCTTTATTAAAAGATTTCTCTAGTTGGAGCATTTAAAGTTATTTATTTAATTTATGATATTTATGAATGGTATAATAACAATCTTAATAATATTTTGACAAGTAGATTTGTATGTTCTTGCCTTAATTTATTTAAATATGTTGTAAGGTAATATGTATTACTTGTGAGTATCGATACTTATATTCAAGTCTCTACTTTACAAAAAAAAATTATATATTATAGTTAAGTACATATACATATAGTGAATAGAACAAAATTTTAATGAGAATCCAATATCTATAATATGACACAAATAAATTGGAACATTAGAATGTGAAATCTATATGAAGCATTGTTGTATGAATTTATTTTTCAAAATTAGGTAGAAAGATAGCGAGCTGAGTTGCAGAAAAAACTGCTCATGCATGTTTTACAATATTACCAAATGCTTTCTGGGTTTTACCCTTCATTCTTTCCCCTTTCCATAACATATTAAACTTTTAAATTTGGTTAAACGGAGTGGAAGTTATGTTTGTTTTAGTATCATCTTTTTTCGATGTGATCAACAAGCTGAATGTTGTAAAGTGAATATATAGTTGAATTATTGCCAAATTATTTGTGATAGTGTTGAACCGAATTGAGTTACATTATTGTTGTCTTTTCAAATTCAAATTTAACCTTGAGGTTGTATCCTAGTTTTGTCAAGGCTTGTAATGGTTCAAGCTCTTGTTGTTGAACTACGGTTCCTCTGCGTTGCGCGTACGTAGGCAAGGCCATTATAGATGAGCCCCCGGGGAATTAGGTCTGGCCCCTTAGGTTCCCCCACACTTGTTTGGAAACAAACCTATTCACGTGTTAGTTTTAAGTTTGAGGTTGAAATTTTGGTATTTGAGTTATGTCCTTAGGTAAGTTTGTATTGGTATGTTTTGGGCATTACAAACATCTAATACTAAGCAAGAGATATCTTTGTCATAAAATAAACTTGAACATCTTCTATTGATCAAGAGAGTATCTTGTTAAGACTCCTCCAAGATTGTTTGATATCCCTCCCTCCAAGAACATGAAAGAAATTTTACTACAAACATTCATTTTTCACATATCATAGTGTTCATGGTCATTCTACTAATGAATGTAAGGCTTTGATTAACAAAATTTAAAATCTTAAGGACTGTGGTGCTCTTCCTTGGGTTGAAGCACTTAGTCCCTCTTTCCATTTTGGCTCATCCTTGTCCTACACTAATTTTGGGGAAATGGGATAGTTATCCTTGTCCTCATAGGTCATTTGTTGTTGTCACCTTTGGCTAGTTGACTACCTTTCATGTACATATAAGAGTAAGCTTGGGATGTGGATGATAGGCCTTAAGTTGAATCATATATGACATACTTATTCATGATGTAGTTCAATTCAGAAACATATGACCTGGCATAAGGCTTTCTAAATAGGCTCTCATGTCTTCTTCTACTTTAAAGCAATTGCTCACAACAATGGTGTTAGAAATTGCTTTAAAGTGGGGGAATACATCAACACTCATGTTTCACTATGTTATTTTTATTTTTCTTGTGATGCATCCTTTTCTTGGTGGTGTCATTAGGTTTGATCTCCTTCAAGAGTGTGATATTTCTTTGACTTGTTCTCTTTTGGAGACATTATACACAATTGTCCCTAAGAAGAGACCCTACATGAACTAAGAAAAATCCCTTTGAACATTTCTTACACTTACAATACCCGTTATATGGCCACCTTGAATAACACACTTTACATGCCTGTGGAGCCATTTTTTTTTTGTTCGTGAGTCCCAAGCATACAAATTTTTTCTTGCCTCATGAAGCTCAAAGTTCATTATTTGTTCATGAGCTCCAAGCATATGAAGTTTTTCTTGTTTCATGAAGCTCAAAGATCATTATTATGTGGCACCTTATCAAAGTTATCAAGAGGTATAGTTTTGGTTTGGTTGTATGAGAGTCGAGTAGAGGCATGACTTACCTTAGCCACTCATGTATGTGGGCACATACCCGTCATGTGTCTCACCCTTTCAGATACTCGCCCCATGGATGACTTGAAGTTTTGTGGCCTCAAAGTGAGCATATTGTGGATACTCACCCCATGGATGACCTCAAGTTCTATGGCCCTAGAGAGTGCATTTTTGTCAAAGTTGGATCTACCCATCATATTCTTTTATTTATTCTTTATGTCTTTGGCATTGTATGTTTGTGTATCTTATTTTTCTGCAAATCATACACCTTGTGTGTGTCCCTTTGGGCTTATATCATTTTGACGTAGGATCTCCTGGGAGCTTAGCCACCTCCTTCGATCGGTATATTGGGACCACTCTTGAATATCTACTTGTGTGAGTTTGAAGAAAGTTCATCCTCTCACTAAAATGGGAGCTAAATGTGGCAACAAAAAAAGTACACCTTTTCCTTGCTTGATTTGGGAATAATTAATGATAAATTGGACTTGATATGACCTTGATCTAGTGTTGTGATGAGTTTTACACATCCACATTAGGTTTTGGGCCCTTCTAAGCTAAATAAACTTAAATTTTCCCTAATTTAATTTTGGAAAGTGTATTTATTGATACCTTCACATTAAATTTAGAAGGCTTGTAAATTTATTGGACCTAATCTAGTGTTGTAAGTTGTTTTACACATTGACATAGGATTTAGGGCCCTTTTAAGCTAAATTAACCCAATTTTTCCTTAGTTTAATGATATAAGTATGTTTATTTACACTTTCACATTGAATTTTGGACCCTCTTGCATTTATGACCTTAATATAATGATTAATAGTCCCCGAAGATCCTATATTATGCATCCCAAGGCATATTTCAATCAAAAACTTGGCAAGATCAACAAATAAGCTTAATTTACACACTCCCTAACACGCTAGCAATCAAATAAGCTTAATTTACACACTCCCTAACACGTTAGCAAGATTCAAGTGGGACCCATTCACCCAGCTTGGAAAATGAGTCCTATTTGGCCTATTTTCAAGGTTTGGAGTGGGAAAATTTGTGTTTTAAGTTTAAATTTTATGTATGTCATCATTTGGGATATAATACATAGGACATTAGATGGATTTCCTATATAAATGAGCTTTCAAATCATTATTTCATTAATCCTACATAGTTTCAAGTCAAGCATTCCAACAATTCACAAGATCATCTAGAGAGCATTCAAAATCATTTGTAATGTGTTCAAGGGAAAAAATCTTCATCAATTGTTGCAGCCATTCAAGATCCATCTTCATGTCAAGCCTATCAAGTATCAAGCATGTTATTGATCTAGTGTTGTGCTGTAGCATTAAATATCCAATATCTAGCATTATTCTAGTCGTATTGTCAAGATCGAGATCTACATCCTTCATGGCAATTTCATGTTGAGTTGTAGATTTACAAGACATCATTTACAAGCCATCATTCAAGGTATTATTGTCCATGATTCATGTTCTTTTTTGTTTCATGCCTTCATTTCATTGTCTCATTATTTGGTTTAATTACCTACAAGGGGTTTGACCAAGACAAACCCCTATTCCCTATCAATCAACAATTTCTCTGTCTGTCTCTGTCTCTCTGTCTCTCTCTTTGTAATTGCAAATCTAGGTGTTTCGAAGAATTGAAGGATCAATGAAAATTATGTTACAATCTTGAAGAAAGTTGTTGGAATTTTCTCCTCTATACATTTTCAGTTTGTTGTTATGATTTATTTGAATTTATAGATCATTTAGTGAGGTTTTATGCATCATTGAGTTCAATCATTAGGTATTGCATTTCATTATCTTTCCAAACTTTATCTTGGTTGTGAACCCCTCGTTAGTTTACAATAATCCCATAGAACAACCCTATTGCAAGATCTCCTTCTCCTTTGCATTGAGATCTCTAGGTTTATCCTTGAATGGAATAGCTTGAAAGTGGGTGTGCTCTAGGTCCTAAACCATATGATGGCACTCATCCCCCATTTTCTAAGGTTCAAGGTTATAATATTGCGGGTATAGATTATAGTGGTGAGGGTTGAGGGTGTAGGGTTTAAGGTTTAAGGTATAGGGTTGAGGAAGGAAGAGAGAGAGGGGAGATAGAGAGAATTAGAGAGGGGAGGAGGGAGGGAGGGAGAGATAAAGAGAGGTGGAATTGAGAGAGAGGATTGAGGGAGGAAGAGACAAATATTGGTACTCAATAGAGAGTAGATAGGGAAGGAGACAAAGAGAGAAATATGGGATAGAGAGAGAGGAGGAAGGTGGGGAGATTTAGAGAGAGGGAGAGAGAGGGAAGGGGGGAGGTAGAGGTAGATATGGAGATAGAGATATAGAGAAGTATCTAGGGAGAGAATGGTGAGATAGAGAGTAGAGAGGAATGGGGTTAATTTAATAGGGTATAAGGGTTAGGTTTTAGGTTATAGGGTTGAGAGTATAAGGTTTAGGGTTTAGGGTTTAAGTATAGGGTTGAGGGTATAGAGTTAAGGGATAGTGTTTAGGGTTTAGAGTATAAGGTTGATGGTATACTATTTAGGGTTTAAGTTATAGGGTTGAGGGTTGAGGGATAGTGTTCAAGGTTGAGGGTAAAGGGTTAAGTGTATAGGGTTTAGGGTTTAGGGTTTGTAATATTAGGTATATGGTCAAGGATATCAGGTTTACGATTAAGGGTTTAGGATAAAAGGTTGAGTGAAGGTAGGGTTTAAGTATAGGGTTTTGGGATAATTTTCAAGGTTTAGGTTATAAGGTTGAGGGTATATGGAATAGGGATGAGGATTGATTGTGTAGGTTTTAGGGTTTCAAGTATATGGTTGAGATTTGAGGGATAGTGTTCAAGGTTGAGGGTATAGTGTTAAATTTATAGGGTATAAGTATTAGGGTTTAGGATATTGAGTATAGGGTTGGGGGTATTTGTTTTAAGGTTGAGGGTTCAGCATTAAGGGATAATGTTGAGGGTTTAGGGTATAAGCTTGAGGTATAGGGTATAGGGATTAGGTTTGATGGTTTAGGGTTTAGGGTTTAAGGGATAGGATTGAGGATTGAGGGATAATGTTGATGGTTTCAAGGGTATAAGGTTAAGTGCATAGGGTATAGGGATTGGGGTTTAGGATATTAGTTAGGGTTGAGGGTATTTAATTTAGGGTTTAGGGTGTGGGTTTAAGGTTGAATGCAGGCTTTAGGGCTTAATTATAGGTTTGAGGGATACATTTAAGGTTTATGGTATAGGGTTGAGGGTTGAGGAATAGTGTTCAAGGTTGAGGGTATAGTGTTTAGGATATTTGGTATATGGTTTGGGAGATTGAGATAGAGGGAGATATAATGGTGGGATAGAGAGTAGAAAAGGAAGGAGAGAGTGAGAGAGAAATATAAAGGGAAGGAGTAAGGTTGGGATATTGATAGAGAGGGAGAGAGGAAGAGAGGAGAGAGAGTGGGAGAAAGTAAGAGAGAGGGAGAGGGAGAGAGGGAGAGATGAAGAGAAAGATGGGGGAGAGAGAGAGAGGGAAGGAGGGAGGGATAGGTAGAGATGGATAGAGATGTAGAAAAGTATATAGGAAATGAGA
Organism: Sequoia sempervirens; assembly: GCA_007258455.2. Taxonomy (NCBI): domain Eukaryota; kingdom Viridiplantae; phylum Streptophyta; class Pinopsida; order Cupressales; family Cupressaceae; genus Sequoia; species Sequoia sempervirens. Next base: position 34,773,126 of record VDFB02274714.1, on the reverse strand, counting down.
GATAGAGAGGGGGAGGATGGAGGGAGAAGTAGAGAGAGGTGATATATACATAGAGAGAATGAGGGAAGGAAGGAAGGAGGGAAGGAGGGAGAGAGAAGTGGGATATAGAGAATGAGAGAGAGGGAGAGAGAGGGGGAAGAAGGTTGTTGAAATTGAGAGAGATCAAGGAGGGAGAGAGGGTGAGGTGGAGAGGAATATGTTAGATAGAGAGAGGTAGAGAGAGAAAGTGGGTGGGAGGAAGAAAGAGAGAGAGTGAGAGCTAAGGAGGGAGAGAGAGGGTGAGAGCTAGGGAGGGAGATAGAATGGGAGAGCTAGGGAGGGAGGGAGAGAGGTGAGATAGAGAGAGAAAGGTGATATAGAGAGTAGAGAGGGAAGGCGAGAGAGAGAGGAAGGTGGAGAGATTGAGAGATAGGAGGGAGGTAGAGAAAAAGGTAGATAGGGATATTTTAGAGAGTAGAGAGGGAAGGTGGGTGGGAGGAAGGAAGACAAAGAGATAGATAAGGATGAGGGTTGAGGGTGTATGGTTTAGGGTTTAAGGTATAGGGTTGAGGATTGAGGGATAGTGTTCAAGATTCAATTCATAGGGTTAAGTGTATAGGGTATATGTTTATGGTTTAGGATATTGGGTATATGGTTGAGGGTATTGGTTTTAGGGTTGACGATTGAGGGTTTAGGGTTGAGGGCACAAGGTTGAATGTAGGGCTTAGGGTTAAAGTATAGGGTTCAAGCTTGTGGGCTTATAGTTGAGGGATAATGTTTAGGGTTGAAGGTCAAGGTTAAGTGTATAGGGTATAGGGATTAGGGTTTAGGATATTGGGTATAGGTTATAAGGTAGAGGGTTGAGGGTATAAGGTATAGGGTTAAGGGTTTAGATTATAGTATTTATGGTTTAAATATAGGGTTGAGGGTATAGAGTTGAGGGATAATATTTAGGGTTAAGGTTATAAGGTTGAGGATATAGGGTATAGGGATGAGGGTTGAGGGTGTAGGGTTTAGGGTTTAAGATATAGGGTTGAGGGTTGAGGGATAATGTTTATGGTTGAGGGTACAGTGTTAAGTGTATAGGGTTGAGGGTTTAGGGTACAAGATTAAATGTAGGTTGAGGGATAATGTTCAGTTTTTAGCTTATAAGGTTGAGGGTATAGGATATATAGATGAGGGTTGAGAGTGTAGGTTTTATGGTATAAGGATTATGATTTATGATATTTGGTATAGGGTTTGGGATATTGAGAGAGAGAGAGAGAGAGAGAGAGAGAGAGAGAGAGAGAGAGAGAGAGAGGGAAGGAGAGAGGGTGATGTAATAGAGAGAGAATTAGAGAGAGAAGAAGGAAGGTGGAGAGATTGAGAAAGATAGAAGGTAGTGAGAGAGAGATAGATATGGATAGATTAGATAGAGATAATTAGAGAGGGAAGGTGGGTGGAAGGAAGAGAGAGAGAGGGAGGGGGAGATAGAGAATATTTGAGAGGGAAGGAGGGAGGGAGAAGGATAGAGAGATATGTGAGAGCCCAATTCTTTGAAGAATTGATGTATTGAAAAGGTAGTAATTGTTGTATTAAAAAATTCCTCAAAGAAATGGGGTCTCACAATGATGTACATCATTGTGAGACCCTAATTCTTTGAGGCATTTTTTCATACAACAATTACTACCTTGCCAATGATACCACATTGACACATTGACAAGGTAGTCCTCATTGTATGAAAAAATGCCTCAAAGAAATAGGGTCTCATGGTGATGTTTTTTCATACAATGAGAATTACCTTTTCAATGCTACAACATTGATGCATTGATAAGGTAGTGAGCCTAGTGATTTCATTAAATGAAAAAATTCCTCAAAGAAATGGGATCTCACGGTGATGTACATCACCATGAGACCCCATTTCTTTGAGGCATTTTTCATAAAACAAGCACTACATTGTCAATGCTACCACATTGATGCATTGAAAAGGTAGTTCTCATTGTATGAAAATATGCCTAAAAGAAATGGGGTCTTATGCTAATATTTTTTCATACAACAAGCACTACCTTTTCAATGGTACAAAATTGATGCATTGAAAATATAGTTAGCTTAGTGCCCATTGTATGAAAAAATTCCTTAATGAAATGGGGTCTCACGGTGGTGTACATCACTGTGATACCCCTTTCTTTGTGGCATTTTTTCATACAATGAGCACTACCTTGTTAATGAAATGGGCTCTCACGGTGATGCACACCACCATGAGAACCCATTTATTTGAGGAATTTTTCCATACAATGTGCACTACCTTGTCAATGCTACCACATTGACACATTGACAAGGTAGTGATCTTTGTATAAAGAAATTTCTCAAAGAAATGGTGTCTCACAGTGATGTTTTTTCATACAATGAGAACTACCTTATCAATGCTACCACATTGACACATTGACAAGGTAGTGCTCATTGTATGAAAAATGCCTCAAATAAATGTGGTCTCACAGTGATGATTTTGCATACAATGAGCACTACCTCGTCAATGCTACAATATTGATGCATTGAAAAGGTAGTGAGCTTAGTGCTCATTGTATTGAAAAATTCCTCAAAGAAATGCGGTCTCACAGTGATGTACATCAATGTGAGACCCATTTCTTTGAGGAATTTTTTTCATAAAACAAGCAATACCTTGTAAATGCATTAATGCAGTAGCATCAACAAGGTAGTGCTCATATTATGAGAAAATGCATCAAGGAAATGGGGTGTCACTGTGATACATCAACATGAGACCCTACTTCCATAAGGAATGTTTTCATACAATGGGAACTACCTTGTCAATGTTACCACATTGACACAATGACAAGGTAGTGCTCGCTGCATGAAAAAATACATCAAAGAAATGGGGTCTCACAATGATGTTTTTTCATACAACAAGCACTACCTTGTCAATGCTACCACATTGAAGTATTGACAAGGTAGTGCTTGTTGTATGAACAATGCCTCAAATAAATGGTTGTGAGACCCCATTTCTTTGAGGAATTTTTTCATACAATGAGCACTACCTCAAGGTCAATGCTACCACATTAATGCATTGAAAAGGTAGTGAGCTTAGTGCCCATTGTATGAAAAAATGCCTCAAAGAAATGGGGTCTCACGGTGATGTACATCACCGTGAGACCCCATTTCTTTGAGGAATTTTTTCATAAAATGAGAACTACCTTTTTAATGATACTAAATACATCACCGTGAGACCCCATTTCTTTGAGGAATTTTTTCATAAAATGAGAACTACCTTTTTAATGCTACTAAATTGATGCATTGAAAAGGGGTATGTGTAGGATCATCATAGAAAAAATAGGTCCTTAAGTGGCCAAAAATTCAGAAAAAATGGAGTTAGGAAACTTGACGTAAAAATTTGAATAAGTTATATACATTATTTCAAAAATATGTAACAATAGAATATGTAGCAAATTGAATGTAGTTTCTAAACTACTAGGTTTATTTAAAAAAATAAAAAATCTATTTGGTGAAAATTTGAAATTTCAATGCAGTAGTCTTAAATTTCACAGAAAAAATTAGTAGGTGTCTATCTGACCACCCTAACCACAATAAAATGATAATATTTTTTTATAATATTTTAGATACAAGTAGACAACTCATGTCCTAATGTGATGCATATGTTTTTGTAATTTTCTTTCCAAGTAAATAATTAATTATTATTTTTTATTACAACTTTTAAAACATATTAAAACTCGTATGTCTAACCACCTTAACTTTGTCAAAAATTCATGAAATTCAATTTATTTTTTTAATCCTATAGTATGTGAAGCATAGAATATGACACATGTTTTGGATTCAAAAAATGCGATACCATTCAAATGCTACATAGATATTTTTCAATCTACCTATCAACCAGGAATTTAGTCATAATTCAAAAAGAAAACGAATAATAATTATTTATTAAATTCAAAGTAAGGCATAATTTATATTGGTGGAAAGATGAGAATCTCCCTTCAAAACCCTTTTCGTTTCATCAATTTTTGGTAAAAAAAGTCATTAGCCACATACCCTACATATGCCCATCATATCGCCACTCTTTGGCCCATCATGATCCTACGCATACCCCAAGCTGGTGCTCATTGTATGAAAAAATGCCTCAAATAAATGGGGTCTCACAGTGATGTACATAAGAGTGAGACCTCATTTCTTTGAGCCATTTTTTCATACAATAAGCACTACCTTGTCAATGCTACCACATTGACACATTGACAAGGTAGTTGCTCATTGTATGAAAAATGCCTCAAAGAAATATGGTCTCATAGTGATGTATTGACAAGGTAGTGCTCTTTGTATGAAAAAATTCCTCAAAGAAATGGTGTCACACAAAGATTTTTTTTCATACAATGAGCACTACATTGTTAGTGCTACCACATTGATGCATTGACAAAGTAGTGCTCGTTGTATGAAAACATGCATCATGGAAATGGGGTCTCATGGTGATGTACATCTACATGAAACCCCATTTAATTGATTCATTTTTTGGTACATCATCGTGAGACCCCGTTTCCTTGAGGAATTTTTTCATACAACAAGCACTACCTTGTCAATTTTTCTGCATTGACATATTGCCAAGTTAATGCTCGTTGTATGAAAAAATTCCTCAAACAAATGGGGTCTCTTGGTGATGTACATCACCATAAGACCCCATTTCTTTGAGGAATTCTTCCATACAATGAGCACTAACATTTCACGCTTCTACATTGATGAATTAACAAAGTAGTTCTAGTTGTATGTAAAAAATACTTAGAGAAATGGCCATCAAACTCCATTTATTTGAGGAATTTTTTTATACAATGATCACTACCTTGTTAATGCAACAATATGGTAGCATTGATAAGGTGGTGCTCATTGTATGAAAAAATGACTCAAAGAAATGGGGTCTCATTGTGATGTACATCACAGTGAGACCCCATTTCTTTGATTCATTTTTTCATACAATGAGAACTACCTTGTCAATGCATCAATGCATCACCATGAGACCCCATTTCCTTAAGGCATTTTTTCTTACAATGAGTACTACCTTGTCAATGCTATAAGTGACCCATCTCTTTGAGGCATTTTTTCATACAACAAGCACTACCTTGTCAATGTGTCAATGTTGTAGCATTGAGAAGGTAGTGCTTGTTTCATGAAAAATGCCTCAAGGAAATGGGGTCTCATAGTGATGTTTTTTCATACAATGAGCACTACCTTATCAATGCTACAAAATTGATATATTGACAAGGTAGTGCTTGTTATATGAAAAAATGCCTCAAAGAAATGGCCATGAGACCCCATTTCTTTGAGGCATTTTTTCATACAACAATCACTACCTTGCCAATGCTACCGCAGTGATGCATTGAAAAGGTAGTGAGCTTAGTGCTCATTGTATGGAAAAATGCATCAAAAAAATGGGGCCTCACACTGATGAACATCACCATGAGACCCCATTTATTTGAGGCATTTTTTCATACAATAAGCACTACCTTATCAATGCTACCACATTGATTTATTGACAAGGTAGTGCTCATTGTATGAAAAATTTCCACAAAGAAATGGGATCTCATGGTGATGTACCAATTCCAAAAAGAAATGGGCCCTCACGATGACTTACATCACAGTGAGACCCCATTTCTTTGAGCCATTTTTTCATACAATAAGCACTACCTTGTCAATGCTACCACATTAACACATTGACAAGGTAGTGCTCATTATATGAAAAAATGCCTCAAAGAAATGTGGTCTCACAATGATGCATTGAAAAGGTTGTGCTTGTTGTATGAAAGTATTCCTTAAAGAAATGGGGTCTCACGGTGATGTTTTTTCATACAAAAAGTACTACCTTTCCAATGCTACGACATTGAAGCATTGACAAGGTAGTGCTCATTGTATCAAAAAATTCCTGAAGGAGATGGGGTCTCATGGTGATGTCCATCACCATGAGACCCCATTTGCTTGACGTATTTTTTCATACATCACCATGAGACTCCATTTCCTTGAGGCATTTTATCATACAATTAACACTACTTTGTCAATTTTTCTGCATTGATGAGGTAGTTCTTGTTGTATGAAAATATTTCTTTAAGAGATGGTTGTGAGACCCCATTTCTTTTATGTATCTTTTTATAAAATGAACACTAAGCTCACTACCTTGTCAATGTAACTGCATTGCTGCATTGACAAGGTAATTCTCATTGTATGAAAAACTTCCTCAAAGAAATGGGGTCTGAGAGTGATGTATATCACCATGACACATTAACACATTAACAAGGTAGTACTTGTTGTATGATAAAATGATTCAAAGAAATGGGGTCTCATGGTGATGCATTAACAAGGTAGTGCTCATTGTATGAAAGAATTCCTCAAAGAAATGGGGTATCATGGTGACGTTTTTTCATATAATGAGCACTACCTTGTCAATGCTATCGCATTGACACATTGAAAAGGTAGTGATCATTGTATGAAAAAATTCCTCAAAGAAATGGGGTCTCACAGTGATGAAATCATATCTTAGAGTGACGTGCATCACCGTGAGATCCCATTTCTTTAAGGAATTTTTCATATAATGAGCACTACCTTGTTAATGAAGTGTTTGTATTAATGTATTCACAAGGAAATGCTTGTTGTATAAAAAAAAGCCTTAATGAAATGGGGTCTCACAGTGATGGTGATGTACATCACTATGAGACCCCATTTCCTTGAGGAATTTTCATACAATGAGCACTCATTGTATAAAAAAATCCTCAAATAAATGATGTGTCATGATGATGTTTTTTCATAAAATGAGCACTACCTTGTCAATGCTACCACATTGACACATTGACAAGGTAGTGCTCATTGTATGAAAAATTCCCTCAAAGAAATGGGGTCTCACAGTTATGTTATCACCATGAGACTCTGTTTCTTTGAGGAATTTTTCATACAATGAGAACTACCTTGTCAATGCTACCACATTGATGCATTAAAAAGGTAGTACTTGTTCTATGAAAAAATGCCTCAAAGAAATGGTGTCTCATGGCGATACATCACTATGAGACCCCATTTCTTTGGGGAACTTTTTCATACAATGAGTTTTTAGGGTACAAGATTGAATGTAGGGTTCAAGGTTTATGCTTATGGTTGGGGGATAGTGTTTAGGATATAGGTTATAAGGTTGATGGTATAGGGATAAGTGTTGAGGGTGTATGGTTTAAGTTATAGGGATTAGGATTTATGATATTTGATATAGGTTTTTAGAGATTGAGAGAGAGGGTGAGAGGGAGAGAGAGAGGGGGGGAGAAGTAAAGAGGGAAGGAGAGATAAAGGAGATAGAGATATAAGTAGAGAGTGAAGAAGGAATGTGGAGAGATTGAGATAGAGAGAGGAGGGAGGGAGGGAGGGAGAAAGGTATATAGGGATAGGTTAGATAGAGAAAAGTAGAGAGGGAAGGTGGCTTGGAGGAAGGAAGAGATGGAAAGGGGAGATAGATAATATTATAGAGGGAAGGAGGGAGGGAGGGAGAGAGAGGATGGAGGGAGAGAGGGAGAGAGGATGTTTATTGATAGAGAGTAGAGAGGGAAGGATAGGGAGATGAATATAGGAGAGAGAGAGGAGGAGGAAGGTGGGGATATTGAGAGAGAGGGAAGAGGGAAGGAGGGAGGGAGAGTTAGAGATGGAGAGAGGGATATAGAGAGAATTATATAGGGAATGAGAGATAGTGATAGAGAAGTAGAAAAAGAGAGAATGGTGACATAGAGAGTAGAGAGGAAAGAAGAGAGCGAGAGAAATATGGAGAGAGAGAGACTGGGAGAGAGAGGGAAGGATGAAGGGAGTTGTAGAAATTGAGAGAAATAGATAGAGATAAGTATGTATGTGGAAGGAGAGATATAGAAGGGGTAGGATGGAGGGAGAAGTAGTGAGATAGATAGAGAGAGAGAGGGAGAGATAGGGAGGGAGAGAGAGGTGATAGAGAGAGGTGATATAGAGAGAGAGGGTGGAGGGAAGTGAAATAGAGAGAATGAGAGATTGAGAGAGGGGTGAAGGAGGAAGGTGGAGATATTGAGAGAGTAGGGATGGAGAGAGAGTGAGGTAAAGAGGGATAGGTTAGATGGAGAGAAGTGGAGAGGGAAGGTGGGTGGGAGGAAGGAAGAGAGGTGAGATAGAGAGAGGTGATATACAGAGAGATAATTAAAGAGGTAAGGATGGAGAGAGTGAGATATATTGGTGAGATAGAGAGAACTATTTAGGGAAGAAGAGAGAGAGGAGGAAGGTGGGGAGATTGAGAGAGATTGAGAGAGAGGGAGAGAGAGAGAAGGAAGGAGGGAGGGAGAGGGAAATATGGAGAGATAGATAGAGAAGTATATAAGGAATCAAAGATAAAGAAATAGAGAGGGAGAGAGATGCAGAGAGAGAATGATGATATAGAGAGTAGAGAGAGAATGTGTGATTCAGAGTTAAATATGGGGGAGGGAGAGTGTATGTGTGAGAGAAATACAAAGCAAAGGAGGAAGGTTGGGAGATTGAGAGAGAGGGAGAGAGGGAGGACGAGAGAGAGGGAACATGGGAGGGAGAGGTATATATGGAGAGAGATCTATAGAGAATTATATAGGGAAGGAGACATACAGAGGGGGATGAAGGATAAAGGAAAAGAGAGAGAGGGAGAGGTAGGGAAGGAGAGAGAGAGGTGTGATAGAGAGAGGGATGGAGAGATAAAGAGAATTAGAAAGGGAAGGAGGGAGGGATAGAGGGAGAGAGAAGTGTGATAGAGAGAATGGTAGAGAGGAGGGGAAGGAGGAAGGAGGGGAGATTGAGAGAGAGAGGAGGGAGGGTGAGAAATAGGAAGAGTGGGATAGGTTAGATAGAGAGAAGTAGATAGGGAAGGTGTGTGGGATGAAGAAAGAGAGAGAGGGAATGATAAAGGTGGAGATATTGAGAGAGAGAGGAGGGATTGAGAGAGGTAGAGGGATAGGTTATATATAGTTAAGTAGAGAGGGAAGGTGGGTGGGAGGAAGGAAGAGAGAGAAGGGGACATAGAGAAAATTAGAGAGGTAAGGAGGGAAGGAGAAATGGAGGGATGGGGGGAGAGAGAGAGATGAGATAGAAGCATATAGGGAAGGAAAGAGTGTGAGAGAGAGGTATAGAGCATAAGGGATAAAGAATGAGTGAGACAGAGCGAGATAAAGATGATACAACTTGTTGATTACTAAAATTTTACCTCTTGATGACTGATATTTTACATGTTGATTACTAAAATTTGGCTAAATTTAAACAAATTGTAAGATCTTCCAAAAACTAGAATTTGAATTATAACTCCTAGAGATCTGAAACCCCTCTCAAACATCTTTAAACTATATACATGAAATATAACTTAAATTATATGAAAGTAAATGTCCATATGTAAATGCTAACTTATACTTAAATTTTTATTTCATGTATATAGTTTCCCTAAAAGATAACAAGAAGAAAGACACAAGAAAAAGAGAATAAAAAAATTTCAATGTAGACCAAAACATGAGTGCATTATAACACACTCACATTTTGGAATTTTTCTTTTTTTTTAAAAGTACATTTTTTAATTCAAAATACATGTGTTTTTTGAAATTTAAACCATAACAGGAGCAGATTATAACATGCTCGTGTTATGGCTTGGTAATGAACTAGCCTAGGATTGGTCACTACCAATTCATAATGTGTGCATGTTTTACTATAACATTGCTCACGTTTTTTCTATATCAAGATGAAAAGTAAATTGGCCACTTTTTATCCCCCATTGTTTTGCACTTACCCCTATATTTAGTGTATCATGCATCCATATGAATAAATGAGCATGTGTTGATCCCCCACATTGCCACTCATATTTGCACCAATAGTCTTTCACATGCATACCCTTTTGAAATATCTATTTTCTAAAAAATGAGAGGCTTAAATGTGTGTAATGTGCAACAATATGAGGGTATTCAATCATATTTTGTTTCTATCAAATGTGTGCTTCTCATGAAGTGCTTTGTGATGTCCCAAGAATAAACACATGAAAATTTTCCTAATACTAACCGGATATTCTCAAGGTGAAAAATATGGTATTCTTAGAGTCAAGTTTAGGGTTAGGATTCATATTAGGGTTAGGGTTCATGTTAGGTTTAGGATTATAGAATATGGTTAGGGATATTGTTAGGGTTAGGGTTGGAATTAGGGTTACAATTATTGCTAGGCTCAAGATTAGCATAAGGGTAAGGGTTAGGAATAGCATTAGGGATTGATATAGGGTCACTATTACAATTAAGCTATGATTAGGAGGGTTCAAATTTTCTTAGGCCTAGGGTTTGGATTGATGTTCATGTTAAGGTTGTAATTATGGTTAGGGTCAGGATTATATAGTTTTCTTGTCTATAGTTGGGTATGGGTTATATTAAAGTGAGGGTTGCATCAAGGTTAGGCTTACATTTATGTTAGGGTTACATTATGGTTTGATTAGGGTTAGGGTTAGGGTTAGGGTTAGGTTTAGGGAATAGGGATTTATGGATCTTATAAGAAATTTGAGGTTTCAAAAATGTTTTTTGGTTTTTAACCTACATGTAATGACATAGGGGTTTAACCTTCATAGTAATTTAATTTCATTGCACATGTGCCTACTATAATAAATTTCATGCTTCAAAAAAAATATGTTTTATAATCTTTACTTCACAACTTATCAAACCCTTGTGGTTTGTAACTACCATTACATAGGTCTCCATTTGAAATAGAAATAACACTACTTCTTCACATTGGAGATTAATAAATAATGTGTGAAATTACTAGGGTAAATTGAATATACTTCTTCACACTAGAGGTTTGAAAACAATATGTGTTGTTTGGTGCACTCTAGACTGTAGGTTACAAAACATAGTGGGTTTTGAAACTTGCAAAATTTATCATACCCAAACACATTGTCATGAAATGGTGATGTTCTTTCAAATGTATTTTTAGATAAGTTATAGTTCTAAATATATTATAAGAAATTTGAGGTGTCAAAATATTCTTTGGTTTGTAACCTATATATTATGGGATAGGAGTTTAACCTTCACAATACATGGCTCACATTGTACACATAACCTACTATAAAAAATTGCATGCTTCAAACATAGTTTGTTTTGTAACCTACACTTTGTCAAAATGTTGTTCTTATTTGAAATGCATATGTAAATAAGCAACATATAGTATATTTATGAACATATTATATTTTTTTCAAGTAAATTATAAATGTTTAATAAAAAATATGACATTATTTTGAAAACCAAAGGCCATTATTCAATAAAGGTGTGACAATTATAAATACTATATATGTCCAAAATATAATATAATACACATCTTTTGAATTAAAACAAGGATAAAATTTAATATGATGAAATTGACATAATTTCTTTAAATTTTAATGCAATATACAACAATCATTTGTATATAGAAAATGAAATGAAAATATTCTTAATATGAAACCATCAATACAAGATAGATGGAATTAGATTGCATGGAGTATCATATAGCTAGGTACGAATGACAAGGGATTATGGGATGAGGGGATGAGGTTGTAGGATGGAGTGATGGATGTTGTATAGGGATATAAGGATGGGGAGAGGGAAGGTTAATGGAATGGGAGATATGTAACGATTAGGATGGAAAAATACATGGATAATGAAAGGACTAAGATGGGGGAAAGATGATTAGATTAATAAATTCATATTAGTCTAAAATAAACCTAGTGGATTAATGTAATGATGATGGATGATAGGTTTAGGGTTTAGGGTTTAACTTGATAGATTAATGCAATGGTGATAATGGATTAATCTAAAGAGATGCATCAATATGGTGTTGAAAGACCTTATTATGAAGAAATTAAGGAAAGAGGAAGTAGTAGTTAATAATGAAATAAAAGAGTAAATGAATATTTGATAGATGGAGGATGATACAATAGATGTAGTGAAACATATTTCATAATATCTTATTTTATTTGTAGAATAGGAGGACATAGAGTATTAGAATGTTTTCAAAGAAAATAAAGTAATGGTAGTGATTGATGGGTAAAAATTAGGGCATATCAAGACCTAGATAAACCACTAGAAATTTTCACCAAAATATGACTATAATTCATTCAATTAAGAGGGCCAAAATATGCAAATAACAATAAAACATTGACCCTAATTGTTATAGAAAATATGAGGGGAGATTTTAGAGCTCAAAGAGGTGTGTACCTTGCTATAAGAAGCCTATTTTTAGGGCACAAATGACTCATTCCCCTTTAGTGGAAAATGGGTCTTTGTTAGGATTTCTGAAACTAAGATCTAGGTTATTTCCCTTTATTTTTGAACTCTCAAATTCCAATTTTTTAGCTCACAAAAAACCTGTACTCAACTCTGTAGCTTTAATTCTACGTTGCACTTTGAAGGTCAACTTTGAAACTTTAAAACTTTTGTAAATTTGCTCTAAACTTTCTCTCCAGTTGATCTTCAACTTGTAAATCTACAAACACACATTCAAGGGAAGAAAAACTTGTTGATTATTAGTGAATAGGGGTTTTCTTAATTCAAACCCCTTGTAGGTAATTAAACCAAATGATGAAATAATGTAATTGAAGCATGAATATGAAATGATGTAATGTATATATCTTGTAAGATGTCTTGGAAGATAAATCTGCAATCTAACATGTAGTGGCCATGAAGAATGTAGATCTTTGATGCTTGAATAATATGTGAACAATGCTTGTAATAGATCTTGAATGCTACATCAACTTTCTTGGCTCAACAACATGAATGAATGCACTAAACCCTAGAAATGATGGAATGATCTTGAATTTCTATAATAAACACTTGATAATCTGCATTGAAATTCCTTTAAAAATGCTCTTGAATGCTCTATAATACTTTCTTAAAATTGCTATAATGCTTCATACACTTTCTAGGAGAAACAATGTGAATTAACCCTTTATTTATACTAAATCAAGAGATTAACCCTGAAATTCCAACAATTCAAGATGACACCATATCTAGAGATAAACATTGGTAAATTCTCACCATAATGAAATTCAAAAAGGGGATCCTCATTAAGGGAGGACCCATTCGCCACCTAGGGAGAATGGGTCTTGACACTATTTTCCAAGACCTCACCTTTGAGGGATGAAAGATCACTAAAAACCCATCTAGAATATGCTGATAAAGGAGGGTCCCATAGAGGGAGGACCCATTCATCACCTAGGGTGAATGGGTCCTAGCACCATTTTCTAGGATGTTGATTTTTCCCCATTAAATGTTATGCAATTTAAATTGTGGGTGTTGGATAGATCTTTAGGAGGTGTCACAAATAAGGCTTAAATTTGAATTAAAAGGATAATTACCTCCAATTAACCACAATTAATTAAGAGCACCCTAAATAGAAGTGAAAGTGTATTACAACACTTTACAACACCATAAATAGGGTACATATTAGGTACATTTCATTAAAAAGGGGCCCATTAGGCTTAATTAATTGAATAAACCTTCGAAAAGTCTGAAAGTGTGTTGCAACACTTTACAACACTTTTGCAAAGGATAATTTAACGTATTTTTTAAACAAATAAGGGGCCCTAGAATGATGTGAATGTGTACAACACATTACAAAACTATTCCAAGGCACAATTAAGTTAATTCAATGATAATTATTCCCAAATCAAGTAAGGAAAAAGGATAATTTTTCTGTTACTACATTTTTCCCCCACTTTAGTGAGAGGATGACCCCATGTCAAACTCACACGAAAGTAGACATTCAAGACACTTAAGTATGAAAAAATAACAAAGAAACATAACCATACCCTATCAAAGGCCAATAAAGAAAAAATAAAAGGATCAAGCACAACCTTCCCAACGTGATGTGGAACGGGGTTGATTGTCTATACTATACACTTTTTACTCTGGGGTAGTGGAACCTCATTCTATCCACTAGGTGAGTTATCCTAATGAAGTGGAAAATGAGAGAATCATATTAGCCTCTCATACCATACTGAAGTTACCATCCTAATAACTTTGATAAGGCACTAGACAATGTAATGTTTTTTGTAAATGCTTTTATAATGTAAAATTTTGTTAAAGGGGATTTTTCTTTGTTCATCTAAAGGTCTTCTTCTTAGGGAGTGTAGACACTAAAAATGTCCTAATCGATTTCATTCACTTAAATCAAGTTTATTAACATCATTTCCTCTTTATCCATCCTCTTTACACTTAATTAATTTAATTAGCCTAGCTAATTAATTAATTGCATCATTTTCATCCATTTGGCCTAATAAATTAAATTGGGTTAATTCATCTCTTTTCACACTAACACGTCATCTCATTGAATTGAATACATCAAAATATTTAATTTAATCTCCTAAGTCATCCTATTTAGTTAAATAACCCTAAGTTATTTAATTAAATAACATTTCCCCTCCCCTATTTATTAAATCATCTAATTTAATAAATATCTTCTAATATCTTCTAATTACCTAATTGCATAAATTAAACCTTGTTTAATTAGAAATTAAACTAATTTTCTTCTAAACAAAGGGAATATTCCCATGGAATATTCTTTATCCTTTTTGCACAATTAAAACTTTGTTTTGGTTTGTAAATTATCATTTTTCCTCACCCTAATGGAATATTCTAAGTAATATTCCCTCTCATTCAATCAACTCACTTAGCTTCAAAATAAAGTTAACCCTTCAACCTCTTTGACAAGTTACCTTTGACCTATGTGAGTAGGTCAAAAGTGTGTTTGTTTGAGGTAAGTGTGAACCTTTGATTAATCTTCATCTTGCATTCTCATCCATTGATGAGAATCCATGATCCACACTTCTCATCTTCTTCATCCCGAACCATTGATTAAGCTTTTTGATCTCAACCATCCATTCCTCATTTTCTCTCCTATAAATAGGTCATTATTTGGAGACAAATGGATCCATACTCTCAATTTGCACACATTTAGCTTATTTTCAGTTTGTTTTAGTTGCATAATAGCATCAAGCTTTCATTAATCACTTTCATGCATCCATCCTAGTTTGTAAATAAATTAGGGTTTTCATCTTTTAGCTCATTTTTAGCTTAAATTAACCTAGATTAGCTTAGAAATTGCACTATTAGATCATTTTTAGCATAAAATAATGGTAATTTATCTTGCATCATGTTCATTTTGTGCATAATTTATATTTTTCATACACCAAACACCATGGTTTCATCAATTGTCTTCCATAGAATCGACTGAAACAACCTCACTATCATAGGATTGGGAAAGGGTCATCATTCCACATCAATGTGACACCAATTCCACAACAAGATAATGTTTCAATAGATTAGAGTAGATCATTTCTTTAAAGCTTTCATAAATTTAGCATGTTAGTTTTTTTGATAAAATATTTACTTTGAATTTTGATTGATTGATCTTGTTGAGATTTGAGTATTGGTGGCTTTGTTATGCTTCAATTATTCATGGATCAAGTGTAATTTGGCCCATAACCAATATTTCACATTGACATTTTGGTGCTAGAAGGAGGGAAAACTAATTGTTTAACCATTTTTTAGCTTGAAATCCATGTTCATGTTGTTTAGCACGTTGAAATGATGCTCAAAATGTAAACAACAATGCTATCTCAATAGCGTCACCATATAGTGATGCCCAAGCAATTTGATATAGAGGTGAATATTTAATTGGCCAATAATAAATTTAAATATAGCGAAACATATTTAACTTTGAAGTATCATGGATCGAAAACAGTGACTCTCACCTTCACCAGACTGATGCTTTTAAAGTTCAAATAGTGAGGCACTCATGTACAACAATTCTCATAAAAAAAATGATGCAATAATGCTCACTAGTCCTATAGAGAGATGCTCAAATTCACTAGAGCGATGCCCAACTTTCAAATTGTGATGCCATCATGTGCAACGACACTCAACCAAGGTAAGAAACTTCATGTTTGTTTTTTCGACATGTGACTTAATTTCTTTTGATTATCTAATCACTAATCAATGTTTGAAATTTTTTTCATTGTTATACTAATAGGGTTTTTCAGGTTTTAAGGCATGGAGTGAAATTGAAGACCTTTTCTATCTAAACATTCTATAGTTGTAACTAGTGTTCAATGCTTTGGGGCAATTATAACCCAATTTCATGCTTTTTTACTTTCAGTTTTAGGCAACACACTAGTTTTCCATTGGGTTTAAAATGAACATTCAAGGTTGGATAAAATGAACCCTCACATCACATCTTTCAATTGGGCTTAAAATTGAACAAGGAAAATTCATCTTTCAATTGGTGTTTAAAACTAACTCATCATTGCTTTGAAGGATAAAATTGACAACTATTTGATTTGTTTTGTGATTTTCAATTTTTTTGGTGAATGCATATGTAATTATCTCATGCCATTTTGTGATCTTGAGAAACAAAAACATTCTCTAACACTTCGAAAAATAACACACGTCTTTCAATTTGGGTTAAAAATTAAACAACCATGCTAGTGTGAGAAAAGGCATAGCATGTGTTCTCTCTTTGTGCATGCAAGCAAAGATGGTCAAACTACAAATCTACTTACTCACTATTGTTCACCTTTAGAGGGCCTTCCTTGGTGGGAAAAAGTACTCATCCCAAGGGATTGAACCAAGCGGTAATGAGCATAAGCTAGGCTCTTCCGAACCACTATATAAATTTGTGGTTGTAAGGAAAGTTTGCAATCAACAAAGTGATACATGATAGCTCTCCCCTAGTATCTTTATGATACATAAAGCCCTTGGTCTAAGGGTTGGGAGACCTCTTTAGGGATATTATCATAGTTTCCTCTAAACTAGATGCCCTTATTACAAACCTTTGTGTAGTATCCAAAAGTCCCTAATATTTGTTGATGTCAGGAGGTTCGACCTCTGAAGCCATCCTTCATATTTGTGGTTCTTAGTAGAGATGAAAAGTTTGTCATGGGAGATTCATGAGAACCTGAAGCTTGGCTAACCCATAGAAGTGAGTGCCATGGAGGGGAGCCAGTGTTGTCAAGCTTCTAATCATCTAATCTGAATAAGCATAGGTTGATAAATCCAAGTGGGAATACAATAAATATAGCCATTTCTATCCTAGGGTTGTAATGCTAGAGAGTTAGTTTAACAAATTTCTTGATTTCAAAATGATCCAAAAATAAACATTCACTATCCAAATTTTCAAATGTACTTTGGCTTAAATATGAACTTCTTGAGTTAGCCTTGATATTATTGCTTGTCCTAAGGATTTATCCTTAGTGATTTCTAAATATCTTGACATTAATCTCAAACCCATATTTACCAAAGAAAACATAGGCAATTGTGGCTTTGATCTCATGATTTTCACAAAATGGACATTGTGAAATTTATTATATTTTTGACATAAACTTATAGCTTGAAAACATAATCAAAAGACAAGTGATTGTGGTAAAATCAATTCATTGAAGCAAAGATAAATTGAAAAATGAACCCCACATGACTATTTGGAGACCGATTTCTCCCTTTGAACAACCTTATCTTCTAGGTGCTATAATTCAGCCAAAATTTTATCTCATAAATGGTGAACAAACAAATCTCATTGGTAGTTTGAGAACATTCATTTTTGAAAACAAGGAAACAAACTCACAGTGGAGAAACACAACAACCATTTTAGACAAAGAAGAGGAACACGTTGATATTGAGGCAGGAAGGCCCCTATTACTAGCACTCGTGTGGCAATAAATATCTTCCTTCCATACACTTAATTTTTTTCCCAATGATATCACGTAAAATTAAGATTCCTAAGCCAAGGTCTATAGGTCCTTATTTTAGACTTAGGAATCTCGCTCCAAAAGCTCTTAAGAAACACCTTTGAAAAATTCACAAAAATAGAAACAAGTTGGTAGCAAAATTTTATAGACACACTTCAAGGTATAGTCCTAAATTGTTTGCATTCTTTTGGAGTCAAAATCCTAGTCTTTTTCATGATACTTAACTCCTCTAAATGATTCATAAAATAATTAAAATTCATAGAGGAAAATCACCAGCATTCCCCTTCAGACATAGGAATCATACAACAAAGTATATTCAAAAGTGGGCATCTATATTCTACCACAACCATTACACTTTGTTGAGAAACTTTTATGCCTGAGCTAAGAGAGCCCAAACAGGTTTGAAAATTCCCCTCTGTCCTCTCATTTTCTAGAATTTGAACATTTTAGAGGTCTACCATCATTTTCACTACCTTGATCTTGTTGAAACAAAGGTTTACTTTACCAAATCATCTCACACAGAGTAAGGATCCCTAAATGAAGGTCAACTGGTCGTCACCATAAACTTAGACATTGTAGTACAAAAGCAATCAACAACCGCATTAATGCACTATGTGAAAATAGAAACAAATTTTTGATAAAAATTTGTGAATGCACATTGAGAAAATATCCTAACATGTACACATTCTCTATGAGCCAAGACCCTTATATTTTTTAAGATCAACAAGTTTTCTAAATCATTGAGTCTTTAGGATTTGAATAATTTAGAGGTATAGCATCATTCTCATTACCTTGGTCTTGTCAAAAGAGAAGGTTCACTTTAGTTCAACATTGGGTCCAACATTGCACTCAACCCTTCATCAAATTCCATCCTTCACCTCATATCTCTTTGCAAAATTTCAAATATACTAACACTTTGGGACTTAAAGCATCAAATCAACTTGCTACCTTAGCTACTTTGTATGTGAAATGTATCCTTTACCATGTACTTAGTTGAGATAGTTATCATCTATTAACTAATTTATCTTGAAGGTCACAAGTCTACCCTAAAGATTTATAAGTTCATTATCATCCATTGTTCCAACATCACAACATCAAACTTAAGTCAAAAATTGTTATTCCAAATTGCTTGCAAAGATCATGTCCTACATCACCCATATTTTCATCCCACATTTTCATCATGTCTCCCAAAATATTTAGAGCATCCCTTTTACCTAGGTTTGAGTCAACTAGAGAGTTAAAAAATTACAAAACTCAACACAACTCTCCCATAGCTGACACCAAATTTATGGTAAAGACGAGATCACAACATAAGAGAATCATGGAAAAAGAAAAAGTTGAATTTACCTCAACTGATCCAAATCCTTTAGAATTTGATCCTAGAAGTCATGTTACACCATTGTAACAACCATCATCTCCTTCAAAACCACACAAAATTGAAGATGTCATGAACAACCCATTTGAGCTCACTAGGGAAGAACTTTTAGAACATCAAATTTTTGAAAGTGCAGCTCCTATCTCCCCAACGTTTTTAGTGCTAAGTTTCACACAAGATTTCATAGCTCCATCACAAGGGCTAAGTCACAGTTACATACCTAGTCTTGCAACCAGTCTTGCTAAATATTTTGGTCACACCTTACCATTCAAAACTAATATACTTGTGGGTACTCTTGAAACTAATCCTCCACCTCCCACTACCATTTGTACACCTACCTTTGGTGCTCCTCCCATTCCCAGGGATCCAAAATAGCTACACACTTCACTTGAACTTAACTATTCCACCACCACTTTGACATTTCAGGGAAACCCTTCTTCATCCACACCTATGAGTACCACAAGTATGCCTACCATCACGTAGAGTAGTATAAAACAAAAATCCCAAAACAACACAATAGGGTATGTCAATATAATATCACAAAATCAACCCTCATCGTAAATAAGGATATCCTTATCCAACCCTCTAGTGGGTTCATCCATTCCATCTACCATTATCACATCATCTCCTATCAATCCACCACAAAGCAATCCCTATCAATCCCATGAGTACCTTGAGATCATGAATACATTATTTACATATTCTACATTTTTCAATCAATGGACTCAAGGTCCTAGTGTGTCATTTTCTTTGCAAAATTCAATGACATCATCCTTTCCAATAGCTCCCTTTTCTATACTAAATCAATCAGGACCTCAAACATACATTCCCCCACCTCATTCTACTATATTGGAATGAATGTTAAACCAAGGGAATCCTCCACCTTTCATTACCAATCCACTAACCACTCAAAACATCAATGTCCCTAATCCTTAAAAGATGTCTCAACAACCACCTGATCGCACATTGCAAGCACATGCCTTAGCTCTACAACAAGCACAACAAACTTACCAACAAGCCATACAACAACAACAACTAGCTTTAGCATGAAAACAACAAGAAGCACAACAAGTAGCCTTAGCAGCTCAACAAGTAGCCTTAGCACAACAACAACATCAAGATCAACAAGCAACCCTATCATACCGACAACATCAAGCTCAACAAGTAGCCTTAGCACAACAACAAGAAGCAACCATTTCCCAGCAAGCTCAGTAAGCATCTTTAGTAGCACAACAAGCCGTGCAAATACAACAAGCACAACAATAACAAAAGGCCTGACAAAAAGCCCTAGTTGTGCAAAAACAACAAAAAGCTCAACAACAAGCCTTACTAGCTCAACAGTGTGCCCAACAACAACAAAAAGGTTCCTATTTTCCTCATACGAACATAATTAATCCAAACACATCAAGAACATGTATTCATCACCTTCACAAAATCTCACACCTTCATACACCCCATATAACTCATCTCTCATCCCACCATATGTTCCTCCACCCAATCTGCAAGACAATCTCGCATCACAGTTAAAAGGACTCTCATAAGAAATGCAATACCTTCACATAGGCAACACAAAGAAACCTCATACAAAAAGCTTATGTCCTTACCCATTTGATCAAAACATAGCAATGGTACAATTCCCTTCTGGTTTTGAAATCCCCAAATTTGACAAATATAGAGGGAAAGGAAGTCCTGTGGACCATATCAAAGAATTCAACATCATGTGCATGGAAGTGGCTTACAATGGCTCATATCTAATGTGCCTCTTCCCTCAAAGCTTAGCATGTATTGCTATGGATTGGTTCTCTTGTTTTCCTCCTGGTATCAAATTTTTTCAAGAAATCATTGAAAAATTCATCGATCACTTCTTCAATCTTGACATGGACGTTAGTCTAGAAGAATTGTACACTCTCAAAAAAAATCCATGGGAAACCTCCACAAATTTCTTACAACGATGGAGACAAAGAGATAGTAAAAGCAAGTGGCCTCTTCTTGACGAACAAAAAGGCAAAATCATTATAGCCAACCTTTATCCGAATTTATCATTCCACTTGAAAATGTAATGTATCATATCCTATGATGAGCTTTTTCCAAGATCCCTTAACATTGAAAGAGCCCTAATATCACAAGGAAATAATCAATCTTTCAAAGACAATCATCCTTCAACTAGTTCAAATGAAAAACCTTGTGTATGGGAAAAACAAAAATGTAACAAATGATTGTGCACATGGTAGATGCTAAGGTCATACTAAGTGCTCCTAGACCCAACAACAATCAAATTGCTAACATCCAACCAACTGTGCAACAAATGGTATCACCTCAAAATAATCAGATCAATAACACCAACATGCATTTTTTAAAGGAAAACTGGTAATAGGAACAACTAGCCCAAATGCAAGTACACATAGTTATCGAAACCTATCGAGACAATCATGGATAAATTGGTAGAGTCAAATTTTACAACACTTAGTAACTTTGAAAACTACCAAGAACCCCATGAAAATCCATCCTAGTACAACGAGTGTGATCTCTATGAATTTCATAAAGTCAAAGGACAAAAGATAGAAAACTACATGAAACTTAAGAATATCATCCAAGATCACATAGAGAACGATACCATATCTATTGAGGTACCAGCTGGAAACCAAGATCTCAAGATATACAAGACCGCTATGCCTAATCATAATAAAGCTAACAATAATGGAAAAGCTAGGGACTACACCAATGTTCAACATACCTATTCCAATGTAGTTGCCTCCTATGATAGAATTATCACTGTTGTCACCATCAAAGGAGCTAGTATGGAATGTGGAGTCACCACACGATGTGGAAAAATAACCTTTCAAGGAGTTGTTCTAGCTCAATCTAGGACACAACCTACTTTTCCCACATCTAATCCTAACAAGTACAATCTTATAGATCAGCTTAAATAGACCCCCGCTTAGATATCAATCTTAGTACTCTTGAAATTAACTCCTACACATAGGGAAATACTAGAAAATCCTTGTCTAAGTCATATGTTCCTGAAAACATTGATATTGATTAGTTTCAAGCTATGGTAGGGCATATTTCCAACCATCTTCTTACCTTCTATGAGCAATATTTACCATCACAACAATCCCATAACCATGATTTACACCTTGATGTTGTCATTCATAATAACAAGGTCAAAAGAGTCTTGGTAGATGGAGGCATTGGTATAAACATTTGTACCCCATAGTTGATCAAGCATCTAGGCTATTCAAAAGACACTACTGAGAAGAAAAAGAGTACCACCATCAGAGCATACGACAACCAAGAACGGGTATCAAAAGGAATCATAACACTTCCTATCCAAGTTGGACCTCTTATTACAAAAACTACATGAAAAGTACTTGATCTTGATCCTCTATATAACATACTACTTTGTCAATCGTGGATCCATGCTTTGAAAGTCATAGCCTCAATCTATCATGAGTGTGTGAAGTTTCCTTTTGAGGGAAGATAAATCACTATCCATGGAGATCCCGAGCCTTTCTACTACTACAAGAGGCTTGAAGCCAATTTTAATAAGATCCCCCAAATACCCAAAAATGATGAAGGATCTACACCATCAAGCTCATTTGTTGACCCATCATCTCTAGCCTCAACCTCAGCATCCCTAGTACCAATTGTGAAAAGCATACTTGATGTCAAAGTAGCAATCCAAGATGACAATTGTGGAAGCTACAAAATATTGAAAAACACCTTTTTCTTAGGAGAGTTACCTATTTCTCCCCAAACTCATGGGAAACCCATATCTAGCACCAAAGAACCAAAAATAATCAAGATAGCAGCTACTACCTTCACCAAGTGGGGAAACCTAAATCAAGAAGACATCAACGAGCAAGATATCTCTAAAATCCTCTATTAAGATGAACGACCTATTCCTGTTCTTCCCATGGAAGATGACAACAAAGGTCTACAACTAATGTAGAATTGGGGATATAACAAGAATGAGAAGCTAGGAAAAAATGACAATGGTTTACTATAACCCATCATTCGTGAGAAAGGAATAAAGAATATTGTCTTAGGTTGTACTACTAGCAAGGTGACACTTATTGGAAAAGGTATTGCTACTAAATGAGTAGAGGCTTCCTCTTGGTCACCTACATCACATGATACTACCTTAGATGACTTTCCCCTTGATGTCACTGACCTATTTGAGAACAAAACCCTCTTCATGATATCCATAGCATCCTTTATCTCAAACAACCAACCAACAAAAATATATCCCTAGTATACCCACAACTCATTGACATGGACCAACAAGGACCACCGATTCTAGATCTATTCAAAACTGATGAAGTGATCTAAAAATTCATGGGACTCTGAGACAATGTATCATGGGCAGATCACAAAGTAGGATTTGACATAGAGCTCAATATAGGGGCATATAATGGGGACACAATTGAATTCTTCAATCAAAAAATAAATGAAATGCCACTAACTTGTAGATCCTTGAGTGAAAACCACCTAGTGGCACTCTCCGATCCCAAAATCCTAAAAACAAAGAATGCATCCAATGGTGAAAACCTCCCCGAGGCACCCAAGGATGTGGGATTCAATCTTCCCTTTAGTGCAATGCATCCAACGAAATCAACAGTGCTAGCAAAAAAGGCTACACCAATCAATGTGGGAATAAAAGAAGAACCTAAGATCACCTTCTATGCAGAATTTTTGCTAGATGAAGAATAGAAGAACCTTGCAACATTCCTTAAAGAGAGAAGAGCTAACTTTTCATGGTCATACATAGATATGTCAGGCCTTGATCCGAAAGTGGTTGTACATGACTTAGTAGTTTATCCTAATGCCAAACATGTCAAGAAAAAATTAAGGAAGATGCACCCTCAGATAGCACACTTGGTTAAATTGGAACTAAAAAAGCTTCTTGACATTAGATTCATCTTATTGATATATTATCCTAAGCGGGTTTCAAACCTGGTACTAGCTCAAAACCCACTGGCAGCATCAAAATATGCACTGATTTTAGAGATCTAAACAAGGCGTGTCTGAAGGATTATTTCCCTCTTCCCAACATTGATCTCATTGTGGATTTAACAGCTGGGCATGAAATGTTGTCATTCATGGATGGATTTTAGGCTACAATCAAATCATAATCACCAAAGAAGATCAACATAAAATTGCCTTTACTTGTCCATGGGGAACCTACTGTTGGAATGTGATTCCATTTGGGTTGAAGAATGTAGGAGCTACCTATCAAAGAGAAATGACCCTCATCTTTCATGACATGATCCATAAAATAGTTGAAGATTATGTGGACGATATTTTGGAAAAATAAAAGAGAAGTGAGCACATACAAGTCTTAGGACCTATCTTTGATAGGTTGGAAGAAT
Source organism: Sequoia sempervirens (assembly GCA_007258455.2). Lineage (NCBI taxonomy): Eukaryota > Viridiplantae > Streptophyta > Pinopsida > Cupressales > Cupressaceae > Sequoia > Sequoia sempervirens. Next base: position 34,748,666 of record VDFB02274714.1, on the reverse strand, counting down.
ACAAGGTATGACTAAATCCAAAAAAGTGTGTTCGGGGTCACATCAGGGAAAATTATTAGCTTCATTGTTATACAAAGAGGGATAGAAATTGATCCAACGAAGGTAAAAGCCATCCTAGACACAGAACCAACAAAAACATTGAAACAAATGAGAAGATTACAAGGAAGGTTGCAGCCCATCAGAAGGTTCATAGCTTAGTTATCAGATAAGACTCGCACCTTTTCCCATATTCTCCATAAAGGGATAACAATTTACAAATGGGATAACAAATGTGATAAAGCTTTTCAAAAACTCATGGATTATATGTTGACACCTCCAGTGCTCATGCACTGATACAAAATAGGCCATTGATCCTATGCATCTCAACAACACCAGCAACACTAGGAGCTCTTTTAGCACAACATGATGAAAATGGAAAAGAAAGAGCCATATACTACATCAACAAAACCTTGGTAGGATATGAGATGAACTATTCACCCATTGAAAAAGCATGCCTAGTGGTAGTTTTTGCTTCACAAAATTTCAAGCATTACATATCACACCAAATCAAGCTCATTGCAAAGATTGATCCATTAAAATATCTGTTATCCAAAGTGTTACCCATAAATTTTTCCTTGAGTCTCTATTTGGGATATCACCTTATTTTTTTTCCTAAGTCACGAACTAAGTTTAGTTCTCAGTGGCCTTTTGTCATTCACTTCAAACTCAGGAAATGTTTTTTTCGATTCATTGAACCTCCCATTTTATTGCCAACCTTATTTTTCCTTGTTGGGTGGGCCTTTCTTGTCATATTCAAACTCCTTTTTCTTTTCCCAAAGCGTGATGTACAAAAAGATTGAGTCATGAGTTAAAGTTGGAAACTTCATCCATAAGTTATGCCTCGAGCGACATTTTCTAAGTTATTTTGAACTTGGGCGAGGTTTTCTTAAGTTATGTGAACCATAGGTTTTGTCTCTCATGAAGGATTATATTAGCTAAACTAAATTATTGCCAGTCTAGTGACTTAATTAAGATACTAAAACAAAATAAAGCTAGTATTTTTCCAAGCACGACATAAATAGAAACCAACAAGCTCATATATCTTAAAACACAAATAACACCAAAAGAGATATTTCATTTATGTATAATTTTTTTTACATTATGCTGGTATAGCTATAATCTCTTGGCTTGAGTACAAAAACCAAGTTGGAAGATACAAAAAGAGGCAAACAAAAAATGTTTTAGGTGCATAAAGTAAACATTAGGACTCAGATACTCTCAGTAATAACTTGCAGGCACTCAATTTGGGTAGGTGAAAGTAGGTTCTCGTGCGGCTAGAGGAATTGCATGAACAACCTTATGTCATTTCTCACTGCTCCAATGCACATTAAAACCAAAGCCTCCTCCAGAGTCTTGTCCTGAATAGATGATGCAATGCAAATGGCATCAACTACTAGCCCAGTTCAAGGATAGTAGCTTAGCCCATTTATCGCCACCCTGACGCGGTGATGAAATTTAGGCTTCACCAAGTGTTCCAATGCCCACACACCCTAGTATCGATGACTAGTAGTCCTCAAAACAATGTAGATAAAATCGCTCTAGCATGGTGGTATTCTACACATGAGCTTGGCTTAGAAATGCTTTAGCTAGGATGCTTTAGAGGACCTCTTCTTCCAATTCACTTTACATGATGAAGACCTCTTTCAGTTGATAAAAAATATGCCTGAATAGAGGATTGCACTCAATCTCTTCTAGAACAATATATTTTTTTACAAAATTTTCATCGCTTTGGGAGCTCACCATATTGGATGCAATTGATGTTGGGAAAGAAATGACACTACTTGAATTTATAGAATTTTGGCTAGACATAGGTACATTCATTCAAGATTGATAAGATGTGAATTTAATTCACATTTATGATCAACTTATGTCGATTGAATTACAATCCATCATCGGATAGCTCACACATGATACTATTTGGTTTCCTTATACATTGCATTAAAGATTAATGAAATGACTAGTCCTTTGGTGGCTGCTACTCGGGTGGTGATCAATTTCTCTGTTGATATCTATTCTTGGGAAAATTTCCAATTGTCTTATCAATTTCTTGATAACCGTTCGGGATAGAAGAGGTCACTAATTTGGTAACGACTTTAGTGTCTATCTAGTGGCTTTTGCCACTTTATAAATTAGAGGTTAACTAGGGATTGGGGGACTTTTTGAATCTTCCTGAAAACATCTGGGAGTGTTTTTCGAGGAGGAATAATATTAATTACAGTTTGCAATAACTTATAATCTATGTGTTATAAATTGAAAGATTTGAAGTATGCTGACCTATGTGTTATGTTTATGGATAGTTTTGTTTCCTTTGAAGAATAGGCTATCTATCTCTCATTTATTGTAGTCTGTTCTATTTAGATTAGTTTGATTTGATAGGCATGTTTTTAAATCTTTGCATTGATCATAAATGACCATGTTTCTTCCTTTCATGCTAATTTCATATTTATGAGTTAATGTTAGTCACCCTTCCTATTTTTTGGTTAAAATCACATGTTATTTTCTTAGGATAGATAAAATCATTGAAGATATTGTGAGGGATTTGTACCTCAATAGAATTTAGAGAAAAACCATAAATGTAATTGTGCACTTTTTAGAGTTGTTATCGGATTCATATCGATGCTAATCTGGGTCTAGAGTCATTGCTTAATTTATCTATATGAATCCTATTTCATTCGCTAACAAATTTTTGGTGACTCTACTAGGGATAAATTAGTCAAAAGTCTAGCAATTGTCCTTACGTCATACAGTAAGATGGTACGCCTGCATAATGATTTTTTCCTGGTTTTACAACCAAATTTAGATTGGGTTGGAGCTAAATAAGAAGATATCATATCACAATTAAAACACTCACATGGAAGTACAAAAGGAGTGAAACATATTATATGTGAGTGAATTTTTTCTTGGAAGATGAAGAGGAGTGAGCCCAACGAACACCTATACCTATGATTGAACCACCCCCAAGACTAATATTTCAATATTACAATGACCCACCTCATCTTCATAATTATCAACCCAATCCACCTCCATGTCAACCAAGGGACCCACTTGCTAATCAGCTTCAGAATCCACCTCTAGCTTGTTCACCATAGTGAACTCATTTTCCTACCTTACTCCTGGTGAGTTGGCGACTCTGTTTGTTGTTTATGGCATCAAATCACTGGTGAATTCCTAGGACTACGGATAGTTAGGATGAGCAGGATCCTGAGGACCATATAATAGCTATGACCGTAGTCCTAGGAATTCAAGATGAGGATGTGTTTGTAAGAATTTTTATTGAAAGTTTGATCGAGAAAGCTAGTCCAGGGCACCCAAGCTCTTTGAGGAACACTTCAGGGGCCAGGAGGTTGCAGGGGTCTTGAAGACCTATAAACCATTCTAGAGCATCAACCATAACATCTTGAAGCCTATAATGGCTTTTGAAATGGATAAAAACATTAAGGGGATCAAAAGTCCTGAGGGTCCTTATAAGGACTCTAGGACCAAAAAGCATTGCAAGTGGACCAATAGTTTCCTAAGGGTGTAGATAGGTATATAATGCTTTAATTATGTCAATTAAAGTTAGATATAAAAGATTAGATAGTTTTTAGTTAGTACAAGTCAATAAATTGCAAGTTGGAAATTCAAATTTTAAAAATCCAACTTTGGGCAGGAAAGTAGCTTTTAGGAGTTTAAGCAATAATTATGCATTAAAATCAATCCTAAACTGTTGGAGTAGTTGGGGAAAGGTTCTACAAAGCTAGATAATTCATTTGTATGGAGGGTTGGTTGATATTGCAAGTACTGTACGAACTGTTATAGGAAATCAACAAAAACTTCAATCTTTTTGCATTTTCTTGAGTTTTACTGATGAACTATTGATTGATATTGAAGATATGTTCCATTGGATGATATAGGGACTTGATTTTACATGTAATTAACCCCTTGTACATCCTGATAAGTAGTAATAACTAGTTTTTTGTATAGTATATCTGACTGTCTCAAGGAAAATTTTGATTTTCATTGATTTTGAGTCTTCATGAATGAATGATCCATTTCATGGGAGATTGTGACTGTAACTTGTGAAATGGATCATATTTAACATGTATTATATAGGATTAACAAGATAATGTACAAGAAGAAAGGATACTAGGGTGTACACCGAGTTTTCACAAGGCAAAGTGCCTAAAAATGGTGCCTAAGGTATAACAGTAGGAGATCTACTTGAGTAAGGGGCATGTTTTTGAGTTGAAGGTATTTACATATGTTTATCTAATGGTGAAAAGTTAAATAAAAGGTTTTGGAAGTGTTGGGAAGGCTAGTTTTCAAGAAGCCCTAGATTTGGAGCAATTTATTGAGGGTTTTGTGTTTGAGGGTGTTAAGGGTATCATAGGAGCCTAAAAAGTTGAAATTCCTTGGTTTGGAAAAAAATTAAGCTACTGTTGAAAGTCTCATGATCTGGAGTTGAGATTGGAATATGGTTGCTTTGAAAAAGAGGGCTAATTAAGCCTTGATTTTTTGGAAACAACAGGTTTTGGGAGTCTGATCCAAAACAAGTGCCATCAAGAATTTAATATGTTATGTAGCATCATAAAAGGCATCTTAAAAAATCATTATTTTTGGGAGTCCTTTGGAAAATTTGTGAGTAAAGTCAAGAAAATAGTCGTTGGAGACCTAGTTGGGCTAGAAGCCTAGTCAAGGTGGATAAGTGGGTTTATATCTAAGACAGAGGTTTGGGGCTTTGAAACCATTCAAGACAAGTTTTATTGAGTCTCTTAAGAGAATTTTAGGGGTTTGGGTCCATAAGAGAAGGTTTTAGGTCATAAGTGAACTATTGAGGCTTGTCTCCATCAGGGCGCCTAAAAGAGTGTTTGAGATTAAACAATTGTAATCCTTGAAACTTTGAGTTTTTCCTAAAGTCCCATAGCCTCTACATCAAAGTGGTATCAAAGCATAGAGTAGGGCCTTTAGGGATTGAAGAATCAGCAATGGCACTTAAAAATAAATTAGCAAGAGAGTTGGAGGAGTTGAGGGAAACCTTGGAAAGGGAAAGAAGGGAAAGAAGAGAACAAGAAGCAACAAGAGAGCAAGCTAGAGCAAGGGAAGAGAGGCAATGGAGAAGGGAGAGAGAGACTATGCAATCTAGGATAAACAACGTTGAGAGAAGTAGGAGAGAAGAACAAGAAGACCAAGAAGACAATGATGAAGATGAAGAGCATGTGAGGCTAAATCAAGAACAACCAGCAGATGAGATAGAAGACCCTGAGGAAAGGAGGTTATTGAGATTTTTGAAAGTAGTACAAGGTCATGGAGGAAAGAGTCACATAGATTTTCATATCTATCAAGGAAAGATGGATAGTGAAGAGGTGTTAGGATGGCTTGATGCCTTAGCCAACTATTTTGAGTTTGAAGAGATGGAAGAAGAGAGGAAGGTTAAGTTTTCCAAAACTAAGTTGAGGGGTACAACACTGACATGGTGGACTAGTTTTCAGAATGATAGGATAGTTAGGGGATTGGAAAAAGTTTCTACATGGGAAAGGATGAGGAGTTTGGTCAAGGAAAATTCCTACCATCTGATTATACCATTCATGTGAAGAGGATGAGGTAGAATTTAAAGAAAAAGGACTTGGATGTGATGTCCTATACTGAGCAATTTCACAAGCTTAGTATTAGAGGAGGATATGAGGAAGAAGATGAGAAAGTAGCTAGGTATATCAATGGCTTGAGGTATAACTTACAAGATGAGATTGGTTTGAAGATGCCAAGGACATTGGGAGAATGCTTTTAGTTGGCCATTAGAGTAGAAGAAAAGGTGAAAAGGAAAAAAGAAAGGTCAAGCAATGGTGGAAGAGGAGGTAGTTCAAGCATAGGAAAAGGTAATAGAGAACAAGGGAAAGGAAACAATGAAAAAAGTAGAAATGACAAAGGTAAAGAGGTGTTATCAGATCAAAGAGGAGGCTATACACAAAGAGGACGAGGAAAATTTGGACAATGTAGAGGCACATTCATAGGTAGGTGTTTCAATTGCAATGAACCAGGGCATCCTTCTTTGAAATGTCCTAAATCGGAGCAATAAGATAAGGACAAATATAGAAGGGAAAATTTGGTACAAGAAGAAGAGGACAAAAAGGAAGAATCAAAGGCATTGATGGCAGATCTTGTGCTTGATGTTGAGTTCCCTATGGTCAAGCAAGGAGAAAGACTACAATAACCAAAGGTAACTATCTTCAAAAAAAATTGTCTCAGTCATGGTAAAATATGCAGATTACTCATAGATTCAGGGTCACATAGTGATTTAGTTTCATCTGATATGGTAGCCAAATTAGGAATTGAAACATTTGATCATCCTACTCCCTACAAGGCCACTTGGGTAACTCAATTGCAGCATGTAGAGATTTGTAAGAGGGATTATGTAGATTTTTCAATTGGGGCATATCAGGATAGGGTGCTTTGTGATGTCATTCCAATGACTTGTGGTCATATCATCTTAGGGAGACCATGGTAGCTTGCTAGGAGGACAGTGCATGATGGATTCCATAAAACATATTTGGTGCATAAAGGAGGTAATAGATATAAGTTGAGGCCTTTTCCTTTGGAGTAATTTAATGAAAGTTTTGTGATCTATTTTGAGAAACATTTGCAGGTGAATATGCAGGGTAAGACAGGGGAAGATACTGGTTGGAAGAGAAATGATCAGTTGCAGTAGGGTTATGAAGCACACAGTCCTAAAAATTCAAATTTATGGGACTTGGATAGTATCAAGGTGGGGAATATTGAATATCCTATTGTTGAGGGTACTAGAGGTGGTGTTCCTCTACAAGGAAATTAGTGGAATAAAGGAAAGAACATGGCACAAGAACATGCTGAGATCAGACAACAAGGAGGACAAACACATCCCTGTTTTGATTCTACATTAGTGCAGGTTGGCAGAGAAGGAAGAAGGTGACTTTAGGGGATTTCTTGGTCTGTAATTAGAAGGCGCAAGTATCCAAGAGAAAGGACTCTTGTGGTGGCCACAATTTGGATACTTCTTTGGGAAAGAATCTTTGCTTTCTTGGGGAGGATGGTGCAGGGGCACCCAAGCTCTTTGAGGAATGCTTCAGGGGTGAGGTGGTTGCAGGGGTCTTGAAGACCTATAAACCATTCCAAAGCATCAACTATAACATCTTGAAGCCTATAATGGCTTTTGAAATGGATAAAAACATTAAGGGGATCAAAAGTCATGAAGGTCCTAATAAGGACCCTAGGACCAAAAAGCATTGTAAGTCGACCAATAGTGTCCTAATGGTGTAGATAGGTATATAATTCTTTAATTATGTCAATTAAGGTTAGATATAAAATATTAGATAGTTTTTAGTTAGTACAAGTCAATAAATTGCAAGTTGGAAATTCAAATTTTAAAAATCCAACTTTGGGCAGGAAAGTAGCTTTTAGGAGTTTAAGAAATAATTATGCATTAAAATCAATCCTAAGTGGTTGGAGTAGTTGGGGAAAACTTCTAAAAAGCAAGAGAATTCATTTGTATAGAGGGTTTGTTGATATTGCAAGTACTGTATGGACTGCTACAGGAAATCAACAAAAAATTCAATCTTTTTGCATTTTCTTGAGTTTTTCTGATGAACTATTGATTTCTATTGAAGATATGTTCCATTGGATGATCTAGGGACTTAATTTTACATGTAATTAACCCCTTGTATGTCTTGATAAGTAGTAATAACTAGTTTTTTGTATAATATATCTGACTGTCTCAAGGAAAGTTATGATTTTTCATTGATTTTAAGAGTCTTCATGAATGAATGGTCCATTTCATGGGAGATTGTAACTATAACTTTTGAAATGGATCATATTTAATATGTATTATATAGGATTAACAAGCTAATGTGCAGGAAGAAAGGATACTAGGGTGTACACCAAGTTTTCACAAGGCAAAGTGCCTAAAAATGGTGCCTAAGGTATAGCAATAGGAGATCTACCTAAATAAGGTGTATGTTTTTGAGTTGAAGGTGTTTACATATGTTGATCTAATGCTGAAAAGTTAAAGAAAAGGTTCTAGAAGTGTTAGGAAGGCTAGTTTTCAAGAAGCCCTAGATTTTGAGCAATTTATTGAGGGTTTTGTGTTTGAGGGTGTTAAGGGTATCATAGGAGCCTAAAAATCTTAAATTACTTAGCTTGGAAAAAATTTAAGCTATTGTTGAAATTCTCATGATTTTTAGTTGAGATTGGAATAGGGTTGCTTTGAAAAAAGGGCTAATTAGGCCTTGATTTTGTGGAAACAACAGGTTTTGGAGAGTTTGATACAAAACAAGTGCCATTAGGAATTTAGTATGTTATGTAGCATCATAAAAGGAATCTTAAACAATCATTATTTTGGGGAGTCCTTTGGAAAATTTGTGAGTAAAGTCAAGAAAAAATTCACTGGGGACCTAGTTGGGCTAGAAGCCTAGTCAAGGTGGATAAGCAGGTTTATATCTAAGATAGAGGTTTGGGGCTTTGAAACCATTCAAGACAAGTTTGCTTGAGTCTCTTAAGATCATTCTAGGGGTTTGGGTCCATAAGAGAAGGTTTTAGGTCATAAGTGAACTATTGAGGCTTGTCTCCATCAGGGTGCCTAAAAGAGTGTTTGAGATTGCATCATTGTAATCCTTGAAACTTTGTGTTTTTCCTAAAGTCCCATAGCCTCTACATCAAAAGCTGCCAAATGGTTTAGAGGAATTGAAAAGGGGAGCATCACTAGTTGAAATGTTCTTAAGACAAAATTTCTCCAATGTTATGGAATCCCAACTTATGTTGCAACTACTTTGCATCACTGTTTCCATATTATGAAAAACAAAGCTGAAACTATGAGGGATTTTGTTTACCATTTCAACTGGCCTCTCTAAAAGATTCCTGCCCCAGAAAAGGCTAGCGTAGAGATTCAATAACACATTCATTTCTGCCCTTGAACTTGATATACAATTACTTTTGAAAAGAGAGAAGATTCATGGAATTGAGCAAGCTCAAGTAGGTAGTAAAGGGTGAAAATGATTTCATTGCAATTGGCAAGTGAAAAGTGAATTCAAGTATGCAACTTGAAACCAGTTATAAAAATTTTCCCAAGTTTTTGGTCAAATGCAATCCTATTGTGGAGAACATGAATTTAATGATCCTTGATAATCTACATTAGCCCAATGAAGAGCATAATCATCCTTGTGTTGATTCATCCTTGAACTTGTGCACCTATGATGAAGCTAAAGGTGATTACAAGTCATCCAACACTGATGAAGATGAGGTGTTGCCAGTAAAGCCAATTGACTCTGACCTTTCGTCCTGGTGAACTCTCTTCTTTGGAGATTAGCTCAAAATTTTCATTATTGATTCCTCTTTTTTCTCTAGAATATGTAACCTTCCTTTTTAAAGAAGTAGAAGATGAAGATATATGCTTAAGTTTGGAAGAAAATGATGATCATGGGAAGGATGGTCTTCAAAAAAAAATGTCAGTTAATTCATCCAAACCTTCTCTTTGATTTTGATGAATTTGACATACATGATAATCCTTTGTTTATGAATTCAAAAGATCAATTAATGTCAAAAGAAGAAGATTGTTTGTTCAAACTATAGTTAATCAAGACCAGAGACAAAATGAAGAAAGTGCTAATCTCCTAAATGAAAAAGAAAATCAAGGTCAGCTCCAAAAGGTAATTGAATCCTTAGATACCATCTTCCCTAGCATACAAATTTGTTATGAGGGTTTCAAGCCTGCTAGTGAAATTCTTGTAGGCTGGGAAAGTGTGAGTGAAACAATTCATAATTTTGTTTCAAAGTTTTTTTTTATTTCAAAAATAACACTATGCAAGATACAAAGGTTTCAATACATTTTTTGGAATCAACGTATAGGGCGAATAAAATCGGAGGGGAGATGTTTGATAACTTAGCAATGGAATCTAATAAGTCTAATAATTTACAAATCATAAATGGAGGTCCTGAGTCTTTGGATAATGTGATTGTTTCTGCACATGGCAACCATAAAATTCAATTTCCTCATAATTTATATGTGGGGTGTCCAATTCGAGGGACCATTTCTTCTTTCTCAAAGATTCAAATATGCGATATGTAGAGAAATCTTGGGTTGGACATTGTACGGGGAACTTGAAGCGAACACACATATAGCATCATTAATATGGGTCATTTGATTACTAAGGCATGTAATCAAGAATGCCTTTTTGAACAAAAGAAATTTCTTAAGTATTTATAGGATGTTGACCTCATTTATTTAACAACGACAGTTGTAGTTTGGAAATTGGTTGTACATTCAATTTCAACTACTCAACATTGATCCATATAGGTAGCTATTTCTCCCAACCTATCAATAAATTCGCATGACTATCCCAGGAACCGTCCGAGGTAGGGTTGTCCTAGAGTATGTGCAGAATCATCATGGAAAATATAGGCCCTTAAGTGGCAAAAAATTTAGAAAAATCAGTGTTAGGCAACTTGACTTAAAAATTTGAATAAGTGATCTATATTATTTCAAAAATATGTAAGAATAGAATCTGTAGAAAATTGAATGTAGTTTCTAAACTACTAGGTTTATTTAAAATAAACAAAAATCTATTTGGTGAAATTTTGAAATTTCAATGTGGTGAGTACTTAAATTTAGGGGAAAAAATAAGTAGGTGTCATCTAACCACCTAACCATGTAATGAAATGATAATATTTTTTTTATAAGATTTTATATATAAGTAGAGGACTCATTTTCTCGGATGTGATGCGTATTTTTATAATTTTTTCCAAGTAAATAATTAATTATATGAATTTTTATTACAACTTTTGAAAAATATAAAAACTCGTATGTTTGACCACCTTAACTTGGTCAAAACATGATGAAATTTATTTTTTATTTTTTTAATCCTATAGTATGTGAAGCATAGAATGTGACACATGTTTTAGATTCAAAAAATGTGATACTATTTGAAAGTTATAGATGTTTTACAATTAGCCTATCAATCAGGACTTTAGTTATAATTCTAATAGAAAATAAATAATAATAATTTATTAAATTCAAATTAAAGAATAATTTATATTGATGGAAATATGAGAATCTCCTCTAAAAACCCTTTTCATTTCATCATTTTGGGTAAAAAAAAAGGTTGTTAGCCACATACCCTACAAATACCCATAATATTGCCACTTTTTGGCCCATCATGATCCTACACATACCCCCTACCATGCACAAAGTTGAAATTTTGGTTTTTCGACAGCCTAGATGTTTCTTTCATTGTTTTGTCATGTTTTTGGTTTATTTTGATTGTCCACCTCATTGACTCTATTGCCTAATGAATTAGGACTAGTTTATACTTATGATTCTAGGTTCATTGCTTAATCCTTTGTAGTCCTTGTCCCTAGCTAGAGCCACTATTACACATAAATTTTTCCTTGAGTCTCTATTCGAGATATCACCTTATTGTTTTTCCTAAGTCATGAACTAAGTTTAGTTCTCTGCAGTCTTTTGTCATTCACTTTGAACTCAGGCGGTGTTTTGTTCGGTTTGTCAAACCTCCCATTTTACCGCCAACCATAATTTTCCTTGTTGGGTGGGCCTTTCTTTTCATATTCAAACTCCTTTTTCTTTTCCCAAAGTGCAATTTACGAAAAGGATTGAGTCATGAGTTATGATGAGCCCAGTTTTTGGTCCAATTTTGGGTAGAATCTATAGTTTCTTTACTAGCAATTTTCATGCACTTTTATGTTAAATTTTGATATTTTCATAATGTTTCCCTCAAACCATAGACATTCAGCTTAATCCTATATCTGCAAGTTTTAATGACATTGGCATATTATGTGGATTATCTATATTGATTTTTCATGTGGTTAATGAATGTTCTTTAAAGTGGTTATAGATGTGCAGTTATTGTGCATACTGACATTGCCATGTAGATTTAATTTGAGGATGCTAAGTTGAGGAAGACACCACCATCTAGCCATGCACCATAACGTCTAACAAATGAATCACTCAAGGTCAAAGGAAGTCAACGGAAAAAGATTCCTCATGCAACCAAATGCAACCGCCTTGTAGTGGACTTTAATGATTGAGTAGATGTGGGCATTATGTTGTGCTAAATCTATGTCTAGACTTGCATGTTTGACCAGATTCCATGAACACGTAACCACGATTGCTACATTTTCTTTACTTTCCCTAAATGGTGTCCTCCCAATCATGGAGTTGACTGCCTTGTTTAGCTAATAGTATAAATAAAAATCTGATGCTCCTTCCTCAAGAGGTTGCACGATTTGATATGGGTAGGTGCAGGATCATGATGGGCCAAAAAGTGGCGATATGATGGATATGTGTATGGTATGTAGCTGACAACTTTTTTTAACCCAAAATTGATGAAATTAAAAGGGTTTTTAAAGGAGATTCTCAGCTTTCCACCGATATAAATTATGCTTTACTTTGAATTTAATAAATTATTATTATTCATTTTCTATTTGAATCATGACTAAAGTCCTGCTTGATAGGCTGATTGTAAAACATCTATAGCTTTCAAATGGTATCACATTTTTTGGATCTGAAACATACATCACATTGTATGCTTTGCATACTATATGATTAAGAAAAAAAAATTGAATTTCATGAAGTTTTGACCAAGTTAAGGTGGTCAGACATATAAGTTTTTATATTTTTAAAAATTTGAAATAAAAAATTCATAATTAATTATTTACTTGATAAAAAATTATAAAAAAATATGCATCACATCGGGACATGAGTCCTCTACTTATATCTAAAGTACTATAAAAAAATATTATCATTTTATTGTGGTTAGGGTTGTCAGAAAAACACCTATTTCTTATTTTTTCCCTAAAATTTAAGTGCTACAGCATTAAAATTTCAAATTTTCACCAAAGATATATATTTTATTTATTAAATAAACCTAGTAGTTTAGAAACTACATTCAATTTGCTACAGATTCTATTGTTACATATTTTTGAAATAATATAGATAACTTATTCAAATTTTTACGTCAAGTTGCCTAACTCTGATTTTTCTAAATTTTTCGTCACTTAAGGGCATGTTTTTTCCATGATGATCTTGTACATACCCATATTGTAGTTGCACTCTCAAGTTTTTAGTAATATAGATACATTACTCTTTTGTACTCACGATTTATAGTGAATAAAATAAAGTTCTGAGTTTGAGCATCTGAGTTCTCATTAGTTTAGAGGATACTTATCCAAGGGGGCCCACTTGGTGAGTAATCTATCTTATTAGTTTAGTATTACTTACTGTTTAGTAATTAGTTAAAAGTTTGGCACCGACTGTTCATCCAGGCACTAGAATTTCATTCTGTGATTGTTCCTGGAGCCAAAGTAGATAGAGTAGTACCCTATTTGTTGCTTAGATTTTGATTACTATTTTTCCTTTTAGTTTGAAGTAGTTGTTGATTGATGATTGAAATTTATGGCATTCCCTTCTAAGCAATTTACTTTTAGTATTGTGAGTTCCTTAGCTATAGATTGAAATGGCTACTTTGAGTTCCTAGTGCACATATTGTGCTGAACCATTTCAAGTTCATGTCCCTGGGTTGACAAGTTAAATGCACCTTCATGATGATTGAAATAGCTATTTAGGTTAGATGTCTAATATCTGAATCAATGGTTGTATGGGCTTAGTTATTAAATCATTATAGGAGGCCAACATTTTTGGCATCATTGTCGAGGATGGTGTCAAACTAGGGAGTCTTTTGGATTCATTAGTAGTTTTTCTTGTTGTAATGTTTCTGGAAGTTTTTCTTAGCATATCCTCATTTAGGAAGTAATGGCACCCCTTATTCTGTACCAATTATTTGTATGAGCTGAATGATAGTGAGTGATATTGCATGCATAGAGGAAGGAGAAGGGATGATTATAGGAGATTCCTTCCTAACAATCCTATTCCATTCCAACTAGTTGAATATTAGAGCCCACCAAGAGAAGAAGAACAAGAAGATCCACACCCCTTTGTTGATGCATTTCCTAATTCAACTAGCTTTGAAGTCTCCTCTGAAGACAAAAATCAGCTTGAGAACCCCTTTGCTTTGGAACTACATCAAGTAGGCATGGGTGATGCAAATGAGAACATACCTAACCAACCAAATTTTTGTTTCCCCATTTCCCATCAAAATGAGGTAGACAACATCAAGAACATCCCTGCTTCAACACTCCCCAAGTTTTATGGACATGTCACAAAATATCTTGATACCTTTTTATTTGAGTTTCAAATACTATGTAGGAGTTATAATTACACTAATGATGCCCATAGGCTTAAGCTATTCCCTACCGCCCTAAAAGAGGTTGCATTAAGATGGTTCATGAGCCTAGGTAGAGATATTATGGAAGGTTGGGAAGACATGAAGACAAAATTCCTTGAGAAATAAAATGAATATTGCAGGGGCAGCGACATGAGAGGAGGTGACATTTTCATAATGCAACAAAAAGAGGATGAGAGGCTGGAAGATTACATTGCAAGGTTTTTTTTTTTCCTACAAAAATTTCCACACCATACACTCAATGAAGAATCACAAAATTTTATTTTCCTAAGAGGAATTAATGATAGTTGCATTGATGCCTTGGACCTCATGGGAGGAGGAGATATCTCCCAAGTTCCTTGGGAAGATATTAAGAAAATATGCCAAAACTACTCTAGGGAAGCTTCAAAGAAGGAGAGAGCTTACCAATCTTCCATGTGTAAGTCAACTACCGGTGGAGTTTCAAGAGTGGAGATTACTCATTTCCTAGCAGACTTCAAGCAAGACATTATAAATAATCTAGCTACTCAGCTAGATACACTTCATTCCAAAAAGAAGCAAGAGGAGGTAGAGGCAATGTTGACAAAGTATTGCCCCCATTGCAGAGAAAAGAAGAGGGACTGCAAATGCAAGATGCTAGCTAACCTTGAAAGCAAGCAGATTCCACTTGAGTTCAAACCAATCCAAATTGAAGAAGACCACTTGTCTACTATGTTGCATAAAGGAATCCTTGGTCTCTAAGACAAAGTATGCCACCAAATCCACTATCCTATGCTGGGCCATATTTTAATTCCTATTCATCTGGTAATCAATGTCAACCCTCACATCCATCTAGTTATGGAAGATATCCACCATAGCCTTGGAGTAACCCTCCAAATTCTTGGCCCAATCATAAAAGTTCTCCACCCTAGTGACAACAACCTCAAGGGAATTGGCAGCCACCTCTAGGAAACTAGTAGCAAACAAATCAATGGAGAGGAGGACAACAATGGCCTACCCAAAAAACCAGTTACATACAGCCACCTTCTCAGCCCCAAAAACCTACTATAATGCCTCCACCTGCTAATCCAAGCTCAAATCAACCTAAAACTACTCAATTACCAACTCAGCCCACACCCAATCCAAATAACAAACCACAATAGTAGCCTGCATACTCTACTAATTCAAATCAATTCCCTACATATGTTTTGAGTGTAAGTGACATCCACTTGCATTCAAGAAGTACTCTACCAGCCCTTTCCAAGCCCGTTATCACTGAGCTTCCTATGGAAGAGGAAGAGGAACCTTTGAATGATCCCATTCAACCAAGTGTACCTAAAGGTCCTACACTAGTCCAAGTCAAGCAGATTGAACAAGAACCACCATTTCCTCAAAGATTGGAAGTTTCCAAGAAGAAGGAAGAAATAGAGGATACAACTTTTGATATCTTGGATCAGCTGAAGGATATATGTGTCTTGATACCTCAATTTAGGCCATAAAGGATGTTCCAATCTACAACAAGGCAATCAAGGAAGCATGCCTCAAGAAGCCAGGTAGGAAAAAGAAGGACCCAACTACAGTTCATGTGTTGGGACAGCTTGCTAACATCATGCTGGGAAAAGTAACTATCCCCAAGTATAATGACCCAAGTAGTCCTATGGTAGTAGTTGTTATAAACGGAGTCCAAGTAAAGAATGCTCTGATTGATTTAGGGATAGCAATAAATGTAATGACCAAAGACATCCTGTAGCAACTAGACATTGCAAGCATGAGATCTACTCTTATTGTCTTGCATCTTTCTAATAGCTCTATTGTAAATCCTAATGGCGTAGTGGAGGATCTTGTGGTAGTTTTAGACTCCTAGGAGTACCTAGCAGACTTTATGATTCTTTCTCCTAAAGCTACACTAGGAGGGTATCCCATTAATCTTGGATGGCCTTGGTTAGAAACTACAGATGCATACATTAGATGTTGGTTAGGTGACATGACCATTTTAGATGGGAAGAGAATAAAAAAAATTGTTCTTTATCCTCTTGCTCAGCCATCTCATGATGAAGATAATCCTGTATGGCCACATGTTGGTGAAGAGGTTGAGGAAGTTAATTCTGTGGCACAACTTATGATGCTAGGAAGAAGCTCTTTAATGTAGCTCCAAGATGAGGATGAAGTATTGGGTAACATCATTTAGAACCATTGTGAAGTGGAAAAAGCATCATCTTCTCATTCTGCTACTCTAGTAAAGATACTACTTCCTATACTTCGTGCAACCAATGTTCTTGTAGATGTTCTTCATGCAACCACTCTTCCTATAGCCACTATTCCTAAAAACAAACTTCCTATAGCAATAGGTATGTCCCATACATTGCTTCCATATGAAATAAAAGCACCATGTGTTAATGAAGTAGGCATGATAGGGCTAACTACACAAGTACAAAGGTTAGAAGGAAAATATTTGAATGTTAATAGTAAATTAAGTGGGGAACAACAATAGTTATTGGAAAACTTATTAAGAACCCATCAACATGAATTTTTGTGGGATTATCATGATATGAAGGGATTGGAACCTAAAATTTTCACACAGATAATTTACATCAGAGATGATTGCACCCTAATAAGATAGCCACAAAGAAGAATTAACCCTACACTAAGAGAAATTGTAAAAGGGAAACTGCAAAAAATTACTAGAAGCGGGATTTATCTACCCCATTTTAGATATTCAGTGGGTGTCTCCATTAGTGATTGTGCCCAATAAAGGAGGGAAATAGTGAGTTTGTGTTGATTATAGGGAACTTAATGCAGCCACCAAGAAGGACCACTTTCCCTTACCCTTCATTGATCAAGTTTTAGACACACTTGCAAGAAAGCAATACTTTTCTTTTCTAGATGGATTCAACAGCTACAACCAAATCCAAATTGCACCAAAGGACCGAGAGAAGACCAAATTACCTATCCATGGGGGACCTATTCCTATTCATTACTTCCATTTAGCTTATCAAATGCACCTACAACTTTTCAGAGGGTAGTCATTAGCATATTCTTAAACATTTCTCATGATTGCATGGAAATTTATATGGATGACTTTATCACTTATGGTGTTGATTTTAATCAAGTGTTGGAAAACCTCAGGAGATTCCTATAGAGATTTGAAGACAAAAAATTATCCTTAAATAGTGAAAAGTGCTTTATAATGATGCAGGAAGGTGTAGTTCTTGGCCACTACATCTCCCACAAGGGAATTCAAGTAGATCCTGCAAAGAGTGAGATAATCACAAATCTGCCCACACCTAAAAAATAGAAGGATGTTAGGAGTTTCTTGGGTCATGCAAGATATTATAGGCATTTCATCAAGGATTTCAGGAAGGTAGAAACACCATTGTATACTTTTCTCACTAAATATGTTGAATTTCAAGGGACTGAAGCCTGTGACAAAGCATTTTATGACTTGAAGGTAGCTTTGACTCATGCTCCTATTCTCAAAGGACCTAATTGGGAACTTCCTTTCCACATCCATACTGATGCATCAAATTATGCCATAGGATAAATATTAGGATAGAAAGGAGTTGTTGAAAATTCCATTTACTTTGTCACCAAAAATTTACAAGGAGCTTAATTCAATTATATAGTGAAAGAGAAAGAAATGTTGGCAGTAATCTATGCATTGAACAAATTCAGACATTACATAATAGGTTACCAAATCTTTGTGCACACTAATCATGCATCTATTAGATATCTCATGAATAAACCTTTGATCACAGGTAGGTTGGCAAGATGGTTATTGTTGATGAAAGAGTTTGATATAACCATTGTGGATAAGCTAGAGAAGGCCAATGTTGTTGCAGATTTTCTTTCAAGGTTGACTACATCAAAATAAAATCAGCCCATAGATGACTCTTTTCCTGATGAGCATCTCTTCTCCCTCAATATACAAAAACCCTGGTATGTTGACATAGCCAATTATTTGGTCACATGAAGATTTCCCTCTCACTTCTCTCCAAAAGAGAAAAGGGCACTCATTGAAAAATCTTTTCCTTTCTCTTGGATTGCTGGATGTTTTTTTTATACTAACCCAAACCGTGTCATGAGATGTGTGAGAGAAGATGAGACATATGACATTTTTCATGCATGTCACAATGAACTAGGTGGAGGACACTTTGTAACCAAGAAGACAACAATGAAGATTTTGAATATATGATATTACTAGCCAACACTCTACAAGGATGCAAGAAGGTATACAAGAAAATGTGATAGATGTCAAAGAATGGGTAGACCAACCAAATCTAATGAGATTCCACTTTTCCCTTAGGTAGTAATCACTCCCTTTGACAACTAGGAATTGGATTTTGTGTGACCCATTGACCCTCCATAAAATAGTAAGTCTTATATATTGGTATGCACTGATTATGTGACAAAGTGGGTAGAAGTTAAGGCCATGAAGCATGCAAGAGATAACAAGGTTACAAAATTTCTGTATGAGGAGATTTTCACAAGATATGGAGTCCCAAGAGAAATAGTGATTGATCAAGGGGCTCAATTCACATCAACCCTTGTTGCAACACTAGTTAATGAGTACAACATAAGGCATAGGAAGTCTACTCTCTATCACCCCTAGGCTAATGGCCAAGTTGAGGTGATCAACAGAAAAAATGAAGCTATTCTAACCAAAATGGTAGATATTCATAGAAAGGATTGGGAAAATAGATTACCAGAAGTTGTTTGGGCCTATAGGAAAACCTGGAAAACAACTACATGTTTCACTCCATTTGAGTTGATGTATGGAAAGACAACCATGATTCCCATTGAATTTGACTATAATACTCTTCGAACTATAGTAGACTTGTGGATGGATATTTATGAGGCATAAATAGAAAGAATCATGTAGCTAAATTCTTTGGATGAGATAAGAAGAGAAGCCCTCCATCATACAAAGGTAGTGCAAAATTAGAGAATCAAGTGGAATGAAAAATTTATCAAGGAAAATAAATTCCAGCTAGAAGATTGGGCCCTGCTCTATGACTCAAGATATCAGGACAATGCAAAAAAATTGCAGACAAGGTAGCTAGGACCATATGAAATTGTTGAGGTCTTTCCTAATGGAGTTGTTTAGCTTACTACCATTGACCCTATTATATTCAAATAACTTTCATTGGTCATCACCTCAGATTATATCACAAGCCAACTTCCAAAGAAGAGTTTCTACAACAATTCACCCAACACTCAACACCCGAGCTTCCTGCAGCTAAAGGAAGCGGACCTAGTGTCCCTCCTTCTAGCTAATTAAGGTACATAATTTTCATAATAAAGAATTTCGCTCTTGTGGAAGTCCATTTCTTTTTCCATCCGCCCATTCACCCATCCATCACCACCTTTCTCTCTCTTCCATCACTTCATTCCACCTCATCTCATTCCACTTCATCTTTATTAACTGCTCAGTTTATTCCCTAAAAGACAAATGGTACTTTCTCCACAATCTTTGCAAAAAATTCTCCACACATTTAGGTATGTGCACATTAATTGCTATCTCTTAATCATCTTTTAAGTGCATTCATTTAATCACTGTACATTAGTATAGCCGTTCACATAACATGTCATTAATCCCTGTCAAATCACCACTCCCATCTCACATTTACAGACACATGTCCAAATTTAGGTTGGAGGGGGAAGAAAAAGATGCAAATATATTGCTCATGTGTCAATTTATCCTAGGCTATGTCAAAAAATTTAAAATGAGCCAATTTGAAATCTGAGTGAGGGGATGACTTGCATGTGTGAAGTGACATTAACTATAGCCCCCACTTATTCCCATCATAATTCTCCTTTCTCACTCTTTTTCTTGCCATTATTGACTTTGTTGTAATCTTGAGTTGCAAGCAAAATTGTAAAACAAAAGAAAGGGAAAATTCAGTCGATATTGGCACTAGAAATTTAGCAGGTATTGGAGCAAGGTGAACTTGATTTTTAGAGAAAATTACAAGAAAGAAATCATAGAGCATTTGTTTGATTGTAGACAATGGGAGGTGGGTTAATTCAAAATGAATTCATGGTGCATTATGTTTTATTGTAGAATGCACAATGCCTGGCTGAATTTAGAAATTGTGGATGGTTATATTACTTCCTAAAGCTAGATGGATTTAATCAAAGCATTGCCCTTGAATTTTCCCAAACATTTTCTGAAGGAAAATCCATAATAAAAGGGTTGGAATTTGTGGAAAATAAGGAAAGAATTGTAGAGGTCATAGGGTTACCTATTGATGGTGAAAATTACCCTACTTCCAGAGATGCCATATTAGCTAGGGCCAAATTTACAGAGCCAAACGACCCCCCATTGAGCATAGATAAATAGGGTACAAAGAGAATGTCTCTACCTGAGCCATGGAAATAGATAGATGTTTATGTTATCAAATACATCACCTGTGAGGGTCACCAGTCAAATTTTCATTTTGTGCACTTCAAGCTTTTGAATCACATGAGGCACAGAAGGAGGATGAATGTGCCTAACGTCATATACAATCTTCTCTCAACCATGGAAGATGAGACCCAAAAAGGTAGGGATAATTTGGTTTCCCACCATTGTCTGATTAAATTGCTAGTTGAGAAGTCTTTGCATGATGTACCTGGAATGACCTAGGAAGAATTTATAAATGTTGATCAAATTAGACCTAAAAACTTGCAACCTAGGGTTTTACCTCAACCTCATATGTATAGTAGGAGATTGAGCACGGTTGAAGCCACTATTGGTGCTTCAACCTTTGGTGTTGGCTCTAGTGCGAATCCTCCTGTAGTAGAAGAAACCATAGAAATTAGTTCTTTTGGAATAGAGCACTTAGAAAAATAAAGTTCTTCATCAGATTTTGATAATGACATTCCACTTGGAACCCTAATGAAAAAAGGGGCCCAAAAGAGAAGTAGAAATGAGAAAAGGAAAGGCCAAAAGGAAAAGAAAGGTGCCAAGTTCTAAGAAGAGGAAGGTTATTATTGTTCATCTTGCAGCCAAAGAAAAATGTGAGAGACCTCCTAGGAAGTCAAGACCAACTAGGCCAGCAATTGGTACACCTCCATAGGAAATCTCTAAGCCTGGTGAGACATCAAATGAGGACCCTAAAAATCCAATGGGGAAGGAGAATGTTAAAGAAGAAGACATATTTGAGAGAGCAGCAAATGTAACACTAGCCAATTTTGCTAACATTGCAAAAGAGTTTGAGGAAAATCAGGATTTCTTGCAGCATGAGCAAGAAGTCCTACAATATGAAGTCCTATAGCATATCTAGAACTAGAGCAGGAGTTCTTGCAGCCACAACAAAAACAAGAAAGAGAGCCCTTGTAGAAAGAAGTGGGAGAAGAAACAATACCCCTACAGCTAGAAACAACTAGACAACCTGAGTCCATGTAAATAATGCTATATGAGGAGCCATCATTGATAAAAAGAATGGTAGGAATTCATAATCCTCTTTATTTTATAGTACATACAATAATTTTGAATTTATGGAAAGAAATACAAAGGAGGAAGAATGGAAAAAGGAAAAACAAAAATTGAAGAAGGAAATTCAAAAGAGGGATGAGAAGATTGAAGATAAGGATGCATAAATTTCCACCCTGAAGCAGAGGGTGGATGATATGGCAACCTTGGTACCATAGATTTTTGAATGTAGGACCCCTCCAAGGGTCTATACTCTGCACCTAAAAGAGAAATATCTCTCTTTTAAGTTGTCAAGGATTGCCTCAAGTTTGAATCCTTCTATTGAAAACCTTGTTGAATTTTTCAATGCTTATAGGATTGCATCACCTAAAATGAAGAATTTGTTGTGTGAATTTTATTTGCATAATTATGTTGTAACTCAAGACCATTATTGGCATCCATTGTTGTATGTTGGGGATGTCCAATTAAGGGAGTTTATGTCTTGGGTGAAAAATGAGATTAGTTGGGGACAACAACATGGGGCTTAAATAAGAAATTGGAGTCTAACATCCCTCTACCTATTAGGGATAAATCAAGCAACCCAAGGGATATTTACAAAGAATGGCTTAGAATGCTTCTTAGGCCCAGTTATGGCAATAGGATTATGCCTTGGATTGAGGCAATTTATAGTGAGTATGAGGTAAAGGTAGCAACAAAGGAGGAAACTATGAGAAGATTCCTATCACAAAGATGGAATAACCTAACTGATGAGTTGAAATAGGCTGAACCCCATTTCATCCACAATTATGTTGGATCACTAAAAAGGATTGATAGGTATATTCAAATTGGGAGAACAAAGGGGAAATTTTGGCTTCCCTTGACTTTCCAGCCACCCATTCTCATGTGGCCCATGCCAAACTTTAGATTCTACCAATATGATGTTGCACAAAAATAGAGATGGAACAAATTTGACAGATTAGGAGGATTCCATTGGGATCCTAATTCACGCACAACAACCACAAATGTTGGACAACTATCAGTTGCAAATCTCATAGCTTTGACCAAGTAGAAGAACAACCATTCCCCTGTTGAAGAACCAACAAAACGTTAGGTTGGGGGGAGTGATGAGCCTATTTTTTGGTCCAATTTTGGGTAGAATCTATAGTTTATTTGTTGGCAATTGTCATGGAATTTGATGTTAAATGTTGATATTTTCATAATGTTTCCCTCAAACCATAGACATTGGGCTTAATCCTATCTCTACAAGTTTTAATGACATTGGCATATTATGTGGATTATCTATATTGATTTTTCATGTGGTTAATGAATGATCCTTAAGGTGGTTATAGATATGCAAATATTGTGCATACTCACATTGTGATGCATATTTAATTTGAGGATGCTAAGTTGTGTAAGACACCGCCAACTAGGCATGCACCATAACGTCTAGCAAAATAATTGCTCAAGGTGAAAGAAGGTCGAAGGAAAAAGATTCCTCATGCAACCGAATGTAATTGCCTTGTAGTGGACTTTAATGATTGAGCAGAAACATGCACTATTGTTGTGCTAAATCTGTGTTTGGACCTACATGTCTTACCAAATTTCATGCGCGTGTAACCTCTACCACTCCACTTTCTCTATTTTCCCTAAATGGCTTCCTCCTAGTCATGGAGTTGACTGCCTTGGTTAGCTGATAGCATAAATAAATATCTAATGCTCCTTCCTCAGGAGGTTGCATGATTTGATATTGTACTTGCACTCTCAAGTTTTTAGTAATATAGATACATTACTCTTTTGTACTCATGATTTATAGTGAATAAAACCAAAGTTCTAAGTTCGAGCATCTGAGTTCTCATTAGTTTAGAGGATACTTATCCAAGGGGGCCCACTTGGTGAGTAATTTGTCTTATTAGTTTAGTATTACTTATTATTTAGTAACTAGCTAGAAATATGGCACCGACTATTCATGTAGCCACTAGAATTTTATTATGTGACTGTTCCTACAACCAAAGCAGACAGTATAGTACCCTATTTGTTGCTAAGATTTTCATTACTATTCTTCATTTTAGTTTGAAGTAGTTGTTGATTTATGATTGGAATTTATGGTATTCCCTTCTAAGCAACTTACTTTTAGTATTGTTAGTTCCTTACTTGTAGAATGAAATGGCTACTTTGAGTTCCTAGTGCACATACTATGCTAACCTATTTCAAGTTCATGTCCCTAGGTTGACAAGTTAAATGCACCTTCATGATGATTGAAATAGATATTCAGGTTAGATGTCCAATCTTTGAATCATGGCTGTAAAGGCTTAGCTATTAAATCATTGTAGGAGGCCAACAAGTTAAAGCTGGAAACTTCATCTACAATTTATGCCTCGGGCAAAATTTTCTAAGTTATTTTGAACCTAGGTGGGGTTTTGTTAAGTTATGTAAAAAATAGGTTGTGCTGCTTATGAAGCATTATATTAGTTAAACTGAATTATCGCCAGTCTGGTGACTTAATTAAGATACTAAAATAGAATAAAGATAGTAGTTTTCAAGGCATGACATAAATAGAAACCAACAAGCCATACATGTGAAAACACAAATAACACCAAAAGAGATATTTTATTTATGTATAAATTTTTTTACATTATGCTGGTATAGCTATAATTGCTTGGCTTGAGTACAAAAATTGGGTAGGAAAATACAAAAAGAGGCAACAAAAAAAAAGTTTTAGGTGCACAGAGTAAACATCGGGACTCAGATACTCTTAGTAACAACTTGCAGGTGCTCAATTTGGGCAGGTGAAAGTAGGTTCCCACACAACTAGAGGAATTGCACAAATAGCCTCATGTTCTTTTTCACTACTCCAGTGCATAGTAAAGCCACATGCTCCTCCAAAGTCTTGTCTTGAATGGATGATGCAATCCAAGTGGCATCAACTACCAACCCATTTCAAGGATAGTAGCTGAGCCCATTTATCGCCACCCTGATGCAGTGATGAAATTCAGGCTTCACCAAGCATTCCAATGCTCGCACACCCTATTCTCGATGGCTAGTAGTCCTAACAACAGTGTAGATAAATCACTCTAGCATGGTGGTATTATGCACATGAGCTTGGCTCATAAATTCCTCACCTAGGATGCTTCAAAGTATGTCTTCTTGCACTTCACTCTGCACAATGAAGACCTCTTTTAGTTGATCAGAAATATGCTTAAATAGAGGATTGCACTCAATCTCTTCCAGAACAATATAGTCATTGGAAAAAATTTCATCGCTTTGGGAGCTCACCATATTGGATGCAATTGATGTTGGGAAAGAAATGACACTACTTGAACTTATAGAATTTTGGCTAGACATGGGTGCATTCATTCTAGATTGATAAGATGTGAATTTAATTCACATTTATGATCAACTTGTGTTGATTAAATTACAATCCATCATCAGATAGCTCACACATGCTACTACTTGGTTTCCTTATAAATTACATTAAATGATTGGTCCCTTGGCAGCTACTGCTCAGGTAGTGATCGATTTTTCTATTGATATCTATTCTTGGAAACATTTCCAATTGTCTTATCAATTTCTTGATAAGCATTTGGGATACAAGAGATCATTAATTTGGTAACAGATTTAGTGTCTGTCTGGTGGCATTAGCCACTTTATAAATTAGAGGTTAAGCAGGGATTGGGGGACTTTTTGAATCTTCCCGGATACATCTGGGAGTGTTTTTGGAGGAGGAATAATATTAATTACAGTTTACAATAGCTTGTAATTTGTGTGTTATAAATTGAAAGATTTGATGTATGCTAACCTGTCTGTTATGTGTACGGATAGTTGTGTTTTCTTTGAATAATGGGCTATCTATCTCTCATTTATTGTAGTATGATCTATTCACATTAGTTTGATTTGATAGGCATGTTTTTCAATCTTTACATTGATCATAAACGACTATGTTTCTACCTTTCGCGCTAATTTCATATTTATGAGTTAGTGTTAGTCACCTTTCCTACTTTTTGGTTAAAAGAACATGTTATTTCCTTAGGATAGATAAATTCATTGAAGATTTGTGAGGGAGTTGTACCTAAAAAAAATTAGAGAAAAGCCACAAATGCAATTGTGCACTTTTTAGAGTTGTTATCAGATTCATATCAGTGGCAATCCAAGTCTAGAGTCATTGCTTAATTTATCTATATGAATCCTATTTCATTCACTAACATAAAGCTCAACTCTCACGGGATGAATGGAAAAATGGTTAATGATCTTGATAGAGTTTGACATAGAGTATGTGAAGCACAAGGTAATCAAAGGAAAAGTGATAGCATACCAACTAGCATAAGCACCTATATATGATGAGAACCCTTTAATATATGAGTTCCTTGATGAATTAGTGTTCCTTATTAATCTCACGGCTCAGTGGAAGATTTACTTTGATGGATCATTCACCTAGCATGGATTAGGAGCCGACATTCTTTTCATCACCCCCTAAGGTGATTCCTTCCCAAAGTCTTACAAGCTATCATTCCCATGTACCAATAATATTGTTGAGTACAAAGCCTTTATCACAGGGCTCATGATAGCAGTTCAGTGGTAGATATAAGAAATGAAAGTCTATGGAGACTCACAACTGGTTATCAACCAAGTCAATGATGACTATCAAACCAAAAATGACAAGCTCACTCCTTACAAGAACATGGTGGAGAATCTCAAAGATATTTTTGTAAACATACATTTTGAGAAAATTACTTGCATGAACAATAGAGTAGCAGACACCATGGCAACAATTGGATCACTACTAGACATGTTGAACAATATTCTTCAATTTTTGAATTCTTGGTACAACAGCTTCTCATACCAACTTTTGAAATCCCTGAATCTAAATTTGTGTGTGTCATTGTTCATCTTGGATCCCCTTGGTACCATGAAATTTTTACTTACCTTAACAAAGGAATCCTTCCATTATACATCACCCTAAACCTTAAAAATATCTTTTTCAAAAAGGCATCCCGATTCGTGATCCTAGGTGATACCCTTTACCATTGAAGCATTGAAGGGACATTACTACGATGTCTTAACGAAAAGGGGGCCTTTACTACCTTAAAAAAAGTACATGATGGTATATGTGGGTCCCATTCTAGCAGTATGATATTAGCTAAAAAATGGTTGAGGATAAGGTACTATTGGCCAAACATAGAAAAAGAAGCTCATCAGTATGTGTAGAAATGTATCTAGTGTCAACAACATGGGGATCTAATTCATGCTCCATCTCAAGAGTTGCAACCCATGATCACACCATGGCCTTTTTCATAGTGGGGACTTGACCTCATAGGTAAAATCACTCTAACCACATCCAACAGTCATAAGTTCATCATAATCGACACTGAGTACTTTACTAAGTGGGTTGAAGCCATTCCTATGATCTACATAACAAGGAATCAAATAGCTAAGTTTATCCTGAATTACCTAATTTTTTTTTATGGTGTACCACAAACCCTCATCTCATAGAATGGAACCCCACTCAAAAATTAGGATGTGAAAGAGTTGTGCCAAAAATTCAATATCCAACACCAATTCTCTACACCATACTATCCCCAAGGAAATGGCCAAGTAGAAGCAATGAACAAAACTATCTTGAAAATCCTAAAGAAAATAGTTAATGAAGTTGGTCATGATTGGCATCTGCAGCTAAATCCTGCTCTTTGGGCTTATCGAACCAACATCCGCACACCTACAAAAGCAACCCATTTCTCCCTAGTCTATGGATCAAAATCCATCTTTCCTATTGAGGTTGAACTCCCATAATTGCAAGTGTCACTAAAGAATCTAATAACTAAGGAAGAGTATAAAGTGCCTCGACTGAATGAGCTAGAATTCTTGGATGAATGTCATCTTAATGCCCTTAATCACTTGCAAGTGTATCAAAATTGACTGAAACAAAGCTATTAGAAGAGAATAAAATGTTAGTCATTCTAGGTAGGCGATCTTGTCTTAAAGAAAAATCAGAAGAACCTCCCAGAACAAGATAAAAAAGAAAAATTTGAGCCTAACTGGTTGGGTCCCTTTGTCATCATAGCAAGTTATGGATTAGGAGAATACCAACTATCAACCCCTGAAGGTGAACCCTTGTAGGAGCCAATCAGAAACTTGCATCTAAACAAGATTTATGCCTAAACATGAAGGGTGTAAATCAGAAAATACAAAAAATTTATAGAAAATGATCAAAATCTAAAAAAATGAGAAAAATGATTGAAAAAAGTAAAGAAAAAAATCATCCTCTAGTGAAAACCACTTCAATGGTGCTCTGGGAAAGTACCTTGGTAGAAACCTAGCAAACAAGTTCCTTGTGTAAATAAAGCATCTCCATCTATTCTTTAACTATTTTGACCTATCATTCTTTGCATCACCATTCATCCCCCATTTGCGTCCTTATCATGGCTTGTCACTATAAGGTATCATGAACTCTTTAGCACTACTTGGAAGATTATCAAGGTTATTCTATCCTTCGTTTATCAAAGTAGGAAAAAATACCACACTAGAGGCATTTTGTTATGTGGGTATGTGCAGGATCATGATGGGCCAAAAAGTGGCAATATGATGGCTATGTGTAGGGTATATGGCTGACGACCTTTTTTTACCCAAAATTGATGAAATGAAAAGGGTTTTTAAAGGACATTCTTAGCTTTCCACCAATATAAAATATTCTTTACTTTGAATTTAATAAATAATTATTATTCAATTTCTATTTGAATTATGACTAAAGTCTCGATTAATATGCTGATTTAAAAACATCTATAGCTTTCAAATGGTATCACATTTTTTGAATCTAAAACATGCATCATATTCTATGATTTACATACTATAGGGTTAAAAAAATGAATTTCATGAAGTTTCGACCAAGTTAAGGTGTTCAGACATACGAGTTTTTATATTTTTAAAAATTTGTAATAAAAAATACATAATTGATTATTTACCTGGAAAAAAATTATAAAAAAATATGCATCACATGGGAACATGATTCCTCTACTTATATCTAAAATCTTATTAAAAAATATTATCATTTTATTATGGTTAGGGTGGTCAGACAGACACCTTCTTTTTTTCCCTAAAATTTAAATGCTACTGTATTGAAATTTCAAATTTTCACCAAATAGATTTAAAAAAAATCTAGTAGTTTAGAAACTACATTCAATTTTCTATAGATTCTATTCTTACATATTTTTGAAATAATATAGATAACTTATTCAAATTTTTACATCAGGTTGCCTAACTCTAATTTTTCTAAATTTTCATTGCCACTTAAGGGCCTATTTTTTCCATGATGATCTTGCACATACCCATGCATCACAATCGTGTTCTTGTACATCTTGAGGTCATGGGACATCTAATTAGAAAACACCAAAAATATTCATAAAATCTTATATAGAAAATCCAAAACATTTGCAAAATCCTATACAGTGAAAATCCAAAAACATTCAAAAAAATTGTAAAGGAAAAATCCAAAACATCTAGAAAACATCAAAACCCTAAAAAGGTTGAACTTCAAAAATCCAAGAAACAATGTACCCTTGTCGAACTACATTGTCTCTAAGTTTGAACATAGGAAATGCTATCACCAAGGTTCCCCCAAGACACCTTAGGTCGGCCCTTAGCGGTTCGTTGTAATTAGTTGTCTTCTCTTGTCTATTCATATCTAAGTTGTCCTATAAATGGGTTGAGTCAATAGAACTACATGGTCTCTATGTGTATAACATAGGAAAGGCTAATCTTTGATCAGCCCCCAAGGCCCCTAGGATAGGTCTCTTAGGTTAGGTTCTTGGTCGAAACTCAAAAACTCAGAAAATCCAAAAACATCCATAATATCTCGAAAATCCAAAAAACATCCAAATATTTAGAAAATACAAAAACATTTGAAAATAGAAAAAAAAAAACAATAGAAAACATTTGAAAGCCCTAAAAAGTTTCAAATATTCAGAAAACCATAAATAGCCTCAAAAAATTGAAAATTCTAAACATCCATATAAAATTCAAAAATATCGAAAACAACGTCAAAAAAATTTCAAAATACCAAAAAATTCAAATATTCTAGAAAAACCAAAACCCATTCATCCCATCTCGCTTTCACCCACAATAAACTTTCACCCATAATAAACAATTGTCACCTTCACCCTTTTGTGAAACAAGTAGAAAACAAACACAACAAGACATAAAGTGTGAATCCAAAAGTCAAAATCTAAAGTCTAAATCATAGGTAAATGTGTCAATGAAGTTTATGGTAATAGCTCATCTTAGCATCATCATCCCAACATCAAACAACCCTCTGATTGACATGTCCTAGGATGTATCCTTCCTACGATGGACATCAGTATCAGATATCACCTAAGCTAAACTTAAACTAGGCAAGAGCTATAGATAACACTGACTGTTTGTCTTTGATCTTTTCTTGTGATTTATCTTAATTATCCATTCCAAGGACCTTTCAATGATTTCTATCTAAAACGATTTAGAGAGAAAGGAATGGGGCACTGATCATTATCTTTTGTTTGTTGTGCAACTTGTGGATACTCTTGTAAAGGGTATGTGTAGGATCATGATGGGCCAAAAAGTGGCAATATGATGGGTATTTTTAGGGGTATGTGGCTAATGACTTTTTTTTACCCAAAATTGATGAAATGAAAAATGTTTTTAAAGGAGATTCTCAGCTTTCCAACAATATAAATTATGCTTCACTTTGAATTTAATAAATAATTATCATTCATTTTCTATTTGAATTACAATTAAAGTGCTAATTGATAGGCTGGTTGAAAAAAATCTATAACTTTCAAATAGTATCACATTTTTTGAATCCAAAACATGCATCACATTCTATGTTTCACATACTATAGGATTAAAAAAATAACAAATGAATTTCATGAAGTTTTGACCAAGTTAAGGTGGTTAGACATACAAGTTTTAATATTTTTTAAAAGTTGTAATAAAAAATCATAATTAATTATTTACTTGGAAAAAAATTACAAAAAAATATGCATCACATCCAGACATGAGTTCTCTACTTATGTTTAAAATATTATAAAAAAAATATTATCATTTTATTGTGGTTAGGGTGGTCAAACAAACACCTACTTCTTATTTTTTCCCTGAAATTACTACATTGAATTTTCAAATTTTCACCAAATATATATTTTTATTTTCTAAATAAACCTAGTAGTTTAGAAACTACATTCAATTTTCTACAAATTCTATTCTTACATATTTTTTAAATAATATAGATAACTTATTCAAATTTTTACGTCAAGTTTCCTAACTCTGATTTTTTTGAATTTTTTGCCACTTAAGGGCCTGTTTTTTCCATGATGATCCTGCACATACCCTAAAATAAAATTGGCACATACTTGCTTAGTTGTGTGTAGGAAGGTCATTTGGGGTATGTTATTGACTATTGTGTATCCTTTGGTCCAATATGTTCTAAACCTCTAACTTACATTCCAATGATGTTTCCATATGTCAAGGTGTGAACAAGAACTATCTTATCTATTTGTCGAGTCAAAGTCTATTACACTAGATACAATGCCATCCTAGTTATCAATACCTTGATGCATCGTATCTATGTGTTATCTCAAATAATAAGGAATGGCAGAAAATCCCAATCCCAAAATATGAGCACCCATCCTGCATTCTTTTGCATCATCTCATCACCATCTCTAATAAAGTCTTGATGGATCAAGGACTTGTTAGATATTTTGAAGCAATCATCACCAGCACTAGTAATTCATTCTCTATTTATTTTATCCTCTCTCCACGCTAACCTAGTATCATGACACACAAAAACATCATCAATGCATCCACCCTGCATCCACAAACCATAAGCATACACACATCTCATAATCACAACATAAATCAATTGCATATCACATCATAAATTTTGCATAATTATTTGAGTTGTGATAATAATATAGATTTTCTATTCTAAGCATCTTAAATCATTGCATATCATAAGCATTTGCATCCATACATTCCCACACATACATCATCACCAAAACATGTGCATAGAAAATATACCAAAAAAATGCATCCACATCATGTGCATCCATAACATTTTTATATCAAAATCATTCATCCATATCATATTGTGAACAAATAATGAAAAAGAATATAGCATGCATCCATCATATCATAATCATTGCATATCACATAGGCATAAAAGTAAATGTATCCATACATGATCATATATAAGCATCAACTTTATTCATCCGATGGGGAATCTAAAAAATTAGAAAAAAATTATTTATTGATTTGGGCAACAGTTTTAATCTAAAAGGTGTTGTTCTTTGAACTAAAGCAGCATGTATCTCGCTTTAAAGAGGGAAAAAATGTAGACACTAAAAAATGTCCTAATTGATGTCATACACTTAAATCAAGATTATTAACATCATTTCCTCTTTATCCATCCTCTGTTTGATTAATTAATTTAATTAGCCTAGCTAATTAATTAATTGCATATTTTTGTCCATTTGGCCTAATTAATTAAATTGTGTTAATTCATCTCTTTTCATACTAACACTTCATCTCATTAAATTGAATACATCAAAATATTTAATTTAATCTCCTAAGTCATCTTATTTAGTTAAATAACCCTAAGTTATTTAATCAAATATCATTTCCCCTCCCCTATTTATTAAATCATCTAATTTAATAAACATCTTCTAATATCTTCTAATTCCCTAATTGCATAAATTAAACCTTGTTTAATTAGCAATTAAACTAATTTTCTTTTAATCAAAGGGAATATTCCCATGGAATATTCTAATAGTATTTATCCTTTTTTCCTAATTAAAGCTTTGTTTTAATTTGTAAATTATCATTTTTCCTCACCCTAATGGAATATTCTAAGGAATATTCCCTCTCCTCCAATCAACTCACTTAGCTTCAAAAGCAAGTTAACCCTTCAACCTCTTTGGCAAGTTACCTTTGACCTATGTGACTAGGTAAAAAGTGTGTTTATTGAGGCAATTGTGAGCCTTTGATTAATCTTCATCTTGCATTCTCATTTGTTGATGAGATTCCATGCTCCATGCCTCTCATCTTCTTCATCTTGAACCATTGATTAAGATTTTTGATCTCAACCACCCATTCCTCATTTGCTCTCCTATAAATATGCCACTATTTGGAGACAAATGGATCCATCTTTTATTGCAAACTTATGTTGTTAAATTTAATCACATCCATACTCTCAATTTGAACACATTTAGCTTATTTTAAGTTTGTTTTAGTTGCATAATATAGCTTCAAGCTTCCATTAATGGCTTCCATGCATCCATCCTAGTTTGTAAATAAATTAGGGTTTTCATATTTTAGCTCATTTTTAGCTTAAATTAACTTAGATTAACTTAGATTAGCTTAGAAATTGCACAATTAGATCATTTGTAGAAAAAAATCATGGTAACTTAGCTCGCATCATGTTCATTTTGTGCAAAATTTAGACTTTTCATAGACCAAACACCATGGTTTCATCGATTCTCTTCCATAGAATCGACTAAAACAAGCTCACTATCACAGGATTGGGAAAGGGTCATCAGTCCAAATCAAAATGACACCAATTCCACAACAAGATAAAGTTTCAATAGATTAGAGTAGATGTTTTCTTTAAAGCTTTTATAAATTTAGCATGTTAGGTTTTTTGATAAAATGTTTACTTTCAATTTTGATTGATTGATCTTATTGAGATTCAAGTATTGGTGGCTCTATTATGCTTTGATTCTTCATGGATCAAGTGTAATTCAGCCCATAACCGATATTTCGCATCGACAGTGAGCATTGTGCCTAATGTCTCCAAGAGAGCACAAGTCAAGGTGTTAGATCGTCACTCATGGGATGCCTCGTTCACATAATGCCATGATGGTAGATTGTACACTCTTGGATGGCATCAAACCCAATGACACCACGAAGAAGAGGACACATCACAAGAACAAAGAAAAATCATGCCATAAGATTTTTTCATAAGATGCCATCGATGTATTCCCCCACTTTAAAGTGGTTGCTACACCATTACTATGAGAAATTGCTTTAAAGTATCCAAGTTTCTTTTTTTTCTAAGACATGAGAGCCTTCCTGAGAAAACACTATGCCAAGTCATATGTTTATGAAATAAGCTATGTCATGAAATAGGAAGGGAGGGTTGCCCCGAAAAATACATAAGGTATCTATGGATTTGGGGTAAGTATGTTTTTGCTACAATGTTGTCATAAAGAATGGAACTATCATCATTCCCCAAATACTGACAAAAAGAGAGAAAAAATAGAAGAGAAGCCTTTTGGGTCAACATGAAAGAGACCTAAATGTCTTGATTCCTTGTGTCATCCCCAAAAGGAAAACACAAGACACATGAAATTATTACAACATATAGAAGAATGAAAGATATATATAGAGGAATGCACAAAAAGAGAGAGGTACATCAAACGAAACAAGATGGGGGATCACATTATGCATATGCAAAAAGAAAACATGAAAATGCAAAAGATTAGTAAGGCACATGTGATTCAACCTAAAATAAGTCATTTGCATTCCAATATTGGTTGGTATAAACAAAAGGTGAAAAAATAGCCAAAGGCACAAGAGAAAGTGTTGAAATAGGGTAAGCACCAAGTTCAACACTCTTTTTAAGATATTTTTCATTTAAGCTCATAGAAGAAGAAAACAATGTATTCAACTCATCATGCACTTGTTCATCAATTTTTGCTATGTTAATGTCATCATCTAGATTTATCACAACATGAGGTTGAATAACAATGTCCATGCAATGTTCTTGTTTTTGTTGTGGTGAAGGTATAGGATCATCATGCTTTGCTTCAGGTAAGTTTGGATTCTAATTTTCTATATTGTTCTTGTCTTCTTGAGTTAGTAATCTACAAGCAATAGCACATCATCTATGCCTATTCTCTCTATCACTTTGATTCCTTTTCATTATTTTTTTGATTTGTGTTTGTGTAAAAGTAGGTTTTTCAATCATAGGTTCCTTCTCTTTTGTGGGAGGAATAGAATAAACAGTAGTAGGTTGTTCAACTGCTTTCTCTTTGGCTTTATAAAAAAAATTTATTGTAGGAGGGAAAATGAGATTGTTTGTGTTATCTTGTGGTCTCTTGTAGGAAATTGCAAGAGGTTTTTCTATAGGTTGTTCTTGTATGTTTGGAAGTACTTTTGGTTTGATCATTGCTTTGTCAGATAGGTATTTCATTTATAGGTTGAGGCATGTTTCGAAGGGATAATTGTACTATTTTCTTTTCCTTGAAATTTTGATATGATTTAAAAAATAAATCCTCATGAGGCTTGATAGGTTCCATAGGCTTAGGCCAAAAGAAATCTAATGAAAATTTCCCTTGGGCCAACATAGGATTAAATCCACTATGATGTATAGTAAAGATATCATTTCCAAATAGAAACTTTAGATGTTTATGCACAACCAAAGGGACAACATTCATGGTCCATGGATAGCCTAGCTTCACAAGAAATTGGTTTGATTATGGAATGATGGAAAATGTGGCAGTTAATGTTTTCAAGCCCACTTTTTAAGGGAGATCTATCGAGCCTATCATAGGGCAAGAAAACCAATTACGCGTCTTGATCCATGCTTTTATTTTTTCATATATATCTTGATATAGTTCATGCACATATAAGAATTATTTAGTGATCACATTCTCTCCATAGATGAGATCAATCAATATCCCATTAGTGGGCTTGTCATTGATTCAACTAGATATGTAAAGATGACCATCAGGTGCAGGGTATGTGCAGGATCATGGTGGGCCAAAAAGTTGCAATATGATGGGTATGTGGCTAACGACTATTTTTTTACCCAAAATTGATGAAACAAAAAGTGTTTTTAAAGGAGATTCTCAGCTTTCCATTGATATAAATTATTCTTTAATTTGAATTTAATAAGTAATTATTATTCATTTTCTATTCAAATTACGACTAAAGTCTTGATTGATAGGCTAATTGAAAAATATCTATAACTTTCAAACGATATCACAATTTTTGAATCCAAAAAATGCATCACATTCTATGATTTACATAATATAGGATTAAAAAAATAAAATTTGAATTTCATGAATTTTTGACCAAGTTAAGGTGATTAGACATATGGGTTTTTATATGTTTTAAAAAGTTGTAATAAAAAATTCATAATTAATTATATACTTGGAAAAAAATTACAAAAAAATATGCATCACATCAGTGCATGAGTCCTCTACTTATATCTAAAATAATTTAAAAAAATATTATCATTTTATTATGTTTAGGGTGGTCAAACAAAAACCTGCTTCTTATTTTTTCCCTGAAATTTAAGTACCACTACATTGAAATTTCAAAATTTTACCAAATAGATTTCTTTTTTCTTTAAACAAACCTAGTATTTTAGAAACTACATTCAATTTTCTATATATTTTATTCTTACATATTTTTGAAATAATATAGATAACTTATTCAATTTTTTATGTCAAATTCCCTAACTTTGATTTTTCTGAATTTTTTGCCACTTAAGGGCCTATTTTTTCCATGATGATCCTGCAGATAACCCGCATGTTTAAGTATGTCATTTTGTGAGAAAGAAATTTCAAGATTTTTTGAGTTGAGCCATTTCGAGGTCTAGTTTTGATAAATGCTACCACTTCCTTTGCATGACAATTTTTAATAGTATCCACGAGAATAGTTTCCATATGAGTTTTTTCTATGTTATCATCATTTGTGTCAATATTCATCACATCATTCTTAGTTTCACTAGCTTTAACAAATGAAATAGTGTGTTTAGGCATGGGATTTGTAAATATTTTAAAATTTTGATTAGGAGGGGCTATAGACTTATTACCTTGATCATTCACACCTCCAATTAGTAAATGATTAGAATTAATAAGGTCTTTCACAAGATGTTTAAGAAGCATAGAGTATTCTATACCATGACCATTTTGTTGATGGTAATGACAATAAGATTTTTTTTGAAATCCTTTAGGAAATGGTATATTAGGGTCACATTCTCTAACAGGAGGTAAGGTAAGCATGTTCTTGTCAATGAGATGCAACATGATATTATGAAGGGTATTAGGTAAAGGAGTGAACTCCCTATCCCTCTCCCCAAAAGGAGTTGTTTTTATAGTAGCCACTTGATTATTAGTTTTTTGAATTGTTTGAGGTGAATTCAATTGTAAAAATCCCTTATTTTGTTTCTTGAAAGGTTGATAGCCATTTTTAGATTTACTTTTTCAGTACGACTAGGGAGATTTTTCACATCAAAATCGCAAGTCAAATTTTTATAATCATAAAGGGAGGTACATAACTATATGAAGGATGGAAATATTAACATTTCAAGTTTTCTTTGGAGTTTATCTTGTAAGTTAGAAATAAAAATTCATTGAAGACCAGCATCAAAAATCTTAATGTTTACTTGTGAATAAAGTGTTTGGTATCTTTCTATAAAGTTGGTCACTTTCTCATCGTCTTCTTGTTTTTTTTTCATTAAATCAGCAAGTGTCATCTTAGGACCCATGTGAATATGGAAGTAGTTGTAAAAGGAATCAATGAGTTCATTGAATGAACCAATTGAGTTGTTCGGTAAAGAAGAGAACCATTCTAAAGTAGTATCCTTCAAGGACTGAGGGAAGAGTTTAGCCAAGAGTTTATCTTCAAAGATGAAATCACTACACAAGGTTGTAAAGGAAAAAACATGGAAGACATAATCTCCTTTCCCACCATATTTCTCAAATTGAGGTACTTCTATACCTTGTGGTATTTTTACTCTTAGTATGTTGAAGGATAGCAGGTTGGATTTGATGTTTATAAAGGTTGATTTTTTTTTTTTTGCTGTAATGTTGCCACTTGTTGTTGAAGGGATGCCATAGTTTGCAAAAGTGGGTTAAGGATAGGATCATTTTGGTTGTAAGGCTAAGGGGAATAAGGTGGTGTGGTGTATGTATGCAGAGGGCTAGTGAATTGAAGGTTGGTGAAGGTTGATTGTTGAGGAGTTATTGTGTTTTTCTCGACAAGGCTAGATGGGTTTCTGATAGGAATACCTAAGGAATTGTACGCAGTGCTAGTGGGTATGATTGTTGTGTTTGGTTGAATGGTTATGGTAGGTTGAAAGGTTGTTGTATGTTGGAAGGTTGTTGTAGGTTGTGTACTAGTGTATGTAGGAATGGACATTGATATTGTGATGGATGGAATTGGAATTCCACCTTGACTTAGGGTAGACCCTAAAGCTTGAGTGGAACTAGGGTTGGTAGGGATGATGTTGGTAACATTAAGCACATTGGTTGTAGGAGGTAAAGTTGTGGGTAGTGAATTATACACACTATGAGCCATGGAGGGTTGATTCTCAACACTATCAGGAAGAGAGTCAAAAAACCAAAGATCCACAATGAGTGAGATACTGAAGGATGATATGAGCCTTGAACTATATCTTATAATAGTATTGTGAATAGGACACCAAGTTTTAAATCTCATGCAAGTTTTACAAACCTAGTGTGTAAAACCTAAAATGAAAAAGAGGTATTGAAACAACCTACAATGAAATGCAATTTTTAGATTCTAAGCACTGCAATTGATTGATTACAAAATGTAATAAGTTGAAAAAGGAGTGATTAAATGTGATTTTGAATTTTTTTAACAATACATTGAATTGAAGTAATTTAAGCTAAATGCAATGATTTTGATGAAACAAAAAATTAAGAAACTAAAAAAGGAAAGTAATAGCA
This sequence comes from Sequoia sempervirens, assembly GCA_007258455.2. NCBI lineage: Eukaryota > Viridiplantae > Streptophyta > Pinopsida > Cupressales > Cupressaceae > Sequoia > Sequoia sempervirens. The sequence goes on along the minus strand of VDFB02274714.1, from coordinate 34,710,300 downwards.
CCAAACATAAGCCTAAAATTGATATTTTAACTTCCAAAAAATGTAGATCTATAGCTAATAGGGACTCATTTGCCAGTAAGGGCGAATGGGTCCTGGTTAAGTTTTTCTAAGATGTTTTCGTGGATTTTAGGGTGATTTTTAATGCTTTTTCAAATGCCAGAAGATGCAGGTTTGACCTATTTTGGGACTTATTCACCAGTAAGAGCGAATGGGTCCTAGTTAGGTATTTTAAAACTATTTTTAATGATTTGCAAGCTTTTAGTAATGTCTTTCAGTTCCAGGTTTGAGGCAGTGAGTTTCAATTTTAGATTTTCTAGAAATGCAATGTGAAAATGCAATGAAAAGATGAATACAAGGACCTATGTTGAAATGCAATTTTGTTTTTATTTTCAAATGAAAATAACTAAAAATTAAATGAGATTCACAATGACTAATTTGTTTTTTTATTTTTCAGATTTAGAGAGATGCAAAATAATGCAAATCTTAACCCTAAATGAGATGCAATTGCAAATGAAATGAAAGAAACCCTTAAAGAGATATTAATTCAATGCAAGTGAGATGCAAATGAATGCAAGATCTAACCCTTCAATGCAATGAAAGACTTCAAAATTAGAAAATTTCAATGTTCAATATGGTAGATTCACCAAAATCATTGATGGGGAAAAATGATAGAAATCACATGAATTGTGGTTAAAAAAGGGTGATAGAAATACTAAGTATTTTCATGCATCTACCCAAATAGAAAGAGCTGCAAAGGTATTCCAAGCTATTAAGGAGATTCCCGTGGGTAATTAGATTACCAAAGAGGAAGATATAAGAAGAGAATGTGTCAGATTTTTTTTTTCTGATCTCTTATCAGCCCCATAGGATAGAACTGAGCAAAACGAAAAGGATGAGGAGGAAATTTTGAATTTAATTCTAGCACTTATATCTATGAAGGAGAATGAAGAATTATTAAAGCCATTCACAATAGAGGAACTCAAAAAGGTAATATTTTCCTTACTACCAGATAAGGCTCCTAGACCAAAAAAAATTATTGCTCTATTTTTCCAAAAATGTTGGGAAATTGTGTGTTATGATATCTTATAGGCAATTAAAGAATAAAGACATATTGGGTCTCTACTTAAACAATTCAATGTAACCAATATTTTCATTATTCCAAATTTTAGTGACCCCTCTTCCTTTGTAGAACACATACCAATTTCCTTGTGTAACACAATTTATAAGATATTTTGCAAGGCAATTTACTTTTGGTTACAACCGATTATCCCGAGAATAATTTCGCAAGAACAGGGGGTTTTGTTCCAGGAAAATAAATGTATGAAGGGGCTATTGTGGCTCATGGAACCTTACATTCAATAATAGCTAATAAAATTCCTTCAATCATCATCAAACTAGACATTATGAAGGCATAAGATAAGCTTAATTGGAGTTTTTTGAGAAAAGTTATGCTAAAATTTGGATTTTATACAAGATGGTGCAGATGGATAATTACATACCTTTCAGAGGCTAAATTTTTAGTAATTATAAATGGCTCCCCCATAGGATTTTTCATTGCTTCTCAATGTGTAAGTCAAGGGGACCCCCTCTACCCTTTCCTCTTTATCATTATGGTAGAGGCATTGAGTAGATTTATTACCAAAAAGAATACTCGTGGTTTATGGAAAGGGACACAGATTGAAAAGATAGACTTAGTAGTTACTCACTCTCTTTTTGTAGATGACATGAATTTGTTTGGGGAAGCAACACTGGAAGAAGTTAATCAAATCAAAGAAGTTTTAAATAAATACTCTTCAGCTTCAGGTCAATAGATAAATGCTTCAAAATAAAAAATCCACATCCTCAACAAAAGTGAGGACAATGAGAAGCAGTTACTCAATATTTTGGGCTTTCAAAAACATCTTTTCTATGCTCATATTTTGGGTTACCTTTCTTTGCAAGCCCAAATAAAGCAACCTACTAGGCTAAAGTAATTGAAAGGATTAAATCAAGGATATTAATATGGAAGGCTAGGTGGTTGTCTCTAGCCAGAAGAATTTTATTAGTTAAATTTGTTCTCTCTTCAATTCCTAACTATTTTCTTGCATTTTTAAAGGCTCCAAAGTCTGTTATTGTAGAAATAGAGAGAGTGATCAGAAATTTCATCTAGAAAGGTAACATGGATGATCAAAATAAAGTGCCTCCAATTTCCCTTGAAGCCATGTCTCAAGAAAAATCTCAAGGAGGGGAAGGTATTTTGAATCTTTTGAAACAAAATAAAGCTTTTGGTGCAAAATTAACATGGAAGATGTATACTAGCCCATAGGCCAAATGGTGTCAAATAATGCAAGGAAAATATTTAGATAATAGGAATCCAACAAGAATCTTCAAGGTTGATAATCCCTAAAAAGGATCAGCTATTTCAAACTTTTTGATTTCTTGTAGAAAACTAGTAGTTTCATATATTTTGTGGGAGGTAAACAATGGCCAAAGCATTAAGTTTTGGACAGATTCTTGGAATGGTAATCCCCCATTGTAGAATAATCTAGATCTTCTTCCAGTAATGGAAACTCTAAAGGTCACTTGGGGAGAATGTTTGTTGAATTATGCCTAGTCGGTTGATCCTTTCTTAGGTAAGGTAACCTGGAAAAAAATATCAGATCCTTCCCTATCTCCTCATCAATGTTGTGCTCTATAGAATATCTTGGAAGATAGAATGGTATATCTTTCTTCAAAGTAGGAAAAATTGAAATGGGACCCCTCAAGGGATGGAAATTACATGGCAAGACAAGGATAAAAGGGTTTAAATTGGGATTCAGGGCATCTTCTTTCACAACGAGCTTACTTATTTTGCTGGAATAATAAAATCCTACCCAAGGCAGGAAGTTTTGCATGGCTAGCATTATGGAAGCGTGTCCTCACCAGTGATCGACTAGCTAAGTTGAAAATAGCAGATCCTTTCATGTGTCCTCTGTCTAATGAAGAACTTGAGGATGTTGATCACCTATTTATACGATGCAAGTTTGCACAACAAAGTTGGGAGTTTATCCTTAAAAAGCTTAATTTTTATACTCCACTACCAAAATCCTTGTGGGATTTGTTCCAAAGTTGGACAATTCTCTATAAATCTTCACTTTTTGCTTGTATTTGGAGAGTTGTGCCAACCCTAGTAATATGGAACCTTTGGTGGGAATGAAACTTGAGAATTTTCAAGAAAGTATCCTCTTCGAATGATGTAGTGAATGGAAAAATTGAGAATGCAGTCTCTGAGGTAGTAAATGCAAGTGTCCAAGAATTCAAAGACATAAGCTCTTCCTTTACTAACTGGGATAATAATATTCTACAAAACTGGAAGTATGTAAAACTTCCTTTCCCAGGTAGCCTATTGCAAACAAAATCTAAGAAAGGTAATAGAAAACACATAAAATGGAAGGCCCCCCAAGATGGATTTATAAAGATGAATTTTGATGGCTCCTCCAAAGGAAAGCCAAGGGAATCAGGGGCAGGTACTTTCATTCATGACTCACAGGGTAAGGTGATAGTTTTATGCTCAAAATATCTTCACAGTGGGTTGAACAATCTAGCTAAATCTAAAGCTTTGCTAATAGGAGTGGAAATGGCTTTAGAGATGGGCATTGAGAACCTTCATATTGAAGGAGATTCCTTACTAATAGTCAATGCTTGTAAACAAAAGAAAATACAAAATTGGGGCCTTCAATATATTCTTCGAGGAGTATGGGGCCTTCTAGAAAAGTTTCAAAATTATATGATTACTCATACTTGTAGAGAAGGAAACAATCTAGCAAATTACCTAGCTAATTTGGGTAGCTCAAAGAAGGAAATTTATATTTTGGGTATGTGCAAGATCATGATGGGCCAAAAAGTGGCGATATAATGGGTATTTGTAGGGTATGTGGCTGACAATTTTTTTCTAGCCCAAAATTGATGAAATGTAAAGGGTTTGTAAAGGAGATTCTTAGCTTTCCACCAATATAAATTATTCATTTTCTTTTTGAATTACTACTAAAGTCCTGATTAATAGGCTTATTGAAAAACATCTATATCTTTCAAAGTGTATCACATTTTTTGAATCCAAAACATGTGTCACATTCTATGCTTCGTATACTATAGGATTAAAAAAAACAAATTGAATTTCATGGAGTTTTGACCAAGTTAAGCTGGTCAAACATACAAGTTTTTATATTTTTCAAAAGTTGTAATAAAAAATTCAAAATTAATTATTTACTTGGAATAAAATTACAAAATAATATGTATCACATCGGGACATGAGTTCTCTACTTATATCTAAAATATTATAAAAAATATTATCATTTTATTGTGGTTAGGGTGGTTAGACATACACCTACTTCTTATTTTTTCCCTGAACTTTAAGTACTACTACATTGAAATTTCAAAATTTCACCAAATAGATTTTATTTAAAAATAAATAAACCTAGTAGTTTAGAAACTACATTCAATTTTCTACAAATTCTATTGTTACATATTTTTGAAATAATATAGATAACTTATTCAAAATTTTATGTCAAGTTTCCTAACTTTGATTTTTCCAAATTTTTTGCCACTTAAGGGCCTATTTTTTCCATGATGATTCTGCACATACCCTTTTAGTTGATATTTCTCCACTTGTAGATTTTCCCCATATACTTTAGCTTGTTGATCAAGATGTCTTTCATTTCAAGAAAGGGATAATATCTTAACTTTAATGAAGTGATTTTATATTGTAAATTATGGAAGGGCAATCAAATATCATGATGAATTGGAAAGGGAATCATAAATAATTTGGTTTGATTTTAAATTTGGCTTTACCATGTAATATTTTGGACCTAGGCCATCATATTCCATTCCTATGAAAGGTAATGATTATGCATGTCACCTAGAGGCAATTGTGCTGCCTCATTCGTACCTCCATGGTATCATCATATGATTGAAGTGCCAGGAAATGTGAAATTTTTTCGAATGTGTGATGGGATAAGTCATTTATTGCATCATAAAACACAACCTTTTCTATTTTTTCCACCTCTTCAGTGAATGATGGTGATTCCCATGATGATGAGCTTCATGGTACTTTCAAATGTGTGGAAGTACCTCCCATTTATCTCTTGTAGAAGATTGAATTGAATTCGCATGATTTGGTATATTGCAAAGGATTTTATTTCAATAAATTTCATACTTGTTTCAATGGTCATTATGCCCTCCAAAAAATGTGCATCATTATAATTGAATTTGTTAGGCTTTAAAAGTGGTTCTTAAGCTTCATTTTATTCATATAGTGTCAAAGTTTTTCTAGAAACATCATCTGCTATTGTGCTTCAATTTGTGCCTTTGCTACGCTAAGTAGAGGTGACATGGCTCTCTGCCCATGGAACTTCAAAATCAAATTCCTTGTTCAGCCTTGGGAATGGTTGCTTGAGAATAGCCTTTCTCAAGAAGATCTCAACTTAATATTTAAAGTATATTGTTTGAGGGCTGAGGACTCAATAAGATCGGTGCTTGGCAAGGAGGTCATTAGTCCAAGAGCTTGGTGACTAATATTTCCATCCAAGGTTTTATCTGTGTTCTTATCCAACATTATGGATTTTATTCAATCATTGAAGGAATTAGAGATAATTGTAGAAAATTTTGTTAATCCCCTGTTTCTTGATAGAAACACTTTGTGAACGATGGTGCAAGATTACAATTTTTTTAATGGGGAAGGTTATATTGGAGGTTTTTTTCCTCGTGAATACATTAAACTGTGATCATGGATTGAAGAAATATTTGAAGCCATTAGACTGGCTCTTTAGTTTAGAAATGGTTATTTACTTTTAAGTGCTTTAAAGAAACACTGCAATAGGATTTGTGGGTATGTGCAGGATCATGATGGGCCAAAACGTGGCAATATGATGGGTATGTGGCTAAGAACTATTTTTTCACCCAAAATTGATGAAATGAAAAGGGTTTTTAAAGGAGTTTCTCAGCTTTCCACCGATATAAATTATGTTTTACTTTGAATTTAATAAGTAATTATTACTCATTTTCAATTCAAGTTATGACTAAAGTCCTGATTGATAGGCTGATTGAAAAACATCTATAGCTTTCAAACGATATCACATTTTTTGAATCCAAAACATGCATCACATAATATAGGATTAAAAAAATAAAAAATTGAATTTCATGAAGTTTTTACCAAGTTGAGGTGGTCAGACATACGAGTTTTTATATTTTTAAAAAATTTGTAATAAAAAATTCATAATTAAAAATTTACTTGGAAAAAAATTACAAAAAAATATGCATCACATCCGGGCATGAGTCCTCTACTTATATATATAATCTTATAAAAAAATATTATCATTTTATTGTGGTTAGGGTGTTCAAACAAACACCTACTTCTCATTTTTTCCCTAAAATTTAAGTACCACTACATTGAAACTTCAAATTTTCACCAAATATATTTTTTATTTTTTAAAAAAACCTAGTAGTTTAGAAACTACATTCAATTTTCTACAAATTATATTCTTACATATTTTTGAAATAATATAGATAACTTATTCAAAATTTTACGTCAAGCTGCCTAACTCTGATTTTTCTGAATTTTTTGCCACTTAAGGGCCTGTTTTTTCCATGATGATCCTACACATAACCTTGTGTGTCCATGGGAATTGATATCAAAGAAAAGTATTATGTTGTGTCTCATCTTCGAGATCATGTCCTACATTATCCTTTTAATTCTGTTGTTGGAAAAAAGAAAAAAATATGCCATGATGCAGTGGTTCAAGCCTCGAGAGAAATACATGGGAGACCACTAGCAGAAAGCTCAAAAGCTACAAAGAAGGGTTTAATTGTAAGGGCTCAAATAGAGAATGTGAGTCAAGCTGAAAAGGAGTTCACTCCATTTACTGGGTATGACTTCTTTTCTAATGATCTGCCTCTCCCTGGTCATGCTACAATGCAAGATGGTCAAGATGAAGCACAAGATGAAAACTCAATCTGCACAGAGTGTATGGAGGAATAATGCAAGTTCATGTTTTTTTTCCAAGTTGATATTTTTTTAAGTTTGCTGAAAATGAATATTGACACAGTTATCTCAATTTTGTAGAGCCTTGATGTACGTATACATGAAAATTATGCTTCACCATTGAATCAATTGTGTATCGGACATTTCAATAGGGTAAAATATAAGTTGATGGCACTATAGCTAGTTAGATTTTTTGAAAACTTATTATGGGTCCCCACTTTAGAATGAATTTGAAATATTCCATGGGACAATTTTGTAATCTTTTGGAATTTGAGCTATATATTTTGTATCGATTTGGGCTATAACCAAAGGTTTTCTACTTGGTTCTTTCCTATCGGTATGCCCTCAAAACCAAGATTATGTATAAATTATTATATATATTAATATAATACAATGGATTGCCACTTTTGCTATAAAAAAAACATGCTAAAAATAAAAACCACTAGAATTTTTCACCAAAAAATAGTAGAATTTATGCAATTATGATGGCCAAAAGATGCAAATAACAATAAAAAATTGACCCTAACTATTATAGCAACTATGAGGGAAGTTTTTAAAGCTCAAAGAGGTGTTTACCTTGCTGTAAGAAGCCTATTTTTAGGGTACAAGGGACTCATTCGCCTTTAGTGGTGAATGGGTCCCTGTTAAATTTTCTAAAAATAAGATCTAGGTTATTTTCCTTGATTTCTACTCTCATATTCCCGATTGTTAGCTCATGAAAACATGTACTTAATTTTGTAGCTTCAATTCTTTGTTCTTATACTTTGAAGGTCAACCTTACAACTTGAAAATTTTTATAACTTTTCTCTAAACTTTCTCTCCACTTGATTTTCAGCCTATAAATCTACAAATACACATTCAAGGGAAGAAAAACTTGTTGATTGTTAGTGAATAGGGGTTTTCCTAAGTCAAATCCCTAGTAGGTAATTAAATCAAATGATGAAATAATGTAATTGAAGTATGAACATGAAATGATGCAATGTATATACCTTGTAAGATGTCTGGGAAGATAAATCTACAATCTAACATGTAGTGGCCATGAAGAATGTAGATCATTGATCCTTGAATAATATGTGAACAATGCTTGCAATAGATCTTTAGTGCTACATCAACTTTCTTAGCTCAACAACATGAATGAATGCACTAAACCCTAGAAATGATGGAATTATATTGAATTTCTACAATAAACACTTGATAATCTGCCTTGAAATGCCTTTAAAAATGCTCTATATAATGCTTTCCTAAATTGCATTATTGCTTCATAAACTTTCTAGGAGAAACAATGCACTAAATTAACCCCTTATTTATACTAAATCAAGAGATTAACCCCATAATTCAAACAATTCAAACCGACACTAGATCTAAAGATAAAAATGATTAAATTACCGCCATAATGAAATTAAAAAAAGAGGGTCCACATTAAGGGAGGACCCATTCACCACCTAGGGTGAATGGGTCCTAACACTATTTTCTAGGACCTCACCATCTGGGGATGAAAGATCACTAAAAACCCATGTCAAATATGTTGATAAAGGGGGGTCCCATAGAGGGAGGACCCATTCGCCACCTAGGGTGAATGAGTCCTAACACTCATTTCTAGGACCTTGATTTTTCAACATTAAATGTTATGTAATTTAAATTGTGGGTGTCAGATAGATCTTTGGGAGGTGTCACAAATAAGGCTTAAATTTGAATTAAAGGGGCTAATTAACTCCAATTAACCAAAATTAATTAAGAGGGCCCTAGATAAGTGTGAAAATAGTATTACACCACTTTACAACACCATAAATAGGGTACATATTAGGTACATTTCATTAAAAAGGGGCGCATTAGGCTTAAATAATTGAATAAACCTTAGAAAAGTATGAAAGTGTGTTACAACACTTTACAAAACTTTTACAAAGGATAATTTAAGGTATTTTCTAAACAAATAAGGAGCCCTAGAATGATGTGGATGTGTACAACACATTACAACACTATTCCAAGAAGATGATAAATACTTATGAAGAGTCAAGAAGATCATAAATCCCATTGAATAAATCAAAGAGAGGTGAGTCATTGATCAAGAAAAGATTTTTGTTAAAAAATGATGGTATGGATAAAGAATTATTATAGAGGAGAAGTCTCTTTAGAAATATATACAAAACTATTAATTATAAGTGTTATAAATTCATCATAAAAAATGCTAGTAAAGATATTTTAGCACTATATGAGATGGTTGATAAGTTAAAAAATTGAAGAGGTTAGAATATCCAAATCCATATAAAATTTTATAATTGTAGAAATAAAGTAAGGTACTAGTAAGTGAGTGGATTCACTAAAAAAGTAACCCTTCTACTTTTTTTGGCTTGTTTGGGCCCTCCTTGTGATTTTGTGCTTAATGTTGCCTTTATTTAGTGTTGTAATGTGGATAGCACATTCACATTAAGTCTTAGGCCCCTTTGAACTAACGGATTTTAATGGTACCTTGCTTAAGTGTTGTGAAGTGTACAATAATTCACTTTCACATGCTGTGGAAAATACCTCCTACTTATAACTTTCACACTTTTCTAAGGTCTTATTAATTAATTACACCTAATAAACCTCTTTTTAACCTTAATCTTGCCTTATTTGGAGTTTTGTAAAGTGTTTTAACAGAATTTCACATTCCTCTAGGCTTGTGATTAATAATTGGGCTTTCTTATGCTTTAATTGGCCTTAATTTACATCCATAAGCCTCATTTATTACATCTTTTCAAGGATAATCCCAACAACAATCATTGACCAATCAGAATTTAGGTGTTTCTAGATTATGTGTCCCATATTTGGCGATCTAAGACTCATTCACCACCTTGCACAAATGGGTCCTACCTGGATCTTTTGGCCCCAAACCGATTTTCACACATTTCTAAGCACTTTTGGTTTTTGGTCCCATACATTATGTCTGATGGGGCTCATTTTCCACAATGGGTGAATGAGTCCCATGTGGCCCAAAATAAAATTTAATTCAAATTTTTGGTAGGATTTTGTTCTCCTAGATTTGATGTCAGCTTGTAGTGTTGTAATTTCGGGAATTCTTGCATAATTGAGTATAAATACAGGGTTCTTTCACTCATATTCACACCTATCATTCAAGAGGCCTTCAAAAGAATTCAAGGGTAGATTATCAATCATTTTAGAGCAGCATTCAAGTTTCAATCATCATGTCAAAGATTTCATCCATCATGTTTGTTATTGAGCTAACAATTATGATGTAGGGTTTATGAGTCAAGCAAGTTTTTAAAGCAAGATCAACATCATTTAAGTAAGAGTAGAGAACCAAATCTATTACAACCATTTAAAGCATACTTGCAACACCTTATTGCTAAGGTTTGGTGAGTTGCAACATTTCTATTTGTTCATTCATCATTCTCCATTCTTATTTGCTTTCATTTCAAGGTTTAATTACCAACAAGGGGTTTGACCAAGGAAAACCCCTATTCACTAACCTCACATCATTTTTCCCTCTCCTTTATGTGTGATTTTCAAGTCTAGGTTACACATTTCATAAGGAGAAAGATTAGAGAAAATTTTTCAAGTAATCCAAGTTGTCAAAGTTGTCATCAAGCCTTAGAGAACATTGGAGATCACCTATAAGCTGCAAATCAGAGGGTGGGATCCAAAAACAAATTAGGAAGGATAGAGTAGATAGAGAAGAGAAAAATCAACTTTTGAAGCTTTAGAAAAGTTCAACTGAACTAATTCGCCACTTCTACGAATTAGTCCCAATTCCTGTTAGTTTTTAGGATTTTGCAGATCTAGATGCCCTTTTGGAAGATTTTTTTTCCAGCAAATTTTCCCAAAAATTGGACTGATTCACCCAACTTGGCGAATGAGTCCCAGTCATTAGTAAAAATATATTTTCCAAAATTCTAGACCTGCATTCTATCTTCTCCAAATTCCCAGGTGCACACTTTTTGTTTTACAATTTTCTACTTTTTTTATTCACTTTTCTAGGTCATTAATGTTAGTTTGCATTCAATTATGGTTTTGCATTTCATTGTCTTTTCCAAGTTTACACTTGGTGGTCAACCCCTCATTAGATCATATCTAATTCCAAGGACAATCCTATTGCAAGATCTCTTTCCCTTTTGCATTGAGATCTCTAGGGTTATCCTTGCGTGGAATATCTTTGAAAATGGGTGTGATAGAACTTGATCAACCTATCCATCATTTTCATAGGTTCCATTTTTGGTCAATATTTCAGTCATCCTTGTGATTTTGGGCTTAATGTTTCCTTGATTTAGTGTTGTAATGTGGATAACACATTCACATTAAGTCTTGGGCCCTTGTGAACTAATGGATTTTAATGGTACCTTGTTTAAGTGTTGTGAAGTTTTGTAATTTACTTTCACACTTTTCTAAGGTCTTATTAATTAATTAAACCTAATAAACCTCTTTCTAACCTTAATCTTTCCTTATCTAGATTTTTGTAAAGTGTTGTAACACACCTTCATATTCCTTTAGGATTGTAATTAATAATTGAGCATTTTTATGCTTTAATTGGCCTTAATTTACATCCACAAGCCTCATTTATTGTATCTTTTCGAGGATAATCCTAACACCAATCATTGACCAATCATAATTCAGGTGTTTCTGGCTTGTGTTCCCTATATTTGGTGATTTGGAACTCATTCACCACATTGGGTGAATGGGTCCCACCTGGGTCTTTTGGCCCCAAATAGGTTTTCACACATTTCTAATAACTTTTGGTTTTTTGTCCCATACATTATGTCAGTTGGGACCCATTCACCACCTTGGATGAATGAGTCCCATGTGGCCCAAAATCAAATTTAATTCAAATTTCTAGCAGGATTTTATTCTCTTAGACTTGATGTTAGCTTTAAAGTGTTGCAATTTTTGGAATTCTTGCATAATTGAGTATAAATACTATTGGGAATAGGATGCCATTTAATTGCAATCCTAGACATGTTTCATGTATCTCCTAATTCCTCAGAAAGTGTTCCCCAACATCAGGATTAGAAAGAGATTAAATTTGAATGAAATGAACATGTAAATTGACATTTGTAATTATTCCTAAATGATAGGAACATGTGAGGGCATCTGAGAAGAGTTCCTAAATAATAGGAGCACATGGGGTGCCCACATGGAAGGTATAACCCACCTTGCTTAAGTTAACTATTTGGAGGATAGATAACACTTCAGTAATGCATGTAAAGATCGTACAAATTAGGGATTGATATTTACATGAGAGGAGTTCAATTTAGTTTAGTTTAGTTTAGTTTAGTTTAGTTCAGTTTAGTTCAGTATTAGTCTAGTTCATTTCAATTCAATTCAGTTTAGTTATAGTTCAGTTATCTTTAGTTGCATGTAGATAGTTTGATTTGAATGCTAGTTATTTCAATTGACTTGAATTGCATGACTAATGATTTTAGTTGCATGATAGATAATAGGTGGATAAATTTAGTTAATTGGGGATGATCAATCATGCATAAATTTTGCATGAATTGGTGGAGAGATATGTTTCAGCTAACAAAGATTGACTTGGACCCACCTTGGGCACCCAAGTTAGCATCTTTGAGTTAACACATTTTGCATGAGAAGATATTTACAAGGCTAAGTTAAGTGGTCCCATTCTTGGGTGCCAACTTTGAGGAGAAGGTTGGAAGATATTTTCTTGACCAATGATCAGTTAGGAATTCAGTTTGGGGTGCCTAAATTAAGGAGACTTTGGTTTTGACTTCATGTTAGATGGAACTCTACTTGCACAAAATAGGCGTAGGTTTTTGAGAGGAGATTTTTTCTCTTGTAATTGACAACTCTTTTGAGTTTACAATGCTCATAATTGTCTATTAATTGTAGCTAGTTGAAGAGATTTTTATTATTGTTAATTGTAGGTTGTGAAGAAGGATTGATGAAGGAAAAAGAAGCATATCAATTAAGGATTGATACAGTGTTATTGCAACCTTGTTCTAAGGTTAAATAATAGAAGCACTATTTATTTTGGTGGTATATTTTTTTTCTCGAAAGAGTTTCTCCATGTATATGTTGTGTCACTTCTATGTTCTTATCTCATTTGTCTAAAATCTTATGTCTCTTTCTACAATTGGTAAAATTGATCTAAAAAAATGATCATACACAAATAATTTATAACAAAGAACACTTAATTAGATCTAAAATATCATATTTTTACAAGTTTGAAGCTACATACTTACCTCTATTTTCAACATTTGGTATCACAGATAATGGTTGGGTAGAGTTTGGGAAGCCTTTCTCTTAAAAGTTTGAAGTTTTTTTGCTATAGTGGGAGCTTTTACTATTGTGTTATTACTGATTCGTAAAAGAAGTGTGTTACAATGATTTATACTTCTCATTTAGACATCGAAAGATTCTATGGATCTAGTTATGAGATGTGAAAACTAAAAATATAGGATCTCCCTGAAGAGAGAGATCAGTGATTAGTTGTTTGTAATGAGACAAATTCACCTACAATGATGTCAAATGAGGATTGGGTGAAGATTGATAAGAAGGAAAGAGGGACCATAAGATTATGTCTTGTTGGTTTTGTTCTCTTGAATGATTTAGATGAAACTACTACATGTAAACTATGGAAGAGGATAGGTGATATCTATCAAACTAAAAGTCTTACTAATAAGTTTTATTTGAAAAGATAGTTGTATTCTTTAAAGATAAAAGATGGTGATTCTATTGCACATCATTTAAATGTTTTTAATTTTATTCTAAGTCAGTTAGCATATGTAGATGTAAAGCTAGAAGATGAAGATAAATTCATTTTGTTACTTTTATCTTTACCAAAATCTTGGGAAAATCTAATTGTTGCTATCAGTGGTAGTGGTGCAGATCCTAAGATGGATAATATAATTCCTACTCTCCTATTAGAGGAGATGAGGAAGAAGTCAAAAACGAGATCCCAAGATGTCTTGTTAATAAGAGGTAGACCTAAGGAAAGCTTAATTCGAAAGGATGGTCTAAAACCCCTAGTAAGAGTAAGGTAAAGTGTTGGAATTGTGGGAAACTTGGACATGTAAATAAGGATTGTAAGATCAAGAAAAAGAGTTATGATGCTTCTACAAAGAAATCCTTAGATGACAATAATGATAAATTGTTCTTTTCATCTAATATTGTTTTTGATAACGCAACTTATTGATTTAGGTTGCTCCTATCATATGAATCCTAACAAGGAGTGGTTCACTAAGTATACTACATATGATGGAGGGAATGTCTTCTTTGGAGATAATAGCACAACAAAGGTTGTGGGAAAAGGAGAGGTAAAATTGTGTTTCAATGATGGTAGGGTTAAGACCCTTAATGATCTTTTACATATTCCAGGACTTGCTAGAAATCTAATTTATGTATCTAATTTCATTGATTCTAGAATGGATGTGATGTTTGACAAAGGTGCTTGTAGATTGGTGAAAGGGAATATGGTGGCTACTAAAGGATCCCGGATTGGGACTTTGTTTAAGCTTAATACCTCCAATTTGAATAAATCAGCCAATCTAACTATAGCTTAAAATACATGTATGTTATGTCACCATAGATTGGGCCACATTGGTGAAAAAGGTCTTAGGACCATTCTTAATAAGTGTTTGGTTGATGCCATTCTTGATCATAATATTGGAAAAAAATATTTTTGTGAGAATTGTGTTTGGAAAACAATCTAGATCTTCATTTCCTAATGGAACAAATAAAGCTAAAAGATTATTAGAGATTATTCATTTAGATGTAATGGGCCTTGTGGATATTGAATCTATTGGAAAATCTAGATATTATGTCACATTTATTGATGATGTCTCAAGATACACTTGGATCTATTTTATGCATAACAAATCTGATGTGTTTAATAAGTTTAAAGAATTTAAGGTTTTGGTTGAGAAACAATCAAATCATAAGATAAAAGTGTTGAGATCAGATAATGGTGGTGAATATTGTTTTAGGGGATTTTATGATTATTGTAAGCATGCAAGAATTGTGAGACATAAAACTACTCCATATACACCTCAACAAAATGGAGTAGCAGAACAGATGAACCAATCCTTAATGGAAAGAGCTAGGAGTATGTTAAGTAGTGTTAAGCTAGATCAGTGCCTTTGGGCCAAGGCTATAAGTACTTCTTGTTATTTAATCAATAGATCTCCTAGTTCATCTATTGAAGATAAAACCCCTTATGAAATGTGGTTAGGTAGGAAACCTAGTGTTGCAAATTGAAGGATCTTTAGTTCAGAGAATTTTTTTCATGTGCCTAACAAAAAGCGATCTAATTGGATCGAAAAGCATAGAAATGCATATTCATAGGTTATGGTGAAAATGTAAAAGGTTACAAGATTTGGAATTCTCTAACTCCAAAAATTACTTTATCTAGAGATGTGATTTTCAGGGAATTTAGAGCTTGTTCGGGAGAAGAAAAACCGAAGGAGAAGGATAATTATCGAAGAGTGCATTTTGAGATAAATACTAAGAAGGAAGAAGATGCACATGTTGAAGAAAAATAGGTTGGATTGTGTGAGGAGAGTTCATAGAGTTCTTCTGAGATAGATTCTCATGATTAGCATATTGAGGAACAAGAAGAACCCCTTTTGAGAAGATCCACAAGATAACAAAGTCTCATTGATAGGTATAGCCCACCTAATTTCCATTGTATATTTGCTTTGATGAGTACTAATGATGAACCTAGATCTTATAGGGAAATTATTTCTTCGGATGAGAACAAGCTTTGGTCACAAGCTATGAATGAGGAAATGGATTCCTTGGATACTTGTGACACATGGGATCTTAAGAGTTTTCCCAAAGGAAGAAAGGCCATTGGTTGTAAATGGGTCTTTAAAAAATAAAATTGGAAAAGATGATAATCTTGAAAGGTACGAGGCTAGATTAGTAGCCAATGGCTACTCCTAGAGAGAGGGAGTTGACTTTAGTGAAATCTTCTCCCCCGTTGCTAAATTAACTTCTATTAGATTATTTTTATCTATTGATGTTGCTTATGATTTTGAGATAGAGTAAATGGATGTGAAAACTACTTTTTTACAAGGGGATCTTGATAAGGAGATTTAAATGAGGCAACCTAATGGTTTTTTTGTAAAAGGAAAAGAAGAATTGGTTTGTCTAAGTTAAAGAGATCTTTAAATATGGATTGAATAAGTCACCAACAATGTGGTACTAGAAGTTTGATGCTTTTGCATTGAACATTGGTTGTTTTAGGAGTGGGGAATATCACTGTGTTTACATAAAATGTATTGATGATCAACTTTTAATTATCATCTTGTATATTGATGGTCCATGTTGTTTATTGGTAACAGTAAGGTAATGATCAAAGAATTGAAAGCACAACTCTCTATCAAATTTCAGATGGGTATGTGTATGATCATGATGGGCCAAAAATTGACAATATGATAGGTATCTGTAGGGTATGTGGCTGATGAACTTTTTTTTTACCCAACATTGAGAAACAAAAAGGGTTTTTAAAGGAGATTCTCAAATTTCCACCAATATAAATTATGCTTTACTTTGAATTTAATAAATAATTATTATTCATTTTCTATTTGAATTACAACTAAAGTCTTGATTGATAGGCTGATTGAAAAACATCTATAGCTTTCAAACGGTATCACATTTTTTTGAATTTGAAACATGCATCACAGTCTTTGCTTCGCATACTATAGAATTAAAAAAAAAAGAATTTCATAAAGGTTTGACCAAGTTAAGGTGGTCAGACATATGATTTTTTATATTTTTAAAAAGTTGTAATAAAAAATTCATAATTAATTATTTACTTGGAAAAAAATTACAAAAAAATATTCATCTCATCAGGACATGAGTCCTCTACTTATATCTAATATCTTATTAAAAAAATATTATCATTTTATTGTGGTTAGGGTGGTCAAAAAGACACCTACTTATTTTTTCCCTCAAATTTAAGTACTACTGCATTGAAATTTCAAAATTTCACCTACTATATATATATATTAAAATAAACCTAGTAGTCTAGAAACTACATTCAATTTACTATAGATTCTATTCTTACATATTTTTGAAATAATATAGATAACTTATTCAAATTTTTATGTCAAGTTTCCTAACTCTAATTTTTTTGAATTTTTTGCCACTTAAGGGCCTATTTTTTCCATTATGATCATGTACATACCTAGATGAAAGATCTAGGGGCTGCAAAATATATTCTTGGTATGGAGATCAACAGAGATAGAGGTAACACAAATCTTTTCTTAAGTCAAAGGAACTATATTCATACTATTTTGAAATGGTTTAACATGCAGGATAGTAAACCAATTAATATTCATTTACTAGTTGGCACAAAGTTAGTTTAGACATGAGTCCTAAATCTGATTTTGATTATGAGGAAATGTCTAAAATTCCATATGCTAGTGCAGTTGGTATTTTAATGTATGCAATGGTCTGTATGAGACCAGACATAGCCCAAGCAACGGGAGTTCTAAGTAGGTTTATGTTTAACCCTGGTAAAGAACATTGGACTTATGTTAAGAGGGTGTTTAGATATTTACAAGGTACTTCTTATTACTATTTGGTTTATCATGGTTCTAATTATATTGATATTATGCACAGATCATTGGACATATAGGGTTTTGTTGATTCAAATTGGGAAAGAGACCTAGACACTCAGAGGTCGACAAGTCGCTATGTGTTTACTTTGTTTGGAGCTGCAGTTAGTTGGATGAGTAAGAGGCAACCCATGGTTGGTTTTTCCACCACAAAAGCAGAGCACATGGCTACTACACATGCCTCTAAAGATGTAGTTTCATTACAAAGACTTGGGAAAGGTATTGGTTTTAATTGCAAACAAATTAAAATTGAATGTGATAGTCAGAGTGTTATTTGTCTAGTGAAAAATCCTATGTATCATGCTCATACTAAGCATGTTGATGTCTAGTATCACTATGTGTGAGAAATGGTTGAAAGTGGGAAGGTATTGATTGAGAAAATTGAAACTTTGATCAATGTTGTAGATTATCTTAAGAAACCAGTTCCTATAGATAAGTTCTCTTGGTGTACTAGGAAGGTTGTTGGCCTTGAGTCATGTACTTGATTTATAATAATAATTATTTCTTTAGAATAATTGCAATGTATAATGTCAAGTGGGATAATGCTGGGAATAGGATGCCATTTAATTGCAATCCTAAACATATTTCATGTATCTCCTAAGTCCTTGGAAAATGTTCCCCAACACTAGGATTAGAAAGAGATTAAATTCAAATGAAAGGAACATATAAATTAACATTTGCAATTATTCGTAAATGACAGGAACATGTGAAGGTGTCCAAGAAGAGTTCCTAAACAATAGGAGCACATGGGGCACCCACATGGAAGGTGGAATTCACCTTGCTTAAGTTAACTATTTGGAGTCTAATAGATAACACTTCAGTAATCTATGTAAAGATCCTACAAATTAGGGATTGATATTTACATGAGAGGAGTTTAGTTCAGTTTAGTTTACTTCAATATTAGTTCAATTCAGTTCAGTTCAGTTTAGCTCAGTTTAGTTCAGTTTAGCTCAATTATGGTTTAGTTATCTTCAGTTGCATGTAGTTAGTTTGATTTGAATGCTAGTTGATTTCAGTTGACTTGAGTTGCATGACTAATGATTTCAATTGCATGACAGATAACAAGTGGATACATTTAGTTAAGTGGGGATGATCAATCATGCATAAAGTTTGCATGAATTGGTGGAGAGATATGTTTTAGTTAACAAAGATTGACTTGGACCCACCTTGGGTGCCCAAGTTGGCATCTTTGAGTTAACACCTTTTGCATGAGAAGATATTTACAAAGTTAAATTAAGTGGGCCCATTCTTGGGCTCCAACTTTGAGGAGAAGCTTGGAAGATATTTTCTTGACCAACGATCAATTAGGAGTTCAGATTGGAGTGCCTAAATTGAGGAGACATTGGTTTTGACTTCATGTTGCATGATGGAACTCTACTTGCACAAAATAGGCATAGGTTTTTGAGAGGAGCTTTGTGCTCTTGTAATTGACAACTCTTTGGAGTTTACAATGTTCATAATTGTCTATTAATTACAACAAGTTGAAGAGAGTTTTATTAGAATTAATTGTAAGTTGTGAAAAAGGATTGTTGAAGGAAAAAGAATTGTATCAATTAAGGATAGATACAATGTTATTGTAATCATGTTATAAGGTTAAATAATACAAGCACTATCGATTCTAGTGGTGGATTTTTTTCCCAAAAGGGTTTCTCCACATATTTGTTGTGTCACTTGTATCTTCTCTTCATCGTCTTCTATTTGATCTTCAATCTCTTTCTACAATTGGTAAAATTGATCTAAATGTATAGTCATACATAAAGAATTTGTAACAAAGAACACTTAATTAGATCTACAATCTCATAGTCTTACAAGTTTTAAGCTACATAATTACCTCAATTTTCATCAAATATAATGTTCTTTCACTCATATTCACACCTAGCATTCAAGAGAGTTCACAAGATCATTTGAGCATTCACAAGAGAATTCAATAGCATTCAATGGTGGATTAACAAGCATTTTAGAGCAGCATTTAAGTGTCAATCATCAAGTCAAAGATTTCATCCATCATTTTTGTTATTTTGCTAACAATTGTGATGTAGGTTTTATGATTCAAGCAAAATTTCAAGCAAGATCAACATCATTCAAGCAAGAGTCAAGAACTGCATTCATTGTAGCCATTTCAAGCATACTTGCAACAACTTATTGTTGGGGTTTGGTGAATTTCAACATTCGGTGATCCCACAATAGTGGTTTGCAATTTTTGGCCAAACTGGACACTAAAATAATTTTCTTTAACAAAATCTTCACTTTCAGGCACCCATAGCGGCTAAATCGTGAGGAATTTGAAGATGATGCAAACTAGAGTTTCATGAAATTTTATTTGTAGATTCTAAATATATTTTTTCAAATCTTTTGGAATCATATTACACTTCTTTTTCCATCTCCCTCGAAAATTAGTTTTTTTTATAAAACAACATTTTCAAAAAGTGACACTCACCGTATAATGCATAACATTTTTTCCATGAAGGATAAAATTTGAATTATTTCAAATTTAGATTTTTAACTCCGATATCTAGTTCCTCCACTTGGTTAGATATTTTTTTATTGAATATTTTTTCTTTAATCAAGTTTTCAAGTCAAACCAATTACAATTCAGACCTAGCGCGACCGTATAACGCGTAACTTTTTTTGTGTGTATCAAAATTCAATTTTTTTTTGTTGGATCAAGGACTTCAATATCTAGTGCACTCATATTTTTCAATTTTTTTTGATAATCTACTATTTTTCCATATGTGCAGAACAAAGAACTTCATTTTTAGTGAAAATCCTATGTTTAATAAAACTAAAAAAATAAAAAGATAATAAAACCAAAACATATTAAAATTATATTCATTAGATAGATCATTCTGAGGACTACCTAATTCCAGTTGGTTCTGTGAAGTCTTCACCATTTTCCTCTTCGAATTGAGCTCCAAAGAGCAAAAAAATTTATTTTTTTGGTGACAAAGAGCAAGAACCAGGGAAATAGGAGGTTCGCTCAAACCAAGGGGGGTTCAAGTGAACCCCCAAGGGTTTGAGTGAACCCCCTTTCAAAAAGGAGATTTCATGGGTTTTTGGACTGTACTTGCATTAAAATGGTTTGCTCGAACCTTGGTTCGAGCAAACCAATTTTTGGTTTGTTTGAACCATTAAGTTCACCTGAACCCCAAAAATGAAATCTTTTAACATGGGGTCATTTTTTGCAAGTTTTCCTTCCTCATTCAAATTGTAAAACACTTTTGTGGGTTTACCCACATTGGTATTTTTTCATTCATCATTCTCCATTCATATTTTCTTTTATTTCAAGGTTTAATTACAAACAAGGGGTTTGACCAAGGAAAACCCCTATTCACTAACCCCACAAAATTTTTCCCTCTCCCTTTTCTATGATTTATAGATCTAGGTTGCATTTTCCATAAGGAGAAAGATTGGAGAAAATTTTTCAAGTAATCAAAGTTGTGAAAGTTGTGATCAAGCCTTGGAGAACATTGGAGATCACCTACAACTTGCAAATTAGAGAGTTGGATCCAGAAATCAATCAAGAAAGATAAAAAAGACAAAGAAGAAAAGAATCATATTTTGAAGCTTTGGAAAATCCCAACTAGACTAATTCACCGCATATGGAGAATGAGTCATAGTTCTTAATATTTTTCAAGATTTTGTAGATCTAGATACCCTTTTGAAAGATTTTTGTTCTTGCACATTTTCCCAAAAACTAGACTAATTCACCCATCTTGGAAAATGAGTTTGATTTAGTAGTAAAAATATATTTTCCAAAATTCTAGACCTCCATTCCATCTTCTCTAGATTCCCAGGTGCACAGTTTTTGTTTTATAGTTTTATGTGTTGTTTTATTCAGTTTTCTATGGAATTTAGTGTTAGTTTGCATTCAATTAGGGTTTTGCATTATATCTTGCATTTCATTGGCTTTTCCAAGTTTATGCTTAGTGGTGATCCCATCATTAAATCATATTTAGTTCATAGGATAACCCTATTGCAACATCTCTTTTCCTTTTGCATTGAGATCTCTAGGGTTATCCTTAAGTGGAATAACTTTGAAAGTGGGTACATGATAGCATTTGATCAACCTATCCAACATTTTCATAGGTTCCATTTTGGTGAACCTTCCCTTAGAACATCCTAATTCTAATTTAGAGTGCATTTTCATCCTAGATTTAACTTGCATTAACATTGCATTAGGATTTGCATTGGTTAGCTTGCATTCTAGGGTTTCAAATTTTTTATTCATGAAATATAATTTAGCTTTTTTTTTCATTTAATTTAATTAAAAATTAGTCAAAATATACATTTGCATCTCAGACATAAATGAAAAAACATAAAGAGCATAAAATTCAATTGAAAATTTATAAAAATTTTGAAAAAAATTGATGTAAGAGCATCTAGTGGTGTAAGGGCAATCTTGCATCACCCAAAAACATGCATTGCATTTATATTTCCTTTGGTTATATTTTTGTAGATATCTTTGCATTTCTGGATGCCCTTTTGGTTATTATACAAATCCCCACTTTCAGTTTTGTTGTTCTGCTTTCTCTAGTGAACTTCTCTTAGTAGCAACTTTTAGCATTTGCTGCTATTTTTAGAAACTTTTGGGAATTGAAGGTGTTTTGGAATGAAAGTTAAAAAAAAATTATTTGGGAGGATTTAGAAGAGAAAAATAATAATATTGGAAAAATAATTAGGCAGAAAGCATTCTCAGTTTGAAAGATATTGCAGTTTTAGTCTCCCAGAAAAGCACCTAAAAACCTTCCGAATTGGGTTTGAGGCAAAAAAAAGCCCTGAAATGGCCTAACAACTTGCTGAAATTGGAAAATAAAATTCGTAGCACATTCTTGACTCCGAGACCTTTCCAATGATTCAAACGGTTCGAAAAATGGAGCCCCGGATCAAAAGTTATGGCTCCCGGAAGTTGGTACACTTTCATAAGGGCGCTAATTTTAAGAGGGTGTTTTTAATTTTGAGTTTTAAATTGTAATTCTTGGCACCAAACCTCCAAAAATCATAACTTGAATATTTTTTTTGGATCCTAAGGGAAAAGGGGGCTATTTATGGGGGGAATTCTTCTGATTTTAGTAGCTTTTTGGGGAAAAAGAGTTTGCATGCTACGAAAAGGGGAACTTCTGTAATGTTTGTAGTTTTTGAAACTTTTGTAGCTTGCATGTATCATAGAGCTTGAGGATTTGAGATCCTCTGCATGTAATATTTTCCATTATTGAATAATAATAAAATTACTAATTGTGTGCTTTATTTTTGTGTCTCGAGTTTGCTTCCTCATCAGGTGGTATCAGAGTGAGGTTTTCTTGAGCATGTGAATAGATCGCCGACTGTGAGGTAGTTCACACCAAGACTATGGTTGTGGATTTGAGGTATTCAATATGCCTCCAAGAGTGATACCTCATAGGCATGGTGGTTTTAGAGGTGCTAGAAATGTTGGTGGAAGGGTGCCATTGGTGACCGCGGGTTTTAGAGCCCTCTAGAGACAAATTGCTGTGTTGTAGGAGTAGATGAGAAGAGGGTTGAACTCGAGAAGAAGAGGAGAAAGTGAGGATGAAGAAGAGAGGGAGGATACAGATGTAGAAGAGGAAGAAGTAGCGATTGATCAAGATCAAATGCAGCTGATTAGGGCCATTTCAAAGATCGGAAAGAGACCCAGAATAAAAGTCCTCAGTTATTCTGGAAGTTTGAACCTAGAGGAGTTGATCGACTGGATCAATGAGCTAGAAGAGTATTTTGAGTATGAAGAAGTAGAGGACCCAAATCAGGTTAAGTTTGCAAAAATGAAGATGAAGGGCCATGCCAATATTTGGTGGAAAGAGGTCCAGTTGGAGAGAAATCAAAGAGGAAAAGGAAAGATCAGCAATTGGGATCACATGGTGGAGAAACTGAAGAAACAGTTCACACCAGTGGACTATGAGTTAGATATGTTCAAGAAATTGCAAGGGTTGAAGCAACGAAGTAGATCTGTGAAAGAATAGATGGGAGATTTTCATAAGATGATCATCAGAACGAGGCATGTAGAGGCTAACAAGGAAAAGGTAGCCCATTATCTTAATGGGTTACGACTGAGCATTCAAGAGGAGTTAAGCCTAGTCAGAATGAACACCATTGAGGATGAGTACCAATTTTCCCTAAAATTTGAAGAAAAGATGAACAAAATATTTGATAACAAGCAGAAAGGAAGAGGAGGTCAAAGTGGAAAGGGTGGTGGAAGATCTTCTGGAAGCCGAAATGAGGATGAGAAGAAAAATGGAGATGTGGGTACCAGTTGAGGACAGGGGGGTGATAACTTCTACCATCTGCATGATCAAAACACTAGTGATCAAAGAGGTAGAGGATGAGGTAGATCTAGACAAGGATATAGAAGAGGTGGTTTTAGAGGAACTTGTTTCTAGTGTGGTGAAGAAGGGCATCAAACCTATGAATGTCCACAATACCAAGAAAGGAAAGATAGAAGATCAAATGGTCATGGAAGGGTTGCACATGCAAATGAGGAAGCCCAATCTGAGCATTTAGATGATGCCAAAAGGGGAGAAGCCCTAGTGGTGAGAAGAGCCCTGGTGACTAGAGAGAAGGCGCTAGAATGAAGGAAGAATTTCTTTCATACAAGGTGCAAATGTGAAGGAAAATGTTGTGATGTCATTATTGATAGTGGAAGTACTGATAATCTGGTGTCAGAAGAGATGGTTGCAAAACTAAAGTTGAAGAGGGAAAGACATCCACATATGTATTGGATTGCTTGGTTGCAGAAAGATCACAAAGTTCTAGTCAATGAGTAGTGCCTAGTGAAGTTCAAAATTGGGAGCTATTGTGATGAGGTACTCTGTGATATCATCCCCATGGATGCATGTCACATGTTGTTAGGTAGGTTGTGGCAGTTTGATAGTTGAGCTATACATGATGGTCATGCAAACACTTATTCCCTAATGAAGGATGGAGTCTGCCATAAGCTGAAACCCCTAAAGGAGGACAAACAAAAGGTATGCAGTATTGCTAGGGTTTGTTATGTTGATGGAAGGAAATTTTTAGAAGGCATGAAGCATGAGCATCTGTGTTATGCATTGATTCCTAAAATGGATAAAGAGGATAATGGGAATGTACCATAATTAGTTTCTGGGTTATTGGGTGAGTTTTGGGAGATTGTTTCTAATAATGTGCCTGAGGGTTTACCACTAGTGAGGAAGATCAGCCATCAGATCGACTTGATCCCTAGAGCCAGTTTTCCAAATAAGGTAGCTCACAGAATGATCCCTGTAGAAAATGAAGAGTTGAATAGACAGGTTCAAGAGTTGTTGAGAAAGGGTTTGATTTGAGGGAGTCTAAGACCATGTACAGTACCTACAGTATTAGCACCGAAGAAGGATGGGGAGTGTGGAGAATGTGCACAAACTCCCGAGCCATAAACAAGATAACAATCAAATACTGATTTCCCCTACCCAAGATGGATGACTTGATGGACTATTTGGGTGGAGCATAGTACTTCACAAAGATTGACCTGAAGAGCGGATATCATCAGATCTAGATTCGTGAGGGAGATGAATGGAAGATCACCTTCAAGACCAAAGAGGGCCTGTATGAGTGGTTAGTCGTGCATTTTGGGCTAACCAATGCACCGAGCACATTCATGCGACTTATGAATGAGGTATTGAAATAATTTATGGGAAATTTTGTTATTGTGTACGTAGATGATATTTTGATATTTAGTAAGTCCTTGGGTGAGCATGTGGTGCATATTCGTAAAGTATTTGAAAAGTTGAGAGAAGAGAAATTTTTGATTAATTTGAAGAAGTGTAGTTTTGTGAGGAAGGAGTTAGTGTACTTGGAGTTTGTTGTTTCGGCAGAAGGTCAAAAGATGGACCTAGAAAAGGTGAAGGCTATTATGGAATGGCTTACCCCAAGAACTACTATTGAGGTGAGATCTTTCCATGGTCTAGCCAGTTTTAACAGAAAGTTCATTAGAAACTTTAGTAGTATTTGTGCACCCTTGACTGAAACAATGAGAGGGGATTAAAAACAAGTTCAACTGGAGCACTAGACCAGTGAAGAGTTTTGATTTGTTGAAGTAAAAGGTGATAGAGCAACCAGTTTTAGCCCTCCCAAATTTCAATAAGGTGTTTCAAGTGGATTGTGACGCTAGTGGTTGTGCCATTAGAGCAGTTTTAGCCAAGAAGGTAAGGCCATTGCCTATTCTAGTGAAAAATTAAATGATGCAAAGAGGAAGTACTCTTTATTTGGTCAAGAATTTTATGCAATAGTTCAAGCATTAAAGAAATGGAGACATTATCTATTTCCAAAGGATTTTGTTTTGTTTACTGATCATGAAGCATTACAGTATCTGAATAGTCAAGGAAAATTAAATCAGAGGCATATGAAATGGGTAGAATTTTTGCAAAGCTATACTTTTGTTCTAAAGCATAGGAGTGGGAGGTCAAATAAGGTTGCAAATGCCTTAAGTAGGAGGCATAAATTGTTGAATGAGATGTATATTGAAGTGTTTGGGTTCAATGAACTTAAGACATTGTACCCTAAAGATCCTGATTTTGTAGAAGCTTGGAATGCTTGTAAGGAACCTGTTATAGTTGATAGGATGAAGTGGCTAGATTTCATAATCCAGGATGGCATGTTGTTTAAGGGAAGTCAATTGTGTATCCCAAGGAGTTCCATGAGGGAGAACCTAATAAAGGAGAAGCACAGTGGAGGAATGGCAATACATTTTGGTCGGGATAAGACTATTGCCATTATCGGTGAAAATTACTATTGGCCATAGTGGTCACAGGATATGAGGAAGTTTGTACAGAGTTGCAGAGTGTTTCAGATGCCTAGAGGAGTGAGCCAAAATATAGGGTTGTATCAACCCTTACCTATACTAGTGGGGCCTTGGGAAGATATAAGTATGGATTTTGTTCTTGGTCTGCCAAGGACAGAGAGAGGGAACGATTCAGTGTTTGTGGTAGTTGATAGATTCTCAAAGATGGAACATTTCATTCCGTGTGAGAAGACCCATGATGTAGTCCACATCGCTAAATTTTTCTTTAGAGAGGTGGTGAGGCTACATGGTTTTCCAAAGAGTATAGTCTCAGATTGTGATACCAGGTTTGTGGGATACTTTTGGAGGACCTTGTGGAAGAAGTTGAAGACAGAGTTGAAGTTCAGTTCTGCACACCATCCATGGGCTAATGGGAAGACTGAGGTTGTGAATAGAAGTCTGGGTAACCTAATGAGGTGCTTGGTAGGAGATAGACCCAAGGGATGGGACTTGATCTTACTCCAGGCAAAATTTTCTTACAATAATTCTATCAATAGAAGCACTGGTAGATCACCATTCTAGATTGTGTATGGAGGTAGTCCTAGGACCTCTCCAAAATTGAGGAAGATGGACCAAGAGAAGAAGATTAGTCCTGAATTCGAAGACTTTGTACAACACATCAAGATTGTACATGAGGAGGTAAGAGAACATATCAATAAAATGAATATGTTGTATAAGGCAAAGGCCGATCAAAAGAGGAGGAATAAGGAGTTTCAGGTAGGTGATGAAGTGATGGTCCACTTAAGGATGAAAATGTTTCCAGTAGGAACCTATAACAAATTAAAGATGAAGAAGTTTGGTCCTTGTAAAATTTTGAAGAGGCATGATTCAGGGAACACATATGAGGTAGAGTTGTCGAATGGAGTGAAAATTTCCCCTTTGTTCAACATTTTAGATTTGACAGAGTATTATGAAGGTGACACAGAAGAAGTACCAACCATGGAACAATGTGGCATTCCAACATCTACTTCAAAGAAAGAGGAGATTGAAGCAATCCTAGATAGTCGTGTGGCAAGGAGTACCAAAAATAGATAATATGAAGAATATTTGGTGAAGTGGAGAGAATGGTGTATGGAAGACTCATTCTGGCTATCTAAGATGGAAGTTTACCATTTGGCTTTTCCTCAACCATCTGAGATGTGACGGGGTCACTTCTCAAATTACCCTGGGTGTCTGATGTAGGAGCATCTAGTAAAAACATGCATTTCATTTATATTTTTTTTGGTTATATTTTTTTAGATATATTTTCATTTATGGATACCCTTTTCATCATTATGTAAATCCCCACTTTTAGTTTTGTTGTTCTGCTTTCTTTAGTGAACTTCTATTTTTAGTAGCTTTTAGCATTTGTTGCTATTTTTAGAAACTTTTGGGAATTGAAGGTGTTTTGGAATGAAATTTGAATGAAAATTATTTGGGAGGATTTAGAACATAAAAATAAGAATATTGACAAAAGAATCAGACGGAGAGCATTCTTGGTTTGAAAGATATTGCAGTTTTAGTCTCCCAGAAAAGTAGTTGAAAACCTTCCAGATTGGGTTTGAGGCACTAAACATCACTAAAACAGCTCGAAAAACTTTCCAAAATCGGTGAATAAAATTTCTAGCACTTTCTTGACTCCGATACCTTTCCAATAGTTCAAACGGTTCGAAAACCAGAGTCCCGGATCAAAAGTTATGGCTCCCAGAAGTTGGTACACTTTCATAAGGGCGCTGATTTTCAAAGGGTGTTTTTAATTTTGAGTTTCAAATTGTAATTATTGGTGCCAAAATTCCAAAACTCATAACTTGAATATTGTTTTTGACTCCTAAGGGAAAAGGGGGCTATTTATGGGGGGAATTCTTATGATTTTAGTAGCTTTTTGGAGAAAAAGAGTTCGCATGCTGCGAAAAGGGGAACTTTTGTAATGTTTGTAGTTTTTGAAACTTTTGTAGCTTGCATGTATCATAGAGCTTGAGGATTTGGGATCCTCTGCATGTAATATTTTCCATTATTTAATAATAATAAAATTACTAATTGTGTGCTTTATTTTTGTGTCTCAGGTTTTCTCCCTCGTCAAAAATCATCACTGGGAGTCATTCACCACCCTGGGTGACTTGGTCCCTCTACACACACTGCACTACTTTTTCTGACATTTATAGTTCAATTCCTAAGTTCTTGTTTTCAGTTAGTTCCTTTCAATTTTAGCTTACATATTTTCTATTTCATCCAATTCATTTCATCTAGTTTCAATTACTTCATTTTTTCCATTGCTTAAATTGATAATTGCATTTCATTTCAACTTGCTGAATAGTTTAAAATCTACAATTTGCATCATGGATATGTGCTTTAGCAAACTTTGGATTTCATTAAAGTCCTTAGTGGATGTGTCAAGTTGTGCTTTTGGAAATGACCCTAATGAAATTGAACTCACTTATTCTCCTTCAACTCCTAATGCATGTCCTCCTTGTGATGTTGACATCATTGGAGAAGACGATGACAACATGAATAAGTTCCTAAACGATTGTATTAATAACCTTGAAGCTAATGCATCCTTTTATCCATCCATGACACAACCAAGTCACCCTATGATACCACCTCTTGAGATGTTTGGTTACTTACATCCTAAAACAAAATTTGAACCTAAGTTCCCTACAATAGGTGAACCTAGTTCCTCTAAGCAAGCAAATACCCCAATCATTTTATGATAACAAAGTAAAAAACACTCCAATCAATCTAGAAGAAATATATAGAAAATCATTCATAATATTGAGCAAACAAGGATGTGATACAACAAGTGAACATAACATTCATTAAGTCCTAGAGAAAATATCAACCAATGAAAACACAAAAGCGTTAAGACATTAAGATCCCCCTCACAACATAAGACCTTCTAGAGAATATCTAAGGCTTCGTAGTGATATTCTGATGATCTTAGATCATCCTCCTGATATGAATTCCCTTTTACCTAACAAAAAACCAATCGATCATAACAATGACAAGGATGATAGAATCACCTTAGATCCTCATCCTCCATGTTCAATTCGAGTAGTTGGTGAATCAAGTAAACACAAAATATCTTATAAATTACAAAAACTACAACCCCCTCATCTACCACTTGAAAGTGAGGAAATTACAAATACTTCTAAACAAGGAACTAATCACATTACCACAAGAAAAAATAGACTAGTGATATATCCTAAAGATGTGAAAGTTCTACATTGTTGATACCATAAAACTCTTGGACACAATATCGATTAGTGTCTTGCATTCAAGTTAGTATTGAAAAACTTTCACTTCGATGGTAATGATTGTCATCAAGTGGTTGCATAGCATAATATTTCTCCACCCCTTGTCATGTAATAGTTGTACAATATTCTATTTTCACTATTACATGACTCTTTCCATCACCTACCTCAAGATCATTCTTTTCTTACACTCAGTGGGGGAAAGAATTAGATATCCATGTCTTAGTATTCCATTTTCCATTGTCCCTTAGGCTCATTTTCCATCTTTTTATTATTCATACTGAGACTGGGAGGCAAATGACCTACTCATAGGTTGAATCGCTTGTGCCTTACTAGTCTTTTGCATTATTTATTTCTTTTTCATTTTATTTTGTGTGATTGCATACATGCGTAATGTGATCCCTAGTGACATTCTATTTGATGTTCTCTCTCTTTGTGGCATTCCTCTATTTGTACCTTCATCATCTCTATGTCGTAAATCTTTTATCTTATCTCTTTTTCCTTTGTATTTTGTTTACCTTTTAGGGATGACACAAGGCATCAAGAAATTCATGTCTCTTCCATGTGAACCCAAAAGGCATTTTCCTTTTCTTTTTCTTTATCTCTTTTTCATTTGTCTTATGTTTTCCTTTTTGGGATGATGCAAGGCATTGAGACATTCATGTCTCTTCCATGTGAACACAAAAGACCTTTTCATTTTCATTTTCTTTATCTCTTTTTCATTTGTCTTGTGTTTTCCTTTTGGGGATGGTGCAAGGCATCGAGACATTCATGTGTCTTCCATGTTGACCTGAAAGGATTTTTCTTTTTTTTCACTCTATTTGTGTCATTCTTCTAGTTCTATGTGTATTTGGGGAATGATGATAGTTCTAAGATCTCTAAAAAATATTGCAACAAGAACATACTAACTCCAAATCCATAGATCCCTTATGTGTTTGGTGTTTCTCATTTTAGGGGAAACCCCTCTCTTTTTCTTTTTCTCTTACATGATGTAGCTTTACTTGGAAACATATGACTTGGAAAAGGGCTCTTCAAGCTAGCTTTCATGCCTTCCTTTTCTATTTGCATTTATCATTTTCTAGTTTAAAGTAATTGCTCATAATATGGTTTTAGCAATCTCTTTAAAGTGGAGGCATACATTGGCATTATTCTTTTACATTTTTTTTCATGGTTCATTGTGCAATTTTCTTACTTCATACGACATGTTTGACGCTTGGTGGATGTCATTGGGTATGATGTCCTTCAGGAGAGTGATCTCTCATAGAATATCACATTCATCTTAGTGGCTTGATGTGACACATTGCATCCCTTAAGTTGTGAATCTTCTATTCTTTGATTGGTCCTCTCTTGGAGACATTAGGAACAATGTTCCCAAAGTTAAGACCTCTAATGAACTAAGAAAGACTCCTTTGAACATTTTCTATTTAGCTTTTTTCATTTTTCATTATATGGCCACCTTGCATAAAACAACTTGCATTCCTGTGGAACCATCTTGTTTGTTCATAAGCTCCAAGCATACAATTTTTTTCTTATCTCGTGAAGCTCAAATATTCTTTTTGTGTGGCACCTTATTAAAGTTATCAAGAGGTATAACTTTGGTATGGTTTGAGTGGGAAACCCAACCGAGGCATGAATTTCCCTATATCCACTTGTGTGTGTGTGAGTGTGAGTGCATATTAGCCATGGGTGTATGTTTCTCACCATTTTGGACTTCTCACCCAATGAAAAGCCTAGAGTTTCATTGCCTTAGAGTGAGTATGCATTGTTTTTAGAAAAACAACCTAGATCCGATCCACATCATGATGGACAAACGGTCGAAGCCTGATCCGACTCTCTTTTAGTCTTTGACAATTCATGCTTGTGTCTTTTTGTTGTTCTTTATATCATTTTCATGAGTGTTCTTTTGTGCCTATGTTTGTTTGTCATGGGATCTTCATCCTAGGGGCTTGATCACCCCTCTTTTTTCATCATCTCATCTTATTGGCATTGGTACATTGGACCCCTCTTGATCCATGTTCATCTAATTTAGTGTGACTTTGAAGCAAGTTCATCCTCTCACTAAAGTGGGGGCTAGATGGAGTCATTTAAAAAGTAATCCTTCTACTTTTTCTGGCTTTGGGCCCTCCTTGTGATTTTGGGCTTAATGTTGCCTTGATTTAGTGTTGTAATGTGGATAACACATTCACATTAATTCCTACACCCTTATGAACTAATGTATTTTAATGGTACCTTGCTTAAATCTTGTGAAGTGTTGTAAATCACTTTCACACTTTTCTAAGGTCTTATTAACTAATTACAGGGCATGTGCAAGATCATGATGGGCCAAAAAGTGATGATATGATGGGTATGTGTAGGGTATGTGGCTAATGACTTTCTTTTAACAAAAAAATGATGAAATGAAAAGGGTTTTTAATGGATATTCTCCGATTTCCACCAGTGTAAATTATGCTTTACTTTGAATTTAATAAATAATTATTATTCATTTTCTATTTGAATTATGACTAAAGTCTTGATTGATAGGCTGATTGAAAAACATTTATAGCTCTCAAACAGAATCACTTTTTTTGAATCTAAAACATGTGTCACATTCTATGCTTTGCATACTATAGGATTAAAAAAATGAATTTCATGAAGTTTTGACCAAGTTAAGGTGGTCAAACATATGAGTTTTTAATATTTTTTAAAAGTTGTAATAACAATTCATAATTAATTATTTACTTAAAAAAATTACAAAAAAATATGCATCACATCCAAACATGAGTCCTCTACTTATATCTAAAATATTATAAAAAATATTATCATTTTATTATGGTTAGGGTGGTCAGACAGACACCTACTTTTTATTTTTTCACTGAAATTGAAGTACTACTACATTGAAATTTCAAATTTTCACCAAATAATTTTTTTTTAAAAATAAACCTAGTAGTTTAGAAAATTGTATTCAATTTGCTACAAATTCTATTCTAACATATTTTTGAAATAATATAGATAACTTATTCGAATTTTTACATCAAGTTGCCTAACTCTGATTTTTTTGAATATTTCACCACTTAAGGGCCTTTTTTTCCATGATGATCTTGCACATACTCTACACATAATAAACCTCTTTTTAACCTTAATTGTTCCTTATTTGAGTGTTGTAAGGTGTTGTAACAAACTTTCACATTCTTCTAGGATTTTCATTAATAATTGGGGTTTATTATGGTTTAATTGGCCTTAATTTACATCCACAACCCTCATTTATTGCATCTTTTTTAGGATAATCCTGACACCAATCATTGACCAATCATAATTCAGGTGTTTTTGGCATGCGTGGCCTAGATTTGGTGATATGGAGCTCATTTTCCACCTTGGGTGAATGGGTCCCACCTAGATCTTTTGACCCCAAACCAGTTTTCACACATTTCAAAGCACTTTTGGTTTTTGATTCCATACATTAGGTCTAATGGTACTCATTTTCCGCCTTGGGTAAATGAGTCTTTTGCGGCCCAAAATCAAATTTAATTCAAATTTTTGGTAGTGTTTTATTCTCCTAGATCTAATGTCAACTTGTAGTGTTGTAGTTTCAGGACCTCTTGCATAATTGAGTATAAATACAAGGTTTTTTCACTCATATTCACACCTAGCATTCAAGAGAGTTCACAAGAGCATTCAAAAGAATTCAAGGGAAGATTATCAAGCATTTTAGATTAGCATTCAAGTGTCAATCATCATGTCAAATATTTCATCCATCATGTTTGTTATTGTGCTAAAAATTGTGATGTAGGATTTATGATTCAAGCAAGTGTTTCAAGCAAGATTCAAGAACCACATCCATTGTAGCCATTTCAAGCATACTTGCAGCACCTTATTGCTAGACTATAGTGAGTTGCAACATTGCTATTTTTTCATTCATCATTCTCCATTCATATTTTATTTCATTTCAAGGTTTAATTACCAACAAGGGGTTTGACCAAAGAAAACCCCTATTCACAAACCCCACAATAATTTTCCCTCTCGTCTATGTGTGATTTGCATCCCTAGGTTACATATTCCATAAGGAGCAAGATTGGAGAAAAGTCATCAAGTAATAAAAGTTGTCAAAGTTTTCATTAGGCCTTGGAGAACATTGGAGATCACCTACAGGTTGCAAATCAGAGAGTTGGATTTGGAAATCAATTAGAAAGGAAAGAGAAAAAAAAGAAGAGTAGAATCAACTTTTGAAGCTTCAAAAAATCCCACCTAGACTAATTCACCACTTTTAGCGAATGAGTCCTAGTTCTTGTGAAATTCTTCAGGATTTTTTATATTTGGATACCATTTTGGTAGATTTATGTTCCTGCACATTTTCCCAGAAACTGGATTGATTCATTGAGCTTGGAAAATGAGTCCCACAACCAAAAAATAATTTTTCTAGAGTTTTAGACCTCCATTCTGTCTTCTTTGGATTCCCAGGTGCACACTTTTTGTTTAATAGTTTTTTGTGTTGTTTTATTCACCTTTCTAGTTGATTTAGTGTTAGTTTGCATTCAATTAGGGTTTTGCATTATATCTTGCATTTCATTGTCTTTTCCAAGTTTACACTTGGTGGTGAACCCCTCATTAGATCATATTTAGTTCCCAAGACCACCCTATTGCAAGATCTCTTTCCCTTTTGCATTGAGATCTCTAGGGTTATCCTTGAGTGGAATATCTTTGAAAGTGTGTACGATAGCACTTGATCAACCTATCCACCATTTTCATAGGTTCTAGTGAGCAATGTTTGTTAAAATTTAAGATAGGTACATATCATGAGGAAGTATTGCATCGTGTTAAAGGATATATGACATTTACTTTTGGGAATCTTGGATATGGTAGTATGAGAATAAATTCATACATTTGTATAAAGGGAATAATATGCTATGACGAAGGAAAAAAACTTAAACAAGTATGTGGTAATGCTAGGATTTATTTAGTAGATGGTAAAAAAATTTGAGACATGAGAGGAATGCTTTATATTGGTTCGTAGAGTAAATCCTAGTATAGGTGAAGGAGAGGCACTATAAAAAATGAAATTTTAGAATTTTCTAAAAAATTTAGTGACTAATTTTAAACATGTCAAATAAATTTCCATGAATAAGAAGTATAAGGTAGCATATATATTTGATATTGGGAGAAATTTTACCAAATAAAGTTGTACATATAATGATGGTAGTGGATAATAAAGAGTTGAAAAACTAATAGTGTAGGAAACTCTTACATAAATCCTTCTTATTAGTAATATATAATCAATCACTTTTTTTGGAAAATTAGGAAAACAAACTATTGTCTAGATGAAAATACTTAGAGAACATTTAATTCCATGCAAAATATGTGTAGTAATAACACCAAAATTAATAAGTTTCTAAGGATGAATGATTTCATAAACTATGAATTTGAAAAGTAGTTATCACTAGATCATAATGAAGGGAGGGAGAGAGGGATGGGGGGAGATGAGGGGAGGGATAGAGGGATGGAGAGAAAGAGGGAAGGATGGAGACAAAGAGAGGTAGGGTGGGAGGGACAGAGGGAGGGAGAGAAATATGGAAGGAGGGAGATAAGGAGTGGTGGAGTGGAAGGGATAGTGGGAGGGAGAGAAAGCGGGAAGGATAGAGAAATGAGAGTGGGAGGCTATGAGGGATAGGTATAGAGAGATTTAGGGAGGAAGGGGTATGTGGAGAAAGGTTGTGTGTGTGAGGGGGAGAGGGAAGGGGGGAGGTAGGAAGTGGTAGGGTGGGATGGATGGAGGGAGATAGGGGGAGGTAGGGTGCGAGGGATGGAGGGAGGGTAGGTGGAGAGAGGTTATGTGTGTATGTGAGGGACAGAGGGAGGGAGAGATGGGGAAGGAGGGATATAGGAAGTGGTAGTGTGGGAGGAATATAGGGAAGGATAAAAAGAGAGAATGATGGATATATAGAGAGTTATGGAGGGAGGGAGGGTAGGTGGAGAGAGTTTGTGTGTGTGTGAGGGAGAGAGTGAGGGAGATAGAAGGGTGGATGGATATAGGGAGTTATAGGGTGGGAGGGATGGAAAAAGGGAGAGAAAGAGGGAAGGAGGAAAATAGAGAGAGGTAGGGTAGGAGAGGTAGATATAGAGAAATTTAGGGAGAGAGAGAGAGAGAGAGAGAGAGAGAGAGAGAGAGAGAGAGAGGAGAGATGGAGGGAGAAAGGGGAGAGAGAGAGAGAGAGACAGAGAGAGAGAGAGAGAGAGAGAGAGGAAGTGGTAGGGTGGGAGGGATAGAAGGACCCAAAATGGACTTAGTAGGAGGGGGAGATGTGATGGTTGATTGTGGGACATAGGGATAAAAAATGGATTTATAGGATGGAGGAAGGATAGGGATAGTATTTTTTGGTTAGTATGATGGAGGGGGATGGTGACAAATAGTTTGGGGGAATGATGGGAAACACCTATTGTGGTTGTGGGAGAATTTCTAATAGATTTCACAAAGATTGTACCAACATATTTGGATTGTGAGCCTTTAGAGATATAGTCAAGACCTTGTGATTATAGATTTATATGATTTGGATGTGCCCCAATATACTTTGTTCATGTACGCCCAAGCCTTTACCTTGGTAGTTCATCTTCTTGAGAATTTGGTTTAAAATAAGATTTTAATTATTTTTAAAGAAAGCTACAAGTTCATTGTTAGGTTGATCAAGATAGATGATTAAATTATACGAAGGGAGGTATGTGCAGGACCATCATGGAAAAAATAGGCCCTTAAGTGGGGATAAAATTTAGAAAAATCAGAGTTAGGAAACTTGACGTAAATATTTGAATAAGTTATCTATATTATTTAAAAAATATGTAATATTAGAATCTCTAGTAAATTGAATGTAGTTTCTAAACTACTAGGCTTATTTAGAAAAGAAAAAATCTATTTGGTGAAAATTTGAAATTTCAATACAGTAGCACTTAAATTTTAAGGAAAAAATAAGAAGTAGGTGTATATCTGACCACCCTAACCACAATAAAATGATAATATTTTTTTATAATATTTAAGATATAAGTAGAAGACTCATGTCCCGATGTGATGAATATTTTTTTGTAATTTTTTTCCAAGTAAATAATTAATTATGAATTTTTTATTACAACTTTTTAAAAATATAAAAACTCGTATGTCGACCACCTTAACTTGGTCAAAACTTCATGATTTTTTTTTTAATTCTTATAGTATGCAAAGCATAGAATGTGATGCATGTTTTAGATTCAAAAAATGTGATACCATTTGAAAGATATAGATGTTTTTCAATCAACCTATCAATCAAAACTTTAGTCGTAATTCAAATAGAAAATGAATAATAATTATGTATTAAATTCAAAGTAAAGCATAATTTATATTGGTGGAAAATTGAGAATCTCTTTTAAAAACCCTTTTTATTTCATCATTTTTAGGTTAAAAAAGTCGTCTGCCACATACCTTACACATACCCATCATATCACCACTTTTTGGCCCATCATGATCCTACACATACCCAGGGAAAAGTAAGTAAAAGTGTACTATTGTCTTTTCATGGAATTTTCTTGAAGAAAAAATTCTTGGCCTTTTTTTGGTGGATGTAATCCTCCTCTCCAAATATACAAAAATAAAATGTTACACACAACTCCATGAGGCCAATATTTTATAAAAAAATATTAGTAGGGATTTTATAGGGTATCCTTCATAGTACAATATTCACACTACACATGTTGCTTCATGTAAGAAACTGCTCAATGTCAACAATCTATATTTTTTCATTATGTAAAGTTGCATTACTAATGTTTTAAAAATGAAGCCTCTTAAGATCTTATCAATGCTTGAGGAGGAAGCAAACTATACTAGAATGTATGAAATGAAAGGAATCTACTCTAAAAATGCTTCAAAAGTAGCAGGCCAAAGTGGATACAATAGATAATGTATTGACTAAAGAGATTCTTCCTACTCTCGATAATTTGATGAAAGAGCATGTGCACTATGTGCAATGGGAAAATAGAAATGCATAAATGTAGGAAAGAGGTACTAGAATGCATGAAATAAAAATTGAATCTTCTCTAATAAACTTGAAAAAAAGAAGACCAAAGTGAATGAGATAGATAATGTATTGACTGAAGAGTTTCTCCCCACTCTTGAGAAGTTGAGCAAGGTGCATTTGTTATATGTGCAATGGGAAAATGGAAATTAAAAAATAGATAAAGTCAAGAGGTTTTGTATTGCGTGTGAATTTATGCAAGAAAATAAAGTGAGAGATGATGCTACAAGTGAAGTTGAACAAATTAAGTCAAAGATTCTTGAAATTAATAATTTATTTGAATAAATAGAATTATAAATAGATAATAAGGAAAAGGAAAAGGGTATGTGTAGGATCATGATGGGCCAACAAGTGGCAATATTATGGGTATTGATAGGGTATGTGACTGATGACTTTTTTTTACCCAAAATTGATGAAACGAAAAGGGTTTTTAGAGGAGATTCTCAGCTTTCCACCAATATAAATTATGCTTTAATTTGAGTTTAATAAATAATTATTATTCATTTTCTGTTTTAATTATGACTAAAGTCCTAATCGATAGGCTGATTGAAAAAAATCTTTCAAATGCTATCACATTTGTTTACTCTGAAACATGCATCACATTATATGCTTCACATACTATAGGATTAAAAAAAGAAAAATTAATTTCATGAAGTTTAGACCAAGTTGAGGTGGTCAGACATACGAGTTTTTTATATTTTTAAAAAGTTGTAATAAAAAATTCATAATTAATTATTTACTTGGAAAAAAATTACAAAAATATATGCATCACATATGGACACAAGTCCTCTACTTATATATAAAATATTATAAAAAAATACTATCATTTTATTATGGTTAGGGTAGTCAGACATACACCTACTTCTTATTTTTTCTTAAATTTAAGTACTACTGCATTGAAATTTCAAATTTTCACCAAATAGATTTTATTTATTTTAAATAAACCTAGTATTTTAGAAACTACATTGAATTTTTTACAGATTCTATTCTTACATATTTTTGAAATAATATAGATAACTTATTCAAAATTTTATGTCAAGTTGCCTAACACTGATTTTTCTAATTTTTTTACCACTTAAGGGCCTAGTTTTTCCATGATGATCCTGTACATACCCAAAAATCAAATCTAAGTGTAGAAAAAGAGAGTCAATTACATGGTTACATGAAATTATTATTTAAAAAGGTAGATAAGACTTGTAAAAAAATTGTTAAAAGAAAAAAATTGTTTCTCTAATCATAAAGACACTCTCAAAGATAAGAAAAAAGTGGCTACAAAGCTACATAAAAGTATTCAACACATTGAAAAATCTATCCAGGAAAGGGATATTGTAGTCCTAAGGGTTGATGAGGGAGCAATTAATCTAAAGCTTCAATTAAAAGATATGAAAAATAAGTTACAAGATAATTATAAGGAATAATAGGGGGTGTTAAGGGGTAAGAGTAGTGGGGTTGAGGAAAAATATGTCAATGGTCAGTTCTTATAAATGAAAAATAAATAGTTGAAAGTGTTGAAACTATAGAGAAACAAAGAAAAAGATTAAAATTAGCCACTTAGAAGAGGAAGTAAAAGATTATATCATCAAAAGAAAATGGCCTTACTGTTGTTTGGAT
Source organism: Sequoia sempervirens (assembly GCA_007258455.2). Classification (NCBI taxonomy): domain Eukaryota; kingdom Viridiplantae; phylum Streptophyta; class Pinopsida; order Cupressales; family Cupressaceae; genus Sequoia; species Sequoia sempervirens. Next base: position 34,671,088 of record VDFB02274714.1, on the reverse strand, counting down.
AGTGTTGCAATCTAAAATATAGGAAGTTGAGAAAATAAAGACAACAACGGAAGGTGTTTCTTATGAAGAAGGGAACATGAAGACATTAGAAAAATAGTATTTGCGAGAATCTATGGTAGTCCAAAAGTTGAAGGTTGATAACAGGAACCTCAATGGTCAATTAGGAAATGTTCAATTTACCTATAATGATCTTGTAAAGCATTTTGATTTATTGAAATTCAAAGTTTTTGCACAACTTATTAAACTTTGTACTACATTAATGGTAAATTTTGAAGGTGTCTTTCATGAAACTCGTGTTGTGTAAACGAAAAAAGGTCTTAACTACATTATTACTATTTTCTAAAATTGGAGGTTAGAATTCACAGGGTGTTATGAAACCTGCAACCCAAATACTATTGTAAAACCCTCTACATGTAACAACCCAATTGGTTAGTCACCCCTCGAGTTAATTTTGTTAGTTTCATGTATCCCCCACTTGAAACTCCTCCCTGAGCTCTCCACCTTTGAGCTTTGAACAAACACAATGAAATAATTTAGAACCCACTGTGTTTTCTAACCTGATATATTTTGTGTATTTATTTTTAAATCATTTGAAGAAATTGAAATGTACTTTTCTCTCTAACTAACAGTTGTGATAAATTTTGAAGGTAAATTTCATTACATTACTATTGTGTGAATAAAAAAAGGTTTTGATACAGGAGCATCTAGTGGTGAGGGCAATCTTGCACCACCCAAAAATATGTTTTCCATTTGTGTCCCTACTGTTTGCTTTTTGTAGATGTTTTTGCATTTCTGGATACTCTTTTCATCGAATAAGAGTTTCCAACTTTTAGAACTACTTTTATGCTTTTTCTGCTCAACTACTATTTTTAGCAAGTGGGAATTTTAAGGCATGGGAAGACGAAAATTTATGGGAAGGTTCATGAGGGAAAAATAAGCACTTTGGAGAAAGAATCAGGTCAAGATCATTCATGGTTTGAAAGTTATTCAAGTTCCAATTTCTCCTTTTTGCTCTTAAAAACCTTCCGAGTCTAGTTTGAGGCACTAAATGGTCTCAGATGGGCCCATAAACCATCATAATTGGTGGAGCGGATTCTTAGTGTGTTCTTTTCTCTGAGACCTTTACGATGGTGCAAACAGTTCAAAAAACGAAGTCCCGGATCAAAAGTTATGGCTTCCAAAAGTTGGTGAATTTTTGGAAAATTGCCAATTTTCGAGTTAGGACTCAGTTTTGAAATTTCAAATTGTACTTTTGGCGCCAAACCACCAAAAATCTTATCTAGAATGTTGTTTTTGGCTCCAAATGGAAAAGGGGTTATTTATGGGCAATTTTTTGATTTTTGGGGAACTCTTTGGGGAAAGAGTTAGCATACTACGAAAAGGGGGATTTTCTTTAACTCTAGAATTTTTTTGAAACTTCTGTAATTTTGCATGTATCACAGAGCTCGAGCATTTGTGATCCTTTGCATACAAATATTTCCATATTTTAATAGAAAATAGTATTCTCTATTTTGTGAGTGTATTTCTGTGTTTCAGGTTTGCTCCCTTGTCAGGTGGTATCAGAGTGGGTTTTCTTGAGCGTGTGGATAGATTGTCGATCGTGAGGTAGTTCATACCAGGACCATGGTTGTGGGTTCAAGGTATTCAAGATGCCTCCAAGAGTTATCCCTGGTAGGCGCAGTGGTGCCAGAGGTGGAAGAAACGTTGGTGGAAGAGATCCATTGGCAGCAGAGGGTTTCAAAGCCCTCCAGACACAAATCAATGCATTGCAGGAACAAATGAGAAGAGGGTTAAACCCAAGAAGGAGAGGAGAAAGTGAGGATGAAGAAGAGGTGGAAGATTCAAACATAGAAGAGGAAGAAGAAGCTATTGATCAAGATCAAATGCAACTGATTAGGGCCATTTCGAAGATCGAAAAAAGACCCAGAATAGAAGTCCCTAGTTATTTCGGAAGTTTGAACCTAGAAGAGTTGATCGACTTGATCAACGAGCTAGAAGAATATTGAGTATGAAGAAGTAGAGGTCCCAGATTAGGTTAAGTTTGCAAAAACAAAGCTAAAGGGCCATGCTAATATTTGGTGGAAAGTGGTCCAGTTGGAGAGGAATCAAAGAGGAAAAGGAAAGATCAGTGGTTGGGATCGCATGGTGGAGAAATTGAAGAAGCAATTCATACCAGTGGACTATGAGTTAGATTTGATGAATAAATTGTAAGGGTTGAAGCAAGGAAGTAGATCTGTGAAAGAATACACAGAATATTTTCACAAGACGATCATCAGAACAGGCCATGTAGAGGCCAACAAGGAGAAGGTAGTTCGTTATCTTAATGGGTTACGACCGAGCATTCAAGATGAATTAAGTCTAGTCAAAATGACCACCATTGAGGATGCATACTAGTTTTCTCTGAAAGTTGAGGAGAAGCTGAAAAAAAGATTTGACAACAAGCAAAAAGGACAAGGAGGACAAATCAGAAGGGGTAGTGGAAGATCTTCTGGAAGCTGAAATGAGGATGAATGGAAAAATGAAGATGTGGGTGCCAGCCGAAGCTAGAGGAATGATAACTTCTACCGCCCTTGTGATAAAAACAGTGGTGATCAAAGAGGTAGAGGACGAGGAAGATCTGGTCCAGGAGCCAGAAGAGGTGGTTTCAAAGGAACTTGTTTCCATTGTGCTGAAGAAGGGAATTGAGCCTATGAATGTCCACAACACCAAGGAAGGACATATAGAAGGCGGGAAGGTCATGGAAGAGTTACACATGCAAATGAGGAAACTCAATCCAAGCATTCAAATGATGTAGAAAGGGGAGAAGCCCTAGTGGTTAGAAGAGCCCTGGTGACTGAAGAGAAGGAGCTAGAATAGAGGAAGAATTTATTCCACACAAGGTGCAAGTGTGAAGATAAATGTTGTGATGTCATTATTGATGGTGAGAGCACTGATAATCTGGTGTCAGAAGGGATGGTTACGAAGTTGAAGCTGAAAAGGGAAAGGCATCCACATCTATATTGGATTGCCTGGTTGCAGAAAGACCACAAAGTCTTGGTCAATGAGCAATGCTTGGTGAAGTTCAAGATCAGAAGCTATCATGATGAGGTACTATGTGATATCATCCCCATGGATGAATTTCACATGTTGTTGGGGAGGCCATGGAAGTTTGATAGGTGAGCTATACATGACGGCCATGCAAACACTTATTTCCTAATGAAGGATGGAGTCTGCCATAAGCTGAAACCCCTGAAGAAGGATGAAGAAAAGGTATGCAGTAGTGCTAGAATTTGTTTTGTTGATGGAAGGAAATTTTTAGAAGGCATGAAGCATGAGCATATGTGCTATGCATTAATTCCTAGAATGGATAAGGGGGATAGTGAGAAGGTGCCAGTAGAAGTTTTTGGACTATTGGATGAGTTTTAGGAGATTATTTCTGATAACGTACCTAAGGGTTTACCACCAATGAGGAAGATCAGTCATCAGATTGACTTGATCCATGGAGCCAGTTTGCCAAATAAGGCAGCTCATAGAATGACTCCTGCAGAAAATGAGGAGTTGAATAGACAAGTTCAGGAGTTGTTGAGAAAGGGTTTGATTCGAGAGAGTTTGAGCCCATGTGCAGTACCTGCAGTATTAGCACTGAAGAAGGATGGGGAGTGGAGAATGTGTATAGACTCCTGGGCCATAAATAAGATAACAATCAAGTATAGATTTCCCTTGTGAAGGATGGATGACCTGATGGATTGTTTGAGTGGAGCTCAGTACTTAAAAAAGATAGATTTGAAAAGTGGATATCACCAGATCCAGATTTGAGGGGATGATGAGTGGAAGACTGCCTTCAATACCAAGGAGGGCATGTACGAATGGTTAGTCATGCCTTTTGGGCTAACCAATGCACCGAGCACATTCATGCGGCTCATGAATAAGGTACTGAAAGAGTTTCTGGGAATTTTTGTCATTGTATATTTAGATGATATTTTGATTTTTAGTAAGAACTTGGATGAGCATTTAATGCATATTCTTAAGTTTTTTGAGAAGTCGAGAGAGGAGAAACTGTTGATAAATTTGAAAAAGTGTAGCTTTGTTAAAAATGAATTAGTGTACTTGGGGTTTATTGTCTCAGCAGAGGGTCTGAAGATGGACCTAGAGAAGGTGAAGGCTATTTTGGAATGGCCTACCCCAAGAAATGCTACTGAGGTGAGATCTTTCCATGGTTTGGCTAGTTTTTATAGAAAGTTTCATTAGAAACTTTAGTAGTATTTGTGCACCCTTGACTGAAACAATGAGTGGGGATAGAAAAGAGTTCAAGTGGAGCACTAGAGTAGTGAAGAGTTTTGATCTGTTGAAGCAGAAGGTGACAGAGTAACTAGTTTTAGCCCTCCCAGATTTCAATAAGGTGTTTCAGGTGGATTGTGATGCCAGTGGTTGTGCCATTGGAGCAGTGATGAGCCAAGAAGGTAAGCCCATTGCCTATTTCAGTGAAAAGTTAAATGATGCAAAGATAAAGTATTCTGTCTATGAGCAAAAAATTTCTGCAATAGTTCAAGCACTAAAAAAATGGAGACATTATCCATTGCCAAAGGAGTTTGTTTTTTTTACTAATCATCAAGCATTATAGTACCTAAGTAGTCAAGGAAAATTAAACTAGAGGGATATGAAATGGGTAGAATTTTTGCAGAATTATACCTTTGTTTTAAAGCATAAGAATGGCAAGTCAAATAGGGTTGCAGATGCCTTAAGTAGGAGGCAGACATTTTTGACAGAGATGTAGATTGAAGTGGTTGTGTTCAATGAACTCAAGAGGTTGTATCTTGAAGATCCTGATTTTGCAGAAGCTTGGAAAGTTTGCAATGAGCCTATTACAGTTGACATAATGAAGTGGCTAAATTTCATAATCTAGGATGGCATGTTGTTTAAGGGAAGCCAAATGTGTATTCCAAGGAGTTCAATGAGGGAGAACCTGATAAAGGAGAAGCACAGTGGAGGAATGGCAGGAGGGTAAAAGCACAAAACTGTGTCACACTTTCAGCCAACTTATCAGCACAACTGAATTTAAGTATTTCTAACTAAAAATCAAATTTTCCCAAACATATGATCTAGTAAGATTCATTCTAGATAAGTTAGATACTTCCACAACTTTTTAAACTAAAATTGTTGGCTAAAAATATATGGAGCACCACTTTAAGTCCAATTTACCAAAAAATAAAAATTATTTGAAAAACTTGAAGTTTCAATAACTCCTACTAATGTAAATAACAATTTTTAAAAAATATAAAAATACCCTTTTGTAGATACATAAGTTTAGTTTTCAAAAATATATTTATTTTAATAGTTTAATTATTTTTTATATTTTATTTTTTATTTTTACTAAAAGTAGGTTATTAGCACAAAATATTAGGTTGATTACTATGACAAGGAAAAATTCTAAAACTTATTAAAAAAATTTGAAAAAAATATGATGCACTAGATAAAAGAATCTATTTTAAGATGGTATAATTTATTTTCCATTTTAGATAAATGTTTAATATGAAAGTTGACGTCCGATGAAAATAGTTTTTTTTTTATTCACGCACATTTTAATATTTATTTAAAAATATATATTTATCAAAATTGGAAAAAAATATATCCATGCACTAAAATGTCAAGTTATAAATACACACAAAAAGTTTGAAAGAAAAATAATAAAATTTACTATAAAAAGTTTGACGTCCCATGCAGCTTCAATTTTCAGCATTTTATCATCAACTAAATTATAGCTTTAATTTATTAAAAAATAGTTTAAAATAATTTTTTAATTTTTTTTAAAAAATACAAAAATAAAATATACTAAAAAATACATATTTTACTAGTTTACATAATTTCAAAATTCAAAACATAAATGCCACTTTTTAGTGATTGAAGTTTAAAAGTTGGATCAGCATTGGCCGTTTCCTTTATAAACTGTGACACAGCTTTGTGCTTTTACCCAGGACATTTTGGTCAGGATAAGACCATTTCCATTATCAGTGAGCATTATTATTGGCCTCAGTTATCACAAGATGTGAAGAAGTTTGTGCAAAGTTGCAGGGTATGTCAAATGGCTAAAGGACTGAGCCATAATACTGGTTTGTATCAGCCTTTACCTGTACCAGAGAGGCCATGGGAGGATATAAGTATGAATTTTGTTCTTGGTTTGCCAAGGACACAAAGAGGGAATGATTCAATATTTGTGGTAGTTGATAGATTTTCAAAGATGGCACATTTCATCACATGCCAAAAGACCCATGATGTAGTCCACATTGCTGACTTGTTCTTCAAAGAGGTGGTGAGGCTACATGGTCTGCCAAAGAGTATAGTCTTAGATCGTGACACAAAATTTGTTGGTTACTTTTAGAGGACCTTGTGGAAAAAGTTGAAGACAGAGTTGAAGTTCAGTTCTGCACACCATCCAAAAATTGATGGACAGACTGAGGTTGTGAACAGAAGTTTGGGTAACCTACTAAGATGCTTGGTAGGAGATAAACCCAAGGGATGGGACTTGATCTTACCCCAGGCAGAATTTTCTTACAACAATTCTATCAACAGAAGAATTGGTAGATCACCATTCCAGATTTTGTATGGAGGTAGTCCCAGGATTGCTCCAGAATTGAGGAAGATGGACCAAGAGAAGAAGACAAGTGCCAAAGCCGAAGAGTTTGCAGAGCACATCAAGAATATGCATGAGAAGGTAAGAGAACATATTAACTAGATGAATATGTAGTACAAGGCTAAGGCAGATCAAAAGAGGAGGCATAAGGAGTTTCAGATTGGTGATGAAGTGATGGTCCACTTGAGGAAAGAAAGGCATCCAGTGGGAATCTATAACAAATTGAAGATGAAGAAGTTCGATCCCTTTAAAAATTTGAAGAGGCATGATTCAGGAAATGCATATGAGGTAGAGTTTCCGGATGGAGTCAATATTTCCCCTATGTTTAATAATTCAGATTTGATAGAGTATCATGAAGGTGGCGCAGAGGAAGTACCAGCAATGGAACAGTGTGAAATTCCAGCACCTACTTTAGAGAAGGAGGAGATTGAAGAAATATTGGATAGCCATGTGGGAAGGAGTACCATAAACATGCAATATGAAGAATATCTAGTGAAGTGGAGAGGAAGACCTGTGGAAGATTCATCCTAGTTGTCTAAAGCAGAGGTTGACCGTTTGGGTTTTCTACAACCATCTGAGACGTGACGGGGTCACTTCTCAAATTACCTTGGGTGTCTGATACGGGAGCATCCAACGGTGTGAGGGAAATCTTGCATCACCCCAGATGGGCCCAAAAATCATTAGAATTGGTGTAGCTAGTTCTTGGTGCATTCTTCACTTTGAGACCTTTCCGATGGTGGAAACGGTTCGAAAAACAGAGTCCCAGATCAAAAGTTATGGCTTCTAGAAGTTGGTCAATTTTTGGAAAATTGCCAATTTTTGAGTTAGGACTCAGTTTTGAAATTTCAAATTGTACTTTTGGCGCCAAACAACCAAAAATATTATCGAGAATGTTGTTTTTGGCTCCAAATGGAAAAGGGGCTATTTATGGGTGAGTTTCTAATTTTTGTGGAACTTTTTGGGGAAAGAGTTCTCATACTGCAAAAAGGGGGATTTTCTGTAACTCTGGAATTTTTTTTGAAACTTTTGTAATTTTGCATGTATCACAGAGTTCAAGGATTTCTGATCCTCTGCATGTAAGAGTTCCATATTTTAATAGAAAATATTATTCTTTATTTTGTGAGTGTATTTCCATGTCTCGGGTTTGCTCCCTCGTCAGGTTTTGATTACATTTATAATGTTATGTAAAATTACAGGTTGGAAAACACTAAGTGTTATGAATCTTGCAACCTACATACAATTGTAAAACCATCTACACATAACAACCAAATTGGTTATTCACCCCTCAAGTCAATTTGATTAGTTTTATGTATCCCCCACCCGCAACTCCTCCTTGAGCTCTCCACCCTTGAGCTTAGAACAAGCATAATGGAATCAATCACAACCCACTATGTTTTTCCAACTTACAATAATTTTGTGGATTTCTTTTCAATAACATGAGAAAATTGGAACACAATTTTTACTCCAAGTAATAGTTGTGGTAAATTTTTAAGGTTTCTTTCATTATATTCATACTCTCTAAATAAGAAAAGATTTTTATTTCAATAATTGCAGGTTGGAAAATGAAGGGTGTTATAAAATCTGCAATAGGTCTATATATTGTTGCAAAACCTTGTACACATAACAACTCGATTGTTCAATCACCCCTCAACTCAATTTGATTAGTTTTATGTATCCCTCACATGCAACTCTTGTCCAAGCTCTCCACCCTTGAGATTAGAACAAGCAAAATGAAATCACTCATAATGCACTATGTTTTTCTAAACTACAATTATTTTGTGAATTTCTTTTTCCATCAAATGAGGAAATTGAAACACAATTTTTACTCCAAGTAAAAGTTGTGGTAAATTTTGAAGGTATCTTTCATTACATTCATACTCTCTAAATAAGAAAATATTTTCATTACAATAATTGCAAGTTGGAAAACCCTAGGTGTTATGAAACTTTCAACCAATATACTATTCTAAAACCTTCTACATGTAACAACCTAATTGGCTAGTCACTTCTCAAGTAAATTTGAATAGTTTTATGTATCCCCACTTGCAACTCCTTCCCAACCTCTCCACCCTTGAGCTTAGAACAAGCATAATGAAATTACTCACAAACCACTATGTTTTTCCAAGTGAATATTATTTTGTGCATTTACTTTTCCATCATATGAGGAAATCGAAATACAATTTTTACTCTAAGTAATAGTTGTGATAAATTTTGAAAGTGATTTTCCTTACACTCATACTCTTTAAATAAAAAAAGGTTTTCATTACAATAATTGTAGGTTAGGAAACATTGGGTGTTATGAAACCTGCAACCTACATATGGTTGTAAAACCCTCTACATGTAACAACTCAATTGGTTAGTCACCCCTTAGGTCAATTTGATTAGAATTTTTTATTCCCCGCTTAGAAGTCCTCCCCAAGGTCTCCACCTTTGAACTGAGAACAAGTAGAATGCAATCAATCAAAACCCACTGTGTTTCTCCAACCTACGATTAGTTTGAGTATTTCTTTTTGCCTCATATGAGAAAATGAAACACAATTTTTAATTTAAGTAAAAGTTGTGGTAAATTTTGAAGGTTCCTTTCAATACATTCATACTCTCTAAATAAGAAAGGGTTTTCATTATAATAATTGAAGGTTGAAAAACATTGAGTGTTATGAAATCTGCAACCCACATACATACTATTGTAAAACCCTCTACACATAACAACCAAATTGGTTAGTCACCCCTCAGGTTAATTTGATTAGTTTTATGTATCCCCTCTTGCAACTCATCCCCAAGCTCTTCAACCTTGAACTTAGAACAAGAAAAATGAAATCACTCACAACCCATTGTGTTTTTCCAAACTATGATTATTTTGTGTATTTATTTTTCCATCATATGAGGAAATTGAAACACAATTTTTACTCCAAGTAACAATTGTGGTCAATTTTGGAGGTGTCTTTCATTACATTCATACTCTCTAATTTTTTATTTTTTTTAAATCATTACAATAATTACAAGTTGGAAAAAACTGGGTGTTACAAAACTTGCAACCCACATATTATTGTAAAACCCTCTACACGTAACAACCTAATTGATTAGTCAAACCTTAGATCAATTTGATAAGTTATGTATCCCCCACTTGCAACTCCTCCCTGAGCTCTCCACCCTTGAGTTTAAAACAAGCAAAATCATATCACTCAAAACCCACTTTGTTTTTCCAACCTACGATTATTTTATGTATTTAATTTTCCATCATATGAGGAAATTGAGATGTAATTTTTACTATAAGTAATAATTGTGGTAAATTTTGAAGGTTCCTTTTCTTACATTCGTACTCTCTAAATAACAAAAAGTTTTCACTACAATAATTTGGAGGTTGGAAAACACTGGGTGTTATGAAACCTGCAAACCACATACTGTTGTAAAACCCTCTACATGTAACAACCAAATTGATTAGTCAAACCCGAGGTCAATTTGATTAGTTTTATGTGTCCCCCACCTGCAATTCCTCCCCAAGTTCTCCACCCTTGAGCTTATTTCCCTACATCTATGATGGAAGACTTCAAAACTTTTACACTGAATAGCAATAAACTTTGGTTTCCTTAGGATTTTTCCCTTCTAATAACTTTTAGGGATCTTTTATATTAATATAATTTGATTATTAATGAATTTATTTTTAAAACACACAATCTTCAAATGCCTTGTAACATATTTCTTAACCGGTGAACTTAAAGCTGCATTACTTCCGTCCCAAGTATACCTTAACCGTCCACGCAAAACCAAAGAGAAGGAAAAACTGATACAATTTTTTTTTCCGTATGTAGAAATTTATCTGTCAACGAGATCTAAAACTTTCTATTGTCAACAATACCTGTAAACGATTCCACTGCTCTTTAAGTGACAACCATAAAAATCAAAAAATGAGAGAGAGAAATGGATATTCTGTGTACTTTAATCTGCTCTTAGTACATGCATTTTCCCACACTTGTTCTTGAGCTCGAAAGAGCCTATGGCAGGCCTTCTCGGACCATATTTTCTAGTGTCTCCGAGCATCACCCGGGCCCAGAATTTAATTTTGTTTAGAAAGACAGTAAAATAGTTAGCATTTTTGAAAGATAAAGGAAACTTGCCAGATGATGTGAAATTTGATGGAAAGGTGAAACTTGAGGATCTGGAAAGAAAACAGCTAGATTTTCTAAAAGAATAGTGAAATTTCAAGAACATTGAAAAAATATTCTATGAAATGGATGGATTTCTGGAAAGAGAAGTGTCATTTGAAAAAATGTACTTTGATATAGTTCAATTCTTGAAAAGAATGGAGAAGTCGATGCGCTTTACCAATGAGTTTTTAAATGCGTAGAGGAGGAGAAATGGGTAGATGGAAATGGTAACTATTTGTTAACATGCTGACGACAGACATAAACACACGACTAGAAGGAATGCATCGATAAAGTAACTGGAAAAGAAGGGTTAATTATAAGGGGAAACATTACATGTGTTTCTTCTGTATAAAATGCATTCAAGAGAAATGCTCGGAAAGTTTGAAATTTGAATAGAAGATCAGAAAAGCTTCTCAAACATCGAAAGAAAAACACTTTAGAGGATTTAATTAAACATATGCCTGTGACTAGAACTTGCACAGTCTCAGACTTCTTCTCCACTGATCATAGATAAACACAATCTGCCATTGGGATCGTTCCACCAGCTTCAAGAATTTGATGCTCAAGCTGCGTTACCAAATAAGTTTTAACATTAGATAAGAATGTACTAAAGTTCGCAACTATTTTCAGGCAGGCATTCTTAAAAGTCTATAGAAATATAAAAAAGCAATCAAATTATGGATTCCATAAACATATTAGTATGCATCTTTTTCCAAAAAGAGATTTTGTTGTCTGAAAAGTTTCCATTTACTCGTTTCTGTTAAACAAAATTCATGGGCACAAAGAATAAAAAAAAAATAGTTACCCGAACTAAACTTTCAAGCTTGTTCTTAAGAACATAATACTCCTATTTGATTTGCTGAAGACATTGAATGCATCTGCAAAAGGAAAGAAATTTAAATTGATCTGTGTTACCTCGAGGTCCTTATTGCAAAGATCAAGCTTGACTGCGGAAGACAATTTCTGCAGAGAGTCTGGCAGGCTGCAAAGCATAAGTCCACTTCAAACGTCGATCTCCCAAGCATTTCTCTCAGTAACGCATGGACATAAAAATAAAGAAACCAAAACAATTTCCGCTCAACAAAAGTATTCCGATGAAAATTGAAAACTCCCGCTCGTTTTTTAAACTCTTATAGTTGAAACATCCGTCCGTCTCCGTCCGTCTACTTCCCCGCTAATCTGGCGTCATCATGTCACGTATGGAATATGGTTTTATATGTTATGGCATCTTAGACATGCCGTTTTGTTGGAAGATTAGCTTCTCCCCTCTTTGACACGGCAAAGGAACCACTAAAACATGACCGCACCCAAAAGATAGTGGGCCTCCCCAGTCCCCATGAACGCGCCTCCACTCAACTGAAGCCGGCTAAAACTGCAGGTATTCCTGGTCGAAGAGTCGGAGTGCGTTCGTTCGTAGCACGTTTAGTCGCCTACAAAGTAGGCAGCGACTCTCACCTATGCAACCATTTGCTCTTCCATTTTTGTATTAGCGGTCAATTGCTCTGCGACAACATGGAGGAAACTTCGAAAAGGAAAAGCAAATGCCATCCTCTCTTTGAAAAGGCAAAGAAACCATTGAAAAATGACTGTACCTAAAAGATGGTGGGCCTCCCCATGAACCCACTTCCAAGGCGGCTGGAAATGCTGGTATTTCTGGCGACCGAGTCGGAGTGTATTCGTTCATAGCGCGTTTAGCGGCCTACAAAGGATTCAGCGACTCTCACCTATGCAACCATTTGCTCTCTCATTTTTGTATAAGCGGCCAATTGGTCTGTGAATCTCCTACACCCATCTTTATTTATCTTTGCCTTAGCTTGTAAGCATTGAATATGGATTCCACAAAGTCATATGGTCAGTCTTCTCCCAGTATTCCTCAACTCATCGACCAGGTTATCAATACTAAACAGGACGCGCCAGACTTTGATCTCGATCAATTAATTGCCAATATTGACAGGTTTTTGGCCTATTGGAAAGCTAATCAGGTATAATTCCCATCCATTTTCCATTTTTGTTCAAAACTCCTTTCTATTTTGTTATTGAACATAGGAAACGAAATTTATTGACAGTCTTATTTTGTTTACAGGCTAAAAGTTCAAAAAGTGAAAATTCAACAGTAGATTGGCTGCCCTCTGCATCCGCCGCCAGTAAAATCTCAGAAGGCGTCTCAGAAAACGTGAAGATACTTGCCAACGAGGTGATAGTTTTCAAAAACCCAAATATGATCAGTTTTCTCTGGCATCCGCTCTTTCTTAACAAGTAATTATAGTAAGTGCTCACAATTGTATTATACCTAACTATTTTGAACCAGATCTTTTACGAACACTATGTTCCCTGGCATGCTTAGCTTGACATCACTTAATTATTGCATTGCGATGTCCGTTTTTTAAATGCTTTATGACATGGGTTGAGCAGATATCGGAATATTCTGGAAACAAACACTCCACAGCTATAACAGTGTTAAAGGCAGCTGGAAATGTTCACTGGGCCGGCCTCTGCTTGTTATTGGTTGCTGCGGTTCTCAACAGGGTCGACACTGTTATGAAAAACAAGAAGTGGTGTTTATAACTTTTTAACTCTATGAATGAATTGGCAAAAGTAATCCAGAAACTCAAGGGAATTCCTCGAGCAAAAGCTGAGATGCTGACCCAAATAAATGATTCTATTGCTTTTATAGTGCAGGGAGCCATCCTTTGTTGCTCGCAGAAGAAAACTAAAAGAATTAAAAGGTGCGAAATGCATTTTTAAACACCTTTTTTGTTAATTAAAATTTCTTGATGTCACTTTTAACGATCTTTTTTCTTATAAATATCTTAATCTTAAACTATTATGAGAATCAATAGCCATAGAGTCTCATTTTACTGAAAGACTAAAGGCAATATGGTCTGTCATTCATTTACAAATTTAAATATTCCATCCGTTTATGCCTGCCTTTGAATCTCTGTAAACTGTTTAGAAGTGAATAGAACTGTGACTGTGAAGACCCTACTATCACTGTGAAGGATTCAGAATTATAAACTACTCACTGATGAAGCACTGTGAAGCGCCTCACCTAAACAGCCAGATCTCATCCACTAGAGCACCGTAAGTCACATTTCATGAACAGCTCAGCCATATTCACCAAACAGTGTTATATCCTTATAATCTTTTTTTAAGCCCCTTTTGTAATCACTCTGAATTCTGTACAAGAGTTTATTTGGCAACTCATGTGCTTCTATATTTCATTTTAAGGCCACATCATCAAAAAGAGGTGAGATCAATAGTGGTGCACTAAGTCATGTTTTATTGGTGCGCTGATCTGGCATCACTTGATTTGTCACTTTGCATACTTTATGGATAAAAAGTGTTTTGCAATTGGATATTAAAGTGTTCCACTATAGAGCCCACTAAGGACTACTTATATCCCCACTATTGGACCCTACTCCATTATGGACCCCTCTCCCCTTTTTGCAACTGTTCTATACTAACTGTCCAATAATCACAATTAAAAAGATGAGAAAGAACATTTAAGCTTCCAACCATTTCTCTTGTTACCATCAATCTTCAAAACTAGCTTTTGAAGATTACACACAACGAATTACAACTCAGATTTTAGGAGCCCCTCAATTTTAAAAGTATTAAATATTAAAATATCTAACTAATAATTTTAGATACACAAAGTTCAACTATCACTTTGTTTGATGAAGTATAGTTTTATCATATATATAAAGTTTATTGTTAATGTATTTATTTTTATTATTAAGATGTTTTATGTTTATATATTAAATTTATTGTGTGTATATATATTTAATAAAATTTTATAAAGCTTATAATGGTTGTTGGTAATATTAAAAGTCTATTTTGTAATTGCAAGTGCTCTTTCATCCATTTTGTTGGTACATTTCCTTCCCATTACAATATTGTCATAGATTGTGTCTCTTAACAATCCTTACTTCTACACCCTTTTGCTCAACCTCCTCCACAATAATGTGTATTTCTTCCTATCATCTCTCTATTTGCATCTATATTGAAATGACTAGGTAGCACTTGAGTACCTTCTTGATATGTTATTAGCCCCCTTTTGTCATTTAGATTTATAAGAACAAAGTTTCTCAAAATTTTCTTGTTTATGTCTTAGCCTTACTTTTTCATTTAATCCCTAAATATGATTATGTTTGAATGTATTAGAAAAATGTAAAGTATTATCTAGATTTTTTTATTTTTAGTTGGCTACATTATTTTTGGTCAAGCCTTTGTTAATTTCCACACCTAGTTGATAAGTGCTAAAAGCCTTTTATCTCATTAGATTTAGTCATTTATCCCTATGCAGAAGAACTTTTTATTACTCTATGTTGTAATGAAATGGATTAGAAGGCCCATAAAGTTGAATCACTATGGTTCTTTGCTTGAAGCTTTGATATCTAGATTTCAAACCCTCTTCTTGATAAATGATCAATAACCTTCTCAATGATATCATTTTGGGTGAGGTTACCAAATCTCCCCTTCCACTATCCATGTCGCCAATTTGTGAGCTATTGGTGATTCCTTGAGAAATCTTATTTCTATCCCTTGAAACATTTTATCATTTATTCCCATTTTTGCTCTCTATCTCATTAAGATGGAGTTCTTGGGTATTTTTTAAAAGAATATTTGACATAAGGTGAAGGATTATGTTTGGAATAGTTGTAACTTTATGAAATGGCCCCTATAAATTCTTATAAAATTTTGGTGGATCTTTCCTCTTTTTTCAAAAAAAAATAAATTATTGGAGAATCTTTCCTTTCTTTTCTAAAAAATATTAATTTATTGGCAATTTATGTACAACACTCAAAATTTATAAAAGATTTTGGCAAATATTATGGTAAACAATAGTGATGAAAATTAATTACCATGGCCAGTCCTTCCTAAAAGAATTATCTCCATTGGCACAATCCCCTAATATATATTTTTTCTTCTTTCTCAAATCAATAGTAGGGGCTTAGCAGTAGTAGCCATCAATGGTGTTAAGGGGAAATTCCCCCTTGTGATGGTCGAGGGGGTCACACCTCCTTGTACAGTTTCTGAACACCAAGAATACATATACTATCAATAAAGAATTAGAGCTCACAAAAGATGGAGATTTTAAATTAACACCATACAAAGGTTTTCATATAATGGTCCTATGCAAAGCTATAAATTCATCTCCAATCAAATGATTACATTTATTTTTTGGAAGTGAAAATATACTCAAGACTAAAATTTCCTTTTGGACCATTGATCTCCTCTAATCAAATATTTCTCATTCCTTTTTTATAGTTGAAATGTACCTACACTTTCAAATGATCATCAAGACCAAAATTCCTTTTGGAATATTTACCTAACCTTGATTTCCTAAAATCTTTCCAAATATTACATTTCTTCTAGAAAATAACACAATGGCCTTCAACTATTATACTTGCAATATTGATGAGAAGCACTAGCATGCCATGTGTTCCCTACATAATAAAAGATTCTAAATTTCTTTCCCTTTTGGCATGGATCCCACCATTACAACCTGTTGATATTGGTGATATTGCTCTAAAATGAACTGACAATATGTAATATTATTTGTGAAGAAAATTACATTTATAATAACACTAATAAACTTTAGGAAAGTAAGAGCTAATCATGCATAAAATATGGTGGTACAAGAATTGAATTAAAAGTTATTAAAATAAATATCTTAGGTGATTTGACCACAACTAAATTAAAATATGGTGATTTAGGTCACCTTACAACTTGCACTATTTACAAAAATTTGAATCCCCAATTTTAGCTATTCACCATTTAGCAAAAAATCACCACTTAAAAAATGTTTGGTTTAGAAATAGTATCTAAATTATGAATGAATGTCTTTGGGTGTAGATCATACTTCTCTCATGGTGATTTGGTAGAGGCTTGTTCAAAATAAAAGAACCAAGAGCTTGAAGAAATCTTATTGGTGGGTAGGTGCTCACCTTCAACATCCATAAGTTTTGGTTAATTCTCCTTCCCATTTTTCATCCATTTGAGTTTCTACCTTTGATATATCATATATAATTTGGCAAGATCATTCAAAAAAATTCACTCATTTTATAAATGGGGGCACAAATTAGATAGGCTTCTTATTTGGTGCTTCATTTTCCTTTTCCTCTTGGAAAGGATGTTTATCCTTTATAATTTTTCCTTAGTTCTTGCAAATTTTAGATCATTCAATATTGTGTCAATCTTGGTTCCCTTTGGGTTGCTCTCCTTCCTTTTCATAATACTTATTCATTCAAATGTGCAAGTGCTTAATCAATCTATCCCTTGTGTTTTAGTTGTTGACTATTCATATGGATGGATTATATCTTGTATGAGAGATTATCTTTAAAGAAGAAATATCTCAATTAAATGGTTCTTATATTTCATGAGAAGTGGGTAGCTTCACTTTTTTACCATAATGTGCTAGTTATTATATTTTATCGATGTTCTAGGGTATTATGTATATAAATGCTTTGTTGCTACTCATTTTAATTTTTTTTCTATATTTCTAGTGAGATTGGTGTTTTATTAGCCCCTTTGGATTGTTGGTTTGTATCCTTGTAGAATTATTCTCATACATGATTATAAATTATATTCATATTTTTTGTTACATATTTCATGGGCGAGGGTCTAATAATATACTCATCTAATATAGTTAATTATATGATATTAAATAATTTGTTATATAATAAAAAAATTATGAAGGGATTCAAAAGATTCAAAGAGTTTTCCATTTTAAAGAATCCCCTCCTTCAAATTCAAAAGTTTGAGTTAAATAATTAACCATATTCTTTTCCTAATTTTTTTCATAGATTAGTCTACTATGCCTAGGGTTTAAAGAGGTATTATCTAACCTTCCTCAATGGTCTTTAAGGTTGATAAATATTCCTTCAACTACTTTGGTGGTGCATTTTAGCCAACATAAGGATGATGATTTAGATATAATTTGAGAAATCTAGACAACAATTTTTTTTTAAAAAAATGGACGAAAAAGGGAAATGATCAATATAAGATGATGATCCATTTCCAAGTAAGGAAGAGTTAGTTTAAAAACTATGATTATTTGGATTTTAAGGTGTAAAATTATTGTTACTTGGATCAAAGTTTGGTCACACAAGCTATATTATTTTTGTTTTGATGTACATTTTAAGAAAAAAATATTTAATTCTAGAGGGACTCACATCTCTCAGCTTTTCTTGAAGAAATTTTTAATAAAATTTTAGAAAGTAATTAAAAGAAAAAAAATTATATAAGATATATAGATATGGGTTGATAAACATGGCCTAGAAGAACATAATTATGTATTATATTTAAAAATCAAAAATACATAATCATTTATTCATCATATTTATAAGAGAAATATTTCCCCTACCATAGACACAACTCCATTCTACATTCTATTAAATATAACTTTGTATATTTTCTCCCAAAAGATACAATTTATTCTTGAGGGCATGAAAATAAAAGGGGATCAAAACTACATAGGTTCATGGATATGGCATATAAATAGAAA
The DNA here is from genome assembly GCA_007258455.2 of Sequoia sempervirens. Classification (NCBI taxonomy): domain Eukaryota; kingdom Viridiplantae; phylum Streptophyta; class Pinopsida; order Cupressales; family Cupressaceae; genus Sequoia; species Sequoia sempervirens. The sequence goes on along the minus strand of VDFB02274714.1, from coordinate 34,652,829 downwards.
TAAGGGGGCCATTTTTTGTAAACATGTGTTAATAATATTTATTTCAAAACTACAATAATACTTTATATATTAAATTGATATATAAATATAAATAAATATATTATAATAATATAATATAGATTTTATTTTAAAGTGAATGTGTTTCAATTCTACTTTTGGATAGGCTACTTATTCTTCATCTACTCACTACATCATTATAGGGTCAAATTTTTGGGCATGTTTTTAAAAATTTACAGAGTTTAATTTTACATAAATATAATTTTGGAATATATTTTATCTAGTTCCTATATGTGGTAAACGAGCATTCAAAAATTAGAAGTTCTAATGATAGATAAATTCATATAACATTTTTCAAGGTTCTCATGCTAGTGTTTGTGTTTAGCACATCTAGGGTGTGTCGTGGGCACATATAAGTTATCCAAAATACATTTTGTACGAACTTAGGACATGATAAATGATTAGAATATACTTGTAGAGCTTGCATTGCACCATGGGTATGCCTAGGGAGTGACTAGCTTGGGATTTATACATAAGTTCATTTGATATTGGTAAAACCACAAGTTTAACAAACAATCATAAAATGAATACATGGTAATATTTTAATACAACTTAAGTATATATAAAAGTGCATGAATAGATATATCAAATACCAAGACCTCTCATATGAAATACATATAGTTAAACCTCAATGCTAAATGTAAATATAGTAATCTATTATAGGGAAATAAAATATTTTCTAACTAATTTAATTTTTATTTCAATTTACTTGTAATTTAATTAATCAAACATGATATTTAAATTTAAATTTATAGAGTCAAGACTCATCTGTAATTATAAATTAGAATAGCGATAGAGATGTTAAAATTTTGTCAATTTTTATGTGTTTATGTATAGTGAAAAGTTGTTTAATTGTGATTAGTGATTGAAAATATAGATATTTAAACCAAATATAATTATAGAGAATTTATTATACATTAAAATTGATACAAGAATAGGATCTTTATTTTTTATAACTTCACCACTCAATGTTATCTTAAGGAGATACTATACTAAAGCCATGAAAACAACTTATCAATTCATCTGAACAATTAATCATAGATAAAATTGCCAATTTTGAATTATCTAACCCATAGAATCACCATAGCATTAAGATAAGTGAACTCAAATTCCTGACATTTTCCACAAGATTAACCATTATCTATTGGAGCTTCTTGATTAAGTCCACCATATTACACCAACAATTGACAATAGCATCCCACCTAAATACGAATCATAATTTTTATTATAATTTCTTTAAAGGGAAACTCCTCCCAAAAGAAAAAAAAAATGACCTTAGGAATTATTAAAGTTATAGAAAAATAAAACTCTGAAAGAAAAAAGAATAAAAATCTCTTACTTTTTCTACCTAACTAACTTTGGTCATAAAAAAGAGCACCCTTCATTGACCGTTCTTTCCCAATTAGAAGGGACAACTCATGCATTCAACTTCTAAAATTAGCATATGTAGTTATCCTATGACCCTTGGATGTTAAAAGAATCCTTGGAGTGATCTCATAGTTTGTACAGGCTAGAGATGATCAGTGTCAATCCGTGGCATGAATTTTCCTTCTACCCCATTTTTGGGATAAAAAGTGTTGAAGGGAGATAGTACAACAAGATTTTTGCAAGGGCCAACTAGATCCTCTTCCTTAAGGATCCTAGGAGATCCATTAAATTCAAGTCTAGTCCATTTACAATCCATACTAGATCTAACCAACTACCCACTCTACCTTCTATATGTTCTTGATAGTCTATATTCATCTCAATAGAGTTTGTAGTAGCATGTTCTCATTCTTTCCCCCATTACTAATAAAAGCACAAGTTAGTGGTACAAGTAACAATTCTATCATTATCACCTATATAATCATATATATGTTTCATATAATCTAGTTTGGATATATTTTTCCATGCAATTTGATCCATTTTTTATAGATGTATCACCTATTTATGTGGTCATTTTCACTTTTCTTGTCTTTAGTATATGTTAAAAAGAATATTGGGGCCTATAGTATATTGGGGAGAGTTTTTGGCTTTCATGATGATAATAATGCCCCTTTTTATTGTATTTTTTTTTTTAAATACCAATAATTTGATTTAATTTCCTAGTGCATATGATTTAGGACAAGTGATTTGATAACCCCATGATATTAAAAAATGATCCAACACTATCTATAAATATAAACACTGAGGTACACAAATTAAGTTATCTGGTGCACAACATGATATGGCATTAGTGGAATTTGGGAGAAGTATATCTTGAGTGTGGATGATTCAAAATATATAATTTGGCAGACTATGATGTGATGCAACCCAATCCAAGAGACATGATCACATATATGGCATAGCATAGGAAGGTAGGAGTCCCATGGAATTAAATTGGCTTGAATAAGTCATATTTCCATCCTTAAGTTTATATGTGTCTCTATTTTTTAATAGGTGAACATATAGCACTACCTTATTGTATATCGTATATTTTTACAAAAAAAGAAAAAGAAGATTCTTAATGTATGTTTATTAGGAAGGAGCTCCATATGTAAGATCTTTAACTCAACTATTATTTTCATATGTATTGTAAATATATGTAATATATAGGAGCTCAGATAAAATATTTACTCTAACCATTTTGATCATACTTTTTTTCTTGGTTAAATCAATAATTTAGTTTGGCTTGAGCAAGAGAGGTTACTTCTAAGGGATGTAAGGATCGTGACCCAATTCAATCACAAAAAATAATCAAAAAACTCAATTTATCATAAGGATAGAATATAAACGAAACAATTTCAATAATATATGGAAAATTACAACAATATTTTCCCTCAAAAAATGAGAGGCATGCAACCCAAAAATCTAGACGCCTAGAATGTAGATCCAAAATTATTGGCATCAATGTAGTTGACACTTTGTGAAGACTAGACCTTTAGGAAAGTGGCACCAATTTCCATGCATACTTCTACCTTCAATTAAACTGTTGTGCCCTCCTCTTTTATAGGAACAACATCTTTGAAGTTGGACTTGGTCACAACAACATATTCCTTTTTGAAATTTCAAACTTTAACTTGTCTCTTGTTGTTTATACTCTTCAAAACTAGCTAACACTTGTGCTAGAAATTCTTCATCTGGCTTGTTGACCCATTCATGTCTGAACTTCATTTTCTCAAAATTGGTAGTGGTTGCTGCTACAATGCTCCTCAATTGATGGATATCACCCCTTACAAATATAGTGTTATCTTTTATTCTCATTAGTTTATCCAAAATTGTTTCCTCTTCACCATTTTTAGAATTAATCTTTACTTCTAGTTTATCTTTCTAGGAATCTTTGATGGCTTGTAGAGTATCCAACCTACATGTACCTAGTAGTAGAAGATCTGAGTTGATACTAGTAACAATGAAACTTTCAAACTTGGAATAATATTCATACAAATCCTTTTGTAAATTTAGTAATATTATTCTATATTTTATTATCAATTCCATACAAAATAAAATCATCTTCATGCTCTTTTCTACAAAACTAATGTCCTCTTCACCCAAAATTGCTAATTGATCGAGTTCTTTCATTCCCATTTTGCTTAAGTCATTCAACTGCTTCAAGTATACTCTATAAGCAAGCTTCCTCATAATGCTTACAATTTGTCGAGTTCTTATATTATTTGTACATTGTTATAATTTCTCCTCTAATAAGCAAGCTTCCTCATAATGCTTACATTCCAAAACTAGAAATTCATCCATCTCACTCTTGAACCTTTTTATCCATCTACAAAAATATGAGCCTTCCTCTTTGTTTCACCAAGGTCATTAGCTTCCTTTCTTCTTATTAGAATAAGAACTTCAGATGAAGATGGTTGCTTTGAAGTTGCGGAGGCAATGTCCTTTATGAATTTCTTCAATTGTTCCACTTGATATTTTAGCTCATCCTTCACCTAGTTACCCTTCATCATTTTAGAATTTACATAATTAACCACTAAGTTTAGAGATACTATTTTCTCACCTCAAGTTTTCCTACCGAGATTGATAGTAGAAAATTGATAGTCATTTGTTTGAAGTTCCCTATCATATTCATCTTCTATTGATGTAGAAATCCTATAATCAACTCCCCAACATTATTCATTCTATTAGAGTGGAGAGTTCTTGATATCTTCTTTGACTTAGTCTTCTCCACCTCTACCATCATATTCTAGCAACTCAAAGGTTGTGCCACTATTTTTGCCTCTTTTCCAAGTTTAACTTCAATTCGTTTGGAGCCTCTATGGATGAAACCACTCATTTTTCCTCTCTTGGGATATCCTTTGGTTGTTCTTTGGCAATATTTTCTATTTCAATCCTCTCTCAGGAGGAGGCCATTTCCTATTCCATCTTAACATACTAATCCTTCTCTCGCTCTGCTTTCTCTAGATCAATCTTTTGTTACTGAGATTTCTCTTACTCAATTATTTATTTCTCTTCCCTTTGCTATTGAGCTTTCCTTTTTTCACTTTCAGTGAGCTATTGTTGCTCAAACTCTATTAGCATATGATCAATAGTTTCTTCTTCGTCCCTAATGTCAAGAAATTTTTCATGAAATACCTACGTGTCTTCTTCTCCATCATCTACTTCAAAATCTATGTCTTTAGAAATATTTAGTTCTTTTGATGGTGTCCCCTTAGGAGATTTAGTTGATTCCCCAACCTTATCACCTTGTTCTCCTTCTTCTTCTAGAAGGACTTCTTTAGTTTATGCAATAGGAGGAGACTATGATACTTCAATTGGGATTTCTTTCCACATACCCATTGCAAATCTAGTTGCCTTGGGCATAGTAGTGGTAGCATCTACTACAATAGTCCCTTCTATAGGGTGTACTTGAGAAATGGGCATGACACAAATCCCAAAAACCATGCCAATAGATGCAACCATGCATATAGTTGAGGCCTTTTGGAATGCCTATTGTACCTTTCCCATTGTAGGCTCATCTTCTTGAGTTGCTTGAGGCATTATCTTCTCTTTCTTCTTTAGTGGTTATCATTGAGGAAGCTTCAATATTAGTTCCCTTTAATTTCCTAGAGTATACTATTTTCCTCGATAATTCTTTATTTGGAGCTCTTCCCATGAGATGCTCCTATCCACCACTATTACAAAAATCTCATCAATAGAGTAGACTTCTTTCTCCATCCAGTTGATAGGATCTAGTGTTTTGGTGGCAATCCTTTGTATATCATATAATGGATCAAGTGTTTGACCATCATCAAATGATCCTTCTATGATGTCTTCTTTAAACTTGAAGTCTCACATTTGGACGATCGTTAATTTTTCATAACTTCTATTCTACACCTCAAACTAGTCCTATAGGTTATCCCTAAAGTCTTCAATGTTCGGTTCATGGAACAAGAAGACAAATGCATAAAAATTATTCATCATTCCCTTGGGATCAAAATCATCCCTTTCAACATAATGTTTCATATTAATCACTTGCAATTATTCTATAGTTATCTTGGTAGCTACAACTAATGGACATAAATAGAGACCAAGGTTAATTGGGTATTTTACATCCATCATTTGTTTGGAGAATTCACTCAGAATCAACTTATTAGTATGACACCTTGGAAGAAAAAATGGGGCATTTTCGTATCCATAAACATTTATGTATGTTGATTTGGGGAATTGTATGAACCATTGTCCCCATTCACCACATAGAGCAATTTAGCTTCCTTTGTTAATCTAAATCTTGCATCTCCCATGAGTTGATTGATGAATATGTACAAGAAAGCATCATTTACCTAGTTAAAATGTCCCTCTATTATTTTGTGTTGTAATTGAGTATAATACTCCCACATATTATTCTCTCTTCGCCCTTCCCCTCTAACTCATTTAATACTCAATCCAAGTAAGTTCTGCATTCTAGCAAAAATGTATATTACATAAGAAGACATAAAAAATTATTTGGTGTCCTTCACTACAGTTAATTGGGCATGAATTGTATCAGAGAATTTTTTTCCCTAGTCTAGTAAGATCTCACCCTTCAGGATGAAATTGATGATGTGAAACACCTAATTTTCATACATTCTAGAGTCTTCCTTCCTGAATACTTAGCACAACAATGTAATGATATCCCCTACCTCTGACTAAAATTCTAATCTTTTGAGTTTAGTAGGAAGTTTTACAATTGAATTCCTTTCCATTTTCAACCATTTCTTCGTGAGTTATCTTTGGTGAACATTGGAATCCCTCTCATATTCTTGGATTGCTTTTGCTTTCATTATTTTCCTTAGATTTGGATACAAAAGTAAATCAAACAGCATCCTAATCATTTTCAGAGTGAGATCAATAATCTCTATACCCCAGGGGTCAATACATCTCCTTTATATTGGATTATGTGTTGCCACTACTGCCAAGATGAAGTCCAAGCATTTTTTTGCTATTGGGAAAGCTTTAGCATTAGTTAATCTCGAGGAAACTATCTTCTTTTTCCTAGGAGTGGCATCAACCAAGAAAGGTTCTATCTTGACGGTCTCCATGTTAATATGCCCCAATTCGATATATGTACTTTGGAGGTGAATTTGGTGACCACAGGGACTCCTTGAAAGTTATATTTCATATTAAGGGGAAGTTGGTCTTCTTTGGTCTTCTTGGCCTTGGGTTCTCTTTGTGCCTCCTCAAGACTGAATTCTCCACTTGATTCATACATCTAGGGTACATAAGAAATAAGAAAACAAATTTCGTTGATTAAAACTTGGCTTGAAAGATAAGAATCCATGAGAAATTGTTAAATAAAACTTGGCTTGAAAGATAAGAATCCATGAGAAATTGCTGAATAAAACTTGGCTTGAAAGATAATTTACAATTATTTCTTGTCAGGGTTTTAAAACCCACAGGGACCCCTTTTAAATCAGGTAATTTAAAGCATTTGGTAGGAATTAGGATTGAAAACAAATCCTAGATTAGGACTATCAGTCAAAATGTCTAATCAAGACTTGGAGACTCGATTGGAATCTTTCCTTAACTATCGAGAGTTAGAGTTGGAAGTGGATTCAAGATCTCGACATTTAATATGAAATCTAATCAGGATTCATCATCCCAATAGGATTTAATCTTTTTGGGTGTTAGGATCTGAAATAGACTTCTAACCTAGACTCTAGCTTCTAATGATGAGACATCTGCTCAGGTTATGGAAACCTGAAAGGACCAAGCATGAGGGGTTCTAATCAGGACTTGGATCTATGATCGAACCAAGCAAATAAGCGAGAGAGGATACCTCGTTCAACTTGGGATATTGATCCTTTGGGTCTAATTGGGACTTGGAGTCCCAAATAGACAAAACATAACAAGTTCCTTTGAGTTCATGTAAACTTGATGGACTATAGAATTATAATGTACTCATCAAAAATTTTGGGACGGGATGGATAGGAGGACTTGGACTCAAGGGTGAAATGTCTCCTTGGGAATCTTAATATTATGAGGACCGAAGATGGCTCTTGAAAAATAGTTAACTTAAAATTTTCTTTGGTGGAGGTTGGGATTAGGGAGAAACTTTAGATTTAGGTAGAGAGGACATTTGGGGCCATAAATTCCATGGGGATTGTTGATAATAATTTCAAGGATTATTATGGGTATTAGGATTGGAAATAGATCCTAGATTTGGACCAATAGGCAAAGGGTCCGATTGGGATTCAAGATCCCATGAGAACTAAGGTGCATCATTGATAGCCAATTATTTACGTAAATTTTTAACTTGAAGTTCAGGTTCAAGAATGGATTATGGAATTGGATCTTTTTGGTAAAGGGTTGTGTAGTGTTCTGAATCCCTTGTGGTCAATTTGATTTAAAGTTTTCTAGGGAAATTTATTTTTAAAACCCTAAGGAACTAAGGCATAAAAATATTTAGGAAACCTACAGGGCAAAGGAACTTTGGGCTTGAAGACCCCAACTAGCAAAATGGGTGGGAACTAAATCCACTACCCATGAAAATCAACCCTCAAATGAAGGCAATATATAACAAGCCCAAAATAGGAAAAATAATGCAAACCCACATAAAGGAAAACACACAAAACCAAAAAAGAAAGAAAAATATTAAGCAAAAAAGAAAAAATCCAAATAAAAAATAAAATACAAGTAAAACCCACCTTCAATGCAATATAGGAGGAAGAAATCGCACAAAAATGCTCAATCTACACACTAAAATGCTCAATTTTATTCCTCTACTCGTACAGCTTGAACTCCCTATCAAATGATTGAAATTATGGATATATTCCATTTGGAAATATGTTTTTAATCTACCCCTCATGTGTGAGCTAAGCTTCAATTAATATGGTAGATGGGCATAAGTTTTGGGTCAAAACGAACATTAGATTGGGACCTCGAGCATGGGTGTCTAGTCAGAAATTGCACTCCCAATCAGATCAAGGAAAGTAAAGCAAAAAAGGTAGGGTCGAAAGAAAGAAAGAAATACATAACAAAATTTACAAATTTTAAATCCAATCTTGACTTCGATCCTGACAAGGAGAAAAACTGGGATTAGGGAGCCGAATCAGACCCAAACCTTTTGAGAAAAGGTTGAAGGTTCTATTTGAGACTCGAATCCCAACACACACAAAGGAACTGAGATAGAAAACCAAATCCATACCTAGACCTTTTGAGAAAAGGTCCAAGGTTGGATTCAAGACTCAAATATTGACAAGACAAAGAATGGGTAGGGTCAAGAAACCAAACCAGACCTGGACCTTTTTATGAATGTTCCAAGGTCCAATTTGGGACTCAAAACCCACCAGGGATGAATCAAAGAGAAGGAATCTCAAAAGAGTAAGCACTCCTTGTACCAAAATAAAAGGTAAGAAAAAGGGAAATGGGAAAACAAAACAAGGCAAAAACAAGAAGGAAAAGAGAAAAAACAAATAGGGTGACCCATTTAGGCTAAAAATAAAATGGGGGTGGGTATTGAGGACATAACAGGTAGGAAGATTTGTTTTGTAGATTGAAGAAAAGTTTGTATGGGCTCAAACAAGCCTCGAGGTAGTGGTACCTCAAGTTTGACTCCTTCGATATTGAGCAACATTTTACATGCTATGAATCTGATCTATGTGTCTACTACACTTGGTGTTGGACAATGGTGAGTTTGTTTTATTGTTTCTTTATGCCAATGATATGCTAGTAACTAGCACTAGAAGAAGAGTTATTCATGCTTTTAAGAAACTTTTAGCTGACAAGTTTGCAATGAAGGACATAGGGGTAGTAAAGAGGATACTTGGTATGACCATAATTTGAGATAGATGGAAGATAGAAATCAAATTGCCACCAGAGAAGTATATTGAAAAAGTTTTGGATAGATTCAACATGAAAGATGCTAAGCTTGTAAGCACCCCGCTTGCCGATCACTTTTGTTTATCCTCTGCAATGTGTCCAAAAACACAAGAAGACCAAGACTCTATGAAATACATTCCATATTCATCAATTGTTGGGAGTCTTATGTATGCTATAGTGTATACTTGTCCCAACATTTCCCATGAAGTGGGAGTACTAAGTAGATTCATGAGTAATCTAGTAAATCTCATTAGGATGTCATTATGTGGACATTGAGGTACTTAAAAGGAACTTTCAATCATTATTTGTGTTTTGGAGGGAGAGATGCATAGCATTAAGGTTACGTTGATTCTTATATAGTTGGTGATTTGAACAAATGAAGGTCAACAATAGGTTATGCTTTCACATTTTCTAGGGCAATGATCAACTAGGTCTCTAGATTGCAACAAGTGGTTGCCATTTGTACTACTGAGGTTGAGTGCATTTCTCTCACTAAAGGTGCAAAGTAGATGATTTGGTTGTAAGGATTGTTAGATGAGTTGGGATTCAAACAACAAGTGTTCACTCTCTTTTGTGATAGCAACAATGCTATTCACTTGGAAAAGAATGTGGCATTTCATAATCGAGCCAAGCATATGGAGCTATGGTATCACTTTTATCCAGAGTGTGATTGAAGAGGGCAAGCTGTAAATTAAAAATATTTATACAAAGGTGAATATAGATGATGCATTGACAAGACATTACCAAGGGAGAAGTTTGAGTTTCATAAGACTTCTCTCTGAATTATCAAACTTTGGCAATAGGTTTGAAGTGGGGGAATATCTCTAAACATTTGCAGAAGTGGTTGGGTTTCAAGTGGGAGAATGTTGCATATGAATCCCAATGGTCACATTTGTTTTTCCTCCAATTTGGTGACTCTTCACATTATTCTTCGAAGGCATATCTTCTTATGGATAATGTAATCATGAAAATATCAATTGGGATTATTAATTGTTGATGAATGTATTGTACAAAATAGATATAATAATAAGAGTGTTCCTTTGCTTTAAAGTGGATGTAGCCAATTGATGAACCATAATAAATTTTGTGTTTTGTATCTTTATGTTACTGCATGTTTATTCTTTAATTTGTTTTGCACATTAATTTTGTTAGCTCTTTCTTATTCAACATTATTTCCAAATAAATTCATATATTTTTCAATTTGAAAATTATACTATGATCATAATACATAATATATCTAATTCCTTTGTCCCATTATTTTCATCAAATAAATTTATTTCTAAAAAAAAATATTCATGGATAACTTTTTTTCTAAATAAAATACATTATCTCAAAATATTGTGTTAGGATAATATTACATTATTTATTCATTTTTATTAATGTTATCCATAGGTTTTTCAAAGCTCCAAAAGATAGTGATCACCTTAAACTACTTCGTTTAAAAGTGGAAGAGGTGTCAAGAAGCCTTAACCTACAAATAGGTGTCCAAGGTTTGTCTATAGGTGACCAAATCTTATCTATGTTGGACAATAGTCCCATCTACAATCAGCCCTATGTTCCCTCTGTCAACATCCAACTATGCAACCAGCCACATATTCCCTCTGTCAAATATGGAGGTAAAGTACATCAACTCGCTTAATAAAGGGTTGTTTCATTTTAACAACATGCTTTGGAATATTTTCTAACATTTCTTTCTTACTTTTAAAATATCTAGCAGTTGGCATACAACAATAGATCAATGAAGTTGTGAAACTCCTCCAATGGGAAAATGATACACCTTATATAGAAGTTATACACCTTCTATAGTAGTGATTGCACATGGACTTGGTGGATCCAGTAAGACAACATTGGTAGATGCAGTCTATCATTCCTTGAGAGACAAACTCAATGGGTGGAAATATTCTAAGATTACTCTCATCCAAAACTTGGAAGAAAATCCCAATGTGAAAGAATTGCAATCCTTTATTCTTGAGGATTTGACTGGAAATAAAGAAATTTGTGTAAGAGAGTGGGAGAGTGGATGGTAGAGGTTGAAAGAAACTATGGAAAAGGAATCCATATTCCTATTCATCGATAACGTCTTGTTCAAAGAACCTCTTTGATAGCTTCTACCAAGAGAGATAACAAATCCTAAGAAACTACGGTTGCTTTGTGATAGAGGATTGTGGGAATAAACATGAATTTTATCCCATAGAACCTCTTCCTCAACCTCTTCCTCTTGATGTAGCCATTCAACTCTTACAGAGAAAAAGTGATCCAAGAAGAGACACAAAATCCCTTTTTGAGGAAAGACCCGAGGTAAAGGTGATTGCCCAAAAATGCAGTAGCATTCCTCTGTTCTTAGAGGTCATGGGTAGCTTTTTGCATAGGACAAAGAATAAAGATGAAGCTTATGAAAGAGTACTTAAATGGATATAAAATGGAGAGCCTTTCAGCGGTGATAAGGAGGATAGATTCGATGAAAGAAGAATTATGCTTGCATATGATCAGCTTGAATCAAGTTCCCAGGATGTATTTCTTAACATTTGCTCATAATTCTATGGAAGGAAGTGGGACTGAGAGGAAGTGCATGCATTGTTGGAGAGGAAGAAATAGAATGCTTAGAAGAGGGAGCCCTAATTAAAAGAAAAATATGAAGATCCCAAGGTGAAATAATTACCGAGATATCTATCCATGATCTTCTTCTAAGTGTTGGACGCACTAAATCAAAGGACAACCGCTTCAAAACTCCTGAAAGCCTTGTGAATGAAAAGGTATGAGAAACTAAATATTTAAAAATTAAGGAATTAGATTTTGTAAGCTTTAGCTGTCTTGCTGAATTTGTTTTAACAAGGTGTTTTTAATATTAATAGCTTCTTCCTCAAATAAAAGGTGTGTGGTTGACACAATCTAAGTCATTATAAGATCCAATTCATGTATCTGCAGAGGTGCTAGATGCAATGAGTGGGTCTCTGAGAGTATTTTCTATGGGAAAATGGACTCTTGTGAAAGAAAAATGCACTAAGAACTTTGATGAGCTAAGATTTCTTGAAGATGAGGAAGGGTCTAATCTGCCAATGGATATATCAAAGCTCTCTCATTTAACTTACATTAAATGTAGTTTGAAGGACAACATAAAATTGAGTGAGCTGAAGGCAAGTAGTTCTTTCCCTAGGATGATTTTTTTAACTTTCATTTTGCAATTAATACTATTTCTTTTAGTTTTTCAAGGGTGGTGTTTTCCTTTCATTCTAACTATGGGTATTTCGTATTTCTTCAAATCATTTTTTTTTGTCTGGATAGAAACATGTCTCCATGTTTTCTTTTCAAATAACTAATTGTAACCACGGGATCTATTAGCTTTAAGAGTGGTCAAAGTTTCAAATCCCCTTGATGTGGGCCAAGGGGCAAAGGAGTAGATAAAAATAGAGCAGCAAATTAGAGAACAAAGAAAACATAGATTTACATGTAGCAATAAAAGACATAAAAAATACACAGTAGAAAATAGATAGCAATCTGATTTATATATATTTAGTAATATGAAGAGCTTCAATGCCCTATTATTTGTTAAACCATGTTCACAAATGTAGAGCTACGTTGCTCTCTTTCCTTCTTCATACAATATGTAAAATGACCACAAAAAGGGATTAAAACCAAAAAGCTACAGTGGATAGCTAAGGAGAATTAAAATATTAATATTTTTACTACCCACAAAGTGTGTGAGAGTAAATAAGCAGTTAATGCACATTAATCCAAATCTTTTCCAAAAAGAATTCCCATTAAATTACCTTAAAAGCAGGTACGCATCCTTAGCTTGAGGGAATAGTTGAGATTAGATATCTCTAACACTCCCCTTAATCTCAACTAGCTGACAATCTACTCAAAAACTTCTAGAGCATCTTCCTTCATTCCCAATATACTTCTAACCAAGTTTTGGCGCATTCATCTTTAGTCTACCTTCAAGTTCCAGAGCATTTGACTTTAAGTTATTAAACATCATCTTCAAGTTCTGGAGCATCTTCCTTCTGTTCCTAGATTATGTTCAAAAAGTTCTAGAGCATCTTACTGCAAGTTCTAGAGCATCTTCATTTCAAGTTCTGGATCATCCGCACTAGCATATAAATTTCTAAAGCATTCATCTTTAGAACAAACACCCAAACAAATTCTCAAGTATTCAAATGTATCTCTTGCCAATGGTTTAGTGAAAATATTAGCAAATTGATCTTCTAATCTACAAAACTCTAAACATACTTCTTTGTTATTCACTAACCCTCTTATAAAATGGTATCTAGTGTCTATGTGCTTGCTTCTTTTATGAAAAATATGATTTTTAGACAATTCAATGGCTGAGTTATTATCACAGTAAATCTTAGTTGCTTCATCTTGTTTATGCATCAACTTAGCTAACATTCTTCTCATCCATATGGCTGTGGCTACAACATACTCCACTTCTACTGAAGAAAGTGTAGCAATAGGTTGTTTCTTTGAAGCCCATGATACAACCCCTGATCCAAAATTAAAGGCATAACCAGAAGTACTTTTTCTATCATCTATGCTACAAGCACAATTGATGTCCATGTATCCAATGAGTTTGAAATCATCTACAACTGAATATAGAATTCCATAGTTCTTTGTTCCACATACGTACCTCAGAATCCTTTTTTCAGCTTGCCAATGAGAGTCTTTCGGAGACTCCATGAACCTTGAGATAAGACTTACACCATACATGATGTCAGGTCTTGTGGCAGCCAAGTACATGAGACTACCAACCATCCTTTTAAACAGTTTATGATCAACTAGTGAACCATCATCTTCCTTGCTTAAATTCAGTCCTGTCACAACTCGAGTAGGAGCTGATTTGCAATTCAACATATTAAATATTTTCAACACATCACTTGCATATTTTGACTAAGAAATAAAAATACCATCTATTGATTGCTTAACTTCTATTCCCAAAAAATATTTCATAAGACCAAGATCAGTTATCTCAAACTCTTTCATCATAGCTTCCTTAAAGAGATTTAGAAAGGTCTCCCATAAAGATAAAATCATCTATATAAAAAAAAACTATCAACATTTTACCTTCTTCATCTATCTTGATATATAAATTAGGCTCACTGCTACACCTACTGAAACCATTCTTAATTAAATAAGAATCAATTTGACTATACCATGCTCTTGGAGCTTGCTTGAGTCCATAGTGCACCTTTTTCAGCTTGTATACTTTGCCTTCATGACCTACAATTTTATATCCTTCTGGCTTCTCAACATAAACTTCCTCTTCAATGAAACCACACTGGTACATTTTGACCCATTTTTCAACGAATGTCAGGTCAAAATTTCAACGTTTCAAATGTTGTCAAAATTCTGACGCGAAAATAGTGACTAATAGCCGTCGAAATTCCGACAGGTTGTCGTTGAAAAATGGGTCAAAATGTACCAGTTCCATTTAAAAATGCATATTTTATATCCATTTGAAAAACATGCCACTTCTTTTGAGCTGCAATGGCCAAAACACTTCTTATCATATCCAAGCGAGCTACAGGTGCAAATGTTTCAGTGCAATCAATACCAGGCTGCTAATTGAAACCTCTAGCAACCAATCTTGCCTTATGTTTCAACACATTTCCATCCATGCCATACTTTTTTTTATAAATCCACTTTACACTTATTACATCCTTTCCTTGTAGACGATCCACCAACTCCCAAGTATTGTTCTTTTCAATAGCTTCAATCTCTTCATCCATAGCTTCAGCCCATGTTTCATCCTTAATTGCTTCATCAAAGAACATTGGATCAAAAACTTATGAAAATAAAGCAAAAATAGAAAATGAATTTGATGTGGCAACACTAAAATCAGCTTCATAGATATCTCTTAAACTCTTTGTTTTTCGCTGCAATAAGCTTGCCAATGTTGGATCCCATGAGCTGCTTTTATCAACTGAGTTTGATGGACTTCTAGATGGTGCTATGGCTGGTGTTCTTTGTGCAGTTTGTTTTGTAGGTGTAAAATTCTGATTTCTTGAAAGTCTTGTTGTAGAATGAGGTGTAGCTTGCACTACAACTTGTGTTGCATGTTCGGGAGTGGAAGGAGGTATTGCTTGAGGAATACCTTGATGTTCTATCACTTCATCAGTCATATAATCATGTAGATCATCTTCTGCTACACTTATTATTTTTTCTAAACTTCCATCCCATGCTTCATTCTCCACAAATTGCACATCCCTACTGATTATAACTTTTCTTGTAATTGGATTAAACAACTTGTAGGCTTTGGTATCTTCTAAATATCCAACAAAAATGCATTTCTCACCTCTATTATCCAATTTCCTTCTTATCTCTTCAAGCACATGAGAATATGCAATGCATCCAAAAACTTTGAAGTGAGCAACATTGTTCTTTCTACCACTCCAAGCCTCTTAAGGAATCACATTTCTTACAATTGTAGTTGGACATCTATTTAAAATATAGACAGTAGTTGTTACTAGTTCAGCTCAGTATTCATTTGGTAAGTGCTTTGATTTCAGCATACTACTTGCCATATCCATGATAGTTTGATTTCTTCTTTCAGCCACACCATTTTGTTGAGGTGTGTTATGGGCTGTGAATTGTTTGTGAATACCATGTTGGCTGTAATAATTCAGAAAATCATTAGAACTATGCTTACCACCTCTATCATTCCTTAATATATTGATGTAGTAACCAATTTGCTTCTCTACAAGAGCTTTGAACTGCTGAAAGACTCCAAACGCATCAAATTTATGCCTCAAAAAATAGGCCCATGCCTTTCTTGTATAATCATCAATAAAAGTCACAAAATAGGTGCAACCTCCAATGGAAGGAGTTTGCATTGGTCCACATATATCGGAGTGAACAATATCAAGTGGTTTACATTCTCTTTCTAATTTTCCAACTAGGAAGGTCTCTCTATGTTGTTTACCCAAAATGCATGCTTCACATACCCTTTTTGGTTTTCGAATCAATGGCAGCCCCTTAACCATATTCTTTCTATGCAACAAATTCAGACATCCAAAGTTCAAATGGCCAAATGTCAAATCCCACAACCAAGATTCATTCTTTACCACTGACTGAAAAGCTATTTGAACAGTGACATTACATTTTGTTCATCCTTGGTTTGAATTTCTACCTTTACAGAGCAACCTTGCTCTATTCTAGACCAACCTTGTTATTTTTTGGAGCAACCTTCTAGAGCAACTTTGCTACTTTATATGTTTCTGGAGCAACTTTGCAACCTTGTATGTTTTCAGAGCAACTTTGCAACCTTGTATGTTTTTGGAGCAACCTTCCAGAGCAACCTTCTAGAGCAACTTTCTAGAGCAACCTTCTAGAGGCATCTTGAGAATTTTCAGCCCTTAATGCTATTCCAACTTGTGTATTTTCTACCATATGATAAGCTTTAGCTATTTTTCTTTCGATGTTAGGTTTCAAACTTAATGGGAACATTCAATTTTTTGTCATTCGTACCTCTGCTATCACCTACGTACTTGGATATTTATCAAGAATAACACATGCATTATTTTTAATATAAATTATGTATCCCTTTTGCACTAATTGACCAATACTCATCAGATTGTGCTTCAGACCAGCAACATAAAAAACATCATTAATGACTTTTTGCTCCCCCTTTTGGTTAGAATATCAATAGTTCCTTTTCCCATAACATTCAAGTTTGATTATTGTTCCCAAGAGTAACATTTAAAGTGATTGATTTATCCAAGCTTGAAAATAATTCTAAATT
The DNA here is from genome assembly GCA_007258455.2 of Sequoia sempervirens. Classification (NCBI taxonomy): domain Eukaryota; kingdom Viridiplantae; phylum Streptophyta; class Pinopsida; order Cupressales; family Cupressaceae; genus Sequoia; species Sequoia sempervirens. Next base: position 34,635,788 of record VDFB02274714.1, on the reverse strand, counting down.
TCTAGACATGTGATTGCTACAGCCAGAATCTAAATACCAAATATCATTTGGACTGTCTTGAACCATATTGCATTCAACTGGCGATTTTGTAGAAATTGCCTTAGCAATCTTTGCACATGCAATAAACATAGTTTTCATAGAATTTTCTTGGGGATTTTGATTTTGTCTTCCTTGGTCATGTTGTTTCTTCCTACACTCAAAGGAGTAGTGACCATAATTTTTGTAGTAATGACATTGAACATCTGACTTATCTTTTCTTTGACCACTTGGATGACTTTGAGAGTGTTCGTTGTTATATCCTCTTCCACCTTGATTTCTAGGACTATTGTTATGTCCTTTAAATGAATTTCTTCCTCTATCCCTAGGTGTGAAATACCTCTACCTTTTCCATGGCTTATTGAATCCTGAGATGAGAAAGCATTCTCAATAGAGGTGTGTGATTTGTTCAACCTATATTCATGATTTATCAAAAATGCATGCAATTCATCCATTGTCAGTTGGGTTAAATCCTTAGTTTCTCTATGGCAATAACTAAAGGATCAAACTTAGTAGGAAAGACCCTTAACATTTTCTCAACTATCCTTGTCTCTTCTAATGTTTCCCCATGAGATTTTATTTGATTTACTAGCCCAACAACATGAGTAAAAAATAACTACACAGATTCTGATCTTTCATACTTATATTTTCAAATTCTCTTCTAAGTATTTGGAGTTTTGCAACTTTAGCTTTGTCCTTACCTTGATAGGTTGTTTGCAATGTGTCCCATGCCTCCTTTTCTTGATTTGCTATTGAAATTCTTGGCAATATGCTTTCATGCATTGCTTGATGAATGTAGAAAAGGGATTTTCCATCCTTCTTTCTCTGATCTTTCAAGAGATCTCTCTCTGCCTATGTGAGAGCATCATAACCTGCTTGGTCTGCTACTTCTCCATAACCATTCTCTACAATTTCTGAAACATCTTGAGACCTAAATAGGGATTTCATGGTTAATGACCAATATTCATAATTTTTTCCTGTGAAAAGAGGGGTTTGTAGGTGAGACAAGGAAGCATCGAATGTTGAGGTTGTGGAAGCCATTGATGGTTGTTAAACAAGAAATAAGTGTAGACCTAGAAATAAGTTTGAACGAATGGCTCTAATACCATATGTGGCTCAAGGGGCAGAGGAGTAGATAAAAATAGAACAACAAATTAGAAAACAGAGCAAACTTAGATTTGCATGTAGCAATAAAAGACATAGAAAATACACAGTAGAAAATAGACAACAATCTAATTTATATATATTCAATAATATGAAGAGCTTTGATGCCATGTTCTTCTTTACACCATGTTCACAAATGTAGAGTTGTGTTGCTCTCTTTCCTTCATGCAATATGCAAAATGACCACAAAAAGGGATTAAAACCAAAAAGCTACGGTGGACAGCTAAGGAGAATAAAAATATTAATATTTTTACTACCCACAAAGTGTGTGAGAGTAAATAGGTAGTTAATGCGCATTAATCCAAGTCTTTTCCAAAAAGCATTCCCCTTAAATTGCCTTAAAATAAGGTAAGCATCCTTAGCTTAAGGGAATAGTTGAGATTAGATATCTCTAACACTTGATAGCTAGAATTCAAACGAAATCTCAAAACTAGCTTATTCTAATAAACTGTGGAAGTTGGCTTTAAGAGAATTTTGTGGTACATGAATCTCAAATTTAGTCAACTTATATCATCTCATGAAGCTACAACTATCTAAATGTCACAATTTTATGGAATTACCAGAATCTCTTAGGAAGTTGATGTTATTAGAAGAGTTATACTTCAATGGTTGTAAGGGATTGAAGTAGTTACTAGTGACATTTGGGAAATTGAAGGCCCTTGTTGTTCTTAATTTGTTCAACTGTTGCAATTTACAAGAGCTTCCAGTGGATTTTGTGAAACTTTGTTCCTTACAGTATTCAGGGTTATTCTCTTGCTCGAGTTTGGAAGAGCTTCCAAGGAATTTTTAGAAACTTACTTCATTGCAGTATCTAAATTTGGGCTATTGCTCTGGGATGCTCAAGCTTCCAGAATGGCTAGGAAATTTTTCATGCTTAACAGAGATAGATTTCCTTGGATGTGAGAAGTTGAGTCATCTTCCACACATCTTGGGAGGGTTAACCTATTTGTTGATGTCCCAGATGTCTTTTTGGACCTGCTCAAGGTTGATAGAACTACCAAAAAAAACCTTAGGGCTTTTAGGGTTTATAGAAATTTCATTTAAAGATTGTTCCAGCTTAAAGAGGATCCCCGCCGAGTTTAGTAAGTTCACTTGTTTAGAGGAATTAAATTTAGATGGATGTGAAAGCATTGAAGAACTGTGCAATGATTTTCATGGTCTGGAAATGTTGAGAAAATTATATATGAGATGATGCAAGAGCTTGTCTACCCTGCCTCAAGGCTTTGGTAAACTAAAATGTTTGTAAATTTTAAATTTATCCAAATGTGATAAATTAGAGGAATTATGCATCAACTTCCATTGCCTTGGAGCATTAAAAGAGTTGTATTTGTGTGCATGCAACAATTTAACCAAACTTCCCAATTTTTTTGGTCAACTTGGTTGCTATTAGAGATATTTAATCTCAACTATTCCCTCCAGCTAAGGATGCGTACCTACTTTAACACAATTTAAGAGGAATGATTTTTGGAAAGGATTTGGATTAATGCGCATTAATAGGCTGTTTACTCTCACACACTTTATGGGTAGTAAAAATAATAATATTTTATTCTCCTTAGCTATCCACCATAAATTTTGGTTTTAATACCTTTTTATTGCCATTTTTTATTATTGCATGAAGAAGGAAAGAGATCAACACATCTTTGCAAAGAAGGTTGAAGGAGGGCATTGAAGCTATACTGTATATTTTAGATTATTGAATATATATAAATCTAATTGATGTCTATTTTGTGTTGAGTTTCTATTGTGTTTTTCTGAGCAGCTTTGAATTCCAGTTGAATTAGTTTTATTTTACTGATGTGTATGATCTTTTTGCTACTCTGTTTTATTTCTACTCCTCTTCCCCTTGGCCCACATCGAGTATTAGAGCCACTGGTTCAAACTTATTTCTGGGTCTGCACTTATTTCTTGTTTAACAACCATCAATGGCTTCCATAGCCTCAACATCTGGTGCTTCCTTGTCTAGCCTACAAACCTCTTTTCATTGGAAAAAATTATGAATATTGGTCATTGACCATGAAAGCCCTGTTTAGGTCTGAGGATGTTTGGGAAATTGTTGAGAATGGTTATGTAGAACCAGTAGACCAAGCAACTTATAATGCTCTCACACAGGTAGAGAAAGATCTCTTGAAAGAACAAAGAAAGAAGGATGGAAAAGCCCTTTTCTACATTCATCAAGTAATGCATGAAAGCATATTTCCAAGATTTTCAACAGCAACTCAAACAAAGGTGGCATGGGACACACTGCAAACAACCTATCAAGGTAAGGACAAAGCTAAAGTTGCAAAATTCCAAATACTTAGAAGAGAATTTTAAAATATAAGTATGAAAGATTCAAAATCTGTGGAGTTATTTTTTACTTGGGTTGTTGGGCTAGTAAATCAAATAAAATCTCATGGGGAAACATTAGTAGAGACAAGGATAGTTGAGAAAATGTTAAGGGTTTTTCCTCCTAATTTTGAATTCTTTAGTTATTTCCATAGAGGAAACTAAGGATTTAACCCAACTAACAATGGATGAATTGCATGCATCTTTGATAAATCATGAATATAGGCTGAACATATCACACACCTCTATTGAGAATGCTTTCTCATCTCAAGCTTCAATAAGCCATGGAAATGGTAGAGCTAGGTTCACACCTAGGGGTAGAGGAAGAAATTCATTTAGAGGACGTAGCAGTAGTCCTACAAACCAAGGTGGAAGAGGACATAAAAATGAACACTTTCAAAGTCATCCAAGTGGTAAAAGACAAGATAAGTCACATGTTCAATTTCATTACTGTAAAAATTATGGTCACTACTCTTTTGAGTGCAGGAAGAAACAACATGACCAAGGAAGACAAAATCAAAATCCCCTAGAAAATTCTACAAAAACTATGTTTATTGCATGTGCAAAGATTGTTGAAGCAATTTCTACAAAATCACCAATTGAATGTAATATGGTTCAAGATAGTCCAAATGATATTTGGTATTTAGATTCTGGTTGTAGCAATCATATGTTTGAAAATTTAGAATTATTTTCAAGCTTGGATAAATCAATCACTTTAAATGTTACTCTTGGGAACAATAATCAAGTGAATGTTATGGAAAAAGGAACTATTGACATTCTAACCAAAGAGGGGGAGAAAAAAATCATTTATGATGTTTCTTATGTTGCTGGTCTGAAGCACAATCTGATGAGTATTGGTCAATTAGTGCAAAAAGGATACATAATTTATATGAAAAATAATGCATCTGTTATTCTTGATAAATATCCAACTACACAGTTGATAGCATAGGTACAAACATGACAAAAAATCGAATGTTCCCATTGAGGTTGAAACCTAACATCAAAAGAAACACAACTGAAGCTTATCATATGATAGAAAATACACAAGTTGGAAGAACATAAAAGGATGAAAATTCTCAAGACGTCTCTGGAAGGTTGCTCTAGAAAGTTGCTCCGGAAGGTTGAAAAGTTGCTTTGGAAGGTTGCTCTAGAAAAGAACAAAGTAGTAAAGTTGCTTCAGAAGGTTGCTCCAGAAACATACAAAGTAGAAAAGTTGCTATGGAAGGTTGCTCAGAAAAAGAGCAAGGTTTCTCTAAAAAGGAAAAAATTGAAACCAAAGATGAAAAAAATGGTAATGTAACTTTTCAAATAGCTTTTCAGTCAATGATAAAGAATGAATCTTGGTTGTGGCATTTGAGATTTTCCCATTTAAACTTTGGAGGTTTGAATTTTTTGCATAGAAAGAATATGGTTAAGGGGCTACCACTGATTCAAATATCGAAAAGAGTATGTGTGGTCGTTCCCACAAAAGGATATGAAAATCACAGTAAAACCTTTCCTGGGAATTGGACATTCCGACAGGTGACTAATATCTCTCTGTGGACATTCATTTACTTGTCAAACCTGGGAACGTATACTTTAAATGGTGCGGCAAAATATATGCACTAGGAACTAGTTTTGGTCAAATCTTAGCAGAAATACATTCTGGAAATGAATTCTATCTACACCATAGGAAGGTAATGCAGAATTCTTTAACTCAACTATAATAGAAACCATAATAACTATGACTGAAACACAAACTATGAGCTGGCCTTATGTTGCAGGAACATGCACAGCGATGGATTCTCTATGCTGCAGGAGCAGTACAAGGCTGAGTTAGCATGAAAACTTCAAAGATGAAAGCTAACTAAAGATTAACAAAAAGAACAATTAACTAACTAGCTACATATACTTACTAAGTGGGCCCCCTTAGCAAGCATCTACCAATTACACAGATGCTAAACTCAGAACTTCATCAAACTTTATTCATGAAAACAGAATGGTATACATTTCTTTGTTGATGTGGAAACTAACAAGAAACTCTGTCTCTGATCATACAGATTTTGTTTCTCATTATCATACTGACTCTTACATGATATTTGCTATCACTATGCTTCTATCCTTCTCTAACTATCATCTCTCTCCTCTCACTCGCGCAAGAGGAGAACTTTATTTAAAAACAGGAGAGCAACTAACTAACTAACCCTATCAAAGAAATACATGGAAGTAAAGTATATCCCTGAATCAAGGATCAAACTTTATAATGAATTTATGCCTTCAACCCAATTCGGAGAGAATCTAGCGCTCCACTCTTTCCAGATTGACTGTCATTAAAATTCTTTCCCATGGTTTCAGTCAAAGAGTCTTCACTGGAGCTTCCTCGAAGTCGTGCAGGAAATGGACTTTACTGCAAGGCTGAGATCAGCTGCGCTTGACTCGATCATTCTTCAACAACCTATGAAACAAAAGGTAACAGATGCAAAAGAAAAGGTGTATGGAACATACACAATATCTATTCATTAATCACACATTTTAAATCTACTTCATCATTCAAAAATTGTATACGATATACCAGTCATTTTAGGGAGTCAACAGGGCGATAAATGCAATCAAGTCAACACAATGAGCTGCAGAAATATGAAAGTATCTTTCTACAGGATATCCCAATAAAAGGTTTCAACAAAGTTTAAACAGCCATGAAATAACAAAAGTAAAGACATTAAAAGTTTATCATAACATCCAAACTATGAGCATATTTTAAGCTCATCACTGCCCCCTACTTAGCCCAATGCTGGTCCTCCAACATTAACTTTCCTGGTGGTTTCTCTGAAGTCTATGGTTGGTGCATGAATTTGGAATGGATTTCAAAACTTGTAATAAAATCCTCGGAAATCCCGACACCTTTCATACCTTCGGTCTTCTAATTCATTGTTAAGATTTGTAGCCTAGTGAGGATAGAGGGGCCACATTAGCACAGGGGGTCTGAATGTCAGTGGCAGCCACAGTTCAAGTCTTGTTTGAAGTCCCAATTGAATATATCTGCTGGTTCGTTTGAGAGTTGCTATGAAATTTAGGGGACCATGTGGTTCTGACTTTCTTATCCCAATAGTTAATCTCTCCCATCTTTTCTCACTTTTGGTATATGCTAGTCTCTAAAATGAATATTGTTGTGTCTGGAATTCATCATACACTTATTTTCTAATATCAAATATTTTCTCTCTGGCTGAAACATTATTAATACCATATGTCAGAGCAAACCAATCTTTCAACATTGCATGGGGGTTTGAACTTTGAGAGCGTAATGGAACAGGCTCTGTTTTCTCAGCTTCCTCATATGTTTCCCATTGCCTGCCATAATTCGCCTCATTTGTTGCCCATGACATAAATTCTCTCAAATGAATATCACCAATATATAGAAGAGGATTCCATTCTATTTCAAATGGTATTAAAAAGCCATGCAAATATAATTCACACAGAGAGTTCCTTAACCAGTTAGGGGCTGCCTGGTATGCTTCATAAAATTCTTTGGTAGTATGAATTATAGGATCTTGGTTTCTAGAAATTCTCATCAATTGAAACCATAAAAACTGTTCTTTAAGGCACAAAGCATAAACTCTGGGTGGTGGTCTACATTCCATAATCTGACCAGTTACTTTTAACATTTCGTCCATTTTTGCTTTCAACTCAGCAATTTCTTATTTCTGACTTTCAATTTCCTTTTTCAATTTCTTCTTTTCTACTTCCCATAGACTTTGTTGCATGTTAGTCTAGGCTGCGTCGGAAAGTCAGGGTTTGCAATGTAACTACTTCCCAATTAGCTTTAACATATTCCAGAAAATCAATTAAAAACGTCCTCCTATACACAACAATGGCTTTACAAATTGCAGGGTGAAATACAACTTCACTAGGCACATTCAATTGTTCAATTTGTTCTTGCTCTTGCTGCAAGATAAATTCTTCTTGTTGTTGTGGTGGAGAAGTATGTGCTTCCTTCAAAAATTGCATAGTAGCAGCAGCCAAGTCATCAAGATTTGGTAACCCTTGCTCATTATGCTCTGTTTCTTTTGCTTCAATTTGTTCCTCTTCAAGAACGAATGAACTCTGAGCAACATCCTCGGACACATTTTGAGAAACATTAAATTTGGACTCAACAGACCCTTCTGAAATTACAATAACCTCTGGTTGAGGTGAAGCAGGGGAGGTCTTAGATTGTTTCCTTGTGGAAACTCTTCTTGGTACTGATACAGCTGCAGGAGGTGTTCCGGTAGCTTTCCTCTTTCTTGTTTGTTCAGAGGGCTCTACCCTAGCAAAGGATGACGGTGAACTAGTAATAGCAATAGGTGTTGCTGTAGGAGAAACAGCTGCAGGGGAAGGTGCTGCAGGAGAAGGGCATTACCTTTTCTGAGAATGAGGGTTAGATTCAGGGGACCCTTCTGCCTTTGTTTTACTCTTCTCTCTTCTAGTGGTAGACCTAGTTTGTACTCTAGTAGAGGATTCTAGTGCGAAAGCTGCAGGACCAGGTGCTACAGGAGTAGATGACCCTTACCCTGTTCTACTGGTAGATGCAATTTCTTTCTTCTTTCTTTGAGGTCGTGGGGTAAGTACCCTAGGGGGTTGTGGAATTTGCAAGATCTTTTGGGCAACGAATTGTTGCCAAGAAAGAGGTGAAACATCTCTTAAAGAGCGCTCAATCAGTAATTTGATAAGGCCATGGTGAGTTACAGAATTATCTTTCCCTTGTTGGGTTCCGTGGGCACTTTATTCTAGAAATTTTAACAAGAAATTTGGAACATTCACAACTTACCCATGCCTCATATGGCTTAATAACTTAAAATGATGAGAATGCAGGTAGGAGAAACGACCTTCATAGGTTAAATACCTGATTATATAAGCAGCATACTCTGAATAAGGAGGAGGCAACGATACACACTTGCATCCCTGCTTGGAGACTTTCAGAGGTCCATCAACAGGCATTGAAAACTCAGCCCTTGCAGCTGCAGCATCTGAAGAAAAGTTTTCTCCAATGGCTAGAAGCCTATTTACCTCAGTAATTTTGTCTTCAGTTGCAACAACCGTTAGACCCCATACAGTAGCTTCCCCTTCAGAAAGTGTTCTCAAAAATTCTCCAGCAGCCTCCTCATCAAAATCATTTAAGCTCAAGAAATAATTTAACCATCCACAGAGGCTGAATGCGTGGACTGTTTGCGAATTTTGCGATAACAATTCATGAGCTACAGGCTCATATCGCACCAACTGACCACCCATATTTGCAATTTTTTTAGCTGAACTCAATTCCTTACTGAAGATTCAAATTCTTTGTTTCCCTTTCTGCTCTAGTTTTTCTTCTGTCGTGCCGTCACATTTCTTTCTTTTTTCCAAAAATAAACTTTTTGAACAAGCAGTCTTAATTGTAGTTTACAAGAAAAACATGCAATAAAGAAGGACATGCGATCATATTTGGAAAGTACCAGAAAAGTATTAAAAAAAGGTCATTTGTGTAGTTATGGCAGCTGCGAAAAGACAGGTTTTAAAAGATGGATTACCCCGCCCCTACTTAAAGTATGACATGTGTCCTCACATGTACTAAAGAACATGTAGAGATTCGGGTAATAATGACCGGTACATGCATAGCAGTAAATGAATAGAATGTAATAAATCAAATATGCGATAAGAAAAGATATGGCATACCTTTGATAATTGCACGTACGTGTGAAGAAAAATGACGGTGTCTACATGAATTGACAAGTGGGAAAGATATCTTAATTAAGGTTGATGCAGATGGATGAAGTGGATGGGTGACGTGGGCGGGTGAGTTGAACAGATGGAATGGATAGATGGGATGGATAGATGGAAGATAAAGAAGTGAGATGGGGGCAATAAATGAAAATGGAGAAAAAAGGGTTTTCTTTTTAAAAAGAAAACCTTTATTATGGGCATGCTTTTTCAAAATTACGGTGAAGTTGTAGGAGAAAGGCTAAAGCCTTCGGTTGCAAGAAGAGTAGAGGGAGGAACTTGAACGAACTGCTCCATAAATTCTTCCTTGGAGACTGGTTTACGGTACAACCAGAGTTAGTGGCCATTAACTAGAAATTTGAAGCGGACTGGATCAATTGTCACCAGCTATACAGCTCCATTGTCGAACACATTTGCAACTTCATAGGGGCCGAGCCAGCATGTTGTGAGCTTACCTTAGTTTTCTTGATATCTGGAATCATATAACAGAGCCCAATCACCAGTAGAAAATTTTCTGGTTTTGATGTGTTGATCATGCCATTTTTTCCTTTGTTGTTGGATTGCTTCTATGTGCTGCAATACGGATTTTCGCATTTCGTCTAAAGAATTTAGCTGCAGGAGACTGTCCTTCTGTGCTGCAGATATTTCCATATTGAGTTCAAGAGCTATTCGCAAGGTTTTATGCTCAAATTCAATGGGTAGCATGACTGTTTTCCCATAAAGTATCTCAAAAGGTGTAAACCCAGTTGTTGTTTTCCATGTAGTTTTGTATGCCCAAACTGCTTCAGGAAGTCTATTGCTCCAGTATTTCTTATGGATCTGCACTGTCTTTGTGAGGATTGTCTCAATTTCTCTTTTTGTTACCTCCGCTTGACCATTGGCTTGAGGATGATAGGGGTTGGACTTTCTATGTTTGATTTTATAGTCATTCATTAATGCAGTTATTAGATTTGATGTGAACTAAGCTCCCTGATCAGTTACAAGTTATCTGGGAACTCCAAATCTAGTGAAAATTTGTTCATACAGAAATTTAGCAACTTTGTTATCTCGAGCATGATTCATAGCTTTTACCTCAACCCATTTTGTGACATAGTCTATACAAACTAGAATATATGACTTGCCATTTGATAGTGGATCAATTGGTCCCACAAAATCCATTCCCCATTTATCAAAATGGGTGACTATGACCTGGGGATATAGTGGAATTTCATCTGACTTAGTTGGTCTTCCCATACGCTGGCATCTGTCACATTTTTTTGTATAGGCCACAACATCCTTGTGTAATGTTGGCTAGTAGTACCCTGTTGTAAGAATCTTCATTGATATTTTTTTTGCTGCAAAATGTCCCCCACATGGTTCATCATGGCAAGCATGCAATATGTCATAAGTTTCATCTTCTCTTACACATCTTTGTATTACTTAATCAGGTCTAGTATAAAACAAACAATTTGCAATCCAGTAAAAGTTAAAGCTTTTCTCTATTAACAATTTCTTTTCTTTTGGCGAAAAGTGAGCTGGTATTCTGTTTGCTACTAGATAATTGGCAATGTCTGCATACCATGGTGTATGTGCAACAATAGAGAACAAGTGTTCATTTGGGAACCTATCATCAATGACCTCATGTTCAACAGGTGCAGTGGATTGAAGTCTTGATAAAAAGTTAGCTACAACATTAGCTCTTCCTAGTTTATCAATGATTGTAATGTCAAATTCTTGTAACAACAGGAGTCATCATTCCAACCTACCAGAAATGACAGGTTTGTTCATTAGATACTTGATTGCTGCATGGTCAGTATGAACGAATATCTAATAACCTGTGACATAATGCCTAAATTTATTTAAAGCATACACTACTGCAAGCAACTCCTTTTCTGTGATAATATAGTTGAACTCAGGACTTTGAAGGTTCTTGCTGATAAAGTAAATAGCATGTTCAATTGAATTTTATTTTTGACTCAGAACTGCTCCTATGCAAAAATCAGAAGCATCAGCATGTATGTGGAAAGGCAAATTCCATTTTGGACCTTGAAGAACAAGGGCTTTAGTAAGTAAGTCTTTTAGTTGTAGGAAGGATTTTTCACAGGCCTCTGTCCACTTAAATTGGGAATCCTTTGTTAATAAGGCATAAAGTGGACTGACAATTTTACTAAAGTCTTTTATAAACCTTCTATAATACCCTGCATGACCAAGAAAACTTCTAACATCTTATTGTTTTGCAGGAGTTTGTAAATTCTAAATAACTTCAATTTTAGCAGGGTCAACCTGAATTCCATTCTTTGAAACATGATGACCTAGAACAATACCTTCTTCCATCATTAGAAAACATGTCTCACTGTTTAGAGACAAATTTTGTTCTCTGCACATTTTCAACACTTTTTCTAAATTCACCAGTGCTTCTTCAAATGTGACTCCATAGGTAGTGAAATCATCCATATAAATCTCTATACATTCATGAGATATATCAGCAAATATACTAATTACTGCTCTCTGAAATGTTGTTGGTGCATTGCATAGACCAAAAGGAAAGACTAAATAAGCAAATGTTCCCCATGGACAGGTAAAAGTGGTCTTATCTTGATCTTTAGGGTCTATTTTTATCTGATTGTACCCGCTGTAACCATCCAAAAAAGAAAAATATCCTTTGCCAAACAGTGAGTCTAGTACTTGGTCTACAAAAGGTAGTGGAAAGTGATCTTTTTTAGTGGCATTGTTCAACTTCCTATAATCTACACATACTCTTCATTTTCCTCGTTTCTTGGGGACAATGACTAATGGAGAAACCCATTGACTGTCAGAGACTGGGTAAATAAAACCAGCATCAAGCAACTTTTGAAGTTTATTTTTCACTATTTCTCTAAGTGTTGGATTTACTCTTCTTTGAGGTTGTCTAACTGGTAAACAATCTTCTTTGATATATATCCTATGAGTACAAACTTGAGGATCTATTCCTTGCATGTCCCCATATTCCCATGCAAAAGTTTTATGCTGTTCTTGTAGCATTTTTAATAAGTCAGCCTCTTGAGACTGTGACAACTTGCTATTGACATTCAAACAATGATCTGGAGACAATTCTATTTGCTTAGTGAGATTACTCATAGAATCTATAGGTAATGTTTGTACCTCTTATGGAAGCAAGTTATGAAAAATTGCCAGAAGTTTAGGCAATGAACTCTCAGAATTTAGTTGCTACAGGAAACATTGAAGATGACTATTATTTGGATCAGATGAACCCCCCGTATCAGAGTTGTACTGTAGAATTTGAAAAAATAAAGCATCCTCATTCTGAAGCTGTGAGAATGGATCATTTTGAAGCATCATTAATTGAGCCAAAGAATTGGCTTCTTCAGTTTCTTCCTCCACATCTAGCCAGACAGGTTGGGACAAATCTGGTTGAGGTCTAGCAGGCGGATACAAGGCCAATTTATTTGTGGACTGTCCATTCAAAATGGTCATATCTCCAGAATGACATCCTATAAAAGCATCAGTAGTTGCTAACCATGGCCTACCAAGGATAACTGGATACCCTCCTAAAGTTGCCTTAATTAATAATATTGTGAAATCAGCAGGATACTCCCAAGATTCAAGAATGACAATTACATCTTCCACTATCCCATCAGGTTTAAATGTGGAGCTATCTGCAAGCTGCAGAACTGTGGGTGTAGACCTAATATTTAGAATGTTCAAGGAGTCCATAGTATGCTTTGTCATAACATTAATGGCAGCACCTAAGTCAATCAAAACATTTTTTACAACTTGGCCATTTATATCTGCACTATAGGACTTTCAGGATCAATATACTGTGGAATGACTACATTTCCCAACATTATATCAACCAGTTTTCCTAAGACATGAATTGTTTGGGGATCCTTTTTCTTCCATCCAGGCTTCTTCAAACATACTTCTTTAATAGCTTTTCCAAAAATGGGAACATCTTTAATAGCCTGAAATAAAGGGATTTGAATTTGTACATTCTTGAGCTGATTTAGAATGTCAAAAATGGGTTCTTCCATGGATTTAGATTCAGTGCTTTACAACCTCTGAGGAAAAAGTGGTATGTCTTGTCTTTGCAAAACAGGTTCTGTAGAAACTGTATCGGTTATAGGCATATGCTCAGTAGGAACAGCAGGTGCAGTAGATTCTTCAAGGGGAGAATTTAGTATTTCAATAATTAGAGGTGGTTTGGGAGCAAGTAAAGTAGTTCCAGACCTTAGATGGATGTCATTAACGTTTAAGGCATAAGGGTATGTGTAGGATCATGGTGTGCCAAAAAGTGGCAATATTTGTAGGGTATGTGGCTAATGACCTTTTTTTCACCCAAAATTAATGAAACAAAAAGGGTTTTTAGAGGAGATTCTCAGCTTTTCAAAAATATAAATTATGATTTAATTTGAATTTAATAAGTAATTATTATTCATTTTCTATTAGAATTACGACTAAAGTCCTAATCGATAGGCTGATTGAAAAACATCTATAACTTTCAAACGGTATCATATTTTTTGAATCCAAAATATGCGTCACATTCTATACTTCACATACTATAAGATTAAAAAAAGAAAAATTAAATTTCATGAAGTTTTGACCAAGTTAAGGTGGTCAGACAGACAAGTTTTTTATATTTTCTAAAATTTCTAATAAAAAATTCATAATTAATTATTTACTTGGAAAAAAATTACAAAAAAATATGCATCACATCCGGACATGAGTCCTCTACTTATATATAAAATATTACAAAAAAATATTATCATTTTATTATGGTTATGGTGATCAGATAGACACCTACTTCTTATTTTTCCTTGAAATTTAAATACTACTACATTGAAATTTTAAATTTTCACTAAATAGATTTTATTTATTTTTAAATAAACCTAGTATTTTAGAAACTACATTCAATTTTCTACAAATTCTATTCTTACATATTTTTGAAATAATATAGATAACTTATTCAAATATTTACATCAAGTTGCCTAACACTGATTTTTTCTATTTTTTTGCCACTTAAGGGCCTATTTTTTGCACGATGATCCTGCACATACCCATAAGCTTAATATTGGTTGGCTTCAGCAAGATACGCAGGTTGCTATGGCTACTGCTGTTGCTTATTATTGGGATTTGGCAACGGTTGTGCAGGCATAGGCATTTGCTTCGGAAGGCCAGGATTTGTGGCAATTACTGCAGGAGGTGGCATGAGAGCCTGTGGTTGTGGCTGTGGAAGCTGGAGGAATCCAGGGAACTATTTTTGCCATTGCTGAGGACCTCTCCATTGAGGATTTTGTTGCCAACTTCTTGAAGGTGGGGTCCATTACCCTTGTGACTGCTGCCAACCTCCTTGAAGAGATTGCCATTGTGGGGTCTGATAATTAGGCCAACTTGGTTGAGGTGGATTCCAGGGTAGTGGTGGTCCATATGCATGTTGCCATTGGTTATTATAGCCAGAATAAGGATTACCAAAAGTTAAAGGATCTTGAGGCATACTTTGTCTTTGGGCCTATGGTCTCCTTTGCACAACAAAGAACACTTGATCATCATCACCTTCTACTGGTTTGAAGTCAGTAGGTAGTTGCCTAGCTTCCAAATTAGCCACCATCTTGCATCTGTAGTCACGTTTCTTTTATCTACATTATGGATAGAACTCGGCCAAAACTGCCTCAACATCCTCATATTTCCTCCGAGCTTGCATAGTGTCCAGTTGTGTAGCCATATTATTAATGATGTCCTGCTTGAAGTCAGACAAAAAATTTGTGATCTCCATCCGGGAAACTCCACCAGAAGAAGACTTCCCCATTGCAGCTTGATGACCTTGACCTTTTTTAACTATTGCTTGAGATAGTTAAGGCATATTTTTTTTATATCATCCCAAGGTAGCTGGGTTATATCACCTCCTCCTATCAGGTCTAGGGTGTCGATACAGGCATCACTAATTCCCCTTAGAAAGAGTAGTTTCTGAGAGTCCTCGTTGAGAGTATGGTTTGAGTTTCTCTTTAATGAAAACAAAAACCTGGAAATATAATCTTCCAGACTTTCATCCTCCTTCTGCTGAATTCAGAATATGTCATCACCTCTGCTGGCACTCTTACAGTATTCCTTATACTTTTCAAGGAATTTCGTCTGCATGGCTGCCCAACTATCTACAACACCTCTCCCCAGACTCATGAACCATATGAGAGCTCCTTCCTTCAAGGTGGAGGGAAATAATTTCAGTTTATGAGCGTCCGTGTTGTAGTCATAACTGCGATAGAGGACATCAAATTCAAATAGAAAAGTTTCTAGGTCCTCCGTAACCAAGCCATAAAACTTTGGAAGCAGGGAAGAGGGAATGTTTTTAAGATTGTTAGTTTCTCTCTAGGGAACAATGGGAAACTCAAATGCTGGAGGTGGATTATTAGGCAAATTATTTTCCATATTTGGTTGCTGGAATAACAGAGCAAATGGATTTTCCTCAGGTTCGTTGTCAGCTAGGTCAAATGGTAGTTCAATAAACAAATTTTCAGGGAGGAACCTTCCCAGTGCGTCTCTTCTTCTATGCATGCAATACGGTGAATGGTGGCTTGAAAGATTTTGAAATTTTTTGACTAACAAACTAAACTAATGCTAAAAATGACTTCTGACAAACTCCTAGCTAGACACCATCCCCGACAACGGCGCCAAAAATGGTTGTGCCCACAAAAGGATATGAAAATTAGAGTAAAACATTTCCTGGGAATTGGACATTCCGGTAGGTGACTAATATCTCTCTGTGGACGTTCATTTACTTGTCAAACTAGGGAACGTATACTTTAAATGGCACGAAAAAATATATGCACTAGGAACTAGTTTCGGTCAAATCTTAGCAAAAATACATTCTATAAAAGGAATTCTATCTACGCCACAAGAAGGTAATGCAGAATTCTTTAACTCAACTATAACTGAAACCATAATAACTATGACTGAAACACAAACTATGAGCTGGCCTTATGCTGTAGGAACAGGCACAAGGATGGATTCTCTATGCTGCAGGAGCAGTACAAGGCTGAGTTTGCATGAAAACTTCAAAGATGAAAGCTAATTGAAGATTAACAAAAAGAACAATTAACTAACTAGCTACAGATACTTACTAAGTGGGCCCCTTTAGCAAGCATCTACCAATTACACAGATGCTAAACTCAGAACTTCATCAAACTTTATTCATGAAAACAGAATGGTATACATTGCTTTGTTGATGTGGAAACTAACAAGAAACTTTGTCTCTGATCATACAGATTTTGTTTCTCATTATCATACTGACTCTTACATGATATCTGCTATCACTATGCTTCTATCCTTCTCTAACTATCATCTCTCTCCTCTCACTCGCGCAAGAGGAGAACTTTATTTAAAAACAGGAGAGCAACTAACTAACTAACCCTAACAAAGAAATACATGGAAGTAAAGTATATCCCCGAATCAAGGATCAAACTTTATAATGAATTTATGCCTTCAACCCAATTCGGAGAGAATCTAGCGCTCCACTCTTTCCAGATTGACTGTCATTAAAATTCTTTCCCATGGTTTCGGTCAAAGAGTCTTCACTGGAGCTTCCTCGAAGTTGTGCAGGAAATGGACTTTACTGCAAGGACGAGATCGACTGCGCTTGACTCGATCATTCTTGAACAACCTACGAAACAAAAGGTAACAGATGCAAAAGAAAAGGCGTATGGCACATACACGATATCTATTCATTAATCACACATTTTAAATCTACTTCATCATTCAAAAACTGTATACGATATACCAGTCATTTTAGGGAGTCAACAGGACAATAAATGCAATCAAGTCAACACAATGAGCTGCAGAAATATAAAAATATCTTTCTATAGGATATCCCAATAAAAGGTTTCAACAAAGTTTAAACAGCCATGAAATAACAAAAGTAAAGACATTAAAAGTTTATCATAACATCCAAACTATGAGCATATTTTAAGCTCATCAATGTGAAGTGTGCATTTTGGGTAAATAGCATAGAGAGACATTTCCTGTTGGAAAATTAGAAAGAGCACATAAACCACTTGAGATTGTTCACTCTTATATATGTGGACCAATGCAAACTCCTTCCATTGGAGGTTGCACATATTTTCTGACTTTTATTGATGATTATACAAGAAAGACATGGGTTTATTTTTTGAGGCATAAATCTTATTCATTTGGATTCTTTAAGCAGTTCAAGACTCTTGTAGAGAAGCAAAGTGGTTACTACATCAAAATATTAAGGACTGATAGAGGCGGTGAGTATAGTTCTAATTATTTTCTAGATTATTATAGCCAACATGGTATTCACAAAAAATTCACATCCCATTACACACCTCAACAAAATGTTGTGGTTGAAAGAAGAAATCGAACTATCATGGATATGGTAAGAAGTATGTTGAATTCAAAGGATTTACCAAATGAATACTGGGTTGAAGCAGTAGCAACTGTTGTTTATATTTTGAATAGATGTCCAATTATAAGTGTAAGGAAAGTGATTCCTCAAGAGGCTTGGGGTGGTAGAAAGCCCAATGTTGCTTACTTTAAAGTTTTTGGATGCATTGCATATGCTCATGTTCCTGAAGAGCTGAGAAGAAAATTGGATAACAAAGGTGAAAATTGTATTTTTGTTGGGTATTCAAAAGATACAAAAGCTTATAAGTTGTTTAATCCAATTACAAGAAAAGTTATAATCAACAGAGATGTGCAATTTGTGGAGAACGAAGCATGGGATGGAAGTGTAGAAAAAAAAAAAAGTGATATGATTGATGAAGTGATAGAACAACAAGGTATTCCTCAAGAAATACCTCCTTCCACTCTCGGACATGCAACACAAATTTAGCACAAACTACACCTCATTCTTCAAAAAGACTTTCATAAAATCATAATTTTGCACCTACACAACAAACTCCACAAAGAACATCAGCCATAACACCATCTAGAAGTCCATCAAACTCAGTTGATAGAAACAACTCATTGGTTCCTATATTGGTAAGCTTATTGCAACAAAAAACAAAGAGTTTAAGAGATATACATGAAGCTGATTTTAGTGTTGACACATCAAATTCATTTTTTGTTTTTGCTTTATTTTCAAAAGTTACTAATCCAATGTTCTTCGATGAAGCAATTAAGGATGAAACATGGGCTGAAGCTATGGATGAAGAGATTGAAGCTATTGAAAAGAACAATACTTGGGAGTTGGTGGATCGCCCGCAAGGAAAGGATGTAATAAGAGTAAAGTGGATTTATAAAACAAAGTATGGAATGGATGGAAAAGTGTTGAAGCATAAGGCAAGATTGGTTGCTAGAGGTTTTACTCAACAAGCTGATATTGACTACATTGAAACATTTGCACCAATAGCTTGCTTGGATATGACAAGAATTGTTTTTGCCATTGCAGCTCAAAAGAAGTGGCATGTTTTTCAAATGGATGTAAAATTTGTATTTTTAAATGGTTTCATTGAAGAGGAAGTTTTTGTTGAGCAACCAGAAGGATATGAAATTATAGGTCATGAAGGAAAAGTATATAAGCTGAAAAAAATGCTTTATGGACTCAAGCAAGCTCCTAGAGCATGGTACAGTTGAATTGATTCTTATTTAATTAAGAATGGTTTAAGTAGGTGCAGTAGTGAGCCTACTTTATATATCAAGATGGATGAAGAAGGTAAAATGTTGATAGTTTTTATTTATGTAGATGATTTGATCTTTATGGGAGACCTTTCTATAAATATTTTTTAAGGCAGCTATGATGAAAGAGTTTGAGATGACTGATCTTTGTCTTATGAAATATTTTTTGGGAATAGAAGTTAAGCAATCGGCAGATAGTATTTTTGTTTCTCAGTCAAAATATGCTAGTGATGTGTTGAAAATATTGAATATACTGAATTGCAAATCAGGTCCTACTCCAATTGTAACAAGACTGAAGTTAAACAAGGAAGATGATGGTTCATTAGCTGATCCTAAACTGTTTAAAAGGATGGTTGGTATTCTCATGTACTTGGCAGCCACAAGACCTGACATCATGTATGGTGTAAGTCTTATCTCAAGGTTCATGGAGTCTCCAAAAGACTCTCATTGGCAAGTTGGAAAAAGGATATTGAGGTATGTATGTGGAACAAAAAACTATGAAATTTTATATTCAGTTGTAGATGATTTCAAACTCATTCGATACACAGACATCAATTGTGTTGGTAGCATAGATGATAGAAAAAATAATTTTGGTTATTCCTTTAATTTTGGATCAAGGGTTGTATCATGGGCTTTGAAGAAACAACCCATTGTCACACTTTCTTCAACAAAAGTGGAGTTTGTTGCAGCCACAATAGCATCATGTCAAGCCGTATGGATGAGAAGAATGCTAGTTGAGTTGATGCATAAACAAGATGAAGCAACAATAATTTACTATGATAATAACTTAGCCATTGCATTGTCTAAAAATCATATTTTTCATAAAAGAAGCAAGCACATAGACACTAGATTTCATTTTATAAGAGAGTTAGTGAATAACAAAGAAATATGTTTGGAGTTCTGTAGATCAGAAGATCAATTTGCTGATATCTTCAATAAACCATTGGCAAGAGATACATTTGAATATTTGAGAAGTTATTTGGGTGTTTGTGTTGAAGATGAATGCTCCAAAAATTTATATCCTAGTGCAGATGCTCTAGAGCTTGAAATGCGGATGCTCTGGAACTTGAAATGAAGATGCTCAGGAATTTGAAGTTAGATGCTCCAAAACTTTTTGAACATAATTTAGGAACAAAATGAAGATACTCCAGAACTTGAAGGTAGACTGAAGATGAATGCACCAGAACTTTTTTGACAAGTATATTGAGATTGAAGGAAGATGCTCCAAAAGTTTTTGAGCAGATTGTCAATGAGTTGAGATTAAGGGGGAGTGTTAGAGATATTTAATCTCAGCTATTCCCTTTAGCTAAGGATGCGTATCTTCTTTTAAGGAAATTTAAGAGGAATATTTTTTGGAAAGGATTTGGATTAATGCGCATTAACTGGCTATTTACTCTCACACACTTTGTGGGTAATAAAAATAATAATATTTTATTCTCCTTAGCTTTCCACCGTAACTTTTGGTTTTAATACCTTTTTATTGTCATTTTTAATTATTGAATGAAGGAAAGAGAGCAACGCAGCTTTGCAAAGAAGGTTGAAGGAGGGCATCAAAGCTTTGTTGTATATTTCATATTATTTAATATATATAAATCTGATTGCTATCTATTTTGTGTTGTGTTTCTATTGTGTTTTTCTAAGCAGCTTTCAATTCCAGTTGAATTAGTTTTATTTCACTGTTGTGTATGGTTTTTTTGCTGCTCTGTTTTATTTCTACTCCTCTGCCCCTTGGCCCACAATTGCTTGGAGAATGCAAATTTATCAGGGTGTTCTAATTTAGCTAAGCTTTCTGACAATTTCCACGCTTTCCCGTCATTAATGAGATTAAACCTCTCAAATTGTAAGAGATTGGGTGGGAAATGGATGGATCGTGTGGGAGCCACTCAGAGTTTGTTTTATGTAGATATTTCAGCAAGTGAAGGGATGACTCAGTGGTGGATGGAAATGGAAAGGGAAAACGAAGAATGGCATTTGCAGGTGGTAACTGAATCTTCCTCCAAGGTAAGAGTTAGTGATTTTTTGTCCAATTAAATTTTGAAACCTCTTATATTTTTTTTGAAGAAGGTAAATCATCACTATTAATTTCATCACTCTTTTCATTATGAGATATATAAATTCCCTTCATTGTGTAAGTTGCAGTATACCGAAGGAACATAGTGGTCTTTTATTTTAGAAAAGATTATATGGAAGATATTTAGTAAGGAAGGGCTTCTATTGATGCTCATCAACGCCGCCCCTTCTATTCTTCCTCCCTTCCATCGCATGCTCGTCTAATATTGATCACTCAAAGATATTCAGTAGACCGTGAGAGGTGGCAATTAGTACAAAGCAACTTGGAGCGCTTTCAATGTAACTCAAAAGCATCGGCAATCATATATGTTGGCAGAGAATTTGATGAATTGCCATCAAAGTTGGCTCACAGAATTGTGGCTCATTCACCTTTTGACTCATTCATGAGTTATTTTGAAGATGTGCTTTCGAAATCCTTCGAAGACCCTTTCGGTGTGTTTGCCAGCACTATTGATGGTGTAGAAAGAAATACTGTAAAATATTTGTCAACCTGGGAAGACATTTCCTATATCAAAAATGAAGTAGAAGTTCTCACAAGAAATCCAAGACAAAGCAATGTTGAATTGCTGAGGAAATTTTGTGTGACTCAACAAACCGATTTTCTTCCCCACAATAATGAACAGGTGCTTTTCATTTCAGTAAAGTTTTATATATTTTTTATTATAAAAATTGGTGCATATTATTTAAATATTATATGTTTAAATAATTAAATAATTAAAAATATTTATTTTATTTATTTAAAAAAAATATAAACAACGATATTGGCCAAAATGATTCACAGGTGAAAGGTGAAGGATCTACAAAGTGGTACTACTACTCAGAAAATATTCTTGAAGAGAAAACAAACTTCAGATTTCAGCATTGGAAGATGTGTACGGGAAGCTCCCAGTGGAAGAAAATGACAATCTCAAGGAGTATGTAAGAGCTGCTGCAAATGCCCCTATGGCCAATGGTCCCCAATTCGTGGTTATTAAACGAAGGTGATTTGACAGATTGTGTTGGGAACGCAGATGGGTTGGTGGTAGTTGAGAGAGGGGAAGCATATCACACAAGAATGCAATGTCGATGATATTGAGGTGGGGGTTAAAAGCATATCCATTTTCTGCAAGTCAGGAAGAGGAACTGAGAAAGGCTAAATGGAATGTTGGAAAATGATGCATGCGTCTCACCAAAGATTTCATGCAAAGTTTTTAGTAAACAATTAAGTGAAATAAATGATTGTATCTGCATGTAATTGCATGTTGACTGTAACAGTCATTGTAGTGTTATTTTTAGAAAAGCTATTTTAGCATTGGTAATGTATGGAGAGGTCATATGTAATGAATTTTATCATCAAAGGAATAAGCTCTTGTGTTTGTATGTAAAAGAATCGTCTTTCCTCTGTGTTTTGTGTTTTAGTATTTTGTTCGCTTGGCTCTAGATTTTACATGGAAGGAGTTCAACATCAGCTCTCAATCTAGTTTGGAATTTATTTTTCAGAATTTGGAGCTCTTTCAATCGAGGGTGAGAGTAAATTGTTTCCCTCAATCATCGTCTCAATATATAAAATCATTTCTGTCAACTCAATCATTTAAATATATAAAAGTAGCATACAAGAGAAGATGTTCTCTGCAAATTAAATGGCTTAAGATCATGGAGAATAATGTTGTAAATAGCGTTTCTTGAGATCTTTATCCGTGTGTTGTGACGACAGGCAACAGAGGTACTTCTTCATGGAGAAATAATATTTATGTGTGTGGGTTCAATTAATAGGATGTTGGAGTTCTTGCCACAGTTAAATTATGCTTTGACAAAGCTGAAAAGGTTTGTCAAAGTCTTCTACATTGAGGAAGGGTTCAGAAATAATCCGCATATGATGTACCTTGACCGTGATGTAAACCAGTATGAAATGAAAAGAAAGGAAATGTGCAGCATCATAAGCTTCTCTATGTGTGATGTTTACAAATTTTGGGAGCGCCTCAAATGCTTGCGGGATGAGTTGAGAAGGGAGGGTGTTGATGAAAGGATTGTGCAGGTGAGAAGTATGGTATTGGCTTTTGTTAGTGCAGGAAAAAAATTCCATGAAAAGCGAGAGGGAGTAAATCTAATAGCAGTGGATGAAAATGCTAAGATGATAAATGGGAGGGGCGAAGAAATGATGCAGCTGCTGTGCCAAAGTGATGATGACGAGGAGCATCGTAAATTGATGGGTGATATTAGAAGTGAAGGATTTGGAAATGTCCTTCGCAGGAGATGGAGAGATGGGGCAATTCATCACAAACACCATCCACATCATCCACTAGTTAGACTTCAAGATGATTTGTTTTCCGAAGAAGAAAGATGTGACGCGTGCTTTCACTTTTTTGACTCTCCCTACATACACTATCGATGTATTGTATGCGAGAAGTATGAAATGTGCCAAAAAATGTTTTGAATGCTAGTTTGGCATTTTATTTCAATAGGGGGGAAAATAAGGATTAATATATACTTGATTGGTCCTTCATTATTCATTTATTTATTATTTAGAGAATTATAAATATTTGTCTTGGAAATACTATTGTAATGAGTTTTGTTAATTAATTATTAATAAGTTGGTTTTGAATCAATTAAAAACTATTTTTTTTATCTTTTTCAAATAAAATTTAATATGGGTAAAGTGAATATGTAAAATATTTAAATTTTGAAATTAAAAAAAATATTTCTCTTGAACATGATTGGTTAAACAGTTTGAGGTGATATGGATGGAATTTTAGGGAAATTGATGGCAAACTATTATTTCCACATTTTTCATTTTACTTCACTTTTACTATTCTTTTGGTATTTTTTTGTTTGTACAAGAAGTTTTTGTGTTAAAAATAATTGTATTAATTTCATGTACAAGAATAGGAATCCTTAAAAAAATCACTATAAAAAATATTTAACATTAACCAAAAAATAATAATTAATTACTATATGTCACACCATTGACTTGTCAAATTTAACTTTAAATTTATGATAATTGTCGACTAACCAATCTCATACTAAAATAACAATAATAATACAAAAACGTGTATTCTTTTTCAACATAATAAGAACAATAATATAAAAACATGTATTACTACTCCAACATAATAAAAATAATAATAAATTACCTTGCTTGTTTTTTCAGTGCACAACTATATGCTTATGCTTCTAATATATATATATACACACTATTATGTGATATTTTAATATTTATGTATGTGAAGTGATAATTTTAATGAATTTTGTTATAAAAAATAAAAATAAATTGTTTGATTAATATTCAAATATTAAAATAAATAAAATATTAAAATAAATAAAATATTTATTATAATTGGTAAACTTGATAATGTGCAAGTTCAAAAACAAGAATGGAGGAAAAAATCACATGAAAATGAGCCAAATGAACCATTCAATCCTAAGGCTTGTAATCCAAACCAAAGTAAAAGCCAAAATGTATACATATTTTGTGCAAGACAAAATGCGTAGACTTATATGCAAGCCAAAATGCATGCATGTTTTGTGAGTGTGAGATTAAAATCATTTTGTACAAATTTGTTCCATTTAAACATAAAATGGGTTAAATAATAAAATAATATTTTATTTACACATAATAACTTTTATAAAGAAATATTGCCATTTAAAATATACAATCTTCCCATCGTGGTGCGGAGATTTGTGAGGGCAGCCTCAGCAACGGTGCTCACAAAAATGGTGAAGGTGATGTGGTGGCCGACGCGGGAGGAAAAAAGCAAAGGGAGTAGAACCTCTACGCAAGACCCAAAGGTTTAACCAAGGGAAAGGAACCTTCTATGGGCATGAAGGACAATGGCTATGTGGATGGGGTTTTGGAAAAATACGTTATGTGCTCCATTCTGGTTTTACGATGGAGCCTCAAGATCTGTTGAAGCCTTCATCTCCTGCCCTCACCTTTGATCCTTTGCGCTCAGCTTAGGATGGTGTAGTGGCTGCAAGAATTGATCATGATGCTTATGTGGCATTTAGAAATAAGGAAAACCCTCACCATGTATGGAAAAACTTTTGTTTGGAGAAAATCCATCGAGCTAACCCTAGCCCTATTCTCCTTGATCTTCCTGTGTTTCTGTCTTCCCCTCCCGACATAGTTCCTGCACAACATTGCTCAAATCCTACACATCATAGCGATGCCCCTTCCTTCATCATCGGTGACTCGAAGGTGGTGTTCTCTGATGAGCCCACAAATCTGATCATTTTCGAGGATATCATGGGAAAATATTTGATCACGAGAGTCTTGTGAAGGTGCCCATCCTTCGATTCAGTTTTGGAGTAGGCCAAGTCAACCTAGGGCAATTTTTCTACACCTATTATTGAATCCCTAGATTTTGGTTTTTTTTAAAGCTTTCTTTCAAATTTGCTACTGATTGTAACTTTGTGATTCAGAATGGTCCTTGATTCTTTCAGCACTCATTCCTTTTTATCACTCCTTGGACCCCTTTTTTTATCCAACAACTGCCAAGATCATAAATTTTCCTTTTTGGTTCAAGCTTTATAATTTTCCTTTTGTTATGCAGAATGTGAACCTCATTGGTAAGTTGATCAATGAGGTGGGTTCATTTGTTAAGAAATATTTGAAGGAGGCAAGTCTTGCTCAAAGGTATATCAACGTTTGTGCTATGGTTGATTTTTCAAAACCTATTTTTCATTCTATCCGGATTCAATTCTCCTTTAGTTCTTGGATAATGTTTTAAAACTTTGAAGGGCTTCCATTTTGATGCTTTCATTGTAATAATTTGGGAGACAAGATTGAGCCTTGTTCTTTCCAACGTGTGCCTAGCTCCAGGTGTGTTAACTTTAAAAAGTGGGTCAAGAAGCCTGGTTCTCCAGATGCAGAGTTCCTTTAGAGAAATCACGAAAAATTTATGGATCCTCAACCTATTTCAGACTCTATTCCAATGCATCCTCTAGAGTCTTCCCCTATTCGACCTCTAGAGTTTGTGTCTCTCTCCTACTTTCCTATCCACGATAAGGGTATTGATTTTCCTTCTATGGATTTGAAGGATTGTTTTGAGTTAGATAGAACATTCCCTTTCATGGAGGATTTGGATGTGTTGAATCTTGAAGTTTTTTTTATTAAGACATTATTTTGGCACCTTCATTGAAACTTTAGATCTCTCAAACTAGGAGCAATAAAACAAAACTAGATTTCGGGTAATTAAAGAGAAGGAAATGGAGGAAGTCTGACAAAAAAACATCACATTGAAGGTAAAGAGGCAGTCAAGGAAGGCTCCTATTGGATTGTGGCTCAGGCACTCTTGAATAAAAAAATGAATAAAGTTAAAATTGTTTGTTCCTTCTTGGGGTGGTCCTTTCTTATATTTTTTTGTCTCTTGTGGGGGCTAAGTTCCCTTATGGCTTTGTTTCTATCATTTTCTTCATTGTTGTTTCATTTAGGCTTCTTCTTTAAGCTCTTTTCTCCTCTCTAAGCTTTTTTATTTCATGGTCTCCTATGGAGCAGGTTTGTTGTAATGCGTTCTTTATATTCTATATGCAGATTCATTGTAACCTCTTTTTTCTATGTTTTAATAAAGGGAGTGGGCCCTCTTCACATGACTTATAGATATATTTTATATATATATTTATATATTCCATTTAAAATACCAAATTTTTATAGTAAAATAAAAGTAAATTTTATAAACATAAAAGCACCAAAATAATTTAAGATAGATTTTAAAAATATACCTAGAAGCACTAAAATAAAACTATTTTTTATAAATGTAGATGAGCTTTAATAAAGATTATTTTTAGATTTAAAATAAAAGGCTCCCAATTAAAACTCAAATTATTATAAATATCGGTAAGAGTGACAAGATTACCTCCTACTTAGATGTTGATGTAATGCCCCCCCCCAAAAACAAGATAACCAATAAATTACAAGAAAGTAACTAAAATTAAAGAAGAATTTAGACAATTAAATAATGTAAATTTTGCTTATTAACACAATTAGGATTTTTTGTTCTTAATACTATGAATAATGTAAACAGAATGATGATAACTCACCTCTTAGACTAAATCAAAGAAATAATTATTAGGTTAGATATCCTGTTTCAAATATGCAATACTATAGTATAAGAAGCAACGTTGTTAACGGTTCACATGTTAAAATAATAAGTTAATCCAATGTTCCCATGAAATTACTTAAAATGATATCAAAATTAATCATTCCAAGTAACTTTTCTTTTCTTTAATATAATCAACGATGCTATTGAATAAAAATTATTTAATCAAGCAAAGGTTTCACTTACTAAGTGATTACACAGATGTAAAAGAAGGGAAGACAACACATGACTATGCACAGAAGTAAAAGAATCCATTCATGGCTTTCCAATATCATTCACAATTCCATACTTTTATATTTGATCAACCATCCCCAAGAGAGGCTTTGTGCCCTCCTCAATCCCAAACGAAGGAAGCTCTCAACCCTAAGATGAGATAAACTCCTTATACATGCCCAATCCCTCTATTACACCACAATAACAAACATCTATCAAGAATTCATTAACAACACAAAAAACATCTATACAATTAACAACTATCAAGAATTCAAAAACGACACAAAAGTTACCTTCACAATCCATGCATACCTTGGTTGTCCAAGTTAGGACCAGCCCAAACAACCTTTTCAAGTTTTACATCCATGAAGAAGTAGTAAAATGTGATCAGGATACAACCATACCAAATCCCTCCTTAAATAGAACTCCTCCCAACACTTCAACTTCCCTTAAATGAAAGGATCTTTCAAATAAAAACATATTTCCCCAAAAATAAAAGTCCAAATAAAAATATAACTTACATGAAAACACATCTCCCTTCACAAATAAAACTACATAAAATCCAAATTACACCCTAATCATAAGCATTAGCATTGGACGTTGTCTCCAAAACTTAAGGACTAGACTGCCTAATTCCAATAGCTTATTCACAACATTAGTACATTTGAAAAAATTAAATATAAACATTAAATCATAATATTTATTTATGCAAAAAATTAAACATTTAATCAAAATACATTTTATGATTTAATTATTTTATATTATCTCATTTATAGGCAAATAAATAGTTAACCTTGCAAATCTCAATATTAATCATATTCTGAAACACCAACTATGTAAATATAAAGTGAAATATGAATTCAATAGAATAGTATTGACTGTGTGAACCCTTTTCTTAGTACCTGCAAAACAACATGAGTAAACAAGTTAAACAAGGAATTGCAAGCCAAAACAAGGATTCCCCATGAAATCCATTTAGAAATTCAAAATAGGAAAGAAAACTATGAAGAACCAAATAAAAGCAATGCACTAGCTTGAATCCTAATTTAAAAATGCAAACTCATGATCCCATGGAGGAATTGGTGCCAATTTGATGTGAAAATTGGCCCTTTCCCAATTCCTATGATGAAATCTTGATATGTTGAAGATGGCATTGATCCACTTTGATGAAAGATGAAAACTCCAAGCCAAATCTGCAAAATGCCTAGCTAAGAATTCAATGATGGTGGATGAGGATTGCTAATGATTTGAGCATGGTAACTTTACTCAAATTGTGGATGGATAAAATGAAGGATGAGCTCTTCATTTATAGAATGCCAAGATGGATGAATGTCCAAAATAGAGAAATGTGGGACTAACACTCATCTAATGGCAATATGCCACTTGTCAACATTTGATAGGATGAAGGTTGAGCACATTTTGATCCATGTGCAAGTTTGAAATTTGAATTTGATGAGATGACATGTTTAGGGGGGATGAAAGATGAGTTAAATGCCAAGTGGGAGACATGTAAGAGACAATGTAAGAGCTTTAAATGCCTTGTTGGATGGACAAGTCTATTTGGGGGGAGATTTCAAACTTGGAGGAATATTCCCTTTTTGATGCCATTTTGAAAGTAAATAGGGAATTATTAAATCAAATAAATGATTTAATTGTGCAAGTTGCAAAATCTAGAGGATTGGAGTGATTAGGATTAACATTGATCATGATTTGATTAATTTAAATGATGTTAGTTGATTTGACCATTTTCACTTAGATTTTAGGATTTAAATAACGCAAAATGAGAAAAGAATGATTTAGACTTAGTTAAATAAATATTTTTGATTTATTTAACCAAAGGGGGTGATGTTAGATTAAATTAGATAAATGTTTGATTTATTTAATTTAATTAGATGATTTTTGAGATTTAATCAAATAATATGGATTAAATAAAGATAGGAAGATGAAATGAACTAGCTAATTACATAGAGACAATGATTTAATTAAATTGAGGGATTTATTTAATTAAAAGGGGAATTATTATGCTTTTAATCAAATAAGGCTATTCGATTAAATGGTTAGATAAATGTATAATTTAGGATGAAGGATGTTAGTAGATCAAGATTAAGTGTGCGATATCAATCTGTATATTTTCGATGTCTACATTTTGCCCTTTGAAGCGATGCACTTGTTGTGTTGGTTCAAAGAATAACCTTGCCATGATCAAAAGTCAAAATTTCTCTAATTTTTTTGGATTCCCCACTATTGCTCGAACGAATGAAGAATTACGTTGGTATACTGCCCCCTCAAGAGATCAGGCAAAGAGGTTTGATTTGAGGGTTGATCTCTCGACAAAGAGGCTCAAGATCAGTTCAACTCAAATATTTGATGTAGACAGTCATTAGCCATGGCTATCCTCATGCCTATTTTGATATATTACACCCACTTGATCTTGATTTGTACCATGACAATGACATTATTGATGATGAGATGATTATGATGTTTATATGTAATGGATGATATGATGATGCATGGATGATATGATGGATGCACATGATTTGATATGATGATGCTTTTATGATTATGCATATGGGTGATAGATGTATGGTTTATGAGATGCCTAGAATAACCAATCTATATTATGCAATGATGAAATCCAATGCATGTGAGATGATCAGTGTTTCTTATATGATATGATATGATATGCAGACGGTTTGTGGATGTAGGATGGATGCATTAGCGATGATTTATGATTAACTGTCATGGTACCATGTTAGTGCAAAAAGCAAGAGATAGAAGAAAACAAGAGATTCCAACAAAACATGAGATGATGATGATGATTACTTTTCGAGGAGTTGGGATTTTAAAAGGGCCAATTACCTTATTATTTGATAACACACCTAAATATGATGCATCAAGGTATAAAGAACCAAGATGGTGTTGTACCTAGTGTGATGGACTTTGACTCGACAAAAAAATAGGAGTATTCTTTCACACACTTGACATACAGAAACTTTGCTAGGGCGTACCTAACAATGCAAGTATTCTCCAAGTTATATTACAAGAATGCCCAACAAGCACAACAGACAAAAGATAATGATCATTGTCCCATTCATATCTCTCTAAATCCTTCGTTCGGATATCATCGAGAGGTCCTTGGAGTGAGCACGACAAGATAAATCAAAAGAAAAGATCAAGTATGCAAACAAGCCAATGTTCTTCATACCTTCAACCAAAGGGATGTGTTTTGATACGATAAGAATCCAAGTGATATCCAAAATGATGTCCATTGTCAAAACGATATATCCTAGGACATGCATTGTATAGGATGATGATGGTTTGATAAGTTGATTGATAGGTTGTTGGTATAAAGTTGATTGACATGTTTGTGAATGATCAAGAGTTTGATTTTGTGTGTAATGGTTTGTTGTTTTCTTTTGATTTTACGATTGAGGCTTTGCTTTTGCCAATTGTTGTGATTGTTTTTGTTTGTTTTGCCAAAGGATGAAGGTGACGATCAGTTTATCATGGATGATGTTATTATGGGTGCAAGCGAAATGAGATGGATGGATTTTTTCAAATATTTGGATTTTTTAACATTTTGAAATGTTTTAAGGCTATTTTTTTTGGTGTTTTTGAGATTTTTACAAATGTTTTGATTTTTTGAATTTTGCAATGTTTTTGGATTTTGTGTTTTCAGAATGTTTTTGGATTTTGATGTTTTTTTAATGTTTTTGGATTTTTTTGGTTTTCGAATGTTTTTAGATTTTGATGTCTCGGGGGCTAATCAAAGATTAGCCTTGCCTACGTTTAAGGTCAGAGATGATGTAGTTCGAATATCATGTTTTTGATGTTTTCTAACTTTTTGAATATTTTTTATTTTCACATAATTTTGACAATTTGGATAAGGATGTGATATTAGCGATCTGTTTGGGATTTTGTTCAAAACCAAGCTAAGGTTGATTGATCAAATCGATGGATTGATGATGATGATAACATTGTTGAGGATACACAACAATGCAAGGATTTGATTTATTAGGATTGATGATGATAATAGTGTTGACGATGCACAACAATGCGAGGATTGATTGATCATGATTAGTGATGATAACATTGTTGAGGATGCACAACAATGCAAGGATAGTGTTAAGAAACACAATGATAAGGAAGGATATCCCAAGATTATGGATTGATTGGATTCGATTGATCAAGATTTTTTGAAGCTTGTTTTTGAACAAAAGATGTTTGGATGATTTGATGTGACAATTGAAGTGCAACTTAGATGCAACTGATAGTGATTATTTGGATTGGTTTTCGATGAAAGATGAAGCTTGATAAGGAATGTCCTCTCGTCAAAATATGACATGGGCTAGTGATTCAAAATTTGGATTACAGATGCTTGACCAATTTGATTTTATGTTTTTCAATGTTCAGATCACCACATAAGTTGGAGGATATAGATCAAGATTTATTCTTGAAACAAGATGCAAATATTTTCCCCCAGTGTTTAGCTATGTATGGATGCTCGGATAGGTGTATGGATGGATGGATATGGGTTATCTTGTGATAAGATAAGGTGTTTGGATCAAGAAAGCTCATTTGGATAGTGCTTCATAGCTCAGATAAAGCTGCATAGGATAGGATCCATGAAAATGACCCATGTCAAGATGTTTTCCATAAGCAAGCGTAAAGTGTGCACCAAACTTTTACCAAGATCAAGATAATTTGTATCATGGATGTAGATGGATGAAAATGGATTGGATAAATGGTTCATGGATAAATGGATTTATTATGGCTAAGATGGATGGAATGTTAGATTTATTATGGATGGGATGAGATGCTTCCATCTGAACTAGCACACGTAGATGCTAGATTCTACACATGATGCCTGTTTGCTAGGTTTTTATCATGGTCTTGCCCAAAGCGTCACCCATGCAATTTTCACTAGAGGATGATTTTTTTCTCTTTACTATTTTCAACCCTTTTTTTGATTTTTTTGAATTTTTTGCTTTTTAAAAAATAATAAATTGAAAGATTTTAATCTCATGTTGAATCACAAGGTGTTGCTGATGTAGATGCTTCTATCATGATGTGCCATTGCTATCCTTCCCGAAGAAACTAATTTGCTAAGATACATGCACTTGAATGCAACTTTTAGGATTATTTATCTGCTTCATTGATATTGGGGTTAACTCTATCTTTGTGCATACATCATGATAGAGTTCCTTCAGAATCCTTATGATGAAGGGTCATTGCCAATACATGGTCAATGCAAGAATTGGATATCATGCGTGGAGGCATGGATGGAGTGTGTTTAGGGATAGGAGATGGATAAGTTGACAGTTTGGAACCTTTGACTCTCCAAACTTGGGAAGATGAGCAATGATGGGTGGATACGAAAGTGTGCATGTAATTAGAACCAACTGCTTGATACACTTTGTACGTCGCATGGATACTTTTCCCTTTTTTATTTTTTTCCATAGTTTTCTGTGTGATGGAGTTTGATAGGGATGATCTTTCTTTGTATTCTTTGGTATCCATGTGTATTTGATTTGTCCATTATTCTTCTTTGCTTCTTTTGCTTTGATAACATTCTTTGTGCTTTGATTCAAATCTTTCCTTTGAAGTTGGTCCCAATTTGTGGATGGGGTGATGGGTGGATGAAGATTCATGATGTGGTTGGTTGTAGTATTGGCAATGGTTTCATCATAAGGTTTCTTCGTGCTCCTTATGTTGGCATTTTCTTGAGACAAAGTTTCCCTCAGTATGGTGGTATGAGTACCTTCATGCTTTGATTATGCATGTTCTAAGAGCTCTTGTTTAGAATACATTCTCTAATAATTGACCATTGTAGGTGACATTTCAATTTGCTGCTCTGCTAACTCTAAATTATGTTGTTCTAGCTAACTTGTTTCCTTGAGTGAATAATGTTGGATATTCGCATACCTGATGTCCTCAATCTGAATTTGGGATATATCTAATCTTGATGTTGATAACTCAGTTTGACTGTAGGAATTAATAACCTGGTCTTTTTGTGTAATAATGTCAAGAGTAAAGGGATCATGTTTTGAATGAAGATCATATATGTGTCCATCCACATAAAGCATCTCATAGGTAGATAGAGGAGAATGTGCTATATGGATGTGATCATTATTTGTGACATCTTGTATACATAGGAGAGTGTCCATTACATCATTGTAGTATCTTGAAGATACAAATTCTTGATCTTGAATGATTTTGGAGTTGTTTTCAACATGCTTTGTATCAAGTTCTTGACATGGATTAGTTTCAAAGGATGGATTTCTTACAAAGGATTCTTGGATGTCGTCATTAGACATGGTAAGTGGTTCAATATCTTCTAGTGTCGAGTTTAGGGTT
Organism: Sequoia sempervirens; assembly: GCA_007258455.2. Taxonomy (NCBI): domain Eukaryota; kingdom Viridiplantae; phylum Streptophyta; class Pinopsida; order Cupressales; family Cupressaceae; genus Sequoia; species Sequoia sempervirens. The sequence goes on along the minus strand of VDFB02274714.1, from coordinate 34,602,231 downwards.
CCTTTAGTATCTTTAACCATTAGGTCAAAGAATGTTAACATGTCTTGGAAAGGACCATTGCTAGACCTTGGTGAAAGATTTTGATCATGCTTTGGGATGAATTCTTGAGATATGTCCTCTAACTCATAAGGTGACGTAGAGAAATTTTCAATATGATCATAGGTCAATGGATCGTGCATTATGTTGATAGATCAAATAATCCCAATACTCCTTGAAATAGATCACTAAAAAGTGGTTCTTGATGTATGGTGAGTTGATCATCGGGTGGGGTGAAAACATCTTCAATATGCTCTTTGATTGAGAGATCTTGAACATTATTTTCAACAATTGTGGAAAAGAGATTGTGAATGCCTTCAACCATAGGGTTAAGTGATGTTGACATTTCTTGAATTGGATCATCGTCAAGTATTGTTGGTGGATTGTGATCATGATTCAAAAGTGACTCTTGACCTATGTTGATTTGATCTTCAGACAAGATAGAAGCATCTTCAATGTACTCTTTAATGGATAGATTTGGATCATTGCTTTCAACAATTGTGGTGGGGATATTGTCAATGCTATCACCAGTGGTTGAATGTTTATCGTTATCCCCAATAGTTATCATTTTTCGTGTTTGTGCTTGTAATTGTTGGGTAGCTTGAGAGGCTTGGGAAACTTGAGAGGCTTGTTCCACTTGTTGAGCTTGTGCTACTTGTTGTGTGGCTAGATACTATTGGATGGCCTTTTGGTAGGCTTGGTGAACCTTTAGCGCAATGTTATATTGTCCTGCTGCATTTTCTTTTGGTGGTAGTGGTGGAGGTTTAAAATTGTGTTGGATGTAGTCACAAGCCGTTGAGATATGTTTGGAGTGATCGTGAGGGTTTGAGATATGATGGGATTGATTGAAGTGATAGGAATGGTTGAAATGACCAAGGTGATAGGTCTTTGGGAGACTGCATTTTGATTTGTCGAGATTGATGTTGTTGTTTGATTGGATACCATCCGTTGGTATGATGTTGATGGTATATTCAAAGGATTTGATGTGATGGCTTGATTGGCGTTAGGTGGATTGATTTGGATGGAGCGATTGGTGCTAGGTAAAGGGGGAATCCCTGAACCAAGGAATGATGTTGATATGGGTAATGGTGGTGGAGATGTCTCTTGGTGCAATGACTCAACTATTTTGATAAGTGTGGCAATTTGATCTCGCCAAATTTGTTCTTGATTTCGATCTTGACTCCCTTGATATAGTTGATTCGGTTTTTGTTTAAGCAGATTTGGAGTTTGTACTTGTGTTTGATTTTGGACAATGTTTTGATTTGGGATGCCACTCAGATTTTGCATGATGGGTTGAGATTGAACATTGTTGGTGTTGGGAATTATATTTCCTTGATTTAGGTAACTTTGATTTTGCATGGTGTCACCTTGTCTTGGATTAACACATGGAGTTGTTAACATCTTGTTTAGACTTTGAACAAAATTTGTATGATTCGCCATCATATTTATCCCAAATTTTTATGGATTCATGTTTCATAAAATTGTACTTGGTACATTCTCATTTGGCTTGTAGAGATTTGGTGGGATGACATTATTCGCTTAAAGGCTCATACTTTGATTGTTCGGATGATAGACTTGTAGGTTTGGATTTAGATCTACCATCGAGAAATGTGTTCTAATCTTTGATTTGGGCATACTCACACTCGTTGTGCTATTGACATTTGTAGAAGGTAATGATCCCATGTATGGATTGTATAAGTGTGAGTTTTGATAATCAATCGGCATTGTAAGGCTTTGAAAGTTCAATTGATTTGGATTACTCATGATGTATGGATCAAGTTTGTACTCCATATTCCTCTTGTGCTTTGAATTTGTTGCAAAAGTGACCTCTAAGGATCTTAGGACCAATGACAAGATGAAGGATGAAAAGGGGAAATGATATGAGTGTTGAATGTTTAGGGACTTTGGATCAAAGCTAGACTTAGGGTTTGATTTTGATTGGTTTTGATTGGATAATGAACTCATAAACCCTAAGATGTTGGATTTGATCTTAGGATGAACTTGTTCAAAGGGGTGCTAATTTTAAAACTAGAGGTATGAGAAAGGATGCATTCCCATACTCCTAACTAAACAAGGTGATTTTGATTTTGATGATTTACCCAAGTCTAGAATGACATTTCCAAAGCTCTAAAGTTGTTTTTGGGATGAATTTTGATAAGTATTTGGGATGGGTGAAATGTTTTATTTTCTCCTAAATGAACCTAGGAAGGACTTGTTTACTAGACCAAGATAGTGAAGAACATGCCTTTTCTCTAAGAATAATTCAAAATCAAAAGATCAATGTTTGCATGAAAACCATATGACCAAAAGATGCCAAGCACATATGTGGGGTCCAATTGATTTGATCTTTGCTTAATGGATTCTTTTTACCACAAACACACTCTTGATTAGATTTTGAATCTAGATGTCTAATGTCTCAACTTTCCCCTTATCCCGCAAAGTGTATTATGTGGAAACCAAGGAAATTTGAGGCAAGAGTTACCTATTGTTGACCTTAGTAGGAGCAAATTGAGATGAAATCCAAATGCTTAGAAGCCTCTAAGGATATGAATCCTAAGGGAAAGCAATAACATGTGAATTTTTTCAAGGATATTTGCTTCTCCTAAAGGGTTTGAGATTTGGATGATAATGTTTAAGTGTTTATTTTGGAGATGTTTTTTGATTAAGCAATGCATTTTGTAACCCAAGAACAAGTACAATCCTATGGATGTGTAAGACAATATTTGTTGGATTCCCACTTGGACAAGTCCAGCTATGCTTATCTTTAGCGAATGGTTAGATGCTTGACCCCACTAGCTCCCCTCCATAGTACTCACTTATACGGGGCAGCCAAGCATCAACACCCATGAAACTCCCATGGAATGCTTTCCATTTCTACTAGAAGACCGTAAAAGTGTGGGGTGGCTTCAAAATGACCGTTCTTGCACCAAAAAATAGATTGAAGGATTTTGGCAAATTCTAGCACATGGGTTTTAGTAAGGACTTTCTGTTCATAGCAGTTGACCCAACGTGGCAAGAGTCCCCTTTCAGATCCATCTTGTTGGAGTCAACCACATGATAGTGGCATTTTTTCCAATATCCACATTTATATCCCAACTGGAAATACTCTTGGCTTTAGAGTGTTACCAGTTGAGTCGTTCCCTTGGGTGAGTACTTTTTCCCCAAGGCAGGTCCTCTAGGATAAACAAAAGCGAATGAAGAACAATATTCGTAACTCAATCAATCCTTCTTGGCAACAAGGAGAGAGAATGTACGCAATAATTCCCCCACTCACACGTGCACAAGATTTTCAATTTTAAACCAAAATCGAAGTGTGGAGGTGATTGCTTTGTCTCACCCTAAAATCATAAAAAAGGCCTTTTGATTCTCAAGATCGCTATAAAGTGCAAGAGAAACGCATACATCCTTTTTCAATGGCTTTAGTTTAAGTAAACCCTCACAAAAAACAAAGTTACACTTGTTCTTTTTAAATCCCCAAAGTAAAATGTGAGTTCATTTTAGAGCACCAAACCACAAGTGTAAGACATTTTGTTCAATTTGTTAATCCAAGAAACAAAATCGAGTAAGTGGTGATCCTAGGGTTCATTTTAGCCCCTTTGCGAGAAATAAACAAAAAGATTATTTTTAAACCCAAAGGAAGATTAGTGTCCTAAGAAAGAATAGATAAAAAGTTCTTAAAGAAGTGTTAAACAAACACTAAAGTGTTTAAAAAAACTTTGATTGGACGAAATATCATCATCATGCTCCTTCCCTTGTTTTCAATTTCCAACCTACAAGTGAGAAAAATGAATCAGATTCTAGAAAATACCAAAGTTAAAAACTAGAAAATAGAATATAAATTAATCATAAATCAAAAGCACGTGCTAAAAATCAAATTATCCCTTTTTACTGTCTCCCAGCATCGCAACTCGCAATGGCGTCGCAGTTTTTCTTCTCAGCGGTGCCCTCACAGCTCCGCTTACCAGTCAACAGCGCTCTGTGTCAGGACAGAGAGCTCAACTGCATCACAATTTTCACCTAGCGTTGTGGTTTCCTTCTAGCGTCATTGTTTTTAAAAATCTCAAATATTCCTGCAAGTCAACGAGTCCAGCAGCGAAGTTTAGAATTCAAATATTTTGGCGGGATGAGTCCAATGGTGTAGTTTGTGTTTTAAGCGGTGCCATATAGTGACACTGACGAGCCCACAGTGCCAAAACAGCGATGTTGAGCTCCCAGCGTTGGAATTTTATGTGTGTGAATGAAAATGTGGAATTTTTGAAAAAAATTGATTGAAAGTGAGATGCGGCCCTCCTTCTAGTGCCAAATGTGTGAACCCTTTTCCTAGTACCTGCAAAACAACATGAGTAAACAAGTTAAACAAGGAATTGTAAGCTAAAACAAGGATTCCCCATGAAATCCATTTAGAAACTCAAAATAGGAAAGAAAACTATGAAGAACCAAATAAAAATAATGAACTAGCTTGAATCCTAATTTAAAAAAGAAAACTCATGATCCCATGGGGGAATTGGTGCCAATTTGATGTGAAAATTGGCCCTTTCTCAATTCCTATAATGAAATCTTGATATGTTGAAGATGATATTAATCCACTTTGATGAAAGATGAGAACTCCAAGCCAAATCTGCAAAAAGCTTAGCTAAGAATTCAATGATGGTGGATGAGGATTGCTAATGATTTGAGCATGGTAACTTTACTCAAATTGTGGATGGATAAAATGAAGGATGAGCTCTTCATTTATAGAATGCCAAGATGGATGAATGTCCAAAATAGAGCAATGTGGGACTAACACTCATCCAATGGAAAGATGCCACTTGTCAACATTTGATAGGATGAAGGTTGAGCACATTTTGATCCATGTGCAAGTTTGAAATTTGAATTTGATGAGATGACATGTTTAATGGGGATGAAAGATGAGTTAAATGCCAAGTGGGAGACATGTAAGAGACAATGTAAGAGCTTTAAATGCCTTGTTGGATGGACAAGTCTATTTGGGGGGAGATTTCAAACTTGGAGGAATATTCCCTTTTTGATGCCATTTTGAAAGTAAATAGGAAATTATTAAATCAAATAAATGATTTAATTGTCCAAGTTGCAAAATCTAGAGGATTGGAGTGATTAGGATTAGCATTGATCATGATTTAATTAATTTAAATGATGTTAGTTGATTTGACCATTTTGACTTAGATTTTAGGATTTAAATAACTCAAAATGAGAAAAGAATGATTTAGACTTAGTTAAATAATTTTTATTTATTTATTTAACCAAAGGGGGTGATGTTAGATTAAATTAGATAAATGTTTGATTTATTTAATTTAATTAGATGATTTTTGAGATTTAATCAAATAATATGGATTAAATAAAGATAGGAAGATGAAATGAACTAGCTAATTACACAGAGACAATGGTTTAATTAAATTGAGGGATTTATTTAATTAAAAGAGGAATTAGGATGACTTTAATCAAATAAGGCTATTTGATTAAATGGTTAGAAAGAGGTATAGTTTAGGATGAAGTGATGTTAGTAGATCAGGATCGAGTGTGCGATATCAATCTGTATATTTTTGATGTCTACACTGACCATGCCTCACAATTGATATAATATTATGTTTATTATAGAAAATTAAATCCCATACCAAAGTGTCTTATAATAAACGTGGTTTTATTGGACATAGGAGTAAATGTGTCATTCTTGGAGAATAGTAACTGCATGCATGACCATTCCTATCCCAACTATTTCAAGTTATATTCTAACAAGGATGGTTATATTGAGCTAATGAACTAGATATCAAAGGTACTTTGAATAGATTTTCCTGCTACAGGTGTCAAGCATTGATATATTTTCCAAAATGCAATCTAACACTTGGAATAGCAAGATTAGACTCAATACTAACAAAACTAGAAAACAAAATGCAAATTAGAGAGGTAGATTTGAATGTACCTTTCACTAAAAGTTAATTTCTGAATCTGATCTAGGACTCATTCACCTAGGGGTGAATGTGCCCTAAGTTAGGGTTTGTTTGCAACTTTCGGGGGCCTATATTATAGATCTGAATCTTTCAATTTGTCAAATTTTTAGGTTGGAAAAGTTGGAAATAAATTTTGTAAGTGAGTTTCCATGAGATGAAAAAATTTATGACAACTTCTACACTTTTGACAACTTCAAATTTTGCTCTTAAAGAGATCTTCAAGATTTCTTCCACCTAAATCTACAAACACAAATCAAGACGGAAAAATGTTTTGTGTTTGGTGAATGGGGGTTTTCCTTGGTCAAACCCTATTTTGGTAATCAAACCTTGAAATGAAATGAAACACGAGAAAGGAAATGAAGAATGAAAAAATCAATGTTACCACTCAACAAACCCTTGCATAAGCCTTGGGATGTAAATCTGCAACTTGCATGAAATGGATTCAATGGATGTGGATCTTGATTCTTGGATCTTCACTTGAAATTTTGCTTTGAATGCTTGAATAGATCATGAAACATACATCATCATATTAGGTCCAATAGCATGCATCATGCAAGAAGACTTTGTTGTGAAAATTGGATCTTGATTGCTGCAATAATCTTTCCATAAATATGCTCTTGAATTCTTTGAATCTCTCTTGATATGCTCTTGAAATCTCATAAAATTGCTAGGTGAAACATAGTGAAATTACCTTATATCTATAGATATGTAACCTCAATTTCCCAAAATTCAAATATTGCAAGCTAAAATTGAATCATAGATTTGAATATGTTATAATACCACTAAAAACATAATTTAAATTTAGGTCCTAGGTCGAAGGGAAGACCCATTCGTCGTTGGGAACATGGGTCCTAGGTCCCAAAATCTAGGACACACATTGCTCGATGAGAAGTGTTATGTTAATGCATTGATGAATGCTAGTTTTCCTCTATAGAAAATGTAATAAAATAGGCTTGGAAAATGAATTAAGAGGCCAATTAAGGAAATATTGAGCTCGATAACTTAAAGGAAGCCCTAAATATGTGTGAAAGTGTAAAGGGATACACTTCACAACACTAAAACAAGGAACAATTAATTCCAATTTAATTAGGAGGGCCCAAACAAGTGTGAAAATGTAAAAGGGATACATTTTTCTACACTACAAAAATAAATGCCACTTTGTTATGCCATGTTGGCAAGTGGAAGTAGTGGGAGTGTAGGATCAGTTTTGGAGAAATCTGAGAAATAAAATTTGGGCATGGGGCTTGTCGAGGAGTTAAACTTTCTTAAAAATTATTTATTGATTTTTCATTAGTGGTGATAATGGATTCCCAGGAGGTGGGTGTACCATTCCCAACTAGAAGGAATATTCTAATTTTTTGGTTTTGGTATAGTTTGCTTTTGCATATTTTTAGATTTCATTGTTCACTGTATGTTTTAGAGGTGGGAGAGCTTGGCATGAAATTTATGGGCTGATGCAAGAAGTTGGGTACACAAAAAGTTCAAAAAGTGGAAATGTTTTTGCTGTTTTTCAGAATTTGTTACATTTGGACTAAAAATTTAAGGCACTTACACAATGAATATTAAAAAAATTCAGTAAGATGAAATCTAGAATTTTGAATCTAGTTTCTAAATATATAAATTATTATAATACCCAAATTATAGAAATTAAATTTTGATAGGGATCTATAAAAACCACTTTTTAAAAGTCATTTTTTTACCATACCAAGCAGGTGTACGGACAACATTTTTTGACCCAAATAAAATTATTTTGCTAATTCCTTGTTGGAAATGAGAGCTAACAACATGAAGTTTGATGTCGATTTTTTTTTGTAATTTTTGGTTGAATATTTTTTTTTATTAATTTTTTATTGGCCTTAATTGATGTTTTTTAAAATCAACGTGTACGGACAACATAATTGCACCTAAACAAAACATTTTTTGACTCTTTTTTTTTCATTGTGTAGAGAATTTTCTGAAGTTTGATGCCATATAATTTTTCTTACAAGAAACTTAACCAATAAAAAGTTATAAAAAACCAAAAAAACCTGATATTTCAAGTTTAAGGACTAGTTTGCTTAAAAATTAATTAAAAAATAGCAAACATAATATAATCTTAACAAATGTTATATATTTAGAAAGTAGACATTGTGTTCTCTAATGGGTTTTAATTTTATAGATTCATTCAGAAAAAAAGTCCATCAACTATGTTGTCAAAGTTGGACATTCTTATTCAATCTGCCTTAGCTTTTTAGTTGTAGGTCAAAGGCTAAGGCTCAAATTGCCAAGCCTTTTCCAAGCCTAAAACTAAGGCTGGATGTGGTGTGGAAATTCAATTTTTAAATAATGCGTACGTGTTGTAGAAACACGTACGTGTTATTAAAATGAAAAGCGTACGCGTTTCATAACGCATACTCGTTACCCATTGACCCGTTGGGAAAACATAATGCGTACACGTTTCATAACAAGTATGTATTTCTAATATAGCTATTTTTCTCTAATTTAGAAAATTCTGGTAAAACACTATTTTCCTACAACAATCATTTTCTATAGTACAGTTCGAAAGTGTCATTTTCTGCATTTTTTATTGCAAATTTGTCTTGTGCAGGGAATATTCTATTCAAATTGTTGGAAGAGACAAAGTTCAGGTTGAATTTTTGAAGTGGAATCAAGTGCATTAACTTTTTACAAGAATATTTGGAAAAAGTGAATTTTTGGATGTACTCATGATGTTTTTGTATTTCATAGTTTATAGAAAAAATGATCTTCATAGTAGATAGTTTAATTTGAATATTTGAAGGAGGTGGAAATTTGAAAATAAGCTTCTTGAATTATTGTTTTTGTGATCAAAGAGGGTTTGGTAACCATGGGTGATAAGCAAAGACAAAAAAAAAATGTAGAAAGTTAATGACACCCAAAGAAGTTCAGCAAATAAAGATAAGGACGAAAAAAGACAAAGGGAAAGGAGAGAAAGGAATCGTAAAATGAAAGATTTGGAAGCATCTAGTTCCAAGAATGTTGAAGAGGAAGCCATGAATGATGAAATGAATGTAGATGATGCAAATGTGGAGATGGTGAATATAGAAGAAAATGCAATTACGGAGACAAACCCAACTGTGCCTTCATCTTCAACTTTGAATGACAAGCAAACAACTTCGGGTGTGTCTTCAAATCCACCTCCCAATGATATGGAAAATGTACCTATTTAAACAATCTATCCAGGTATGTGTTCAAACCCAAGTTTTCATAATATTGATATTGCTTGTTTAGATGAACCTGGATACACCATTGATGAGATCAATAATATTAGGGTTGAAACAATGCAGAAACAAGAAAATGATGAAATTATATCTTATGTGAATGTAAATGAGAATGAAATCCCTTTTACATTTGAAAATGAAAATGAAACCCCTTGTGTGAATGAAAATGAAACTCCTATGGATGAAGGTGAAAATATTTTTTTTACAATTGAAACAGATGTGCTAGATAACCTTCATGGTAAAGTTTCTTCGAGACAAATTAGAAATTATGGAAATAAAATATATAAAATGTTTTTTTATAGAAATAAATTAGGATTCCAATGTCAACTCATGGTGCAATTGATGAGAATGTTGAAAATGAGAAAAGTGATGAAAAAATTAGGTGTTTTTGTAAAATCAAAAAAGAAAGATGATTCAGTAGAACAAGTCATATCTAGTGTTGCTAATGCTATTGATGTTATTGGTAAGAAAAATTGATCGAAAGATAAGAATGTGGCTCGTCGTGCAATAACAACTGCTCTAGTTGATAAAACAACTTCAAATAAAAGAATGTTAAGATTAGTAAATGTGTAAAAGTAAATCCTAGAACTTTGATAAGAGTTGCTAAAAGAAGAGAAAGTATTGAAAAAGATCCTATTAATCAATGTTGGAGTTTTAGTGGTAGACTCCCAAGATCAGACATGAAATTAACTAATGAAATTAAATATTTAATCCATAAATTTTGGCATGATAATACAAGAGTATCACCCAACATTAGAGATGTCTTAAATTAAGAGTGGGTTCCAAAATTCGTGAACCTCATCCAAAGCATCTCTTAGATATGACTCAAACTGAATTATATAAAAAAAAATTTAGATGCTTCAATCTTACCATTGAATATTAACATAAGTCAAAGATCATTCGAAAAGTGTAAACCTTGGTATGTTAGAATTAATAAGCAACAAATCTATTGTTGTTGTAAGACTCATGTACAATTTCGTTATTATTATGATATTTTTGATATATAATATGCACTTTGCATGCTAACCAAATTATGCAGGAGATTTGTGGCATTAATATGCCACCTGAAAGAATCAAAGATTTTATAGCAGGTTTGTTTTGTGATCCCTCTTTAAATGGAAACTCATTTTTTTTAAAAGCATGCATTTCTGGAGAATGCGATAGATGTGGTAACTTTTCATTATTAGGAGAATGTATGCATGAAAGTAGTTTAGACGAATTTGGACAACAATTAGTGGATGTAAAAAAATTTAAAAATGTTGAGTATTCTTTAAAAGATGGAAAAATTGGAAAACGTGTTGAGCTAATTGTGGAAAAAGTTAGTATGCATGCTTTTATTAATGAATTTAAAGATAAGTTTGTACCTAAATATGTTCAACACTCTCATAATGCTCATTGGCTTGATAATCAATTTCATTTATGTAAAAACACATTCCGAATTGGAAGTATATTTTCAGTTGTTAATTTTGCTGAAAATTATACTCTTGCTCCACAAGAAGAAATTCAATCACATTATTATAATTCAATGCAAGTAGCTATATTTTTCACATTGTTTATAGACATGCAGAAGATAGTACAAAAGATAATAGAATTTTTTTGAGAGAGTACCATTTTTATGTAAGTGATAATCGATTACATTCATCTGAGTTTGTACAATATTGTTTTGATATATTTTATAAAAATTTATTTAAGAGAGAAATTCAAATGATAGAACATCTCATATGGTCAGATAATTGCACAGGTCAGTTCAAAAATGCTAGAATGTTTTATTGGTTATGTAGAGTTCATAAGGAAAATAATATCCAACACATATGGAGTTTTTTTGAAGCTGGTCATAGTAAGGGAGAACACGACAGAGCAGGTGCATGTGTGAAAAGAGCTCTTGCTAGAGAGCAACTAAAATTTGAGGATGTTGCGAAATTTAGAGATGCATGTGCAATTGTAGATTGGTGCAATACCAAATTATCTACAAGAACAAGTGAGAGCTCAATAATTTGACGCTTCTTTTGGTTAGTTGAAGAAAATGATATTTTTTCTCGACAAGCTTGTGAAACAATTAATGGATTTACAAAATGGCATTCGTTTAAGAGTTCAAATGCAAACACATGGACAATATGGACAAGGGAGTTGGCATTTTTTTGTCAATTTTGTATTGCAGGTGATTGGGAGGCATGTGAAAATATGGAATGGGTTGAACAATGGCAACAAAGAGCCTTAACACCTACATCGACAAATGTTCAACATGGAGCAATAATTGAAGATAATCAAGTGTTTGCATCAGATGATTATGATCGTCTTTCAGATCTTGTACAAGAAGGTACATTATTTATTGAGTTGAATTTTGTATGTATGGATGTTTATATGTGAATTAAATATAAATCACTTTTTATTGAATTTTGTATTTATTTTTGCAGGACATGTGTATGTTGTTGTTGCACCTGAGGGGAATGAAGAGGAGATAGATTACTGGTTGCCTAGATGTGTTGAGAGAAAACATAAGTTGGCACATCCTAGAGTGGATGATGACAACTTTGAGTATCCAACTGGTTCAATGGTTGTTGTTGGCACTTGGCTTCAAAAATATTTGATGAGAAAGAATGGCTTGCCTGTATTTGAAGATTATGAAAGACACAAGAAGATTATACATTATTCACATTTGATTTTGGAAACCAATATAACACTAGTTAGATATCAAGGGAGGCCTGCTAATAAAGCTTTATGGACACTTTCAATGGATGATCACGAGATAATCATAGATGCATTAAAAAAGAGAGAGGATGCAGATGGTACAACAGAGTAAATAAATATTGGTAAGTATATCTAGTTGTTTATATAGTTAATTGATATATATATTTGTATTTAATCATTTCCTAATTAAAGTTTTATATCATTTTTTGTTTCAAGTCCCCCAAAATTAGATACTTTACAAATAAGAGAGGAGATGCATATATATTACAATGGAATTCAAATATAGAGATAGGTAACTATATATAGTTCTAGATACATTTAATTGATAGTATAAATTCATTATCTCAACTCCCCTTAATCCACCCTCTTGCATCCCTTCAAGTTATTCTATCAACTCCCCTTAATCCACCCTCTTTCATCCCCTTTTAAGCCATCCTCTTAAAGAACCCTTAAGTCATATCCTCTTACATCCCTGTAATCCATAATCTTGCATTCCTTAAGTCACTCTCATAATTCCCCTTAAGCCATCCTCTTAGGCCCTATTAACCATATTGTAAGGTTCATGACATGCATCCCCTTAATCCACTATCTTACATCCCTTTAATCCATTCTATCAACTCCCCTTAATCCACCCTCTTACATCCCCTTAATCCACTCTCTTACTTCCCTTTGAGTCATTTTATCAACTCCCCTTAATCCACCCTCTTACATCCCCTTAAGCCATCCTCTTAAAGGACTCTCATAATTCTCCTTAAGCCATCCTCTTAGGGCCTATTAATATCCATATTGTAAGGTTCATGACATGCATCCCCTTAATCCACTATCTTACATCACTTTAATCCATTCTATCAACTCCTCTTAATCCACCCTCTTGCATCCCCTTAATCCACTCTCTTACATCCCTTTGAGTCATTTTATCAACTCCCCTTAATCCACCCTCTTACATCCCCTTAAGCCATCCTCTTAAAAGACTCTCATAATTCCCCCCTAAGCCATCCTCTTAGGGCCTATTAATATCCATATTGTAAGGTTCATGACATGCATCCCCTTAATCCACTATCTTACATCCCTTTAATCCATTCTATCAACTCCCCTTAATCCACCCTCTTACATCCCCTTAATCCACTCTCTTACATCCCTTTGAGTCATTTTATCAACTCCCCTTAATCCACCCTCTTACATCCCCTTAAGCCATCCTATTAAAGGACTCTCATAATTCCCCTTAAGCCATCCTCTTAGGACCTGTTAAGCCATATCCTAGGGTTCATGAGATGCATCCTCTTAAACCATCCTCTTAACTCCCCTTAAGCCATTCTCTTAAGACCCCCCTTAAGCTATATATCCTCTTAGGTCCCCTTAATCCATCCTATGGCAAACATCTTTTGAATTTGTATGGAATTTACTATATACTATTCTTTTCTCGCATGAATTTTTTTCTTAAATGAATCATAAAAATTGTAGTTACTTACATTAATTATTTTTGCAGGTTCTCATCAAGCCGATCTATGAAGTGATTGTTGAACTAGAAAAATTATTTTATCAAGAGACTATGTAAATGTCAATTTTTGGTCTTCACCTAAAAGTTGATAAGTTTTAATTGTATCTACATGCACATATATGTTTCATCATATTATATAGTTGTAATAAACATCTTGATATACATTATATATGTTTGTTCAATGTCACTTTTTAAATATCTTGTTCCAATTTTATAGATTATACATTTCATGTCTTGTATTTACCACATTTTATATAATTATTCAATTGTATATATTATACATTTTATACATACAAGGAGATAGTTTTTTTGTTTATTGATTCAAATATTTGCTATCTAATTGGAAAATAGTTAAAATTACCTGCCCTTAATTTATTATGAATATGATCTAAACTATTTAAGGAATGTTTTAATTTGTCACCTAACCATGTGATAAATTATATATATTAAATTTGATTCTAGATAAGAATTTATATAGTGCATGTAATACTTGAAAATTAGATAAAATATAAATAGTCTAATGTATGAGTGCATATAATCATGAAAATGAACATAACAAGATATCATAATTGACTACATATATAATCATCATATTAAAGTCAATTGATATAAATAAACACAAATATGATAATAACATGTTCAAAGTAAAACTAGAGATAGATAGTCCATAGAATTTATATGTCAAGTCCAACACATATATTTAAATAAAACTAGAGATCTATAGTCCATAAAATGTAAAACCATCTAAATTTTAGGCTGATCAGTCAAATCCAGTCTCCTCTTTGTTCCATGTTGACTAGATGTACCTGCATCATGTTTTAAAAGAGTACAAGAAACTTGAAATTAGATTTAAATTTATTTAGAAATTTTGATATAATTAAACATATTTAAACTTGAAAATATAAACTTTTAGATAAAAATAAATTTAATTAAATATCTAGTATTTATATAGTAAAAATGATTTCTAGTATGCATAAATTACCATATGATCATGTGAATATGTAACTGGCACATTTTCTTCAACGGGTAGCATAATTGTCACTTGAGAAGATGCAATTGCCTGATCTACTATATCCTGTATATTCATAAAAAGCAAACAATATGTGAAAACCTTGAATATTTATATATTTAAAAGGTTCATAAAAATTATATAGAAGATTTAAAGTAAAGTTTACAACCTCGAATAATATGACCTCATGATCATGCACCTGAGATTTCCCATGCACAAATGCCAATGATGTCTCAGGTGCATGGCCTGCCATGGGTATCGCATGAAATTCCTACATATAGATGTACAACAGTTCGTATAGATCATTGACACATGTGTATGTAAATGAAAAATTAAATTAGATCTATGATGTTTATTTAATTTAAACTTAACAAACTTTTGAAAGCATGCACCTGAGCTGATGACGTCTTAGGAGTGCTTACCACTGTAACTTGTGGTTGGTTAGTACTAGGTATTGTATGACCTCCTTGCATCTAGATATAATATATCAATTCACACATGTGTACAAATTCAAATTAAATTAGATATATATCCACACAAATTATTTAATATATATTGGTTCAAGTACCTATCCAAAAGGTGAGCCCAGATCTACAACACTCGACATATGCACATGATGATCATATTGAGTTTTAGGCATCACGTGATCATGCATCTACACCAAACACTTATTGAATTAATATTATATTATATATATAGTTTGATGTTATTATTTACATGAATTTTTCATATTTCAAACTTGAATTAAATTTAAGTTCAAAATATGAGCATACCTATGTAGGACGATCCTCAGAATATAGTAAATCTAGGTATGACCCCGTCCCAGATGCATTTGTTTCACTTGAAGTGGACGTCTGAGTATCCCTATAGGCTGAGCCTCCATGCTCTCTATTGGACACTTCAGTGGCCACATGTGTAGTCTATTAGTGAGATGTCCTGAAAGTGAACTCAATTCTCCTAATGTCGATAACATGGTTTGCTGCTAAAATACAATGGGAACACTAGGAGAAGGAAGAGGAACAATAGGAGAAATTGGAACACATCGCTGAGGATCGACATGTGCTCCTAGTCTATGTTGGGGCATGCCACACCCAACTCCCTGAAATGACCTCATATCAAAATAGTTGGGTTTTTAACCCAACTCAAACTCAGCCCATAACTTTCTCAAAAAGTATAAGGGCACCTCACTGTTGCCATGTGGTGGAGTATCAAACACCATCCACCATCTATCCCAAAAATGCGTAGCTATCTGCAGGTGCCTACACCATAAAATTGAAATTCATTTTTTCATGGGTGGAATGGGTTGGTTTGTATGGGGATTAATAAAATATTGGCACATGGCTTGTTTGGTAATTTTTAGGTCATTGATTTCTTTATATGACAATCCATTTGCATAGAATTTTGTCTCCTCTCTTCTCTCCATTGATGGAACCTAACTAGGTCCACATCAATAGATCGAACATAATCAACAATAGTTTACATCATAGATGGAAACCGTGCAAGATGGAGAGGGACTCTAGGCTCATTTTTTATGAGATCTATATTTCCTTGAATGACAATGAGGTTTTCTCAGATATTCTCTCTTAATTGATCTTCATCAACTATAGGAGGGGGTGGGGGTTTAGGTGGTGGAGAATGTGGAGGTGTGTTAGGGTTATGTTCATGTGGTGGATTGGGATGTATGGGATCTATAGGAATTTCTTGATTGGGCATAAAATCCTCTAAATTAAACAATGGATCCATGTGAGCAATGATATGGAAACTGCATGTTAAACAATTAAAAAATATATATCAACAAACTAATTAAATAATGCACACAATTTGAAAGTTATTTAAAAATTACATTGAACATGCACAAATTCAAAATATATTTCATTTGAAGACCATTTGATTTATAACATTATAAAATCCATAACATTAAAAATTCATAGCATGTACACACATTAAATTGAGTCTAGTGTGGGGTTGTTAATATGAAGGGTAGATTTATGAAATTATGGGGTTTTATTAAAATTTATTTAATCTCATTCATTATTTTCAAATAATACTAAAGATAAGAATGAAAAATTAATAGAAGATATTGAAAGGGACACATAGATATATTCACCAAATTTATCCCCTTAAGAAATGTCAAATTCCCCCTTAAGACATCGATTTATGATTTAGGGTATAGGATGGCTTAAGGGGATCTATGTGTAGTAAGGTCCTAGGAGAAAATGGTCCATGGCTTAAGGGAATAAAATTTGGTGAAGTTGCCTAAGGAAACCAAATTTCATTTTAAGGTCCTACAATTCAAAATGAATAGATGTATTAATAAAGTATGACAAAATTTAATTAAATCCGAGGACATAAATTGATTTATCTAAATTTTCAAATTTCATGTATATAGATATGATTATATTTTTTTGTATTTTATATATATCTTTATTTGTGATTAAATATTGTTAAGGCTACCTCTAGGAATACTCTCCTAGGTTTATCTAATCCCAAAGTGAAGGAAAAATTATTCATTTTCAACAATCAGAAAAATGCAAGTACAAATATCATGAATCTATAACATGCAAGTACAAATATCTAAAAATGCTAGAGGGTTATCTAGGAAATTTAAGCAACTAAAATGTTCCACAACCATCACTTTGCACATCCAAATAGAAGAACAAGGTTTTTTGGGAGCTTCTAGGTCACTAAGAGATCAACTCTACAACTAACATGTAATGAGGGTTCAATAATCCAATTCTTCTATTTAACCATGGATTTAAAGAATGAAACCAACATAAGAACTTTAAATAGTATTCAAAACAACTAGTACTTTCTCATGTAACTAAGAATCCAAAAGCAAGAACCCAACGTGAAAAATCTTCCATTTTACATGACCACATAATACATGAAAATAGAAATTTAATCTTAGAGGATATTCTCATAATACCAAATAAGATCTGCAAGTCATAACCATGAAACATGAAAACACATCACCAACTCCAAGATCTTCCACCTTAAGCATTCTTAAATTCCCACAATATTTCTATGCTCAAAAACAAAATGGAGGATTACCAAAAACTCACAAACCATTGATCAATAACATGCAAATAGATGGAACCCAAAAAACCCACCTCAAATATGATAAAAAATCTTATGGAAAATTCCTACAAACCCCTTAATAATTAAACTTAAAAAAACAAGATTAAACTACTAAACATACAAGTATGTACACATTGATCTTTCAAGGAGAATATTATATGAAGAAATATAAAAAAAAATAGAATCCTTTGGCATGTAAACAACACTTATAACTTTAGGAAAAAAGAGAGAAAAAAGAGTATATGCAACTATAAGAAGGAAAGAGATATAAATATACTTTATGAATCATATTTCAAGGATTAAATGTCCTCTAATTTACCACACAACTCAATGCATTGTTAGATGATTTATGGTTATAATATACTCATAGGGATTCTATAGAATACAACAATGATATCAAAAATCCTAATCCTATTAAAAAAAAGGATAGAATAACTCTATAAAATACATTGCATACATCTTCTACCCCAAGAATCCAATATATAGACATAAGGATTCCTAGGAAATAACAAAAAGGCAACACCACAGTCACTAATAATGCATGAAAATACCATGGTAAGTAATTTTTTATGACTCTCACATGTATTGACCCATCCTAAAATAGATAATAACTCTTACACAATCTCTTTATTTCAACTTCACTTTACAAGTTGGCCTAAGTAACTCTCAAGAACTCATCTAAGAGACACAAGATCTCTATAGTGGGACAAAGTAGTTAAGAAGAAATTATAAGTTTAACACTAACATTAAAATTTATAATCTCATTCATTATTTTCAAAGAATACTAAAGATAAGAATGAAAAATTAATAGAATACATTCAAAGGGAAACATAGATATATGCTAGTGACCTAATTGCAATGTACAAAATAAAAAAAGATGAGCTTGAGCTCTACTCACCAAATTTTGAGAACTTCTTTGATCCCCTTAAGAAATGTCATATTAGGACCCCTTAAGACATCAATTTACGATTTAGGGTAATAGGATGGCTTAAGGGGATCTATGTCTAGTAAGGTGGACTAGGAAAAAATGTTCCATAGCTTAAGGGAATACAATTTGGTGGAGTTACCTAAGGCAACCAAATTTAATTTTAAGGTCCTACAACAAAATGAGTGCTAAATAAGGGCTTAGGGTTTAGATTTAGAGATTTGATGACATGAAAACATATAGAAGACACATGATGGATTTTGAACCTATATGGACCTCCAAGCACTCTTGGATGATTTAAAAAGGAAGAGGAGATCTAAACCCTAAACCCTAGACCTAATTTTTTTTCTAATCATATATTTTTTGAAACGTTTCTATGACATAGACTCTTCCTTTGAATATTTATATAAATTCTAGACGTGCATGGCTTTTCAAAAAAAGAACCTAACAGCCACTAAGTGAGGAATCAATTAATCAATTCAAATAATAAATAATCTTAGAAAATAAACCTTTGGTTATAGAATTGAAAGGCAACCAAATTTAATTATAAGGTCCTACAACAAAATGAATGCTAAATTAGGGTTTAGGGTTTCGATTTAAAGAGATTTGATGACATTAATATAGAAGACACATGATGGATTTTGAACCTATTTGGACCTCTAAGCACTCTTGGATGATTTAAAAATCAAGAGGAGATCTAAACCCTAAACCCTAAACCCTAAACTCTAGACCCAATTTTTTGTGTAATCATATATTTTTTGAAACGTTTCTATGACATAGAATCTTCCTTTGAATATTTATATAAATTCTAGACGTGCATGGATTTTCAAAAAAAGAACCTAATTGCCACTAAGTGAGGAATCAATTGATCAATTCAATAAACAAATAATCTTAGAAAATAAAACTTTGGTTATAGAATTGAAAGGCAACCAAATTTAATTTTAAGGTCCTACAACAAAATGAATGATAAATTAGGGTTTAGGGTTTAGATTTAGAGATTTGATGACATGAAAACATATAGAAGACACATGAATAAATTTTTACAAGTAAATGGGAAACCCTACCACCTAAACTTAGTGCTTTGAATAAAATATGTGACATTCTAGGAATAGCTTCAATATATCAACAATTAGGAATTTTAGATTTCAATTATAAGTAAGTTATTGAGTTATGATGGATTTTGAACCTATTTGGACCTCTAAGCACTCTTGGATGATTTAAAAAGGAAGAGGAGATCTAAACCCTAAACCCTAAACCCTAAACTACAAGTTTCTCAAAAAAGTAATTTGAATTTTCCAAATTGAAATGTTCATGCTACAAGTTAGCTTTGATACACTAGTTTAGAGAAAGTACAACATTTAGTTTTCCTAATCTAGAACAATGCCACTACACATGAGAGTTAAAATAGGAATTAGATTACACACTTTTCCTATAGATCTTATGAATAACATCCTATAAATTAAGGTTTAAATATGATCATAATGCATCCTTACATAATTCACAAAGGATCTCATCCAAATAAGAGAAATGGGTAGAAATCATTCATGTTTCACATTTTTTTAATATTTATTTGATTTAATAACATTTATGTGTCTAGCTCTATCCATATTGCACATAGTCTATCAATAGCCCATTTTAGTTTTATGTAAATTAGGGTAAATAGCCCATATTAGGTTTACGTAAATTAGGGTAAATAGGGTTTTAGGTTTACGTTTTAGGGTTTAGGTCCAAAGATTAACCTATGTAAATTAGTTTTTAGGGACCTATGTAAATTTTGTAACCTACGGTTTCTAGGGTTTTGAAATTTCTAAGTTTTAAATGTGTTCAATTTAGGTCTAGTTTTTATGGTTTTCAATTTACAATTTAAATTTCTTTGTTTTGTTGACATTTTTGGTTTTTTAAATGCAATTAAAAACAATAAAACATTGAACTAAAACACACTAAACAAAAAAAATTTGAATACTAATTAAAAATAAAATAAAAAGATATAAAGCAAAAAATAATGAAGAATTCAACTAACCTGGAGGTCAACGAGGTCACTAGTGTCAATGGCAAGAGGTGGCAGTGAAAATTTTGTGGCCTCAAAAATGCGTATGTGCTCTCCTTTCCTCTTGTCACTCTCAAATCAAAATGGTGGAAAATGAATTACAGCCGTTTATTTAAAAAAAAAAAAACTTTCTAAAAACATGTATGCTTTTCAAATTTTTCATAACAAGTACGTGTTTCATAACACATACGCATTTTAGGGTCACATACCCGATTCTAAACGTGTACGCGTTCGGATCTAGGCTCGGGTACCCAATCCATAACGCGTATGCATTTTTTTAAAAATGCGTACGCGTTTCTTGCGAAACTTTTTTTTCCCCCGAGATTTCCCCTCTTTGTGTACCCAACTTCTTGCTTTTACCCTTATCAAGAGGTTGTTGAATAATTTTGTTGTAGATTTAAAGGATTATTGCAACCATTAAAGGTTGAAGACTCCATTATTGAAAGTTGAAGAGTTGCATGTGATTGTTTTGAGGAGAAGAGTGTGGATTTAGAGGTGCTCATGAAGCACACAGCTTGGTTTTTCTTGTGGCTTGTTAAAATTTCATTTTTAGATTATGTAAAGGGAATATGTTATTTCCCATCAGTCACTTGTTGATAGAAAATAACTTTGCAATCTGATTTCCATAATGAGAAGACCTTTTGTTACAAGTTTCAAGAGAATTCATGAGACTTTGTTGTTGATTTTCTTGCACTGCAATGATTGTTTTATTGTGTAATTTCATAAAAGAGGTCTTGTTAAGATCTCTTTCATCAATTCTTAAATCTTTTAACATCCATTAAGTGTTGTTCAAAATCATTTTCAACACTTGGATGAATACAAACTCCTAAGAATGAAAGATTACCACAACTAGTACATTTTCCAAAAATACATGAACATAAATAATATAATTTCCCATTGGATCATTCATAAAACAAAATTTATATAAAATACCTAATTTTTTGAGGTGGGATATTAATACCACATTCTTGCATAATCATGTGAATATATAAAGTACAATGTATATATCGAAAAATATCATAATAATAATGAAATTGCACATGTGTTTTACAACAAAAAGAGATTCATTGCTTATTAATTTTGGCATACCAAGGTTTACATTTTCAAATTATCTTTGACTTATGCTAACATTTCCAAGTAACACTGAATCATCTAAATTATTTCTATAAAATTCAGTTTGAGTTGTGTCTAATAGGTGTTTTGGATGAGGTTCATGAATTTTGGACCCCACTCTTAATTTCAAAACATCTCTAGGATTAGATGATACCCTAGTATTATCATGCTAATATTTTTCAATCAAAGACTTGATTTCAAAATTTAATTTCATGTTAGGCCTTGGGAGTTGACCACTAAAACTCCAACATTGGTTGATTGGATCATTTTCTATACTTTCTCTTCTGTTTTCTGCTCTTACCAACTTTTTAGGATGTATGTATATAATTCCACTAATGTTTCCTAACATTCTTTTATCCAAACTTGTTTTATAAATAAGGGTATGTGAGAGGATGGATTAATGAGACATACATGAGCCCTAACTCAAAATATGTGTCATGTGATAAAATTAGTTATATAATTAGGAGATGGCTTAAGGTGATATAAGAGGATGGCTTAAAGGGAGATATATGAGCCCTGACTCTACTTCATGAGATAAAATTAGTTATAATTAGGGAATTATGTAAGGGGAGGTAAGAGTATGGATAAATGGGGGCTAAGAGGATGACTTAATGGGATGTAAGAGTATGGCTTTAAGGGGATGTAAGACGATTCCTTAAGGGGAGATACATGATCCCTAACTTCAAGTATGTGTAATGTGAGAAAGTTAGTTATATAATTAGGAGATGATTTAAGATTCAACATAAGAGGATGGTTTAAGGCTAGATATAGATCCTTGACTCTAATTTATGTGAGAAAATTATCTATGATTAGGAGATGAACTAAGAGGAGGTAAGAGGATGGCTTAATGGGAGTTAAGAGGATGACTTAAGGGGATGAAAGAAGATGGATAGACGGGATCTAAGTGGATTCATTAAGGGCATGCAAAAGGATTATTTAAGGGGAGATACATGACCCTTGACTCAAAGTATGTGTCATGTGAGAAAACTAGTTTTATAATTAGCAAATAACCTAAGGGTAGGTAAGAAGATGGCTTAAAGGCAGCTAAGAGGATGACTTAAGGGAACATGAAATTAGTTTTAAAAATTTAAGAGAATGATACTAAATTAATTAACTATATATTAGCTATCGATTAAATATATACAACTATATACATACTTAAAAATTTATTCCAACATTCATCTACATCCTCTTGTTACTCTAATGCATCTATAATTGGCTCATGTTCTTTTGTAGAAAGTGTCCATAATTATTTATTAGTAGGTATCCCTTTATATTTTATTAGTTTTTTATTTGTTACCACAATAGAATATGAGCGATGTATAATCTCTGTATGTCTATCATAATCTTCAAATGTAGGAAAGCCATTATTTCTTATTAGATATTTCATTATAGGTAATTGGGTTGGTTGGATTCATTCTTGATTATTGATTATCACATGTGCACATGATTAGAAGATAATTACTAGATAATGAAGGATTAGTGGTGGGTTATGGAAAAGTGAATAAAATGGTCAATTAAATAAATAACACTATTTATTTACTTTTTGAGAAGAAATAGGACCAAAAATATAGATAAATAACTATTTATCAAAGGCTTAAGCTTAGATATAAATGGAAAAATAATTTTACATGGAGAAAAAATAATAATAATTAATGAGGAATATTAATTAAATAATAAAAATAATATTTAATTAATATATGATTTGAAAATGGAGATAATTAATCAAATGTAAATGATCAATTTTAGAATAAATAATGGGAATTGACAAGGTGTCAATTTTAGGTATCTACAACAATATTTTGTAGGCAATATCTTTTAAGGGAAACGATTAATTTAGTACAATTTCATGTGTGTTTTCCTCCCACATTTTTTTGAAAGACAAAATCTCAATTAAGAGATAACCTCATAGTGAGAGAAGCCATCACAATTAAATTCCTTGTTCCTAGTCTACATTTAGTTGAGTTGCTTCTTGAAATTTCTAATACATTTTCACTACTATTATTGATATCCACCATACACTCCACTGTTTTTGAACATCACTTTGTAGATTGATATTAATAGGCCATGTAGAAAGAGATAAATTGAGAAGGAGATAAATTGAGAAAGGGATAAATTGCTAACAAGCTACCTTCATACAAATTTTCATTGTCAACACATAGAAACAATCAATTAGAAATATAAGATGATTATCACTACCTTTACAATAGAGTTAGTTACCATTAAAAGAATTAAAAAATCAATATGAATAATGATATAGTGAATAAAATAAATGAAATGATCCATAAATTAAAGTTAACACTGATTGAGTCAAACAATTTTATTTTAATTTGTCACTAGTTTGATGTATTTGAATTAATAAGCTCTAATTGTTGGCACTTGTATGATTTCAAATTAAATATATAGAAAAATAAAAAAAATATATTTATAAATAATATAAAATAGGATTTATAGATAAGGCTAAATTTACAATATCAAATATGAGGTTATAAAGCTATTTATTTTTAACATTTTAGTTAACAATCTAGCTAATAACTAAAATCTTCTTAAACCATAAATTACTAACAATGGACAATTAAACTAAAAAAATATTAATATAAAACTACAAACTAACACTTTATATTATATCAATATAATGTTATTTTTCGCTCACAAAACTTACTTTACCATGATAAAAGTGATAATTTACCTATAAATTTTGAAAAATAAATTGCAAATCGAATCATAAAATGAAAAAATGATAATATATAATTTTTTAAAATTTAAAAAACTATTTAAAATAATATTCTTATAGAGCCAAAAATTTAGGATGTTAATAATCTAACATCCTACCTCTAACAAGAACTAAACTCTAAATAATAAATAAATAATAAATAGATGAATAATGAAAGGCCAATAAAGTATATATTAATCTTTATTTTTCCCCACTTGACATAAAATGTTTAACTTAGCATTCAAAACATTTTTGGCATATTTCATAATGCTCACATACACTACATCGATAACTTATGTTGCGTAACCAGCCAATAAAGTTAAAGCATGTGTCACATCTATTTATTTCACCCACTCCTTTGATAGGCAACCAATAATCAAATCTAACTAGTGGATGATGTGGATGGTGCCGGTGGTGAACTGTCCCATCTCCCAATCTCTTGCGAAGGAATTTTCTAAATCCTTCACTTCTAATCTCCTCGTCATCACTTTGGCACAACAGTTGCACCATTTCTTCTCCACTCCCATTTATCATCTCCTTGTTTTCATCCACGACCACTATACTTATCCCCTTTCCCTTTCCCTTTCCCTTTCCCCCCTCATCCACTTCTCCAATTTTTCTTTGCAGTGCACTAACAAAAGCAAATACCATCCTTCTCAACTGCACAGTCCTTTTATTAACACCCTGCCTACCCAACTCATTCCACAAACATTTGACACGCTCCCAAAATTTATAAACATCACACAAAGAGAGGCTTGTAATGTTGCACATTTCCTCTGTTTCCATTTCATACTCTTTTTCATCACAGCCAAAATGATATCTGACCCCTTCCCCAATGTAGAAGACTTGGACGGCCTTTTCTAGCTTTGTCAAAGCATAATTTAACTGTGGCAGGAACTCCAACATGTTGTCAATTGAACCCACACACACAAATATCATTTCTCCACGAAGAATGGCCTCCGTTGCCTGTCATCAAAACACAAATTATAACAATGTAGGATACATAGGGATAAAAATCTTATTAAACAATATTTACGACATTATTCTCCATGATCTCAGGGCAATTAATTTGCAGAAAAGATCTCTTGTATGCCACTTTTATATATAAAAATGAATGCATTGACGAAAATGATTTTATATTTTAAGACGATGTTTGATGGAATAATATAGTCTCACCCTGGATTGAAAGAGCTCCAAATTCTGAAAAATAAATTCCAAGCTGGATTGAGAGCTAAAGTTGAACTCCTTCCATTCTGCCTTTCTGAATTCCTCCTCCCAACGTGCAGAAAATGGATATGCTTTTATCCCCCACCTCAATACCATTGACATTGCATTCTTGTGTGATATTGTTCCCCTCTCATCAACTACCACCAGGCCATATCCATTCCCAAAACAAAAAAACAAATCATGTTCGTTTATTAACCACGGATTGGGGACCATTGGCCATGGAGCACTTGTAGTAGCTCTTTCGTACTCCTCAGGATTGTCCCGTTGTCCCACTAGGGGAATCCAAACTACTTCAGCTCGATACTCAGAACTCTCTTGGAGCTTCAAATACAAATCTTTCAATGCTGAAATCTGCTGTCTCTCTTGCTTTAGGGAAGAAGATGTTCTGAAAAGCAATACCACTTTGCCCTCTAGATCCTTCACTTTCACCTGTAAATCATTTTGACAAATAAATATAAGATATTGATTTATGTATTTTTGAAAATGAAATGAAAAATTAATATTATTTATTTAATTATTTAAATATATAATATTTAAATAATGTATACCAATGTTATAAAAATTGATATAAAACAAAATTTAGTGCATATACTTTAAACACAATAAAGTACCTGTTCATTATTGTGGAGAAGAAAATCATTTTCTTGAGTCTCACACAATTTTCTCAGCAATTCAATATTGCTTTCACTTGGATTTCTTATGAGAAATTCCACTTCATTAAAGATGTAGGAAATGTCTTCCCAGGTTGACGAATATTTTACAGTATTTCTTTCTACACAATCAATAGTGCTGGAAAATACACTGCGAAAGTAGTTGGATTGCGGAAGGATATCAAAAAGATTTTCTATGAATGAGTCAAAAGGTGAATGAGCCACAATTCTGTCAGCTAACTCTGCTGGTAATGCATTAAATTCTCTGCCAATATATATGATTGCCAATGCTTTTGAGTAACATTCCAGGCGCTCCAGGTTGCGTTGTAGTAATCGCCACTCCTCTGGGATTACATGATATCTTTGAGTGATCAATATAAGACGAACATGCGATGGAAGGGAGGATAAATAGAAGGGGCGTTGATGAGCATCTATCAGGAACCCTTCCCTACTAAATATCCTCCATATTATTTTTTCTAAAATTAAAGACCACTGTGTTCCTTTGGTATTCTGCGACTCATAAAATGACGGGAATGTATGTACCTTATAATGAAAAGAGAGCGATGAAATTATTAGTAATGATTTACCTTCTTGAAATAAAATATAAGCAGTTTCGAAATTCAGTTGGACAAAAATGACGAACACTTACCTCGGAGGAGGATTGAGTTACCACCACCAAATGCCATTCTTCCTTTTCACTTTGCATTTCCATCCACCGCTCGGTCATCCCTTCACTTCTGGAAATGTCTACATACCACAAACTCTCAGTGGCTCCCACACGATCCATCCACTCCCCACCCAATCTATCACAATTTGAGAGGTCTAATCTCGTCAACGATGGGAGAGTGTGGAAATTGTCAGAAAGGTTAGCTAAATTAGAGCATCCTGATAAATTTGCTTTCTCCAAGCAACCAAGCAGACCAAAAAGCTCAGGAAGTTTGCTTAAACTGCAGCATCGGGACAAAGACAACTCTTTTAACGCTCCAAGGGAATGGAAGTCGAAGCACAATTCCTCTAATTTGTCACAATCTGATAAATTTAAAATTTGCAAACTTTTCAGTTTACCAAAAAAATCGGGAAGTTTGGTTAAACTGAAGCATCTGGACAAATCCAACTTTTTTAACGCTCCAAGGCAGTAGAAATCACCGTGTAATTCCTCTAATTTATGGCAGTCAGATAAATTTAAAAATTGTAAGCTTTTCAGTTTACCAAAAAATTCTGAAAGTTTGGTTAAACTGGAACATCTGGACAAATCCAACACTTTTAACGCTTCAAGGCAATGGAAGCCGCTAGACAATTCTTCTAATTTGTCACAATCGGATAGATTTAAAATTTGCAAACTTTTTAGTTTACCAAAAAATTCGGGAAGCTTAGTTAAATTCCAGCACCCGGACAACTCCAATGTGTTTAACGCTGCAAGGCAATGGAAGTCGCCGCACAATTCCTTTAATTTATAACACTGGGTTAAATATAAAAATTGCAAACCTTTTAGTTTACCAAAGTCCTGAGGCAGGGTAG
The DNA here is from genome assembly GCA_007258455.2 of Sequoia sempervirens. NCBI lineage: Eukaryota > Viridiplantae > Streptophyta > Pinopsida > Cupressales > Cupressaceae > Sequoia > Sequoia sempervirens. The sequence goes on along the minus strand of VDFB02274714.1, from coordinate 34,574,527 downwards.
ACAAGTTCCTGCATCGTCCCATGTCTAATTTTCTCAACATTTCTAGACCTTGAAATTCATTGCACAGTTCTTCAATGCTTTCACATCCATATAAAATCAATTCCTCCGAACACTTGAGCTTACTGAACTGGATGGGGATCCTCTTTACGCTGGAACAATCTGCAAATGAAATTCTTGTCATCTCTGAAAGCCACGAGGTTTCCTCTGGTAGTTCTGTCAAACTTGAGCATCCCTCAAAAGACATCTCGGACCCTGACAGAGAGGTCAACCCTCCCAGGCTGTGGGGAAGACTTCTCAGCTTCTTACATGAACTAAAGTCTATCTCCGCTAAGCATGGCAAATTTCCTAGCCGTTCTGGAAGCTTGAGCAGCCCAGAGCAAAACCTTAAATTTAGATACTGTAATGAAGTAAGATTTTCAAAATTTCTTGGAAGCTCTTGCAAACTCTCGCAAGAGCGTAAATCCAGATTTTGCAAGGAAGAAAGTTTCACAAAATCCATTGGAAGCTCCTGTAAACTGCTACAGTGGGACAAACTAAGAAAAGCAAGGGCCTTCAGTTTCCCAAATCCCACTGGTAACTGCTTCAATCCCTTACAACCATCCAAGTATAACTCTTCTAAGAACCGCAGCTTACCAAGCGATTCTGGTAATTCCATAAGATTGGAACACGAGGACAGTTGTAGCTTCCTGAGATGACACAAGCTGACTAAACTTGAGATTTTTGTACTAGGAAATGCTTGTAAAGACAACTTCCACAGTTTATTAGAATAAGCGAGTTCTGAGGTTTCGTTCGGATTTGAAACTTCGACCACTCTTAAAGCCGACGGATCCTGCAGTTACAATTAGATATTTAAAAATAAAACGTGAAGACGTGTCTTTATCCAGAAAAAACTGATTTGAAGGAATACCCATAGTTAGAATAAAAGAAAAACACCACCGTTGGAAAAAGAAAATAAATTATATTAATTGCAAAATGAGAATTAGCAAAATCGTCTTAGAGAAAGAACTACTTGCCTTCAGCTCACTCAATTTTATGCTGCCCCACAAACACCTTATGTATGTTAAACAAGAAAGCTTTGATATAGGCATTGGCAGATTAGATACTCCATCGGCTTCAAGAAATCTCAGCTCATCAAAGCTTTTACTGCATTTTCCTTTCACAAGAGTCCATTTTCCCATAGTAAATACTCTTAGAGACCCACTCATTGCATCTAGTGCCTCTGCAGGTACATGAATTGGACCTCGAAATGACCCAGCATGTGTCAACCACACTCCTTTTATTTGAGGAAGAAGCTGTTGATATTCAAAGCACGTTGTTAAAACAAACTCAGCAAGACGAGCCTAAAGTTTACAAAATCTAATTCCTTCATTTTTTAAATATTTAGGTTTTCGTACCTTAGCATTGTGCATGGCTTTAATGGACTCTTCGGGAGTTCTGAAGCGGTTGTTTTTTGATTTATGACGCCCAACACTCAGAAGAAGATCGTGGACAGATATCTTGGTTATTATTCTACCACTGGATCTTTCAATTTTCTTTTTAATCAGAGCTCCCTCTTCTAAGCATTCCATTTCTTCCTTCCCAACAATGTGTGCAACTTCCTCCCACTCCCACACCCTGTCCCACCTCCAATCATAGAAGAAGGAGCGTATGTCAAGAAATGCATCTTGAGTATTTGGTTCCAGCTGATCATATGCAAACATAATTCTTTGTTCATCGAATCTATCCTCCCTATGGCCACTGAAAGGCTCTCCATTTTCCATCCATTCAAGTACTCTTTCATAAGCTTCATCTTCATTCCTTCTCCTCCGGAGAAAGCCACCCACGACTTCCAAAAAGAGAGGACAGCTACTGCAATTCTTGGCAATCACCTTTATCTTAGGTCTTTCCTCCAAAAGGGAATTCGTGTCTCTTTCTGGACCTATTTTCCTACGCAAGACTTGAATGGCAGCGTCAAGAGGAAGAGGCTCTATGGGATAAGCTTCATGTTTAATCCCGCAATCCTCTATTACATCAGAGATATTTTTCTTCCTAGCGGTTAAAAGCAACCGTAGTTTTTTAGGATTTGTAATCTCTCTTGGTAGTAGCTCTTGAAGAGGTTCTCTGAACAACGCATTGTCGATATACAACAATAGGGATTCTTTTTCCATAATTTCTTTCAACCTCTGTCGTCCACTCTCTGAGTCTCTTAATTTTTCTTTCTTACCAGCCAAATCCTCCAGAATAAAGGATTGCAATTCTTTCACATTGGGATGTTCTTCCATGTTCTTGATGAGAGTGATCTTAGAATATTTCCAAAATTTGAGTTTGTTTGTCAAGGAATGATACACTGCATCTACCAATGTTGTCTTGCCAGATCCACCAATTCCATGTACAACCACTGCTACAGAAGGTGTATCATTATTCAATTGGAGGAGTTTAACAACTTCATCAATCTGTTGTTGTATGCCAACTGCTAAATATTTAAAAAAAAGCAAGATATGTTACGAATTATTGCTAAGCAGGCCGATAAAACAAAACAGCCCATTATTAAGTGATTGGATGTACTTTACCTGCATATTTGACAGAGGGAATATGCGGTTGGTTGCATAGCTGCACGTTAACACAGGAACCATGTGTCTGGTTGCAGATGGGAGTGTTCTGCAAAATAGATAAGCTTTGGACACTTATCGATAAGTTTTGTACGCCCATATTTGTATTAAGCTTTGTATACATCTCGTCCACTTTTGAGCGAAGTGCTATAAGGCCATCTCTATCTTTTGAAGCATTGATAAACCTATCCATAACAGTTCAAAAGATGAATAGTGTAATATAGTCACAAGAACGGAAATATTTATGGTGTGATCTCTTGAAGCATTGACATAGCCTATGCATAACAGTTTAAAGGATGAATAAATAATGTAATATTGTCTTAACAACGGAATGCTTTATAGTTTACAGTCAATAAGTAATGCGTAGTTACTTCTAGTTAATTAAAAAATTATTATAAATTATTTTATGTATTATATTATAAGCCCAATTATTTTAAGATGATGTATTTGAATTAGAAAATGGTTATTCATTACTATTAGTATCAATTTTCAGAACAGGTTTATTTGATAAAATAAAAAAATAAAAAAAATAAAAAAAAACAATAAATGGAAAAGAGAAAAGGATTCTAGCACTTGCAAATTAGGTGTGAAATTTAGCAAGGTTTGATAAAAAATTAATAAACTAACTAAGAATACAAAAATATAAATAATATTGCTTGATACAGTCATAGATGGAGTGTCCAGTGAGAGGACTATCCAACCATGTAGCCTAGAGTTAACACAACAAAATTAATACAATTCAGTAATGCAAGCTTGATTATCCTTATCTTGATATCACAAATGATTATAATATAGCTCATTAACCTATCATGTGCATACTATAAGCACAACTGATTACAATCTAGCTCCCTAGGCTATCACAAACATATTGCAAGCTTAATGTGCAAAGATATGACAATTATGGACATCAAAGATCACTATCATTAATTGTCTTTCTCAAATAGATTGAAGGGGTGTTTATATAGTAGTCCCATGCCTAAGAGTTGATCCACATTGGCCACAAGAAGTTCCAAATCTCAATGTCTTATGAAACATGTTGGTTGGTTTGAAATCTAGAGGTGAAGTATTAGGTGTTGAAGAAACATGATATGATTCCAATTGAAGGCCACTCTAGTCCCATACTACCTTTTGATAAGTTTATTTGAATATAGCAAGTCACAAGAAGATGCTATAAACTTTGAATGTTGAACCAAGTTTTAATTATTCTCGACTATGAACTTGAAGATGGTTTTTGAAGAGATAAATACTTATAAAATTATTGAAGGATGTTAAAATTTACATATCATGTGTAAGACCTATTGTATAGATTTCACCCAATACTGTGAGTTGTTATGTGATTATAAAGTGACATGCGATTAACTATAATGTAACTATTGCTAACTGAAAAACTATATATATTATTTTGGTTGATGCAAGTTTTCCTTTCAACTTGGAATTTTCCCACATCAAACAATTGGGGTTGTTGAAAAGTGAGTTTCTCACTTTGTTAGAGTTAGAGGTAAACCAAGGCAATCTGCCTCAACTTATGAAATCTATAATGAATATTCTTCTAGTGTTCCTTTCCCCTTAACTAGGTATTATTCTTACAATATATTTCTAGTGTTGGGCCCAATTATATGATTCAAAAATTGCTATATCTTCTCTAGTTGTTGTAGTGATAATTAACTTAAGGAGACTAGTCTGACATTGTCATTGGATTGGTCTTCACGGTACTAATGGAGATCTAAAATGTTGAATATTTGTGAATATGCTAAGTGTTTTTGGTAATTCAACCTCATAAGAGTTCCATGGATCAAATCCATTGAGAATGTTGTATGGACCATACTTTCTCATTTTTAGCTTGTTGTAAGTTTCTATTGGGAACCTTTATTTTCTACGATATACCATGACTTCATCGCCAATAGAAAACTCATGTTTTTCCTCCCATTCTCTTGTCATTTGTATTTTTTAGTCATTGCTTACAAGTGTTTCTTGACCTAATCATGTATTGTTTCCATGTATCCTGCGAATACTTCTACTTTTGTATGAGCTCACTTTTCTTTTCATACTAATGTCTCTAAGTTTTGCTACTCCTCTAGGTTACAATTTGGTCACAATTTTAAATGGTGTCTTCACTATACTTTTTCTCTCTAATTTTTGTATGCAAACTGTACTTTCAATAGGATTATATCCCAATTTCTTGGATTATCTCTTTCTAAGCATTACAACAAGTTATCCAACCTCCTATTTACCATATTTTTTTCATTAGTTTGTGGGTCAAATGCTAAATTGAATTTTAGATATGTCTATCTTTTTGAATAATGACCTCCAAAAATACCTTGTTAACTTTGAGTCTCTATTTGAAATTATACTCTTTGATAATCCATGCAATCTTATAATCTCCCTAAAAATTAGGTCGACAACATGTATGATATTGTGGCATGTCTTCTTAGAAGGAATGAAATTCACCATCTTAAAAAAATTATCCACTACTACAAATATGGAATCATACCCCTTTATGTTCTTGGTAATCCTAATATGAAATACATGTCAACATCCTCCCAAGATTTATTTGGTACTATTAAAGGTTGATAAAATCTAGTTTTCATACTACTCCCTTTTATAAGTTGACAAGTGCTACTTTCTTGAATGAATTTTCTTACATCCTTATATATTTGAGGCTAAAAATAATGTTTAGTTTCCAAATCCATTATCTTATCAATTGTAAAATGCCCTGCTAATGTAACACTAGGTTTAGACTCTTTCATCAAATTCGCCCTCATCAAACTCCCACCAATGCACATTAGGTTCCATTTGAATAACATAACATCCTAAATAAAGTAATCTAGTAACCTACTTATGTATGTTGTAGTTCTCTACTTTCTTTCCAATCTTCTACAAAGTATAGGTCATCCTCATCCATGGGCTTGAATTCTTCAAACCCCATTACTAATACCTTAACTTTTTTCAACAAGTCCTACCTTCTACTTAATGCGTGCACTTCCTTTTATTATTTTCTACTCCTATGTTTCAACAAAAATGTGTAAATTTGCATGAATCCTACCCACTTTCATGTGTCTTTGACTCAATTTTATTTGATTGTTTGAATAATAAATAGCTTTATGGTTAGTGTACAACACAAATTCCTTCAATAACAAGTGATGTATCAACTTCTTCGAGGCTTGGATTATAGAATTGTACTTTTAATTATAGACTTAATATATCTTCCTTACATCATTCATCTTTTTAATGAAATTTGTAATTGGTCTTCCTTCTTGGCTTAACAATACTCTTATTCTACTTCTACTAGCATCACAATCAACCTAAAATACTTTATCAAATTTAGGTAATGCAAAAATTGGTTTCTTTGAAACCTTTTGTTCTAGTAGTTGAAAATTATTTTGTACTCCTAATGTCATCCTTCCAATTTATCCCCTCATTATTTTTGTTAGTGATGTGAAGATGGAATTGAAATTCCTAATGAGTTTTTTATAAAAAATTTCAATCCATGAAAAGATATTACCTCTCAAATGTTTAATGTTGTTGGCCACTCAACAAGCTCCCTTACATTCTCAATGTTCATCTTTAATCCCTCTATAGAAATGAAAAATCACAAATATGCTAGCTCCATTTTTATGAAACTACACTTCTTGATGCTTATTAGTAACTACTCTTCTCTCAATCTTTTAAATACTTGTTTAATTTGTCACAAATGTTCTTATTGGGTTCTACTATAAATCAAAATATAATCCAAGTAAACAAAATTATCCCAAAATTCCCTTAATACCTCATTCATTAGTCTCATGGATGTACTTGGTCTCTTATTTAGCCCAAAAGGTATCATTAACCACTCATACAGACCCTCATTCATCTTAAACTTAGTATTTTATTCATCTCCATCTTTGATCTTTGATAATAATATTCAATTTTTAGGTCAATATTTGTAAAATACATTTTTCTACTCAAATAGTCCATAGTTTCATCCATCCTTGATGGGAAAATCTATACTTAAAGGTGATCTTATTAATAGCTCTTGAATATGTCTGCATCAAACATCTTCATCTTTATTTGGTGCTAATAATACTAGTGTTACACATGGCCTAAAATTTATCATATCAACCATTTCATCAATAACTCTTGTTCTTATTAGTTTAGCTCTACATATTTTATTGATATCATCCCATCTATTGCTTTGCTTGGTAAATTAGATATTTATATTACATCCAAATGATGAATGATGCTCAATATTAGTGTAAGTCCTTTTAGCACATCCCCCCACATGATTTATTGGTATTTTTTCATTAATTTAGATACTTACCACTGCGATTCTTCTTCTTTTGTAACAATGCTTACTAAACTCTATGTGTCACACTTTCTTAGAATTGATACAAAGCACATATTCTCATGTTTCAATGCATCCGAAAAGTTCCTTCAATCTACTAGATAGATTCTAGCATTAACACATACTTCACTCCTACATTCTTCTTCCAAAGGTATCAAGATATGCTATTTCCATTTGCGGTCATATTGTAGCTATTCATTCTTCCATCGCAAATTTCTTGACTAGATCATATTTCATGGTCTTCCCAACACTATATAACATACATGCATTATCATAATATCACACAACATTTCATCATTATATGACCCTATATAAAATTTCACAAAATATTATTCACTCAAAAAATAACTTGTGTTCATATTTAATGCATGTATTCTTAAATATGGTTTTGAATGTTCTACCTTTCTAACTTCAACTTACTCACAATTTATTTTGAAACCAAATTGTCTATACTATCACTATCAAAAATAAGTTTGCAACACTAACTTTCTAATTTTTATACCATCCTCGATAATATTTTCTTTTGCATTGATTGGTCAATTGTTTCTATTTGTAAAAAATTGTTCTCACATCCTTCTCTAGTTTTCCTATAGGCCATGGTGATTCAATAGCATCATCTACATATTTTTCCCTTGTAATATTACTTTTCTTTTTATTACCAATCTATTGGTAACATTTGAATGCTTAATATCCTACTCCACATTTCAAATCGGTTCCTCTAAGTAGTCTCTTTTCAAATATATTTTTACTTATTTGGTATCCTTTATTGTGGTAGGTGTTTTTAACATCACCAAGATTCATTATAACCCTCGTAAAATTTGATGATATATACACACAATAAATTTATTATAGATATTAAAAATTTAAATAAAACTATACGAACCAATAGGTTTAAATTTGTGAATCTAAAATTATGATTTAGATATTTTAATATCCAATACTTTTAAAATTGAGGGGCTCTTAAAATTAAAGTGGTAACTAGCTTTACTTAGGCTATAGTATTTTTAAAAAAAATTTAGTACGACTATCTAAATTAGCGATGCTCAAAGATGGTCAATAATACAGCATTAGTTAAAAAGATTCCTTTGTTTTTTTTCTTTTTTAGGTTTTCAGTTGATTGACGAAGGGCCGCTACATTCAACTGTAGAGAATTAAAGATAAAATTACAGCGGGGAAAATTAGAACTGATGAATACGGCTGTAATCTTCCAAAGCTTTGGATACTGAAATGTTCTTTTCCCCTTTTTTAAATTACGATTTTCGGACGATTGGCATAGAACAGTACCCGGTAGTGGGGTCGAAACCCAAGACTGGCTTTTTGGACAACTTCCCAGCAGCCAAAGAGCCGTTGTTTCGAGAAAGGGCTTGTAAAAGTAATTGCAAGGTGATAACTGTAGCTTTTTTATGGTGACAGTTGCGTCTTCCACAATGCTTGAACATAGTGACAGTTCTATTTACTTCTAAACATTTTACACATATTCACAGTCAGAGATAAAGGGATGAAATATTTAAAATTTGTAAATGCGTGATAGATCATTCTGCCTATAGGCCTTCAGTAAAATGAAACTATATGGGTATAGAATCTTATAATAGTTGAAATTAAAATTATTTGTAACAAAATCTGAAGGGGACAACTGATGTTAAACAAATTCTAATTAAAAAAAGAGGTTTAAAAATGCCTTTCATACCTTTTAACCCTTTTAGTTTTCTTCTGCGAACAACATAGGATGGCTCCCTGCACTATCCAAGCAATAGACTCGTTTATTTGGGTGAGCATCTCATCTTTTGCGCGAGGAATTTCCTTGAGTTTCCGGACTACTTTTGCCAATTCATTCATAGAGTTAAGAAGCTCGAAACGCTCAATCTTGTTTTTCTTAATAGTGTCCACCCTGTTCAGAACCGCAGCAACCAGCAGCAAACAGAGGCCGGCCCAGTGAACATTTCCAGCCGCCCTTAACACTGATATAGCTGCGGAGTGTTCGTTTCCAGAGTATTCCGATATCTGCTCAACCCATGTCATTCAGCATTCAAAACAGAGACATTGCAATACAATATTCAAGTGTTGTCCTGAACTATGCATGCCAGCAAACAAACAATTTAATCTACTGTTCCCTAAAGATCCGGGCAAAATAATTAGGTATACATAAAAGCCACAGTACAACTGTGGACACTTGGTACAATTATGTTTTAAGAAAGAGCAGTGGCCAGAGAAAACTGATATCATATTTAGCATATCCAGAATGGTTATTGAAAATAATCACCTCTTTGGCAAGTATGTTGACGTTTTCTGAGACGCCCTCTGAGATTTTAGCAGCGTCGGATGCAGAGGGCAGCCAATCTACTATTGACTTCTCATCTTTCGAGCTTTTACCCTGTAAACAAAGGAAGATTGTCAATAATTGGTGTTTGCCATGTTCAATGACAAAACGAGGACTTTAAAAAAAACACGAAGTGGCCGGTATTTATACCTGATTAGCTTTGCAAAGGGCCAAAAACCTGTCAATATCGGCGATTAATTGATCAAGATCAAAGTCTGGCCCGTCCTGTTTAGTAATGATTATCTGGTCAACAAGCTGTGAAACAGTAAGAGAGGACTGAGCAGATGACTGTGTGGAAGCCATATTAAATGCCTACGGAAGCAGAGATAAATGAAAACAAGCATGGGACAATCACAGAGCAATTAGTTGGCAATAAAAGTTTGGGAGAGCAAATGGGTGGGTAATTGAGGACAGATGAGTAGTTTATATCCTCCGCAAGAAATATTGTCCAATACCCTGCGTTTCTACCCGCCTTGATGGAAGAGTAAAGTGAGCGGAAGCGCGTTCACGGAAAGTTAAAGTGAATAGAATCGCGTAAATAGGGGGCTCAGCATATTTTGGGCACAATCAATATCTTCCTGCTTTGTATCCTCCGCAAGAAATACTGTCCAATACCCCGCGTTTCTACCCGCCTTGCTGATGGAAAAGTAAAGTGAGCGGAAGCGCGTTCACGGAAAGTTAAAGTGAATGGAATCGCGTTAACAGCGGGCTCAGCATCTTTTGGGCACACTCAATATCTTCCGAGTAGATTTCACTTTAGCAGATTCGCCCAATGAAGTAGACTTCCTATGTTTCAAGGGAGAGTATTTGAGAAGTTTCTTCTCTTGTCAACTACAAATATATGGAGAAGGCATATTGCTTTTAACCATTTTATAAAGAGTTTTTATTTTTACTTTATTGTTTATTATTATTTTAATTACGTAAAGTTGGGAATATGTCAGCTTAAAAATTAAGCTATACATTATTTTAAATAATATAGAAAGTATGTATTGAAGTTAATTTTTGTCATTGTGTTTGGTTAAATTATTTATAGGATTATACAAACTTTAACATAATATTTTAGTATAATTTGATTATATTTTTACAAGTAAATTTTATTTGTAATAAATTATATTGTATTTTGTTTTATATGGAGTATACAATGAATTATTAATATGGATTCATTTGTTACTCTGTAATAGGTAGTTGAACACATTTTGATGTATCAATAATATATGTACAATAAATATAAAATATTAATTATATAGTGGTTATTTATGCAAAAGAAAATATTTATTGATATTTTAATAGTAAAAAAATAATATGAATAAATTCTCTTAATAGATCAAACTATTACAAGTATCCTCACAACTATTAGTACATGCTCAATTTTGGGTCTTCTCCACTAGGATATTTGATAAGTTTGTTCTTTTATAGTTTATCTATGCTCTTTGTAAGCTACAAATCCCTAGTAGAGGGAAGATTGTTTTAAGCATCTTACAAAGAATTGTTTCTTCTTTTTCACTAGTTGTGTATATGCTTAATTGATTATAATTTTATTACATGACTAAAAAAATTCCCATAGACATATCAAAGAGATGGCATTTGTTTTCCGTCTAGGAACTTTCCTTCTAAAATTTTTCGTTAAAATTAAAAAATTTGTTCTTTCATTTTTTTCATTCATTTCATGCATATTTGACCTCTTATCAAACTAGCCACAAATTTTTCTAGTGTTATAAATCTCCTTGATGTTTAATATATTTCCACAATAATATCAAATTAATTTTATTTAAACAAAAAATACTATTCTCTATGGACACAACTAATCTCCTGACAAAAAAACCCACATGCATAGGCATGTAACATACAAAAAAAACATATAAACATACATAACATGATGGTGAAACATATTACAAGGCCTTCCAAATGGGGGATACCAGTGACAAAACCGTCAAACGGGAGAAAAAATTACGGTGAGGGAAGCAAGGAGATAATGACACCATCAAGTCAATTTTCTCATCTTTTTCTAGTCATGATGTGTGTAAAACCTACGTTGAAAATTATAAGAAGAATTGTTTTTTGATAAAGAAGGTGAAAAATAATTTGTGTTGTGATTTTTTTTAGTCTAAATGTTGAAAGTTGAAGGTTGGAGTGCAGGAGTTGGAGGAGAAAACTGACCAAATCGTGTGTTGTAGAGGGTTTTACAACACTATCTAGGTTGCTTGTTTATTAACACCAAGGGTTTTCCAACATGGAATTTTACAAAATAGAATGAATGTCTTGAAAATATTTTGTAACTTAGAAAGTACAAATATAATGAAAGGCCCCTTAAAAATTTATAAGGACTCTTGAATTGAGTAAAAATTACATTTAAATTTCTTCATGATTGAAAAAAAGTGCACAAAATAATTGTAAATTGGAGAGCACAATGTGCGTTGTGAGTTATTTGAATCTACATGTTTAAATGTAAAGGGTTGTCTCATAGGGAGGAGTTGCAGGTGGGGGATACATAAACCCAACCAAATTGAGCTAAGGGTGACTAACTAAGTGGTTTGTCATGTGTAGAGGGTTTTACAACACTATGTGGGTTGCTTGCTTCTTAACACCTAGGTTTTTTCAATATGGAATTTTACAAAATAGTATGAATATGTTGAAATTTAGTTGTTGTTTAGATAGTATGAATGCAGTGAAAGTCCCATTCAAAATATATAATAAATTTTAATTAGAGTAAAAAATCTATTGAAATTTCTATATATTATTGAAAAAAATTACACAAAATAATTGTAAATTAGAAAACCTAATGTGGGTTGTCAGTTATTTGATTCTCCATGTTTAAATGTAAAGGGTTGTCACATGAGGAGGAGTTGCAGGTGGCATATACAAAAAATCAACCAAATTGAGTTGAGGGGTGTCTAACCAATTATGTTGTTATATATAGAGGGTTTTCAACACTATGTGGGTTGCTTGCTTCTTAACACCTAGGGTTTTGCAACATACAATTTTTAAAACATTATGAATGTCTTTAAAACCTTTTTCTATTTAGATAGTACGAATGTAGTGAAAGGACCCTTCAAGGCATCTTTACCTTTTATAAGTCATACAACCACACATTTGACTTTTGATCTATCAAAATGCTTTACATGATCATTTTAGGTAAATTGAACATTTCCTAATTTACCCTCAAGGAGCTTGATATCAGACTTAAACTTTTGAACTACATTAGATTCTTGCAAACACTCATTTCATAATTTGTCCATGTGCCCTTCTTCATAAGAAACACCTTCTATTGTTGTGTTTATGTTGTCAACTTCTTGTCTTTTAAATTGTAACTCTTTGTCAACTTTATTAATTAAACTCTTTTTCTTTTAATGATAAAATCTTGTTTTAATCTTTTAATTCATTTTCTAATTAAAGTTAATTGTAGTGTTTATGTTGTTTTACTTCAATTTTAGTACTTCCAACTATTGCTTTTGCATCTGCAAGTTGACCAATCACACATGTTTCCTCAACCCCACTATTATTACCTATTATTAACCCCTTAGTATTACTTTTCAAGAGCTTCTACCTTATTTTTCATATCTTTTACTTTAAGCTTTGGAGAAATTGCTCCCTCATCAACCCTAAAGACAACACCATCCATTTCTTGGATAGATTTTTTATTGTATTCAATAATTTTATGTAGCTTTGCATTCGCTCTTTGCTCATCTTTGAGAGTGTATTTCTTATTAGAAAATGCAAATGTTTTCTTTTTCATAAGTTGTTTACAAAAGAATTCCACCTTTTCACATAGGAATTTCATGTCTCCAGCCAACTGACTCTCTTTTTCTGCACTAAGATCTATTTTTTCCTTTTCCTCATCATCTATTTAGAATTGTATTTGTTTCATGGAATTCTTAAGTTCAAGAATCTTTGAATTCATTTGTTCAACTCCACTTATAGCATCATCTCTTACTTTCATTCCGTGCACAAATTCATATGCAATATAAAAGCTCTTAACTTTACCTACTTCTGCATTTACATTTTCCAATTGCACATACTACACAACACTCCTTTGTCAAGTTCTCAAGAGCAGGAACAATTTCTTTTGTTAACACATTATCTATCTCATTCACTTTGGTATGCTTATTTTCAAGTGTTTTTAGAGAATATTCATTTTTTCCTTACATACTTTCTACTACCTGTTGCTCAAGTTTTGTATTTTTTGCACATACTGTACATGCACATTCCTCAACTTCTCAACAATAATGAGTCTCTTCAGTCAATACACAACCTCTCTCATTCATTTTGGTCTACTTCTTTTCAAGTATTTCTACAATAGATTCCTTTTCCATTTCATACATTCTAGTACCTACTACCTCCAATTTTGCATTGTCATTTTCCCATTGCACATTCTTCACATGCTCCTTCCTCAACTTCTTAGGAGTAGGAAGAATCTCTTCATTCAATACATTATTTATCTCATACACTTTGGTCTACTTCTTTTCAAGTGTTTTTACAGATATTTCCTTATTCATTTCATTCACTCTAGTACCTATTGCCTCCTAAAGCATTGAGAAGATCTCAAGCTCATTAACACCTAGTGTTTTCCAACCTTGAATTATAAATATACAAAGTGATTGTAATGAAAACCTTTTGTTTTTTAGACATTGTGAATGTAAGAAAAGGCTCCTTCAAAATTTCCCAAAACTATTACTTATAGTATGAATTGTGTTTGGATTTCCTCATATCGTTAAAATATAGGAAAGTAGGAAAACACAATGGGTTGTGAGTTAGTTCATTTTTCTTATTCAAAGCTCAAGGGAAAAGAGTTCAGGAAGGAGTGGCAAACTGGGGGATACATAAAACTAACCAAATTTAAGGAGTGACCAACCAATTGGGTTCTTCTATATAGAGGTTTTTACAACACTATGTGGGTTGCAAGTTTCTTAATGCCTTGTGTTTTCCAACCTTCGATTATATAGACAATATGATTGTAATGAAATCATGTTGTCATTTACACAATACAAATGTAATGAAAGGAACCCATTTAAAATACATAATAATTTTTAGATAGAATAAAAATTCTATTTCAATTTCCTCAAATGAATAGACTATAAGTAGGTTGGAAAGCACTATGGGTTATGATTTATATAATTCTCCATGTTCTAAGCTCAAGGGTGGAGAGTTTTGGGAGGATTTATAGCTAGGGGATACATAAAACTAACTAGATTTAGCTTAGGGATGACCAACCAATTGGGTTCTTATATATAGATGGTTTTACAACACTGTGTGGGTTGTATGTTTCTTAACACCATGTGTTTTCCAACCTCTAATTATACATACAATATGATTTTAATGAAAAAAATTTCTTGTTTAGACAATATGAATGTAAGAAAAGGAACCCTTTTAAAATATATAACAAGTCTTAGATAGAATAAAATTTGTGTTTCAATTTCCTCAAATGAATAAACTATAAGTAGGTTGGAAAACACTATGGGTTGTGATTTATATAATTCGTTTAGTTCTAAGCTCAAGGGTGGAGAGTTTAGGGAGGAGTTGCAACCAGGGGATACATAAAACTAGCCAGATTTAGCTAAGGGGTGACCAACCTATTGGGTTCTAATATATAGAGGGTTTTACAACCTTATGTGGGTTGTAGGTTTCTTAACACCCTATGTTTTCAAACCTCTAATTATATAGATAATATGTGAACATTGAAAGAATGTAAATATTGAAGGTGTTGTCATTGATGTCAACCAGCCAACTGGTTATCGACTAGTTGTTGTTGGCTGTATATTTCGATGATATTGAGAAAATTGTAATAAATATATGTCGCAGGTGTTCAGAGGTTTCTCCAAGTTTTGGTCCAGATTTTATCCTATTTTTGTGTGGTTCAGACATGTTCATGGTTGTTAGAAGATGCTATATCTATATTTTTGGTTGCTAATTCATTGTACAGTGCAAGTTGTCTTCACTAGTTGGGATCTATGGCTTTTCCTGTTTCTGGTGGAGTTTTGGAAGAAATATTGTTGGTCTAGATTTCTCTTTGATGAAGTATTATGACTTGCGGTTCTAAAGTTGAGTTTCACTAATTGTATTGAAGATAATTGTGGTTTTTAGAAAGTTCGTGCTTAATAGTTCTATGTGTTTTACATTGGTTTGGCTGACCTTGTGTGAAATACTACTTTTAAGGTTGATGAAGTATGTTGGATATATTTGGCTCCCTATTAAGCATGTGTTTGGGTCACCATCATTCTAATTCCACCCTAGGATGTTTTGATGCTGACCTAATTTGAATTTGGATTTGGATGGCCGTCTTTGGATATGTTTCAAAGTTGAAGATGGTATAAATACAAGATGAGTTGAGTGATAGAAAACATACAAGAGTGAATAAGAAGAGCTATAAGAGAAAAGAGAAAGAGAAGTTTGATGCGACATTGATTCTATTCACTAAGTTTGTATGTTATGAGTGTGGAAGATCAATGTGAAGCTTAATGTTGAGTTTTCGTATGTAGTGAGCAGAAGGTGAACTCTATCATTCATGCAAGTTGATCAAGTAATTGTGGTGGAATCCTTTGTTGCATTGGGATTGTAGTCTCTTTGCAACAAGTTGATGGCACCATCAAAATTCTCAAATTTTGAGTGCCTATGATGAAAAAACTTGATTTGCACGCTTAGAGGTGCCCATTAAAAATCTGCCCCAATGACCTACTTTAGAGGGTCATAAGTTGGATCCAATAGATTTTCATGTCAAATAATTTGGTGGGAATATTCATTTGAAATATATAAACATGTATGTCATATTTCAGCCCCCTATGATGAGTTTTTATAAGGTTTTGAAAAGAAAAGTCAGAGAGTTGTGAGACTATTTTGCAATTTACATACTCTCAGTCTTGCAAGGTGGCCTCCTGTTTGAGTGGATATTTCACAACTGGATGATTGTCATCAAAAATATATTGATTCCTTACATTCCCCTCACATTCTTATGCTCCCTGGTATGGTTTTAGAGTCTCATGATTAAATTTGATATTTTTACTAGGTCAAATGTAAATGCAGTTTGTTCTATTTTTACATTTGTATTTCCAGAATGTTTCAAGGATGTCAAGTTTGACCCTCAATATCTTGAGAAGAATGTTGATTGAAGGAAATAACTCTTGCACACATACTCAATGGACTTAAATGATCTATTGATCTAGTGGTAGCTTCCTAGAAGGTGATTTGATATTTTTTCGAAGTGGTGACTTGGTGAGCCCTAATTGGTTTTGAACAGGTGCAGTTGTAGAAATGTTTGACTAAGGCACTTTGGATGTTAACATCTTGCACCTTGTGATCTATTTTTCCATGTTATTTGCTGCAATAATTTTTTTGGTCAAATATCTATAGGCCTATGCATTTTCATGACTTTAGGAGGTCATTTGACTAGTTTTCCAAGGCAGTTCTAGAGGCTACTTGACCTGTTTTGATAATTGTGCAAATGTGCTAGAAAATAAATTTTAATGAGAACCCGCTTCAAATTTTCTTTCCAAATACATTTAGAAGTAGCCTCAATTCAATTGAAGATGAAACTTGTTTCAAAATTTTAAAAAAAATAGTTGGGCCCACATGGCGACCTAACATGCCTTACACAATTATGGAGTTGTAAGTGTCACAATTTTGCAGTCACTTCCAACAAATTACTTTGAGCAGCATAGTCACATCGAAGTTTCATGTTCACACACATGGCATTTTTTCCATCAAACGGTGAGAGATAAAGGAACAAAAGAGAATCAAGAAGATGTGATTGCTATTCAAATGAAGGGGCATGGTATGAAAATTTATGTTATTGGTTTTCCAATAGAGAATTTTTGGACTATTAAACTGATCTAAAATATTCCATGGAATTGTATCTCTTCTAAAGAGATTTTCTAAGAGAGCACAAGAATAGGTGTTGACTATTTATAATTCAATCTCTTGCAATACTAGAGGGAGGTGGTATTTTATTTAAGTTCCTACGGGATAAAGTCACAACACTATTCAATCTTACCTATGTTGTTTGAATAATTACATGATGCTAAAAAATAAAATCATTCTACATACTAATGTTCAAAGTTTCTTGTCTGAAAGGATGCATATATAGCTGCAACCACTCTGAAGGCATCAATTTTGGAGTAGGAAGTTTTTAATAATTCAGATATAAAGCCTAGTTTGGTGGTGAAAATGAATATTGTTAAAATGGAGGAATTCAGTGTAATCATACAACTCTCAAATGGTTTAAAAGCTCTATGCCTTGTTCAACATATGTCAGAGTTTGAAGTTGTGAAGCCTAATAAAAAGTTTAAGGTTGGAGCCAAACTATAGTTTTGTGTCTTTGATGCATGTCAAAGAGAATTATTGTCACTCATTAGAAGACAATGGTTATGTCAAAGCTCAAGGTGATTGCTAGTTATGAAGATGCATTTTAGGGACTTATTACTCATGGATGGATCATTGGAATTGGACAACATGGATGGATCACTGGAAGTGGACAACATGGATGATTTGTAACATTTTATAATTGTGTTTCAGGTCTTGCACACATGACTGAGCTTGGTCTAGATCCAGGCATAGAAGCAAAATCTGCATTTTATGATTGGACAAGTTGACAGGTGTAGGGTAACTGGGGAAATTTCCAACTAAGCCTTGGCTTGATTGGGATGTATTTGAGTGGATATGCAGTCAACAAATGCCTTATGATGTTGTAAAAATATAGAATCGGGAATTGATGGCTAGCATAAAGTAAATGAAACTTTGAACGTTGCATAAAATAAATTAGAAGGCTTGATGGAGTGTTTGTAGGTGTTGGTGCGAGACATGGAAATTTTTGTGAGCTACTAATAGGGAAACCACCATTGTGCTAGCTAAAGGGACATTTGACATTGCAAAAGAAATTTTATATAGTTTAACTGCATCGACATTCTTTAAAGATTTCTATTCTCGCACTAAAACCCTAATCTCATCATATGCAGCTAGAGTGCTAGTTGATAGTTTTCAATTTTATACTACTAAGGAAAATTTTACAATTATAAGAGGCCGATACAACAAGTATCTTGGTTTAAAATTCCTAGTGTGCGATTTCCACCCTATTTCATTAATAAGTTTGAACACATTATGAAGCACACAAATGAGAAACATCAAGAAAGCCATTGAACTAACGGTTGGAAAAGTGAAGCGTCGACCCATCTAAGCTTTCCCCGCCCACCCGTGAGAGCTAGGGCTGACATCAACACCTAGCCACGGGAGAGTAGGGAGAAGAATGAAAAGGGCAAAAAACTACTTTTAAGGATACAAAAGATGAAAATATGGGTGAAGAAAACTTTGCTAAATAGAAGCTAAATTTGTAAGAAGAATGAGGAAAGGCTCTAGTAAGTATGAAGGTATGTTTCCATTTAAGTGCTTTAGTTGTGGAGAAATAGGTCATTATGATGTGAAGTGTCCAAAAAGAGCTAAAAAAAATATACAAAGATATGAGAAAGAAAAGAAAGGAAAGAAGATTAACAGAGCTTACTATGTGAATGGGAATGCTAGTATATATGATGAGGATTTAGAATATGAAGATCTTGATGATAATGAATGCTTTTTCTTGGTGATTGAGGATGAACCTACTTTTGCTGATTTTTAAAGAAAGGTGAAAGAAAGCCCTTCGGAGAAGGAGAAAAATGAATGTATGGTTATCTCTACCCTACATGCTAAACAAGAGAAGAATTATTGGGTAGTTGATAGTTATTTTTCACATCACATGACTAGTGATAAAAGTAAGTTTGTTAAGCTTGAAAAAAATGATGGAGGGTTGGTTATATTTGGAGATGATACTGGTGTTAAAATATGTGGGATAGGTTCAGTAAGTTTTGACAACAAGCATTATACTAATGATGTCTATTATGTTAAGAGTTTAAGGAATAATATATTGAGTGTTGGTTAGATGTGTTTTAAATGATATGATCTTGTGTTCAAGGATGAGAGATGTGAGATCCAGAAAGGATCCAGAACATTGATTGCTATAGGAAAGAAATCTAACATAGGCAAAGCCAAGTCACCATCACATGCATGAAATGGAATATCATTAAAATTTTGAACTAAATTAAATGCTGAACTAATAAAAGAAGATATTGAATTCATTATGGGGTTATAGAACTGTGAAAAACTAGAAATCCAAATTTTCATTTTTTTTTGGTATTTTCTAGGTTCTAGTAATTTACATTTTCAGAGTTCTTCGGAGCGAAACTTGGGGTTGAAACTTGCGTCAATCCCTAAAAATAGGTTGCCAAAGGCACATTTTTTTAGGGATTGAACTAATCCTCTTGGAGACCTTTCCAATGGTGCAAACAGTTCTGAATTTTGAGCACTGAGTAAAAATTATGACCACACCAAGTAGGGGTAAATAAACTCCTAGTTTTTTGAAAAAAAGCTGTTCACGTTGGGTTCACCAAAATGTGGAGAAGGGGGATTCACTACTTATGAGTTCTCTTCATTGAAAGAGTCTAACAGGGTGAACTGCCGTAAACTACCTCAAGGAACAACGTGAGAGTTCTAGAATCATAAAGAGTAGATCACAAAGATTTTCTAGACAAACAGACAAGCTCTTAGCCAAAGGATGACAACGTGGGTCTAGGATGACAGTGTGGTGCATTGGTGTCTTTGTAGCACACTGGCATTTGTATAGACTAGAAAGCAAGAATGTGACATAAAATAACCTAGTGACTACTAGCAATATAATTACTAAGAACTTCAAAAATATTGGAAAATAATATAATATGATAGAGCTAAAATAAATTGACATAGAAATGATAAAGAGAATGAGAAGTAGAAAGGAAATGCTCACAACCATGCAAGTGATGAAGCCTCTAGCACGCGAATGTATTCAATACCTGCATGCATAATATCTGGAGAAATTGGTAGGGTTGTATAGGGGTTTGCCTCATTCAAACCCTCCTTTTGGTGCTCCCACCTCCATGAATAGCCAGATGGATAGAGAGAAATAAACCAAAATGGACAAAGCATGTGGTGAAAGAAAAGCTGACTTCAAGAGTAGAACCCGCACCACCAAGTATGAGTGATAAAAGAAATCCCTGCTCGAGGAGGAGAACCTGTATCATAAAGTAAAGGGGTATGTGTAGGATCATCATGGGAAAAACAAGCCCTTAAGTGGCAAAAAATTTAGAAAAACTAGAGTTAAGCAACTTGATGTTAAAATAAATGAATAAGTTATATTTATTATTTCAAAAATATGTAAGAATATAATCTGTAGCAAATTGAATGTTGTTTCTAAACTACTAGGTTTGTTTAAAAAACAAAAAAATCTATTTGGTGAAAATTTGAAATTTCAATGCAAAGCAGTATTTAAATTTCAGGAAAATAAGAAGTGGGTGTTTGTCTGACCACCCTAACCACAATAAAATGATAATTTAATTTTTTATAAGATTTTAGATATAAGCAGAGGACTCATGCCCCGATGTGATGCATATTTTTTTGTAATTTTTTCCATGTAAATAATTGATTATGAATAGTTTATTAAAACTTTTAAAAAATATAAAAACCCATATGTCTGACCACTTTAACTTGGTCAAAACTTCATTAAATTCAATTTTTTATTTTTTAATCCTATACTATGTGAAGCATAGAATGTGACACATGTTTTGGATTCAAAAAATGTGATATTGTTTCAAAGCTATAGATGTTTTTCAATTAGCCTATCAATTAGGACTTTAGTCATAATCTGAATAGAAAATGAATAATAATCACTTATTAAATTAAAAGAAAGCATAATTTATATCATTGGAAAGCTGAGCATATCCTTTAAAAACCCTTTTTGTTTCATCAATTTTGGGTAAAAAAATAGTTGCTAGCCACATACCCATCATATTGCCACTTTTTGGCCCATCATGATCCTGCACATACCCAAAGATGCAATAGCTAGGGGATATGGAATCCCAAGATGCTCACAAGCACAAAGTGAGGGAGATATCAATTGCAAGGATTAAACAAGCCAAAGAGGGAAAGCAAGATAGTTACAAGAGCCAAGAGTGTTGTAAAGGGTGTTGTGAGAGCTTGAGAATGCTATTGAAAGATTCTATAACAAGCAAGAGATTTATGCAAGCTTGAGAGAATAAGAGAGAGGAGAGAAAATGCAAGAGCAAGAGCTAGAGAGATCCAGAGAGAAAATGAAGTGCAAAGATAGCATTTAAGGAAGGAAAAGAAGCTTCATGAGCCGTTACAAGGCATCTCAAGCCATTACCATTGACTAAAGGAGGTGACAAGTTTCAAACATGCTTAGAAAATAACTATTTCAGTGTTGAAACATTGCAGGATGCTAGCGTAGTGCATGGACGTCTGCGAGGCACACTAGTCTCCAGACACGTCACACTATGAAATGAAAAGAACAAGAAAAGCCCAAGGTTTGATGCAAAGTGGACGCATGAAGGTAGCTGCTAAAAGGGGGTGTTGAGCATCTTGAGAAGGGAAAAAGGTTGATGTAGGGGCTAAAATGAGCCTACACAATTGCTAGGGGAGTGGACACTAAAGTAGATGCAAGAATGAAAGTGAAATTGCAAGGGGTACAATTTTATGACATTACACATACATACATACATACATACACACATACATGCATGCATACATACGTATACATACATTGATACATATATACATATAGGCATACATACATAAATACAGGCATGTATAAATACATACATACAAGTCATTGAAGCATACATAGATATAAACATACAAATATATATTCATACATTTAATATACTAGCATTCAACAAAAAGAAAGACATCAGATGAGCACATTATAACACATTTGTGTTATGTCTTGCTAGGCAACTCTTGGCCACAAACACAAAAAAACTTGTCAAAACTATGAAATAACACGAGTGCATTATAATGTGCTTGCATTAATTCTCGCTTTGGGAATCCCAAAGCCTTAGGCTTGGAGTGCCTTCCCAATGTCCAAAGATGTGTGTTTGCAAATTCTATAGTATTTTACATAATCATGTCTGTGCTAAGCATCAGGTTTGCACATGTTTCAAGGTTGAACAAATTGAACACCTGGGTAATGTTAGGCTCTCTTTGAGTTGTCTAACAATGCATTTTTTTTCACATTTTGACAATGTTAAACCTTTGATCTTTAATTTATTTTTCTTGTGTGTTTATTTTTTGGCAAAAACTAGTGTTTGGTATTTTTTCTTTATAAATTAACCATTCATTGAAATCTCAAATAAATTAGATTTTTAGAAACTAGACTTCATTCTACACATTAAAAATAATAATTTATTTTCAATTATTTTTCAAATTTTATAGGGGTAGCATGGCCAAAATTATATTTTTTAGGAAGTGTCTTCTTTGAAAATTAGTTAAAATTCAAGTATTCATTAAAAAATTATTAGAAAATACCAACAAAAAGTTAACATTTGGAGGGATCCACAAAAGTTGCTATGTTATGTTTTTTGGACAAAAATGGCACAAATTTATGTGGCTCCCTCTTTTGAAGCCCTTAATCTCTACCATTTAAAAAAAATAGTAGTTTCGAAAGTAGAATTAGAGCACTGTGATCCTTTTTTTTTTTTGCATCTAAAAATTTTGAGCTTAACTATCCTCAATTTCACATCTAAGGTCAGTATTTTTTTATTTCAAAAAAAAAAGTGGCCACTTAAGACCTCGTTTTGGCCCCCCATCTTTTTGCACTTACCTAAAAATCATCTACTAATTATGTCAGAAGTTGAATTCACAAGTAGTGGGCACTAATGCTATCTAGTTATGAGAGGCTTGAAACAAAACTAATTAACTATAATTAGGAGACAAATTAAGATGACATAATAGGATGATTTAAGGGTAGATACATTATCCCTGACTCTAATTCATGTGAGAAGATTAGCAATAATTAGGATATGACTTAAGGGGAGTTAAGAGGATGGTTAAAAGGAGTTAAAAGGATGGCTTAAGGGGATGTGAGAGGATGAATTAAGGGGAGCTAAGAGGATGATTTAAGCATATTTGAGAGGATGGATTAATGGGACATGCATGAGTCCTAACTCAAAACATGTGCCATGTGATAAAATTAGCTATATAATTAGGATATGGCTTAAGGTGACATAACATGATGGCTTAAGGGAAGATACATGAGCCTTGCCTATACTTCATGAGATAAAATTATCTATAATTAATTAGGGGATTCTATAAGGGGAGCTTAGAGTATGGCTAAATGGGAGTTGAGAGGATGACTTAATGGAATGTAAGAGTATGGCTTAAGGGGAGCAAAGAGGAAAAATTAAGGGGGTGTAAGAGGATTTCTTAAGTGGAGATACATGATCCCTAACTCAAAGTATGTGAAAGGTGAGAAAATTATTTCTATAACTAGGAGATGACATAAGGTGACATAAGAGGATGTCTTAAGGGTAGATATATGAGCCTTAACTCTATTTTATGTGAGAAAATTAGCTATAATTAGGAGATAACTTGAGAGGAGGTAAACGAATGGCTTAAGGGGAGTTAAGAGGATCACTTAAGGGGATGTAAGATGATGGATTGAGGGGATCTAAGTGGATGAATTAAGGGGACATAAGATGATGCTTTAAGGGGTGATACATGAGCCCTGACTCATAGTATGTGTCATGTGAGAAAACTAGTTCTATAATTAGGAGATGGCCTAAGGGTCGGTAAGAGGATGGCTTAAGGGGACTGAAGAGGATGACTTAAGGGAACAAGGAATTAGTTTTAAAATTTTAAGTGAATGATAGTAAATTAATTAACTATATATTAGCTATCAATTAAATATATAAAACTATATACATACCTAAAAATTTATTCCAATATTCTATTTACATCCTCATGTTTATATAATGCATCTATAATTGGCTCATGTTCTTCCGTAGAAAGTGTCCCTAACTCTTTATTAGTAGGTATCCCTTTATATTTAATTAGATTTTATTTGTTACTACAATCGAATGTGAGTGTTGTATAATCTTCTTATGTCTATCATAATCTTCAAATGTAGGCAAACCATTCAAGAATAAACCTTAGAGATAATTGGAAAAACAAACATAGATGGAGAACAAAAATAAAATAATTAACAAGAAATATTAATTAAATAATTAAAATAATATTTAATTAATATATGAGTTGAAAATGGAGATAATTAATCAAATGAAAATGATCGATTTTAGAAGAAATATCATGAATTTACAATGTGTCAATTTTAGGTGTATACAACAATATATTGTAGGGAATATCTTTTAAGGGAAACAATTAATTCAACAAAAATTTCATGTGTGTTTTCCTCTCACGTATTTTTGACATTAAAGACAAAAAATCAATGAAGAGATAACCTCATAGTGAGAGAAGCCATCACAATTTTCCTTGTTCCTAGGCTACATTTAGCTGAGTTGCTTCTTTAAAATTCTAATGCATGTCCACCACTATTATTGATAACCACCATAAACTCCACTATTTTTGAACATCACCTTATAGGTTGATGTTTATAGGCCATGTAGAAGGAGATAAATTGAGAAAGAGATAAATTGCTAACAAGCTACCTTCATATGACTCAGATCTTCATGGAGGGGGTCCAGGATATGGTGGACTTGGAAGAGGTTGCTAACGAGCTTTTGAAGTCTATGGATTAGCTGTGGCTGGGCCCAACTTTGTCTGTGTGCTGGCCATTTAATGGCTTTTTTGCAGCTTTTTGTGGCTGTCTGTTTTAGCTGGTTTTTATCTTTTTGGCAGCCTTTTTGTCTTTCGGACCTTTGTTTTGGTCTTAGCTTGTATTGTTACTTTGTGGTTTCGTGTCCCTGTAAAACCCATTTATCCCCTTTTATCAAAAACAAGCTACCTTCATATTAATTTTCATTGTCAACACAAAAAAAATCAAGTAGAAATATAAGATGATTATCATTACCTTTACTATATAGTTTTTTCCCATTATAAGAATTAAAAAATCAATAATAATATTGATATACAATAGTGAATAAAATGATCCATAAATTAAAGTTAACATTAATTGAGTCAAAACTATTTTTAATTTGTTATTAGTTTTATATATTTCAATTAATAAGCTCTAATTGTTGGCACTTGTAGGATTTAGGATTAAATATATAAAAAAATAAAAAATTACATTTATAAATAATATAAAGTAGGATCTATAGATAAGGCTAAATTTACAATATCAAATATGAGCTTATAAAGCTATTTATTTTTAACATTTTAGTTAACTATCCATTAATAACTAAAAACTTCTTAAATCATAAATTACTAAAAATGGACAATTAAACTAAAAAATTATTAATATAAAACTACAAACTAACACTTTATATCATATCAATCTCGATCAAAACATGACATACATAACAAAATTGATAATTTACCTTTAAATTTTAAAAAATAAACTACAAGTCCAATCAAAAAAATGAAAAAATAATAAATATAAATTTTTGAAATTTTAAAAACTATTAAGCCAAACATTTAAGATGATAGTTCCTAATATCCTACCTCTAACAAGAACCAATAACTCTAAATAATAAATAGATGAATAATGAAAGGCCAATAAAGTATATATTAATCTTTATTTTTCCCCACTTTGACATAAAATGTTTAACTTAGCATTCAAAACATTTTTGGCACATTTCATAATCCTCACATACACTACATCGATAACTTATGTAGAGTAACCAGTTAATAAAGTCAAAGCATGTGCCACATCTACCTTTTTAATCCATATGCAATCCTCCTTTGGTAAGCGACAAATGATCAAATCTAACTAGTGGATGATGTGGATGATGCTTGTGGTGAACTATCCCATCTCCCCATCTCTTGCGAAGGAATTTTCTGAATCCTTCACTTCTAATCTCCTTGTCATCACTTTGGCACATCAGCTGCACCATTTCTTCTCCACTCCCATTTATCATCTCCTTGTTTTCATCCACGACCACTATTCTTATCCCCTTTCCCTTTCCCTTTCCCTTTCCCTTTCCCCCCTCATCCACTTCTCCAATTTTTCTTTGCAGTGCACTAACAAAAGCAAATACCATCCTTCTCACCTGCACAGTCCTTTTATTAACACCCTGCCTACCTAACTCATTCCACAAACATTTGACACGCTCCCAAAATTTATAAACATCACACAAAGAGAGGCTTGTAATGCTGCACATTTCCTCTCTTTTCATTTCATACTCTTTTACATCACAGTCAAAATGATATCTGACCCCTTCCCCAATGTAGAAGACTTGGACGGCCTTTCCTAGTTTTGTCAAAGCATAATTTAACTGTGACAGGAACTCCAACATGTTGTCAATTGAACCCACACACACAAATATCACTTCTCCACGAAGAATGGCCTCCGTTGCCTGTCATCAAAACACAAATTATAACAATGTAGGATACATAGGGATAAATATCTTATTAAACAATATTTACGACATTATTCTCCATGAACTCAGGGCATTTAATTTGCAGAAAAGATCTCTTGTATGCTACTTTTATATATAAAAACGAATGCATTGACGGAAATGATTTTATATATTAAGACGATGTTTGATGGAATAATATAGTCTCATCCTGGATTGAAAGAGCTTCAAATTATGAAAAGTAAATTCCAAGCTGGATTGAGAGCTTAAGTTGAACTCCTTCCATTCTGCCCTTCTCAATTCCTCTTCCCAACGTGCAGAAAATGGATATGCTTTTATCCCACCTCAATACCATTGGCATTGCATTCTTGTGTGATAATGTTCCCCTCTCATCAACTACCCCCAGGCCATATCCATCCCCAAAACAAAATAACAAATCATGTTCGTTTATTAACCACGGATTGGGAACCATTGCCCATGGAGCACTTGTAGCAGCTCTTTCGTACTCCTCGGGATTGTCCCGTTGTCTTACTAGGGGAATCCAAACTACTTCAGCTCGATACTCGGAACTCCCTTGGAGCTTCAAATACACATCTTTCAATGCTGAAATCTGATGTCTCTCTTGCCTTAGGGAAGATGTTCTGAAAAGCAATACCACTTTGTCCTCTAGATCCTTCACTTTCACCTGTAAATCATTTTGAGAAATAAATATAGAATAATGATTTATGTATGTTTAAAAATCAAATGAAAAACTAATATTATTTATTCAATTATTAAATATATATTATTTTGGATCGTATATTACAACCTAAAAATTTATTAGACCGTATTATTTGACTTGCTATATTTTTATATAACCGTAAATACCACACTTAAAATTATTATTCGTAAAAAATTATTTTATATATATATATATATATTTAAAATTCGAATAATTCTTTCTAATTTCACTTTATATTAATATATATGATTTATAATATTTATTAATTCAAAATCTGTTTAAAATAGAATCTTTTTAAGATTAAATATATTTCTTTCTAATTTTTTAAATATTTTTACGAACAAATTTAAGATTTTGATATTTTTACTAATAGTTATGATTGCTTTATATTAATATATATAATTTATAATATTTATTATAAAAATATATATTAATTCAAAATCTTTTGAAATTAGAATATAATTGTTCTTTTAATTTTTTGAATATTTTCACAAGATTTATTTTCTATATGAATTTAGAAACTTCTTGTTAATTGTAATAGTAAATTTAAGATTTTTACATTTATTTCTAATTATCAATATTTTTTAATTTTATATTTTTTTAGAATATATAAGATATCCATATGAATAATTACATAACACAAATTTTCACTGTTTTGTTAACAACATTTAGTTTACAATAATTCACATCTTTTGGTGAGAATTTTCAAATTTTATTTAGCTTTTACAAATAATTTATGTTTTTAGGTGATTCATGAGATTTGCTTTTTTTCGATAATACATTATTTGTGTTTTATTGGTAAGCATGTTGAAATTTTAACTAATGAGTTGAATAAGGATTAAACTTTTTTTAATTTTGTATAATCATTTTTGATAGGTTTGAAATTAATAGATTTGACACTTACTTTTTTTCATAAAACGTAAAATGATAGGTATTTCAATCAACAAACCGTCACAAAATTTTCATATTGCAGGTAGAGGTGGCCGTCAAATTCCAGGCCTGCTTCTAACGCTTCAAGGCAATGGAAGCCGCCGCACAGTTCTTCTATTTTGTCACAATCGGATAAATTTAAAATTTGCAAACTTTATAGTTTACCGAAAATTTCGGGAAGGTTAGTTAAATTCCAGCACCCGGACAACTCCAACTTGTTTAACGCTCAAAGGCAATGGAAGTCACCGCACAATTCCTTTAATTTATAATACTGGGTTATAAAAATTGCAAACTTTTTAGTTCACCAAAGCCCTGGTAGACAAGTTCCTGCATCGTCCCATGTCTAATTTTCTCAACATTTCCAGACCTTGAAATTCATTGCACAGTTCTTCAATGCTTTCACATCCATATAAAATCAATTCCTCTAAACACGTGAACTTACTGAACTGGACGGGGATCTTCTTTACGCTGGAACAATCTGCAAATGAAATTCTTGTCATCCCTGAAAGCCACGAGGTTTCTTCTGGTAGTTCTGTCAAGCTTGAGCATCCCTCAAAAGACATCTCGGAGATTGACAGAGAGGTCAACCCTCCCAGGCTTTGGGGAAGACTTCTCAGCTTCTTTCATGAACTAAAGTCTATCTCCGCTAAGCATGGAAAATTTCCTAGCCGTTCTGGAAGCTTGAGCAGCCCAGAGCAAAACCTTAAATTTAGATACTGTAATGAAGTAAGATTCTCAAAATTTCTTGGAAGCTCTTGCAAACTCTCGCAAGAGCGTAAATCCAGATTTTGCAAGGAAGAAAGGTGCACAAAATCCATTGGAAGCTCCTGTAAAATGCTACAGTGGGACAAACTAAGAAAAGCAAGGGCCTTCATTTTCCCAAATCCCACTGGTAACTGCTTCAATCCCTTACAACCATCCAAGTTTAACTCTTCTAAGAACCGCAGCTTACCAAGCGATTCTGGTAATTCCATAAGATTGGAACACCAGGACAGTCGTAGCTTCCTGAGATAACACAAGCTGACTAAATTTGAGATCTTTGTACCAGGAAATGCTTGTGAAGACAACTTCCACAGTTTATTAGAATAAGCGAGTTCCGAGGTTTCGTTCGGATTTGAAACTTCGACCACTCTTAAAGCCGACGGTTCGTGCAGTTACAATTAGATATTTAAAAATAAAACGTGAAGACGTGTTTCTATCCATGAAAAATAATGATTTCAAGGAATACCCATAGTTAGAATAATAATAAAAATTTATATTAATTGCAAAATGAGAGTTAGCAAAATCGTCTTAGAGAAAGAACTACTTGCCTTCAGCTCACTCAATTTTATGCTGCACCACAAACACCTTATGTAAGTTAAACAAGAAAGCTTTGATATATGCATCGGCAGATTAGATATTCCATCGGCGTCGAGAAATCTCAACTCATCAAAGCTTTTACTGCATTTTCCTTTTACAAGAGTCCGTTTTCCCATAGCAAATACTCTGAGAGACCCACTCATTGCATCTAGCGCCTCTGCAGGTACATGAATTGGACCTCGAAATGACCCAGCATGTGTCAACCACACTCCTTTTATTTGAGGAAGAAGCTGTTGATATTCAAAGCACGTTGTTAAAACAAACTCAGCAAGACGACCCTAAAGTTTACAAAATCTAATTCCTTCATTTTTTAAATATTTAGGTTTTCGTACCTTAGCATTCTGCATGGCTTTAATGGACTCTTCGGGAGTTCTGAAGCGGTTGTTTTTTTATTTATGAAGCCCAACACTTAGAAGAAGATCGTGGACAGATATCTTGGTTATTATTCTACCATTGGATCTTCAATTTTTTTTTTAATCAGAACTCACTCTTCTAAACATTTCATTTCTTCCTTCTTAACAATGTGTGCAACTTATTTCCACTCCTATATATTTAAAATCTTATAAAAAAATTTATCATTTTGTTGTGGTTAGGGTGGTGAGATAGACACCTACTTCTTATTTTTTTCCGTGTAAGAAAAAACTAGTAGTTTATAAACTACATTCAATTTGCTACATATTGTATTCTTACATATTTTTGAAATAATATAGATAATATTCAAATTTTTACATCAAATTTTTAATTTTAATTTTCCTGAATTTTTCGCCACTTAAAGACTTGTTTTTTCCATGATAATTCTGTACATAACTTTTGCTTGTTTTTATTTTCCTTTATTTCAATTATTGACATTGCATGTTTGTGTATCTTGATGTTGCATATCATACACCTTGTGTGCGACCTATCATTTTTATGTCGATTTAACTGAGAATCTTGGATCTTGGGGGCTTGACTGCCTCCTCAATCTTTGTTATCCTAAATCATTTGCATTGGTACAAGTGGATCTCTCTTGAATGTCTACTTTAGTGTGAGTTTAAAGCAAGTTCATCGTCTTACTATAGTGG
Organism: Sequoia sempervirens; assembly: GCA_007258455.2. Taxonomy (NCBI): domain Eukaryota; kingdom Viridiplantae; phylum Streptophyta; class Pinopsida; order Cupressales; family Cupressaceae; genus Sequoia; species Sequoia sempervirens. The sequence goes on along the minus strand of VDFB02274714.1, from coordinate 34,543,918 downwards.
GGATTAAATGTAATAACCAAAATTGTACGTCTTTGAAAATGGTACAATTTCATTTAATCTAAGAATAATTAATGATAAATTGTACTTGATATTGCCTTGATCTAGTGTTGTGATGTGTTTTGCACATCCACATTACGTTTTGGACCCTTTAAGCTAAATAAACCTAACTTTTTCTTAATTTAATATTGTAAAGTGTATTTATTTATACCTTCACATTAAATTTAGGAGGCTCGTAAATTAAGTGGACCTAATCTAGTGCTATAATGTGTTGTATACATTTACATGGGATTTTTGGCCCTTCTAAGGTAAATAGACCCAATTTTTCCCTAATTTAATGTTGTAAAGTGTATTTATTTACACTTTCATATTGAATTTTGGGCCCTCTTATATTTATGACCTTAATATCATCATTAATAGGCCCCTAAGACCCTATATTATGCATCTCAAGGAATATTTTAACCAAAATCTCAATATAAATCTCATATAAACTTAATTTATTGACTCCCCAACATTCTCTATCTTCGAATAGACCTTGTGGGACTCATATGCCACCTTGGGTGTATGAGTCTCACCCCAATGGGACCCATACACCACAAATGGTGTATGAATCCCATTTGGCATATTTTAAAGGTTTTGAGTGAGAAATTTGGGTTTTAAGTTCAAATTTCATGAATGTCAACCTGTGGGATCCAATTAACGAGGTATTAGATGGATTTCCTATATAAATAAGCTTTCAAATCACTATTTCACTGTGTTTACCAAAAATGTGTTTAAGAGAGATGTTGGAAAATATAGTGTGATATGCAAACAAAGGCTAAATGACCTAGAAAGACAAAAAAATTGCAATAAAATGTTATGAAACTAGAAATGTGCATGTGGGAAATTGATGAAGGTAGAATGGAGGTCTGGAATCCTAAAAAATCTGTTGTTGAAGCTAATTGAGACTCATATGCTAGTCTAGGTGAATCGGTCCAATTTTGGGAAAATTGTTCTAGAACAGGTTTCAAACAAATGGGTACTCAGATATGCTAAAATATTTGATAGATAGGTACAATAGGACTTATCCACCAATAGTGGAAAATGAGTCCACTTTTGGATTTATGGAAATTCAAAATTGGATTCTATAGTTCTTAGTTTTCTTTTTTGTTCATGATTTAGATTTGGGTCCAAAGCTATAAAATTCAACCTGCAGACCTTCTCCAAGTTTCTCCTAGTTTTGGTGACAACTTTGACAACTTTTCTCCACTTAACTCCTTGGAAAATTTGCAACCTAGCTTTGCAAATCAAACAGAAAAAGAGGAAAAACTATTGTGGGGTTAGTAAATAGGGGTTTGCCTTGGTCAAACCCCTTGTTGGTAATTAAACCTTGAAATAGAACAAAATATGGAAAGAGAATGATGAATAAAAAAATACAATGTTATAAGTCACCAAACCCTTGCAATAAGGTGTTGCAAACATGTAAGTGATGCCTCTAATGGATGTGTGATGCCTCTAATGGATTTAGACTTGGAATCTCGCTTGAAGTTGATAGATCTTGAATGCAATGCTCACTTGAATCACACAATCCTACATCACAATTGTTAGCTCTAAAACAAAATGATGCAAAAAATCTTTGACATGATGAAAGACACTTGAAGAATGCTCTTGAATGCTTGATAATATACCTTTGAAATGCTTTGAATGCTCTTGTGAACTATATGAATGAATGCTTGAATTGAGAGAAAGAACCTTGTATTTATGCTTAATTATGTAATAAATCCTGAAATTACAAAACTACATGCCGACCTTAGATATTGGAAATAGAAACTGAGACTAAATAATATTTTTCAAATGAGTCCCACCTTAGGAATTTAAGGTGGCTTTTGGGTTTTTGATGTTTTAAATAATATTTGTCAAGATTATCCTCAAAAACACTCATAAATAAGGCTTGTGGATATAAAATGGGGCCAATTAAAGAATAAGAAATCCCAATTATTAATGATAAGTCTAGATGAATGTGAAAGTATGTTACAACACTTTACAACACTTCAAATAAGGCAATATTAAGGTTTATTTTAGATAAAATTGTATTTATTATGTTTAGATACTTAATAAAATCCTAGAAAAGTGTGAAAGTGTGTTACAACACTTCACAACATTTTTGCAAGGCATCATTAAATTTCATCGGTTCACAAGGGCCCAAAAATTAATGTGAATGTGTTATCCACATTGTAACACTAAATCAAGGCAACAATTAAGCCAAAATCACAAGGAGGGCCTAAACAAGTTAGAAAAAGTAGAACAATTACTTTTTCGGTGACCATATTCACATAAGCTTACATGATATCAAGTCAAGCACTTAAGAGTTAAGCATTCCAAGACTTTTCAAGATCATCAAGAGAGCATTCAAGATCATTTCTAAGGCTTTCAAGGGAAGATTCTTCATCATTTGTTGCAGGAATTCAAGATCCATCATCATGTCAAGGATATCAGGCATCACGCATGCTATTAAACTAGTGTTGTGATGTTGCATTCAAGATCCAAAGGTCAAGCATTGTTTTACACTTAGCTAAAGATCTAGATCTACATCCTTCATGGCCATCTCATGTTAAATTATAGATTTACAAGACATCATTTACAAAGAATCATTCAAGGTATCATTGTTCATGTTTCATGTCCTTGTTTCATTGTTTCATCATTTGGTTTAATCACCTAAACAGGGTGTGACCAAGGAAAACCCCTATTCACTAAGAATCAACAAGCTTTTCTCCTCTATACATGTGTGATTGTAGATCTAGGTATCTTGGAGCTCAAAGATCCCTTGAAGATTAGGTTACAAGCATGGAGAAAGTTGTTGGAATTGTCCCCTCATTTGTAAGGTTATATTCTTAACTAAAAAGTCATCGAGCATGTGCAGGATCATGATGGGCCAAAAAGTGGCAATATGATGGGTATGTGGCTAATGACTATTTTTTTTACTGAAAATTGATGAAACGAAAAAGGTTTTTATAGGAGATTCTCAGATTTTCACCACTATAAATTATTCTTTACTTTGAATTTAATAAGTAATTATTATTCATTTTCTATTGAAATTACGACTAAAGTCCTGATTGATAGGTTGATTCAAAAACATCTATAGCTTTCAAACAATATCACATTTTTTTAATCTAAAACATGCATCACATTCTATGCTTTGCATACTATAGGATTAAAAGAAGAAAAATTGAATTTCATGAAGTTTTGACCAAGTTAAGGTGGTCAGACATACGAGTTTTTATATTTTTAAAAACGTTGTAATGAAAAATTCATAATTAATTATTTACTTGAAAAAAATTACAAAAAAATATGCATCACATGGAGACATGAATCCTCTACTTATATCTAAAATATTATCATTTTATTGTGGTTAGGGTGGTCAGACAAACACCTACTTATTTTTTCCCTGAAATTTAAGTAGCACTGCATTGAAATTTCAAATTTTCACCAAATAGATTTTTAAACAAACCTAGTAGTTTAGAAACTACATTCAATTTTCTACAAAATATATTCTTACATATTTTTGAAATAATATACATAACTTATTCAAATTTTTACATCAAGTTTCCTAACTCTGATTTTTCTAAAAATTTTGCCACTTAAGGGCCTATTTTTTCCATCATTATCCTGCACATGCCCCACCTACAACCCTGAAATCAGAGTTTCGAATCCGAAAACAAAGTGGAACTAAAAGAGAAGACATTGAAAACCATCTGGTCTTCGAAGTTCCGTAAAACCCTAACTGGACTTATACACTATTCCTAGCATATGAGTTCTAGTTTAGATCATTTTTCAATTTTTTGCAGTTTTGGATACCCTTTTTTAAGAAACATGTTCCTATACAGAAACCTAGATCTGGGATTGATACACCCAGACTAGCGTATGAGTCCTAGTATGCCTAAATTTTAGGTTATTTAGCATTTCAGGCCTCCATTCAAGCTCTCTCATACCTTTCTAGGTACTCCTCTATACTTTTCCAATTTCCTGCTCTGATTTATTTGCATTTATAGGTCATTTATTCAAGTTTCATGCATCACTAGGTTTTTTCATTAGATCTTGCATTTCATACATTTTTCCAAGCCCTAGCTTGGTGGTAAACCCCTCATTAATTCATAATTAGACCCTAGGATAGACGTATTGCAATATCTCTTTCTTCTTTGTATACTTGAGGTTGAGATCTCTAGGGTTTCCCATCAATGAATTAATTGTGAAGTGGGTTTGTTCTATGTCCTAAACCATATGAAAGTGAACCCATTTTCTATTGTTTGTACTTGAATCTTGAAATACTACAATAAATATCTAAAATTATGTTCTTGACTTTCTCTTGAATGATCTTGAAGTTCACATCTTGCTAGATGGACCTCAAATGATAAAATAACTAGGTATTTATAGGAATTTATTTAATTTCCTGAAAATGAGATCCTAAAAGGTGACATTTGCAAGTTGAATTTAAATTGCCTCCAAAAGAATATTTAAAAATGGGTCTTGGCTAAGAAGGGGCCCAATTGCGATTAGGAAAATGGGTCTTGGCCTAAATTTCTAGGAAAACAAATATTGGGGCAAAATGTGAATTGGATGCATTTATTCAGTGCTTGTCATTTATTGAAAAGGGGTACAAATAGGCTCCAAAATGTATAATTTTAGGCAACTAGAGGATCAATTAGGCTCAATAATTTAGGGTTCCCAAAACATAATGTGAAATTATTAAGGTGTGAAATTTTCTACACTACATTTAGCCCCCACTTTAGTGAGAGTATTAACATAGGTTCAGACTCACACTAAAGTAGAAAAGATATGTTAAGAGGGGTTTGATTGTACAAATTTTGAATAGCTAGGATGACTAATGATCAAGGGAGAGTGCAACAACCCCTAGGATCCAAGATCCCATTGAAAACCAACATTAGCACAATGGAACACACACATGTATGATATGTAACAAGACAACAAACACAAATATACATATTGGGAAACACAGAGCATACACGATCAAAAAAATGATGCAACATAAAATATAGATAATGATGAAATGAAAAAAATCACAATGTAAACATGATAGATATAAAGAAGACACATTAAGACACAATGATAAAAAAAAAAAAACATAATGTTAGTACTAAAAATGTTTGAGTTCGTAAAGAAAAGAGACCTCCGTCGTAAATTGTCTCAAATACCAAATGTCATCCATAAAATAAATAAAATGCTCCATGAGGACAAATTTCATGCACATCACTCATGGAACACATGGCTCCACTAGTATGAAAGTTGTATTATGCTAGGTGGCTATGTTAAGGGTGTTCATGACTCACACAGTAGCAAGGTTTGCTATTTTCTTGGTGAACCATAAACAAGGAAGGAATAAAAGCTAGTGAAGTTCGATATTCACTGGGTGAGCCCCAAAGAAAAGGATGAGAAAAACACACTAGGTATACAAGGAATGTACCCATAACAAGGTGGAAAAATGGGAAGAACACACTAGGTCTAGTGTGTACCCATGTCAACCATATCAAGAGTTATACTCCTAGATAACCTTGATAAGGTGCCACAAAATGATCAATTCTTACTAAGATCAACTCTCATGAACAAAGTGAAGAAAAAATTCCAAGCATGCTTGGAAAGTTGTATTATGCTAGGTTCCATAAAATAAAAGGATATAAATTTGTAATATACTAGGTTCTATGAATACAACGAGGTTTAACGTCACGAGGGATGAATAACGGAAAATATTAAACAACACATGGGAATTGTTAAATACATGAAGGTCACACTTTTAGGGAACATCACATATGACATGACTACAAAGAGAGGACTAATCGAAGAATAGGAAAATCACACCTTAGGGAGCACTAGTCATAACACTGCCACCAAGGAGAATTTCATATGCCAAGAAATTTCACTCTTATGGGACATCAAAACTTATATCACCACAAAGGAGATATGTTACCTGGATTACGACCACACTTTTGTTGACAAGGTCACATGTCCTAGGATATTTATGCTATCATCACTAAGAAGGGACCATTTCCTATGCAAACAATGGTCGAGGAATATATGCCTCCCCTTAAAATGTTAGTGTTGATGGTCAATGTAACACAACAACGTTAAAACATAATATTTCTACCATATTTCTCTTGAAAAAGATAAATAACCTAAAGCTACCTATCTTCCAAGGTCTCTGTAGTTTGTTCTCAATTGTGTTGATTTTGTTCAGTGGCCTATGCAACTATAATGTTCAAGGGTCTTACTGGTAAAAGGGACACAAATTGCATAGTATAAATTAATCTAACATTTTGGGGATGTAAATAAATATCAAAAGATAGAATAGAGCTTAGGACAACAAAACATAAATGTAGATTTCCTTCAATTTAGACAAACAAACTTCATAATGAGCATTCCTTCCAAACAACTAAACCATGAAATGATACAATCTAAAGAACAATCCATACCATTGCATTCATTCATAGTGAAAATTCAAGACATACAAATCCTTCACCATTCATAAACTTCAAAATCAACAAGAACACATCACCAACTCATCATTAAAACTCATAGATCAATAAACAACAAGAAATCTCATTCACATATAATTCAATGGAAATAATCTCAAATTTAGAATCTTCTATTAACTTTCAACAAATAATAAACATTTATGCACAACATTCACTGGAATACGAATGACTACTGTTGATTGACATCACCATTAAAACTAAAACTTGGGAATCACATGAAATGTATTAAAACTATAGAAATGTCTAAGTATCTTGCATAAAAACTATAAAAAGTTTATAATAACTATGAAAATTCTCCTAAAATTCTCCTTAGGTAGCCAATCTCTCTTCAATTAGCCAACCTTTACAATATGGAGAGAAAAAATACATATACACAAGTCCTTACACTAATTTCTCCAATAAGAAATTGACATCCACAAATTTATGGAACAATTGGAGCATAATGAGATGACTTCCCACCATGATCTCTAGTTCAATTCTTGATGAATTTGTATCAAAATATGATGCAAAAATAGAAGGTCGAACTATTGGGGAATCTTTAGTTGAACTGGTGTCATGTTTCTAAAAAGGAGGAGAGAGCTGCCCAACTAGGTGTACCATCTGATGCTTCATTCAAAAAAAAAAAATCCATAAACTTTACTCCCCTATCTTATGTTCAAGTAAGTGCTCATCATAGTTTTCTAAAACTTTCCTAAGCATGTCCACATCTAGCCCATCTACCCAACTATCCTCAAACTTTATTCTTTTTAATTTAGTAGAGGTAAACTTCTGCATATCATCCAATTTGGAAAGCTCCTTTCGAGCAATCTTTATTACCTCTTTGATGTCCATGAACCTATCAATTAATAAGTCATCACCATCATCTCCCTTCTACATTTCCTCTTGAAATATATTATCCCATTTGTTCCTTAACTCATCAAGAGGGAAACCATCCTTGACAGGGACATCTTCATTTACCATCATAGCTATGATTGCTTTCAACTCCACAATTTGATCTATCAAATTCTTTCCATCTTGTTGTACCTAATTTCTATGGGAAAAAATAAATGAAGTCCTGAATATGATAATATTAATAGTTTTATTAATGAAATCTTCATTACTTTCTTCAAGGATAGATTGTTCCAAGAGTGATTGTTGAGGTAGTTTAGTAATTTCTTTCAACTTCCTCGCATGCTTTGTGTATTCTTGTTCTTTCTTCCAAAGGACCTCAGCATATGTAGTCATATCACTGGATGATTCCAATGCTTCTTTATGAACCTTGTGGGATTCAACAAGTAGTTCCTCCACCTCTTGGTTCAACCTATCAATCCACCTATCCAACATCTTTACCTTGCTTCTCATCTCAACAAGCTCATCAGCTTCCTTCTTTCTTAGAAAAATCGGTGTTTGTGGAGCAACAAACTATATAGAAATAGGAGAGGATAGGTCCTTTAAGAACCTATTCAATTGATCTAATTGAGCCTTGAGCTCATATTTCCTTTGATTATCCTTTATTATCCTTGACATGGTGGAAGATGCTACAATATCAATCAAGTCCATTTGATGGTTTCTTGTAGGACTTCCCAGGTTTATAGTCCCCAGTTGATAATCACTCAACTACATCTCTGATGTGTCCTTGTCCACCATAGGAATGACACATTCAGCTACAATCTCTCCAAAATCTGTTAGTTTGGTGGAGCGAAGGAACAAGCCTTTTTCTTGGGCCTTTCCTTCTCAATCTCTTTTATCATATCATCCCAGTTTAGGGGTCGGGGATGGACTATTTGTTTCTTTTCTAGGTTGAGATTCAACCATGTTGGGGAAGCTAGAGGAGTAACCACTTGTTGTGAGGAAGAAGTGGTAGAGGAGAGAGGTTAGAGAATTGTTACCTTAGGTTGGGAATCAACCTTTTATTTTTGTTCCTTTTCTGTCATTTCCTTTGCAAGCTTATCAACTTCAATTTTCTCTCTTTCATCCTCCAATCTCCTCTGCTCCAACATGTCATCTCTTTGTTTTTCTAATTTCTTAACTTTATCCCACATTTTGGCTACTTCTTGTTCATTCTTGGCTTGTTCTTCTACCTCTAAGTTATTTAGCAAGAGCTCTTTTTCATCCTTTTTCCTTTGGGCCTCCTCTGCATCCTTGGTCTTGGCTTCAAGGTCCTCTTTTTGTCTCCTCTTCCAAGCCTTTTCCTCTTCAATGCCATGAATTTTCTACAAGAGATCCAACTTCTCCCTCTCTGCATTGGCTTTCCGCTCACTTTCTTTTTGTTGCTCCAAGAGGTCTTCCTTTACCTTCTGCTACCTTGCAAGCTCTTTAGTCTTCACTATAGCTTCAACCTCTTGTTGCTTTGCAAGTTCCTCAACTTTTTCTTTTGCATTAGCCTCTTTCTTTGCATCCTCAAACAATTTCCATTGGTCTTCTATAGTTAAAACATGCTCAGTTCCAACATCATGAATGTCCTCAATAGTTGTGGTCATAAGAGGCTCATTGTCTAATTGTGTAGCCTCTGAATCAGTGTTAATGTCATGAATCTCAACCTCCCTTTGTTTATATTTCTCCCCCTTCTCATGAAGGCTTCCTATAGGTATTTTCCTGGTAGACAACTCTGGGAGGGAAGGTGGAGATGAAGCTCCTTCTTCAATAGTAGTAACTTATACACCTTGTGTTTCACGAGTAGGAATTCCTGAGTTAGTATCTCCTCTAGAGCTAGGAGGAAGGTACTCCAATTTTTCTTTAGGAGTTGTCCTCCTCTTTGTTCTTCTGTATCCTTGGGTACCTATTGCTTTCCTCTTCTTTGAGGATTGAGCTTTTGGATCCTTTTTCCTCATGACCGTGACCCATTGGATGCTTCTATACATCATTTTCCTGGAAAGTTGTTTGATATCAGTGAATTCTTCCTCATCCCAATTTATTGGGTCCAAGCTTTTAGTATCTATATTCTCACCTTAATACCGGGGGTCCAAAACTACACCATCATCTGATAGTGTATCAGGAATTTCCTCCTTCACCCCATATTCAATCATCTATGGGATTGTAATCCTTTCATAGTTTCTCTTCCTCACATCATATTCATCTTGCATATCAATCCAAAAATCCTCCAATAAGTTAAAATGCTTATCAAAAATGTTAGGAGCTATTCCTTTCATCTTTTGCTCTAGATCAAAATGTTTCCTGACTATATACAAGACCAAGTTTAGATATCTCAAATCTTCACACACTGCCTTTGTAGCCAAATTATGAGCACAATAGTATTTCACAACTTCATGGGGAATTTGTGGATTCCATGCTTGTGTTTGTTAGAAAAATTGGTATTAACCCCCAGAGCTTGATAAATGAACTCCATAAGAACAATCTTATCACTGCAACATATTGGTAGTTGATGATGATGTTCATCAAAACCTGCCAACCTAAAATAAGAGAACGTGGGGTAGTGGCTATACCGATGTCCCCATTCAGAAATGAAAACCATAACCTCTCTTCTCATTTTGTATCCAACATCTCCTATTAATCGATTGATGATGACATAGAGGAATGCTTCATTGACCCTTCTATAGTGCATCTATGAGGTTTGCAAGTTCAGTTGATCATAATGCTCCCAAGCCTTATTTTTCCTAGGAGCCTCTCCTAATGTGCCCACTTCATTTAATCCAGGGAATATTCCCCTCCTCGCAACTGAATATATGACATAAGAAGTCATAAAGAAATTTTTGGTTTTCCCCACCTTAAGCATTTGGTTATGCAAGTTGTCTGATAAAATCATATCCCAATCAAATTTCTACACAACATCTAGAATGGTTTGAATGAATGGAAACATCCATTCCTTGAAGTATGTTGAGTCCTTCTTTCCAAATACCTTGGAAAGCTTCATGTTTAGATCATCTATCCCCTTCTTGAAGTCTCCCCTCTTGGGTTGTTCAGGAACCTTGGTTAAGGACTTCTTCTTAGTTCTCAACCACTTCTTGTTCATGTGGGACCTATTAGCTTCCTTGTCCCTGTTAAAAAATCCAATGCCTCTACCTCAGTCAATTGCTTGGAGTTTTTTGGGGTAGGTTCCTTAAACATGAACCTCATAATTTGTGGGGATACATCAATAATCACATTCCCTTGGAGGTCCATACATTGTCTTGATAAGGGGTTATATGCCCCTACTACTATGAGTATGAGATCTGGGAATTGGACTAATAAGGGGAAAAGTGTAACATGTGCCAACCTAGATTGGGCTTTTCTCTCAGTCCTTCCACTTACATCTTCAAAAAAAGTTTCCACAATCAAATGCTTATAGTTGAATGGGCCTAGATTGGTGTCCATGATGTCTTCCCACTTTGAATTCAACTTGTTGGCTATAAAGGTAACATCTTGGTGTTTGTATCTCAATGTGTAGGGTAATTGCTCCACTTTTATCTTCTTGGGTTTTTCTCCCATAGAGCTTTCTACAACTTTCCCTTCCTTCTATGAGATTTCCTATGATGCTCCTAGCATTATTTATTCCTACAAGACAAGCTTGGATTAGACCAACAAAAGTTATGGAAATCATTATTACAAGTGTTATCCTTACACACTTCTCTATTCTTCCATAGGTAACCCTCCATACTTAGTGAAATTTAAATCCTGTCAAGAGCGGGAATAGGGGAAAATGAAGAACCAGAGAGGTGAAACAAATGACACTAATCAGGACTAGGACCGGGAAAGGATCAGAAACTAAAACTTTCAAAGTTTCAATAACATGTAACGTTTGACGACCCAACCCCGCTAAGTTGGAAAAATTGAGTTCGAGATCAAAATATTAACCATCAGAGGTGGAATCATTTCCAAAACTAAACTCTCATGAGAAAGTTCAATGGACGAGTTCGGTTCTGGTTCTGGTTCTACCGTGTATCATAGAGTTGTGCAGATTATCTTGGCACACTGACACTATTGGATATGAGTGATAAAGGATGTGGGTGAGGTAGAAATCAAGCTCAACTCCACCCAAACCAATAGGACCAATCGAGCAAGCTAGGGAAACTACGTGAAAAGGGTGCAAAATGCAAACCCTAACTCGTACAACCCGTCAACTTACACCAAAACTAGGGCATCAAAAACCCTACAACCCAAACCCATAAGATCAATAAAAACAAGATCAGAGGGGTCTGAGAAAGAATTAAAACAACTGTAAGGCACCATATCCCCTCAAAAATAAATCCCTAATCAAAACTAGGGCGTGATGGCATGAAAACACCACTGAAAATGACAAAAATGAAAGGAGCCAAATGAAAACAAAATGGAGAACATAGAAAGACAAACGAAAAATAGAAAAGGGAATGAAACAAAACAAAAAACAACAAAAGGAAACACAAATAACTTGAAAGGAAAGAAGCGAAGATTCATGGGAAAAGTCTCGCGAATGCATGAAGAATAATAGAGCGAACAAAATAAATAGGAAAACATGAAACAAAATGGGAAACCCACCTACCTCAAAATGTTACTAGAAAGGTTGAAATTCGATAGGGATCTACTCACACACGTTCACTCATAACCAAAGCACACTCCTCTTCAAGTTATCTCAGCTCTTTGTTTGTTAAAACATTTTGAGTAAGTTTAATGAACCAAATAACCTTGATTAAGGTTTTAAAAACCATTACGCGTGTGTGAGGAGGCTATAATTAAATGCAATTTAATGCAGTTGGTCAGGGGTAGAATCAGAATGAAAGCGAGTACACAACCCACATGTATGTTAGAGGTAAAAAATGGAAGCAAAAGTAGAGTGGAGATACAACCAAGAACCCCATCAAAGTTCCATACTTCATGTGAGCACCCTTCAAAATTTGCAAACACTCTAAAATCTCAAACATGGATTAGTGATATGCAAACCTTTTAAATGCCTCTATGAAATAATGCATCATGCCTTCATAAAAAAGATAAAAAACTAATTGAGAGCATAAAAACAAGATAAATATCTATCCCATAGTGGATTGGTGCTTCTTTGATGTGGAAAGAAGCTCTTTCCCAATCCTTGATAAGCTTGATGTTGCAACTAATGATGGACAAAACTAGCTCTCAATGTGAAGAGAGTCACTTTGCATGAATTGTAGATATGAAATGCTAAGATTGTGGAGGATTTGTTGAAGAATGATGCATTCTATTTATACATTTTTAAATTGGAAGAGAGCTGAAAATAGAGCAATGTGGGATAGTGATTTGACCAATGAGATGAAGCCACTTGTCAACTTGTGATAGGCTTGAGGAATGAGCACATTTTGGTCAATGTACCAAAGAGGGGGAGATTCAAATTTGAATTTGAGAGTTAAATGTTGATTTTGACTTGTGCAAGAGACATGTAAGATCCATGTAAGAGCTCATAAATTCTTTGTTGGATGTACATGTCAAATTGGGGGGAGATTCAAACTTGGAGAATATTCTCCCTTTATGCCAAGTTGGAAGTAAATAAATATTTTGATAAATCAATTAAATGCAATTTCATGTGCAAGTGGCAAAATCTAGAGAATACAAGTGATTAGGATTAGCATTTAATCATGGATTAGATTGATTAAGATGATGTTATATGTTTTTGACCCATTTGAATTAGATTTAGGGATTTAAATCAAATCAAAGGGAGATGAAAGGTGATAAATATTTAGTTAAATAAATATTTGATTTATTTAGCTAAGGGGGATAATGATAGGCTTAAATTAAATAAATTTAATTTATTCAATTTAAGTGAATGACCTTAGGAGATTGAATTAAGTGAACTTGATTTAACCTGATGAATGGATGAGTGTGAATTTGATTTATGAATGTTATGCTATTTAAGTGCACAATGCTAATTTCACGTGTCTAAATTTTTCCCCTCTTTGAAGCAATGCAATTGCTACGTTGGTTCAAAGAATAAACTTTCCACAATCAAAATTCAAAAAAAATATAATTTTTTCGGTTGCCCCAGCGGAAAGAAGTACACTAGTACATTGCCCCCTCGAGAGATCGAGCGAAAATATTATATTTGAAGGTTGATCTCGCGATAAAGAGGTTCAAACTAGATGGTTATGGATCATGATGCAAATGAGATAGTTTTAAGATGCTTAGAATAACAAATCTAAATTATCTTAAACAACTTAAATGATGATATGATGTGATGATGGATGAGATGGATGATGTGATATGCTATGATTATGCAATGGATGTTTTATGCAAATATGTGATTTATAAGATGCTTAGACTAACAGATCTATATTATGATGATGATTATGTATGTGAGATGATATGCCGACCGCTGATGGTTTGTGGATGCAGGATAGATGCAGGATGGATGCATGATGGATGCATTGGTGATGTTATGTTAGCGTGGAGAGAAGAAAGAACAAATGAGATGACGACAAGAGGATCTAACAAGTCCATGATCTAACAAGACTTTATTAGAGACGTTGATGATGATAGATGATGTTTTGCTTATCAAGGATTGGGATTTTAAAAGGGCTATTACCTTATGTTTGATAACACACATAGGTATGATGCATCAAGGTATAAAGAACCAGGATGGCATTGTACTTAGTGTGATGGAATTTGACTTGAAAAATAAATAGGAGTATTCTTGTTCACACCTGACATACGGAAACCTTGCTAGGATGCACTTTATAAGTTTCAAACATCTCGGACCAAAACATAGAAAGGTATAACAAATTGATGCAATAGTCAACAAGTTGTCCACAACATCCTCTATACATATCTAGCAAAGCAAGTATTCACCAACTTATTTTACAAGAAAGTACAACAAGCACAACAGACAAAAGCTAATGAGCATTTGCCCCATTCCAATCTCTCTAAATCCCTTTGTTTGGACATCATTGAGAGGGTATTGGAATGAGCGCAAAGAGATAAGTCAAAAAGACTAAGATAAAGTAAAAAAACAAGTTGATGTCCTTTAATTATGCTAACCAAAAGGGAATGTGTTTTGATAGGATAAGAATCTAACTGATATCCAAAATGATGCCCATTGTTGAAATGATATATCCTAGGACATACATTGTATAGGATAATGATGGTTTGATAAGTTGATTGATAGGCTGTTGATATAAGGTTGATTGACATGTTTGAAAATGATCAAGAGTTTGATTTTGTTTTAAATATTTGTTGTTTGCTTTTTATTTTATGATTGAAGCTTGATTTTGTTGATTCTTGTGGTTGTTTCTATTTGTTTTTCCAAAGGATCAAGGTGACGATCAGTTTATTATGGATGATTGATTATTTCGAATGAAAGCGAGATGAGACATCTATGGATTTTTTCAAATATTTGGATGTTTTTGACATTTTTTAGAATGTTTTGAGGCTATTTTTGGTATTTTCAATATTTTACGAATGTTTTGATTTTTTGTTTTTTCAAATGTTTAGGGGTTTTCTAAGATTTTATGAATGTTTTTTGGATTTTTCTATTTTTAATGTTTTTGGATTTTGATGTTTTTCAAATGTTTTTGGATTTCGTGTCTCAGGGGCTTATCAAAGATTACCTTGCCTATGTTTAAGCTCAGAGATGACATAGTTCCGATTCCAATGTTTTTGATGTTTTCTATTTTTTTGAGTGTTTTTGGATTTTCACATGATTTTGACATTTTGGATATGGACATATGTGATGATATCAGTGTTCTTTTTGGGATTTTGTTGAAGACCAAGCTAAGGTTGATTGATCAAATTGATGGATTGATGATGATGATAACATTGTTGAGGATACACAACAATGCAAGGATTTGATTGATCAGGATTGATGATGATAACATTGTTGAGGATGCAGAACAATGCAATGATTGATTGATCAAGATTGATGATGATAACATTGTTAAGGATTCACAACAATGTAAGGATAGTGTTAAGCAACACAATGATTTGGAATGATATCCTGAGATGATGATAACATTATTGAGTATACACAACAATGCAGGGATAGTGTTAAGCAACACAAGGATATCCTGAGATGATGATTTATTGATTGGATTTGATTGATCAAGATTTTGAAGCTTGATTTGGAACAAAATTGTTTTAAATGATTTGATGTGAAATTGATGTGCAAACTAGATGCGACTGATATCGATTGTTTGGATTGATGTTCGATTGAAAATAAAACTTGATAAGGAACATCTTCTTGTCAAAATGTGCCATGGGCTAGTGATTTGGAATTTTTCTCACAAGTGGTGGACCAATTTTATTTCACATTTTCCAATGTTTAGATCACTACATATGCTGGAGGATATAGATCAAGATTTTTTCCCAAAGCAAGATGTAAATATATGCGCCCGGTGTCTAGCAATGTATGGAATGTGATGTGTGGATGCTCAGATAGGTGTACGAATGGATGGATATGGTAAGCACAAAAAGGATGCCAAGGATTATCTTGTGATAAGGTTTTTGAATGGAGGAATGCTTCATTGGATAATGTTTTAGGGCTCAGATAACAATGGGTAGGATAGGATCAATGAAAATGACCCATGTCAAGATGTTTACCATAAGCAAGTATAAAGTGTACACCGAACTTGATCAAGATCAAGATAATGTGGAAGATAGATGGAGATGGGTTGGATAACTGGTTTATTGATGAATGGAATTTTGGCTTTATTATGGATGGGATGAGACGCTTTCACCTGAACTAGTGCACGTAGATGCTCAATTCTACACGACACCTATTTTCCAGGTTTTGATCATGGTACCTGCCCAAAGCATCGCCCATGTGGTTTTCACTAGAGGACAATTTCTTTTCTTTACTGTTTTCAATTTTTTTCTGATTTTTTTTTTGGATTTCCATTTTTTTTTTTTGGTTTTTCTAAAAGATTCATGCTGACCCACCTAGTGGTGTTAATGTAGATCCTTTTGTCATAATGTTCCATTGATATCCTTCCTAAAGAAGTTTCTTTGCTAAGATACGTGCACTTGAATGCAACTTTTGGGATTCTTGATTTGCTTTATTGATATTGAAGTTAACTTTGTCTCTATGCGCACATCGTGATAGGGTGGCTTCTAAATCCTTATGATGAAGGGTCATTGCCAACACATGGTCAAGGTGATAATTGGATATTATGTGTGGAGGTGTGGATGGAGTGTGTTTAGGAATAAAATATGGATTTGTTGATAGATTGGAATCTTTGACTCTCCAAACTTGGGAAGATGAGCAATGATGGGTGGATATGAAAGTGTACATGGAATTAGGACCAACTACTTCATACACTTTGTATGTCACTTGAAAAGCCTAGTTTTTATTTTGTGGACATCTTTGATGGATACTTTTCCCTTTTTTATTTTTCCCCATAGTTTGTTTGACTGGTGGAGTTTGGTAGGGATGATCTTTCTTTGTATTCTTTGGTATCCATGTGTATTTGATTTGTCCATTATTCTTCTTTGCTTCTTTTTCTTTGCTAACATTCTTTGTGCTTTGATTCAAATATTTCCTTCGAAGTTGGTTCCAATTTGTGAATGGGGTGATGGGTGGATGAAGATTCATGACGTGGCTGGTTGTAGTATTGACACAAGTTTCATCATAAGGACTCTTTGTGCTCCCTAACATTTGCACTAGATGAAGTTGCCCCCAGTATGGTGGTAATATTACCTTCATGCTTTGATTATGCTTGTTTCGAGAGTTCCTTTTTAGAGTGCATTCTTTGATAAATGACCATTGTAGATGATCTTATTTTGATTGGATGCTCTGATGACTCTGGAACATCCTGTTCTATCTAACTCGTTTCCTTGAGTGGATAATGTTGTATATCTTCATACATGATGTCTTTAGTCTGGATTTTGGATATATCTAATCCTGATGTTGACAACTCTGTTTGGCTATAGGAATCAATAACCTGCTCTTTTTGTGTAATAATGTCAGGAGTAAAAGGATCTTGTTCTGAATTAAGATCATCTATGTGTCTATCCATAGAAAGCATCTAATGGGTAGATGGAGGAATATGTGCATTTTGTATAGACAGGAGAGTGTCCATTAGATTATTGCAGTACCTTGTAGATACAAATTTTTGATCTTGAATGATTTCGAAGTTGCTTTCATCATGCTTTGATCAAGTTCTTGACATGAGTTAGTTTCAAAGGATGGATTGCTTACAAATGGTTCTTGGATATCTTCATTAAGCATGGGAAGTGGCTTAATATCCTCTTGATCTTTGATTGAATTGGGATCAAGTGTTGAGTTGAATATTCCTTCAATATCGGAAATCATGAGGTCAAAGGATGTCAATATGTCTTGGAAAGGACCATTGGTAGACTTTGGTGAGAGATATTGATCATGCTTTAGAATAAATTCTTGAGATACATGCGCTCTAACTCATTAGGTTATGTAGAGACATTTTCAACATGATCATTGGTTGATGCATCGTTGGATGAGGCGAAAACGTCTTTATTGATGGATAGATCTTGAACATTGTTTTCACCAATTGTGGTGGAGGGATTTCTAATGTCTTCAAGCATAGGGTCAAATGATGTTGACATTTCTTGAATTGGATCATTGTTGGGTATTGTTGGTGGATTTTGATCATGATTGAAAAGTGACTTTTGATGTATGTTGATTTGATCTTCAGATGAAGTAGACACAACTTCAAGGTGCTCAGTGATGGATTGATCTTGCTCCTTGTTCTCAATAGTTGTGGTGGAAAGATTTCCAATGCTATCATTGTCCCCAATAGTGATTATCTTCTGATCAATTAGGTCTTGGATGAGTTTTTTGAGTCAAACACAATTTGTTGTTTTGTGTTCCTTTATTCTATGATAATCACAAAGGTGCTTCTCATTATACCCTGGCGGTTTTATGTTTGGTTCCTAATAGTTCACATAAACGGGGATTTTGATGAGATTTTCTTGTACCAGTTGTTGCAGGAGTAATTCAATTGGTCACCCAAGTGGTGTGTATTTTTGCTTGTTTTTTGTGAGATTTTCACTTTAAATTGACCTTTTGGTGATTGATTTTGGAGACGTGGTGATTGATCTTTGAGATGTGGTGATTGATCTTCAAGATGGGGTTGTTCTTGATGTCCAAATTCTTGAAATTGGAAATATTGTTCTTGATGATGTTGTGGACACAACTCACTGCTTTGATGACATAGATTAACCAATGGATGGGTGTATTGATTTTGGCGTGACGATATCTCTTGGCTCAATAATTCAATTAGTTTGGCATGTGAAGCAAGTTGTTCTAGCAAAATTTGATCTTGATATTGACACCCTTGATATAGTTTATTTGGCTTTTGTTTGAGTAGATCTAGAACACATACTTGTGGTGTTTGAATCGGATCATGGACAAATTAATTTTGGGTACTATTTTGATTTGGGATGATGTTCAAATTTGGCATTATGGGTTGAAATTGAACATTGTTGATGTTGGAAATCACATTGCCTTACTTTAGGTAACTTTGATTTTGCATGGTGTTACCTTGACTTGGATCAATACATGGAGTTGTTATCATTGTGTTTGGAATTTGAACAACATTTGTGTGATTCACAAACATATCTATCCCAAAGTTTGCCAAGTTTGGATTGAAAATGTTCATGTTAGGTAAATTTGTACTTTGTACATTCTCATTTGGCATGTAGGGATTTGATGGGATGGTGTTGTTCATTTGAAGGCTCATGCATTGATTGTTTGGTTGACAAACTTGTAGGTTTCGATTTAGATCTACCATCAGAAAAGGTGTTCCAATCTTTTGACTAAGCATACTCACATTTGTTGTACCATTGAGGTTTGTAGGAGATAATGATCCCCTGTATGGATTGTATAGATGTGAGTGTTGATAATCAATTGGCATTGTAAGGCTTTGATAGCTTAGTTGACCTAGATTACTCATGATGTATGGATCAAGTTTATATTCCATGTTCCTATTGTGTTTTGACCTTGTTGCAAAAGTGACCTCTAAGGTTCTTAGGACCAATGACAAGATGAAGGATGAAAAGGGTAAATGATATGGGTGTTGAATGTTTAGGAACTTTAGGTCAATGCTAGACTTAGGGTTTGATTTTGATTGGTTTGATTTGGATAATAAACTTTTAAACCTTAAGATGTTAGATGTTATCTTAGGATGTACTTGTTCAAAGGATTGCTAATTCAATTAAATGTATGAGAAAGGATACATTCCCACATACCTAACTAAACAAATGATTTTGATTTGATTTAAGGATGTACCCAAGTCTAGATAATGATGTTTCCAAAGATCTAAAGTTGTTTGGTGGGATGGGATGATAAATGTTTGAATGAATGAAGTGTTTGATTTGATCCTAAATGAACCTAGGAAGGATTTGTTTACGAGACCGAGATAGTGAAGAACATGCCTTTCTCTAAGAGTAATTCAAAATCAAAAAATCAATGTTTGCATGAAAACCATATGATCTAAAGATATCAAGAACATGTGTGGGGTCCAATTGATTCAATCTTTTCTTAATGGATTCTTTTTACCAAAAACACTTCTTGATTAGATTTTCAAATTGAATGTCCAATGTCCTAATTTTATTTCATCCCACAAAATGCATTATGCGGAAATCAAGGAAATCAAGGCAAAGGTTTCCTAATTTTGACCTTAGTAGGAGAAAATTAAGATGAAATCCAAATGCTTAGAAGCCTATAAGGATGAGAATCCCAAGGGCAAGCAATAACATGTGATTTTTTTCAAGAATAATTGCTTCTCCTAAAGGGTTTGAGATTTGATGCTCATGTTGAATGTTGGTTTCCCAATGTTTTTTTATCAAAGCACTGTGTTTTGAAACTGAATCACAAGCAATATAACATCCTAGCTCAATTGGTGTGTTTTCCTTGGTGGGCTTGCCTCATGCCTTTTATAGTAGAAGAGATGATTTTACATGCAACCAAGGAAAAAATATAAAGGTATGTTAAGAATGAAGTCTTAACCTCTATATTTTAACCAAGATCAGACATGGCAAGTAACTTCTTGGAATCTAAGTTCCAATGCACCACTTGGATAAACTCGTTGGATGGACTGGTTGGTTACTACAAACAAGGGTTTTAGTTCAAACTTTCCATTCGTGGAGATTGACCCATACGGTGAGAGTCCCTTTTTAGATCCATCTCATCGGAGTCAACCATGTGATACTGGCGTTTACTCCAATACATACATTTATATCCTGGTTGGAAATACTCTTGGCTTTAGAGTGTTACCGGTTGAATCGTTCACTTGGGTGACTACTTTTTCCCCAAGGAAAGCCTTCTAAGATAGACAAAAGTGAGTAAACATATTCATAGTTTGATCAGCCTTCATTTAGAAACAAAGGGAGAACACATGAAATAAGTTTACTCACACTCAAAAAGTGTTTTGTTCAATTTTTTTAACCCCAAAATGAAGTGTGGAGGCAATATTTTATGCAACTTAATGTCATAAAAAAAACTTTTGATTCTCAAGATCGTCGTGAAGCGCGAGAGAAGTGCATACACCTTTTTAGATGAGATTATTTTGCAAAAAATATTACAAAGCATAAAAGATGCATGTTTGTTTTAACCTTTCAAAGCAATGATGAGTTCGTTTTAAGCACCAAAATCAAAATGTGAAGTTTGTTAAATTTTATCCCAAAAAAACCATGTCTATTCAGTTTCTAGTGTTCAATTTTAATCCAACTTTGAAAACAAACAATGATCTAGTTGGCTTAAAACAGAAAATTAAAGTGGTAAATGGAGGCTCCAAGCATTAAAAGAATGCTTTTGAATTTCAATCTTGATGTTTAGTTCTTCAACTCCAATCTTTTTTTTTTTTTCGCTTGATTTCAATGCTTGAAAAACAACAACCATTTCTTTCTTGATGAAAAAACCCTTGAGCAAACGAAATCCTTATAACAAAAAGAAAAAAACAACTCATGTGAAGACCACATTATTAAAAAAAATTTAAGCATTATAAAATGATTTTAAATGAGAAGACTAATGAATTTTGAATCCTACTTTTCTTAGATTTTAAAGGAAACATTAGTCCAAAATAGATTTCGCATAAAAAGATCCTTTAAAAACCTAAATCATCAGACTTTGATAAACCAAGTAAATGTAATTAGCAGGTGCAAAACTTGAAAAGATTCATGCAAATGCATTTGGAAGATGTAAAGTCAAATCCTACAATCTTTACTAGCGTGCTCCCAACCTGGGATTAAGGTTTTTGTTTATGACTTTCTTCCCATACTTTCGTCACTTGTACTTATCATCCAAAATATCTAATTTGGATTGGTTCTTAAATGCATACTTAGCAGGTCATTGAGAAATCTTCTTACTGTTCTTCTGGTTGCTGCCTAAGATTGCATGGGAGAGGGGTGTTGTGCTTGATGCAGGGTTGCCAATTTTAAAGGCCGCAATGTCTATTCATGCTTGGCCTTGACATATGGAGTATCCCCAGCAGGTACATTATGCACAACATGGAAGGAATCAACCCTAAAAGGTCTATTACTGGCCTTTTTAACTATATCCTCCAACAGGAAAACAAGGTGCAGATTTGTAGAGCCTTTTCACACATTGGGTTGGAGGATTTTTTATACTGTTACTATTGTTGGGCCTCCACCACATTTTGTCCATGGAAAATCTTCAGAATTGCGAAACCTCTGTATGCATGAAAGAAGCACCTATCCTCAACAATGTTATCATCATCAATCCTAATCAATTAATCCCTGCATTGTTGTGCATCCTCAACAATGTTATCCTCATCAATCCTGATCAATCAAATCCTTGCATTTTTGTGTATCCTCAACAATGTTATCATCATCATCAATCCATGAATTTGATCAATCAACCTTAGCTTGGTCTTCAATAAAATCCCAAATAGAACACTAATATCATCACATATGTCCATATCCAAAATGTCAAAATCATGCGAAAATCCAAAAACATTCAAAACATATCAAAAATCCAAAAATACTCAAAAAAATAGAAAACATCAAAAACATTGGAATCTGAACTACGTCATCTCTGAGCTTAAACGTAGGTAAGGCTAATCTTTGATCAGCCTCTGAGACATGAAATCCAAAAAAAATCAAAAAACATCAAAATCCAAAAACATTGAAAACAACAAAATCCAAAAAACATTCATAAAATCTTAGAAAACCCCTAAACATTTGAAAAAACAAAAAATCAAAACATTCGTAAAATATTGAAAATACCAAAAACAGCATCAAAACATTCCAAAAAATGTCAAAAACATCCAAACATTTGAAAAAATCCATCCACCTCATCTCGCTTTCACCCACAATAACACCATCCATAATAAACTGATTGTCATCCTCAAACTTTGGTGAAATAGTTAGAAACAAGTCTAGCAGCTTAAAAGTAAAACCCAAAAATGTTAAGTCTCAGGTTTAAGTCAGTATGTAAAAAATTTGGGCAGTTCTTTGTGTCAATAGTCTGTCATCTAAATAGTGCCATATCAATCATCTGATAACATCATGTCCTAGGATAATCCTTCCTGAAATGGGCATTATTTATTAGAAAGAACAATTTTGGATAAACGAAATGACGTGCCACCATCCACTAACATGTCCTAAGAAGTATCCTTCCTACAATGGGCATTATCTTTTGGCAATAGTTTCGGTTCTTATCCTTAAAAAACACATTCCCTTTTGGTTAGCGGTATTGAAGAACATCAACTTGTTTGTGTGCTTTATCTTTGTCTTTTGACTTATCTTATTGCGCTTAGTCCAAGGACCTCTCGATGATATCTGATCGAAGGATTTAGAGAGATATGAATGGGGAAATGATCATTATCCTTTTGTTTGTTATACTTGTTGGACATTCTTGTAAAATAACCTTGGCGAATACTTTCTTTGTTAGATATGTATAGAGGATGTTCTGGACAGCTTGTTGACTATTGCATTGATTGACCTTATACCTTTCTGTGTTTTGGTCTGAGATGTTTGAAACTTCTAAAAGTGCATCCTAGCAAGGTTTCTGTATGTCAGGTGTGAACAAGAATACTCCTATCTATTTTTCGAGTCAAATTCCATCACACTAAGTACAATGCCATCCTGGTCCTTTATACCTTGATGCATCATGCTTATGCGTGTTATCAAACATAAGGTAAGTGACCCTTTTAAAATCCCAATCCTTATAAGAAAATCATCCATTTCTCATCATCATTTCTCATCATCATCTCTCATAAAGTTGGCTTGTTGGATTCTCTTGTCATCATATAATGTCTTCTTTTCCGCACTAACATCACGTCATGAATAGTTAATCATCATCACCAGGGAATCCATCTTGCATCCACAAACCATCAGTATTCTGCATATCATCTCACATACATAATCATCATCATAATATATATCTGTTAGTCTAGGCATCTCATAAATCATATATTTTCATAAATCATACATTTGCCTAATTACAGCATATCATGTCATCAATCTCATCCATCAGACATCATATCATCATTTAAGTTGTTTAAGATAATATAGATTTGTTATTCTAAGCATCTTAAAACTATCTCATTTGCATCATCATCCATAACCATCCATCTTGAACCTCTTTATTGCGAGATCGAAATTGAATCTTTTCGCTCGATCTCTCGAGGGGGAAATGTACTAGTGTACTTCTTTCCACTGGGGCAACCAAAAAAATTAAATTTTTTTTTAATTTTGATCGTGACAAGTTTATTCTTTGAACCAACGCAACAAGTACATTGCTTCAAAGAGGGGAAAAATGTAGACACGTGAAATTAGCATTGTTCACTTAAATAGCATCACATTCATAAATAAAATTCACACTAGTCCATTCATTAGGTTAAATAAAGTCCATTTATTTCAATCTCCTAAGGTCATTCACTTAAATTGAATAAATTAACTTTATTTAATTTAAGCCTATCACTATACCCCTTAGCTAAATAAATCAAATATTTATTTAACTGAATCTTTATCACCTTCCATCTCCCTTTGATTTGATTTAAATCCCTATATCTAAGTCAAATGGGTCAAAAACATCTAACATCATCTTAATTAATCTAATCCATGATTAAATGCTAATCCTAATCACTTGTATTCTCTAGATTTTTCCACTTGCACATGAAATTGCATTTAATTGATTTCTCAAAATCTTCATTTACTTTCAACTTGGCATAAAGGGAGAATATTCTCCAAGTTTGAATCTCCCCCCAATTTGACATGTACAACCAACAAAGCATTTATGAGCTCTATTTTGAGCTCTCTTCCAATTTGAAAATCTATAAATAGAAGGCCTCATTCTTCATCAACCCATCCACCAATCTTATGAAAAGTCACTCTCTTCAATTGAGAATTGATTTTTTCCACTTCACTCCATCTTCAAATAGTTTTATCATTTAGCTTATCAAAAAGGGGTTGGGAAAGGGCTATTTTCCACATCAAAATAGCACCAATCCCCCCATAAGATCAAGTGCTTGCTTCATTTTAGAATAGGAATAGTTATCTTTGTTTTTATTTGCTTATTCATTTCATATTTTTCCTTGTTCTTTAACAATGAAAATTGATTTTATGGGGGTTCTTATTCTAACCTTGCATTTTTATTCTTTCCACTGGGGCAACTGAAAAAATCAATTTTTTTTTGAATTTTTATTGCGGAAAGTTTATTCTTTGAACCAACACAGCAAGTACATTGCTTCAAAGAGGGAAAAAATGTAGACATGTGAAATTATAATTGTGCACTTAAATAGCATCACATTCATAAATCAAATTCACACTTGTCCATTCATCAGGTTAAATCAAGTTCATTTAATTCAATCTCCTAAGGTCATTCACTTAAATTGAATAAATTAACTTTATTTACCCTAATGAATGGAAGAGTTTGAATTTGATTTATGAATGTGATGCTATTTAAGTGAACAATTCTAATTTCACATGTCTACACTTCATTCTGAATATGGATCCGGTCCCGCAAAAGGGAAAGAATGAAAAAGTAAATGGGGGAAGAAACGAAACCAAATCTAGATCTAGAACATAGCAAAGTTTTAGGTTTAGATCTAATTCCAGTTCCTCTCCTGATAAAGGGAAAGAAAACCAATAGAGAAAAACCAAAGAACAAAGGAAAATGGGACTAGGGAAAATCCCATCTCGAAACAAAACACAAAATAAGAACAAAAAAAAAGACAAAGAAATGGGAGCGGGATCAAAATGAAATCCTAACTCTCAAATTTTGTAAAGTTCCAGGTATGGTTTCCATCCCAGTCCCACTTCCGCAAAAGGGAAAAGAAATGCAAAGGGGAAGAAAACAAAAGAAACCCAAGGGAGAAAAAAAACCGCCGGAGCACAAGACAAACAAGACAAAAAAGAAAATGACAAGACAAGAGATGGGGCTGAAACTGGAAGAAAAACCTAACCAGGAACTTTGTAAAATTTCTAATTCTAGTTTTGATCTACGTTTTGAACTTGCAAAAATAGAAGGAAAAAGGTCTTAGACAAAAAAAGAAAAACCCCTAAGACACAAACAAAAACACCAATGGAAAACATACACGAGGGGGACCCATTTTGACCAAAACCAAAATGGGGTGGTTATGGAAGGCATAACAATTGGTGAATTGGCTAGTAAAATGGTTTACCCATTTTCAAGATACTGAAGAATTTAGTCACCCACAAGCTCTAGTTCATGTACATTTTAAACTTATGTATGATCAGTTATGGAAAACAAGGTTGAGCTAGAATCTCAAATGTAAATCAACAATAACCACATTAAATTTGAGTGTGTGCATGTATGGTGTGTATATTCCAGTAAAGGTTCTTCTTATCCAAAAATAACCATATTAAATATTTAGGCTACATAAGTTGAATCCGTATGACTGTCGTGCAATGATATCCTGGGTATTACTCCACTGCCAGATAGGCATCCATAGCCCTGACGAAGATTCCTCTAGTTCTCTCAAAGCATTTCTCTACTACCAACTAGGTTTCTATAGCCCCGCTAGAGATAATTGAATTACCCTTCTTGTAATGGGTTTTTCCCTCAATTAATAATTCTCTTTTATTTTCTTTGTATAGGCTTATTTGAATAATTTCTTTTTTCATCTTTCCTCAATACTTAGATATATCATTTTGAAATGTGGGTTGAGAACTACAATGGATTTCATGACAGTGTCAAGACTCAGATTTTTCACCTAAATCCAAAATAAAATTATCCTGAGACAAAGAAGACTTCATGTAACAGATGTTTCTATCTATTTTGTGACAAATTCAGCCATGGTCTATGAGATTACTTACAATGCACCTGCTTGTTCATAACCTTTCTAGCTGCTACTTAAAAAGATCACAAGAAATAGGTCTTGAAATGAAAAATTTCCATAGACATACCTGATAATACTTAAACCAACTTATCATCTAGTACCTTTAGTATACAATGAAAAACCACTCCGTATTTTGGAATAAAGCAAAATGAAAGTCACCCCAAGACCAAGAATAGAAACATAAACCACAAAGAACAAAGCAAAAAAAAAAAACAAATAAGCGAGTCATCTAATTACATATGTACAACCAATTAGAACATCACACCCTCATGGGCCAAATAGTGTTTGAGAAACTTGCCATTGATAGGAAATGGAACATGCTCTCCTGTTAAAGTGCTCAACCGAAAGGCATTCTTTCCAAGGATCTTGACAATTAGATACAGACCCAACCAAAGTCTGTCAAAATTTGTATGGTCTCCTTTCTTTCCCTTGGCTTTATCCCATAATAGTACTAGGTTTGATATCCTAAAATATTTTATTTTTGATCTTTTTTCAAACCAACATTTGACAACAACTCGATATTTAGAAAATTGTTGTAAAGCAACATCTCTTTGTTCTTCCAGATTCAATAAACTGGTTAACCTAACTTCTATCCTATCATCATTTGAGTAGAATTCTTGCATAAATCTAAGACTAGGTATCTATAGATGGATAGGAAAGATTGAATCTTTGCCGTAGACTAACTTGAATGGCGAGTTTCCTAAGGCATCCTTGATTTGAGTTCTATTGACCGATAAGGAAAATCTGAGTTGAGTATGCCAATCCCTCATATTAATTTCTAATAGCTTCTAATTACTTCCAATAGATTTTTATTTGTAGACTTAGCTACTACATTCCCCTATGGGTAGTAATTAGAAGAATACTTTAACACAATATTATGCTCATATTCCCATTGAATAAATTCTATAGAAGAGAAAGGAGGACCATTACCACATACCAGGGCAAACAGTACTTCAAACTTGGTAGTGATGCATTTGTTAAGGAATTTGATGAAAACCTCGATGATGTTGTTCTTACAAGGTTGAGCTTTAGTCAAGTGTGTACAATAATCAGTTGTCGTTAAACTAAATTTGTGACCTGTAAAAGAATTGGGGCTAATCACACCTACAAAGTCTAATTCCCATTGGGAAAATGGTCTTACCTCATATATCGGTTGTAGGGGCATTGTTGGATTGTGTTCCCTGGATGCAGAAGTCTGACATGTATGGCATGTCCTCACATGTTGGTGAACATTATGGAATACATGGGGCCAATAGTAACCTAGTCATCTCAGAATTTGGTGAGCCATGAAATCAACATAACCATGTCCATTACCATGTCTGCCATGAAATTTTGTTATGGCTTGTTTCACTTGTTGTTGATCAAGGAAATGTAGATAGATGCCCTTAAAGTTTCTTTGGTATAAAGATCCCCCTTTTAGCATGTAGTGGGAACTCTTTCACCTAAATGCTCTTCTCTAAGTGGTGTTCATCCCATTTGGACATTTTTTATTTAGTAACAAAAAGATCAAATCAACATACCAAGGATCACCTGTAAATGATTGCATCGTATACTACTGACAAGTAATGTTAGTATCCTGACATCTTCTATTACCTTGGATAAGCCTTGTCATCTTACTAACTTCATTAGGTGGATTTCAAGGTCAAATTCTTGTAAGATTTCCATCCACTTTCCATGTCTCTCCCCCAGTTCCCTCTGCATAAGAAGGGACTTTACAGTAGGGTCAAGGACTATGGCAATAATTTGACTGTGGAGGATATAGTGCCAGAACTTTTTGACAGCTTGCACCAATGCAAAAGCTTGTTTCTTGAAAGGTGGATATCTAACTTCAACATTCTTGAATGGAGAACCCATAAAATCAATTGGCCTTTCATCTCCTTCACCTTTTCGCTGTGTCAAAACAACACAAGAACGGTCAAATGCAAAAGAATATATATAAAAAGGCTTCAAATAGTCAAGGCTAGTTAGAACTGGTGCCTCTGAAATATATTGTTTAATCTGCAAGAACACAGATTTAGCCTCATTTCTCCACTCAATCTTAGCACCCTTCTTCATCATTTCATTGATGGGTTTAATGATCTTCACAAACCTAGTTATAAATTTTCGTACAAAGTTTATCTTCTTGAAAAAGGACCTCATCTCCTTTTTGCTACTAGGCATGGTTAGTTTCAAAATGGATTCCACTCTGTCTGGGTCAACTAAAATTCCCTTCTTTGATATTATGTGGCCTAGTAATTTTCCTTCTGAAACTCTGAGCACGCATTTTTTTGAATTAAGGGAGATTCCATAACTTATGCACTTTTGAAGGACCTTTGATAGATTTGTAGTATAGTTTTCTCTATTCTTTGATTTCACAGTCAGATCATCCAAATATATAATAATACACTTACCTACCAAATCCTTGAATGCCACATCCATCGGTCGTTGAAAGGTATCCAACGTTGATAATACCAAATGGCATCCTTAGGTAAGCAAATGTCCTCCACTTGTTAGTGAAGATGGTCTTCATCCTATCCTCATAGTTTACCATTACCTAATTGTATACTAAGTATCCATCGAGGAATGACATCATTTGCGAACCACTTACTATTTGCAACACATCATCTAGAGAAGGAAGAGGATACTTATCTTTCTCTAATGCTTTGTTAAGGTTTCTAAAGTCAACACATAACCTGATCTCTCCACTCTTTTTACAAACATGAACCAAGTTAGTGACCCAAGTCGAATGTCTCACTGGAAATATTATCCTTATAGACAACTTCTACACTTCCTTCTTAATTAAGGGATCAATCAAGGCATTAACTAGGTGTTGCTTTTGGAAAAAAGGCTTTGCTAAAGGCTTCAAGGGGATAGTATGTGTCATTACTGATGTATCAAAAGTTTTTAAGTCTTTGTATCCCCAAGTGATGGTTGCTATATCTGATTTTAATGTTGCCACAATTTTCTCTCAAATGTGTTTGGAGCAAGTTTTTCCAATGAACACATTCTTCTCAAGGCTTGAATCCACCAAGTTAATTGACTCATACTTCCCTCCATCAGCATCAGTAGGAATCTTTTCACGGGATGGAGGATCAGAGTTGAGGATCCTCTCTAATGCTACCATTCCCTTAGGAATGCTATTTGTTTTTAGGTTCATTATCCCTTCTGCATCACATGTTTCCAGATCCCACTCTCCTTGATCTCTTTCTGATTCATCAATAATCTATCCTTCAAAAATGTCTGAAATTTCCAAGAAGAAAAGTATGTACTAGTCATCATCGAAGACTTGGAAATTTTGAATGTTATCTGGAATGGTTGGGATCAAGACTAACTCCACTAAAAATCTCTTCAACTTAGAATCTTGCATGGGTTCCAAGGTACTCGTAGTAACAACAAGTGCATCTACAATCTGATTGTCCTCTCTAGGGATTAATTTGATCCCAAAGGCAACAAAATCTTCTATAAGATTCCATATTTTGTTCTGCTATGCAACCAACGTCTTGTTATGACATGCGTATTGACTGCGAACTTGCTTGATAATGACCTTAGAATCTCCCATGGTTGTCAGAGCTATAACATTTTTCTAATGTGCAAACATTAGTCCTCTGGATAGTGCCTCATACTCTACCACATTATTCGTACAACCCAACTACAACCTGTAAGAAGCAAAGTAGGTTTTCCCTTTTAGGTTTGTTAGTTAAACTCCCACTCCACTCCCTAATTTAGACTTAGAACCATCAAATTTGAGGACCCACAATTGATCTAGGGCGGGTATTTATTTCCTAAGATGAGTTGGGGGTAATTGTTCACAAGAAATAGGTGGTGGCTAGGACTAGTTTAAGACCACTAGACATGAGGAGTGATGTGAATTATGATTTTTAGAGATTTCACTTAGATTTAGGATGTGTGCAAGCACTTCTTCCTGAATCTGATCTTGATCAGTGGGTTTACAATTAGTTATTGGTTTCAGGAAACCCCTTGGAATTGGAAGATTGGCAGGGGTTGGTGTATCAAAAATTTTGTGAGATTCTACAACCTCATTTCTCAAGGTAGAACATGAAGCTTGATTCTATCCAATTTTTGGAAGGACTTCTTCCTGTGTATTATTGGTCCATGTCAAGTTAGTGGTATCTCTAGATTAAAAGTAAAACTGATTCGGGGGTGTTTCAGGTTGGCATTCACAAGTTTCTACTGATTGATAGACATGGTTTAGGATGTCTACACAAGGTTGACATGTCAATTCATAATGAATTTGATAATGAATTTTGCACTAGTTAGGGAGTAATAAACTCCATAGATCAACCTCTTCTCCCAGAACCAGCCTAACATATTGCAATTTTCTAATTATACCTTACTGGATAGTGGTCATTGGGTCACTATTTTCTAAAGGTTGTAAGCTATCTGGATTGAACATTGAAAAGGTGAATATTTCCTCTCTTTTATATACTCCTATCTTGGTTTCAAATTAAGGTACCTCATTAGGAAAGTCATACTCAGTGATCATATGTTTAATACAGGGCTCACTTTCAATCCTAATTTGTGTTGCTACCCCTTTTCATGGCAGCCACATGTGTGAACAGTATAAGGATAGATAAACCCCAATTATTTTCATTAGGTCTCAGCTTAGAAGCATGCCTTACATCTCGGGGATATTAACCACCTGGATATCCATATAAGTTTGGATCCGTGGGTCTAATCCAACCTGCACATGAATATTTTTTAGTTCCCCTACCACATTAATCTTATTTTTGTCTAACTGAATTACCTTCTTGTGAGTTTGAATTGGATTCAAACCTAACTTCTTACAAATGGAAAAGGGCATGACATTACCTAATCCTCTAGAATCCAAGAGGTAGTTGTGCAAATTCTTTCCAAATATTCTCAAACTTAGAAGGAATGGTGGGGTCCTTGTCTTACCTTTGTACAAGGTTGCATTCATTTTGGTGCTTGGAGTTTCCTTGTTCTTTCCTTTTTACTGATCTGGTTCTTCCAAAGTTCTCAACACAATGTCACATTGAGCAGGGAACTACTTTAAAATATCAAAGAATTACAATGAAGTCTTTTATTTTTGCATCTCTGAAATAAAATCAAATTCCATGTCATTTTTCATTTGATATTTAGGAACAAAAGACAAGTTACCTTTATTTTGAAATTCAATTAGGCCTTTCAATGGAGGTGGGTTGTTGTCCACATTCTAATTGGGTGGAATGATAGTGTTTAGAGGAATAGATTTGTTGAATGGGACTTTATTTCGATTCCTTAGGAAGTGACCTCCTTTGGATTGGAAGGATTTAGCATCATATACATCTTCTTATGGTTCATTTTCTTCTTGTCTAGGGAGAGGAGTTCTTCTTCAAAGAGTTCATAAGCCATGGTTGTATTTGTGGATCCACCATTCTTGTTGGAAGCACCTTGCAATGGGGCATCAACTTGTGCAATCTTAACCATTTTCTCCATTTTGGGACAGGTAACCTCAAAATGTGTTGTAGTGTCATACAACCTACACCAATTTGTCATGAAATTAAGATCTACAACATTTGCAGTATGTGGTTTTTAATCACTAGCTTGATAGTTATGGGAAACTCCCCCATTGTTTGGCCCAGTGTTCCATTGTCTGTTGTTATTGTATTTCTAGTTGTATCCCCTATTTTGGTAATTTTGATTGGGGGAATTCTTATTTTGAAAGTTCCTCTAGTTTTGATTGGAATAACTACCCTGATTGGAATACCCTCCCTGATTTTGGTAATTCTGATTTTAGTTTTGAGGGGGGTTGTATTTGAGTTGTGCCATCTCATTAGTCATCTAACACAATGTTTTCTTAAGGGTCTCCAACTCTATTGTCAAGTGAGTAGTATGTTCACTTTCTATAGTGGTTGCAACTAACGTATGTGTCATAGGGTTAGATCCTCTAGCTTGATTATGATAATTTTGAACTTGTTGCGAGGGGTCAGGAGTTGGGCCACTAAAGAATAATTGTTGAGATGGAGATTGTAACTCAGTGAAGGGTCCATATGTAGAATGAGACATTCCCAGTACTGTATTAAACAGTGGGGTAGGATTAGGCACCTGAGTGTATCTAAGAGGATGAAAAACTCCTCCTTGTGAACTAATTGGGTGTTGTAGTTTAATAGAAAGGTGATAAAATTTGGAAAGAGAATTATTGTCATTTACATTGTGTGTTCTCTACAAAAATAGGCCAATTATGGGATCTATGGCCTTCAGGTAGGCTTGGATAGCAATATTTTCTTCCACCAAGTATGGGTCTTGTAACCTCCTATACATCCTCTAAAATTTGGTATTAAATAGGGGTAACGGCTTGTGTGGATCTTTCTTGATAGTGGAAAATTGATGGTATAAGATTGTAGGATCCATGTAAAACTAGAATTGGTTAAAGAATGCCTCCTCTAAGTTCATCCAGTTGAAGATTGATCTAGTGGGTAGATTAAAATAACAATTGTAGGCCATATCTCCCAACACATAAGGAAACAACCTACATGCAACATAATGGTGGGAAATTTGAGCCCAAGTACAAGCATCTTTGAATGCCTGTATGTGCTCTTTAGCACTTTGTGACTCACAATGAACATATATGTGGTATAATTTCTCTAGGTTCTTAGGAATTTTGTGTATGCCACTAGGAACGACTCCTAGTGGTGAAGGATTGTTGGAAAATAACTCCATAGATGGTGGTGGTCATGGATTTGGTTGTGCCACCTGTGGTGTTGGTGGAAACCTGGGTGGAGTAAGTGCTGGTGTTAACAATGGGATCAAAACTCTATGGGCTTTGGGTCTAATAGGGGTTTGGAGTTCAACTAATGGTCCTGGATTTACAACAAATCTAAGAACTCTTTCATACCTTTCCAGTAAAAAGGACCTGATTTGAGCCAGTTTGTTCCTCCAGGCCCTCCTTCTAGTGCCAATTCTATTAATGGTCAATGTAACATAGCAACATTAAAACATAATATTTCTACCGGGCTATTTCTCTTGAAAAAGATAAATAACCTAAAGCTACCTATCTTCCAAGGTCTCTATAGTTGGTTCTCAACTATGCTGATGTTGTTCAATGGCCTATGTAACTGTAATGTTCAAGGGGCCTGTTGGTAAAAGGGATACAAACTACATAGTAAAAATTAATCTAACATTTGGGGGTGTAAATAAATATCAAAACACATAACAGAGCTCAAGATAGCAAAACATAAATGTAGATTTCCTTCAATTTAGAAATAGAAATTTCATAATGAGCATTCCTTCCAAACAACTAAACCATGAAATGATACAATATAAAGAACAATCCATACCATTGCATTCATTCATAGTGAAAATTCAAGACATACAAATTATTCACCATTCATAAACTTTAAAATCAACAAGAACACATCACCAGCTCATCATTAAAACTCATAGATCAATAAATAGCAAGAAATCTCATTCACAGATAATTCAATGGAAATAGTCTCAGATATTCAAAATATTATATTGAATTTCATCAAATAAGAAACATTTATGCATAGCACTCACTAGCATGCAAATGACTATTTTTTCATTGACATCACCATTAAAACTAAATCTTGGAAATAACATGAACTATATTAAAACTGTAGAAATGTCTAAGTATCTTGCATAAAAATATAAAAAGTTTATAATAACTATGAAAATTCTCCTAAAATTCTTCTTAGGTAGCCAATCTCTCTTCAATTATCTGACCTTTATAATATGGAGAGAAAAACTACATATAGACAAGTCCTAACACTAATTCCTCTAATCAGAAATTGAGATCCATGAATTTAGGGAACAACTGGAGCTGCATGAGATGACTACCCATCATGATCTCCAGTTCAATTGTTCATGACTCTGTATCAAAATCTGATTCACAAAGAGAAGATTGAATTGTTAGGGAATCTTTAGTTGAACTGGTGTCATGTTCCTAAAAAGGAGGAGAGAGTTGCCTAGCTATTCATACCATCTGATGCTTCATTCAAAAAAAGAATATTCTATACACTTTACTCCCCTATCTTTTCTTCAAGTAAGTACTCATCATAGTTGTCTAAAAATTTTCCAAGCATGTCCACATTCAGCCCATCTACCCAACTATCCTCAAACTTTATTCTTTTTAATTCAGCAAAGGTAAACTTCTCCATATCATCCAATTTGGAAAGCTCCTTTTGAGAAATCTTTATTATCTCTTTGATGTCCATGAATCTTTCAATTAATAATTAATCATCATCATCACCCTTCTACATTGCCTCTTGAAATATATTATCCCATTTTTCCTTAACTCATCAAGAGGGAAACCATCCTTGACATTGACATCTTCATTCACCATCATAGCTATGATTGCTTCCAACTCTACAATTTGATCTATCAAATCCTTTCCAACCTATTGTACGCCATTTCTATGGGAAAAAATAAATGAAGTCCCAAATTTGATAATATTAATAGTTTTATCAAAGAAATCTTCATTACCTTCTTCAAGGATAGATTGTTCCAAGAGTGTTTGTTAAGGCAGCTTAGTAATTTCTTTCAAATTCCTCACATGCTCTCTGTATTCTTCTTCTTGCTTCCAAAGGACATTAGCATATGTAGTCATATCATTATCTTATTCCAATGCTTCTTTATGAACCTTGTGGGCTTCAACAAGTAGTTCCTCCACCTCTTGGTTCAACCTATCAATCCACCTATCCAACATCTTTACCTTGCTTCTCATCTCAACAAGGTCATCAACTTCCTTCTTGCTTAGAAAAAGTGGTGTTTGTGGAGCAGCAGATTGTATAGAAACAAGAGAGGATAGGTCCTTTACAAACCTATGTAGTTGATCTATTTGAGCCTTGATCTCATCTTTCATTTGCTTCTCCTTTATTATCCTTGACTTGGTAGCAGATGCTACAATATCAATCAAGTCCATTTTCTAGTTTCTTGTAGGTCGTCCCAAGTTTATAGTACCCAATTGATAATCACTCAACTGCATCTCTGATCTGTCCTTGTCCACCATAGGAATGGCACATTCAACTCTAATCTCTCCAACATCTGTCAGTTTGGTGGAGTGAAGGAATCTAGCCTTTTTCTTGGGCCTTTCCTTCTCAATCTCTTTCATCATATCATCCCATTTTAGGGGTTGGGGCTGAACTATTTATTTATTTTCTAGGTTGAGCTTCAACCATGTTGGGGCAGAAAGAGGAGTAACCACTTGTTGTGAGGAAGAAGTGGTAGAGGAGAGAGGTTAGAGAATTTTTACCTTAGGTTGGGAATCAACCTCTTGTTGTTGGTCCTTTTCTGCCATTTCCTTTGCAAGCCTATTAGCTTCAACTTTCTCTCTTTCTTCCTCCAATCTCCTCTGCTCCAACATGTCATCTTTCTATTTTTCTAATTGCTTAAATTTGTCCCACATTTTGGCTACTTCTTGCTCATGCTTGGCTTGTTCTTCTACCTCCAACTTCTTTAGCAAGAGCTCTTTTTCATCCTTTTTCCTTTGGGCCTCCTCTTTAGTCTTGGTCATGGCTTGAAGGTCCTCTTTTTCTCTCCTCTTTTGGGCCTTTTCCTCTGCAAGGTCATGAATTTTCTACAAGAGAACCAATATCTCCCTCTCTACATTGGCTTTCCACTCACTTTCTTTTTGTTGTTGCAGGAGGTCTCCCTTTTCCTTGTGTTTCCTTGCGAGCTCTTCAATCTTCACTATAGCTTCAGCCTCTTATTGCTTTGCAAGTTCCTCGGCTTGTGCTTTGGTATCAACCTCTTTCTTTGCATCCTCAAATAATTTCCACTGATCTTCCATAGTTAAAACTTGCTCAATTCCAACATCATGAATGTCCTCAATATTTGTGGTCACAAGAGGCTCATGGTATGATTGTGTAGCCTCTAAATCAGTGTCAATGTCTTGAATCTCAACCTCCGGGTGATCCCATAATAGTGGTTTACAATTTTTGGCCAAACTAGACACTGAAATTATTATTTTTAACTAAATCTTCACATTCGGGCACCTATAGCGGCTAAACTGTGAGGAATTTGAAGATGGTGGAAACTAGAGTCTCATCAAATTTTGTTTGTAGATTCTAAAAATATTTTTTTCAAAATTTTTGGAATCAAATTGCACTTCTTTTTCCATCTCCCACGAAAATTGATTTTTTTAGAAAACAACATTTTTAAAAAGTGACACACACCGTATAATGCATAACTTTTTTTCCATGAAGGATAAAATTTTAATTCTTTCAAATTTAGATTTGTAACTCTGATATCTAGTGCTTCCACTTGCTTAGATAGTTTTTTATTGAATATTTTTTCCATAATCAAGTTTCAAAGTCAAATGAATTACAATTCAGATACAACGCAACCGTATAACGCGTAAATTTTTTTGTATATGTCAAAATTTGATTTAATTTTTTTTGTTGGATCAAGGACTTCAATATCTGGTGCACTCATATTTTTCAATTTTTTTTGATAATCTTCTATTTTTCCACATGTGAAGAACAAAGAAATTCATTTTCGATGAAAAACCTATGTTTAATAAAACTTAAAAACAAATACATAACAAAACCAAAACATATTAAAATTATATTCATTGGATAGCTTGTTCTGAGGAATACCATAATCATTTGAAATAAATTTTAAATGAATTCATTTGATCCCCCAAAAGCTAAATCAAAAGTGATTTTTATCAGCATTTTGATAGGTGTAAAGGAGACACATTTATAGGTATGGTTTAAAACTAGCGAGGTTTTATCCAAGGGGGTTTGATCTAAGGTGATTTGATCAAACCCTCTTCAATTGGAATCCTTAAAATGGAACTTTTTTAGGCTTAAATCATTATATTTTCTAAAAATGTGTGATTTCAGCTAAATCCGTTCCTCTCAGGAATTGTAAACCACTATTATGACAGCACCCCTCCTTTTCTTCATCTTTCTCATCCTACTTATGAAGGCTTCCTGTAGGTATTTCCTTGGTAGACTCCTTTGGGAGGGAAGGTTGAGATGAAGCTCCTTATTTAGTAGTAGTAACTTCTACACCTTGTGTTTCATCAGTTTATTGAGTAGGAATTCTTCTGTCAGCATCTCCTCCATAGCTATGAGGAAGTTTCTCAAATTGTTCTTTTAGAAATTTCCTCCTCTTTTTTCTTTTATATCTATCCTTGGGTACCTGCTGCTTTCCTCTTCTTTGAAGCTTCTATATCCTTTGTCCTCATGACCACCCATTGGATGCTTCTATCCATCACAATCCTAGAAAGTTGTTTGATATCAATGAATTCTTCCTCAACCTAATTTATTGGGTCCAAGATTTTAGTACCTATATTCTCAACTTCATACCTGTGGTCCAAAACTACACCATCATATGATAGTGTATCAGGAATGTCCTCCTTCACCCCATATTCAATCATTTGTGGGATGGTAAGCCTTTCATAGTTTCTCTTCCTCACATCATAGTCATATTGTATATTAATACAAAAATATTCTAATAAGTTAAAATGCTTATAAAAAATGGTAGGAGGTATGCCATTCATCTTGTACTCCAGATCAAAATGTTTCCTGGTTGTATACAAGCCCAAGTTTAGATATCTCAACTCTTCACACACTACCTTTGTAGCTAAATTATGAGCACAACAGTATTCTCGCAACTTCATGGGGAATTTGTGGATTCTAGGCTTGTGTTTGTTAGCAAATTTGTTATTAACCCCCAGAGCCTGATAAATGAACTCCATAAGAACAAACTTATCATTGCAACATCTTGGAAGTTGATGAGGATTTCCATCAAATGCTGCCAACCTAAAATAAGATAACGTGGGGTATTGGATATACCAATGTCCCCATTTAGAAATGAAATCCATAGCCTCTTCGCTCATTTTGTATCCATCATCTCCTATAAATCAGTTGATGATGACATAGAGGAATGCATCATTGAACCTTCTATAGTGAAGCTCTAAGGTTTTCAAGGTCAGTTGATCATAATGCTCCCATGCCTTATTTTTTCCAAGAGCCTCTCCTAATATGCCCACTGCATTTAATCCAGGGAATATGCCCCTCCTCGTAGTTGACTATATGACATAAGAAGTCATAAAGAAATCTTTGGATTTCCCCACCTTGAGCATTTGGTTATGGAAGTTGTCTGATAAAATCACTTCCCAATAAAATTGTTTCATACCATCTAGAATGGTTTGAATGAATGGAAACATCCATTCCTTGAAGTATGTTGAGTCCTTTCCAAATACCATGGAAAGCATCATGATTAGATCATCTATCTCCTTCTTGAAGTCTCCCCTCTTGGGTTCTTCAGGAACCTTGGTTAAGGACTTCTTCTTAGTTCTCAACCACTTCTTGTTCATGTGCTACCAATTAGCTTCCTTGTCCCTATTAAACAACTCCAATTCCTCTACCTATGTCAATTTCTTGGGGTTCTTTGGGGTAGGTGCATTAAACATGAACCTCATCATCAGTGGAGATAGATCAATGATCACATTCCCTTGGAGGTCCATACATTGTCTTGATAAGGGGTTGTATGCCCTTGCTACTGTAAGTATAAGCTATGGGAATTGGACTGATAAGGTGAAAAGTGTAACATGTCCTTGCCCATATTGGGCTATTCTCTTAGTCCTTCCACTTATATCTTCACATAAATTTTCCATAATCAACTCCTCATAGTTGAATGGGCCTAGATTGGTGTCTGTGATGTCTTCCCACTTTGAATCCAACTTGTCAGCTATAAGGGTAACATCTCGATGTTTGTATCTCAAGGTGTAGGGTAATTTATCCACCTTTATCTTCTTGGGTTTTGCTCCCTTAGAGCTTTCTGCAACTTTCCCTTCCTTTTGTGAGATTTCCTTTGATGCTCCTTACATTGTTTATTCCTACAAGACAAGATTGGATTAGACCAACAAAAGGTGTGAAAATAAATATTACAAGTTTTATCCTTACACACTTCTCTATTCTTCTATAGGTAACCCTCCATACTTAGTGAAATTTAAAACCTATTAGTAGCAAGACAGGGGCAAAATCAGGAACTAGAGAAGTGAAAAAAATAACACTAATCAGGACCAAGATCGAGAATAGATCAAAAACTAAAACTTTCAAAGTTTCAATACCCTATAACATTTGACGACCCAACCCTAATAAGTTGGTGGAATTAGGTTTGAGATTGGAATTAGAACCATCGAAGGCAGACTCATGTCCGAAATTGAACTCTCATGAGAAAGTTCAATGGACGAGTTTAGTTCTAGCTCTAGTTCCATCATGTATTACAGAGTTGTGGGGATTATCACGGTACGTGGACACTAGTTTAACATGAATGAAAAAGGATGCGGGGGAGGAAAAAATCAAGCTTGACTTCGCCCAGACCAATGGGACCGGATCAAGCAAAATACCTAGGAAACTATGGGAAAAGGGCACGAAACACAAACCCTAACTTGTACAGCTTGTCGACTTAGACCAAAACTAGGGCATCAGAAACCCTATGACCAAAACCTATAAGATTGACACAAACAAGATCAGGGGGGTCTAAGAAATAATTAAAACAACTGTAAGGCACTGGAACCATTCAAAAAGAAAGCCCTAATCGAAACTAGGGCATGGTGGCATGAAACCATCACCAAAAATGACAAAAATGATAGGAGCCAAATGAAAAAAATCGAGAACACAAAAAGACAAACGAATAGAAAAAGAAACGAAAAAAAACAAAGAACAAAAAATGGAAACACCAACAACCCAAAAGGAAACAAGCAAAGATTCATGGGAAAAGTCCTGCGAAGGCACGAAGAACAATAGAGCAAATAAAAACAAATGGGAAAACCTGAAACAGAATGAGGAAACTCACCTACCTCAAAATGTTACCGGAAATATTGAAATTTGATAGGGATCTGCTCATGCAAGTTCTCTCATAACCAAATCACACTCCTCATCAAGTTCTCTTAGCTCTTTGTTTGTTAAAACATTTTGAGTAAGTGTAATGAGCCAAATAACCTTGATTAAGGTTTTAAAAAAAAATTCACACATGTGAGGAGGCTGTAGTTAAATGCAATTTAATGCAGTTGGTCAGGGGTAGAATAAGAATGAAACTGAGTACACAACCCACATGTACGTTAGAGGTAAAAAAAGGAGCTGAAGCAGAGTCGAGATAGAACAAAGAACCTTGTCAAAGTTCCATATTTCATTATGAATTTGGATCTGGTCCCACAGAAGGAAACAAGCGACAAAGGAAATGGGGGTAGAAACATAACCAAATCCGAATCTAGAACTTAGCAAAGTTCCAAGTTTAGATCTGATTCTGGTTTCGATCTTGACAAAGGGAAAGAAAACCAACAGAGAAAAATAAAAGAACAAAGGAAAGTAGGACCGTGACAAATCCCATCCTCAAACAAAACACAAAAATAGACAAAACAAAAGACAGTTCAATGGGAGTGGGATCAGAATGAAATCCAAAAGAGTGAAAATTTTGCAAAGTTTCAGGTTCGGTTTTAGTCCCGGTGTCACTTTTGCAAAAGGGAAAGGAAATGCAAAGGGGAAGAAAACAACAAAAACCCAAGGGAGAAAACAAACCCCCAAAGCACAAGACAGATAAGAAAACAAATAAAATGACAAGACAAGATATGGGGCTGGGACTAGAAATAAAAACCAGACCAAGAACTTTGTAAAAGTTCTAAGTCTAGTTTGGGTCTGCATTTCAAACATGCAAAAAGAGAAGGAACAAGGTCTTAGGTAGAAAAGGAACAACCCCTAAGACACAAAAAAAAACACCAAGGGAAAACAAATCGTAGGGGGACCCATTTTGACCAAAAAAAAAATGGGGTGGTTATGCAAGGCATAACAGTTAGTGTACTTACTATAGTAACGTTTTGAGGACAAATAGAGGGATCCCAATATGGAATACACCTAGGACAAGGCTACCTACCACCTTTCCCCCAAGTGTAGGGACAAAGATGAGCCTAGATAGTTTGTGATATGCTACTCCTTGTGAAATGAAATATGATTTCATACATCCAAGTTTATACCCTCATGCTTGGTAGTGAATATGTTATGATGCTACGAATACCACATGGAAAGGAGCAAGAATTAATGCTATTCATTAAGTGAAAGGATTTTTGGTGTTTTTGAATGAAAATAGCCAAGACCTCTTGTTGTTTCTTATATGTTGGGTTCTATGGGGACACAAATAGCCTGTTCCTTCACTCCACATCCTTTTCCATTAGAGTCAAATTGTTCCAATTGTTTATAAACTCTTCCATTAAGTTTTTCCATTTCTTTCAAGGAAGGTGGTTTTTTCGTAGTCACTTTCATCATAGGTAGATGTGTATTCCATGTTCTATTTACTACTAAAATTTGTGAACTCTAGTGTCTTCAATGTTTCAATGTTGGAGTCTGTTGATCTCACCATAGCTTCTTTCTCTTTTTCCTTAGCTTTTTTTGTAATCTTGTATTATTTGATGAATGTCAGTGTTAAATCTAATGACCCCCAATCATCATCCAACAACTTTGTCTTTGATGAAAGAGGCTCCTTTTTATCCTCAACTTGTAAAGGTTCCACTTTGGTAGTTGGTGTTAATGTGCTAAAAGGATTCACCATTCGTATTCTAGTTTGTAGACAATTTTCAGACTTATGGTCAGCTTTTACTG
The DNA here is from genome assembly GCA_007258455.2 of Sequoia sempervirens. Taxonomy (NCBI): domain Eukaryota; kingdom Viridiplantae; phylum Streptophyta; class Pinopsida; order Cupressales; family Cupressaceae; genus Sequoia; species Sequoia sempervirens. The sequence goes on along the minus strand of VDFB02274714.1, from coordinate 34,501,684 downwards.
GTCATGTAAACCTTATTATTGTTAATATATTTCAACATATGATGTAGCATTGAAGGCACTAAATTCATTTCATGATTCCATGGTCTATCGAAGAGAATATTATATGAAAGATCCTAGGGCATGACATGGATACGAGTTTTTAAAGTAATGTATCCAACTTTAAAGGAAAGTATCTAACTTTGAAAGTTGATGTTATCACACCTAGCAATTGTTTTCCCTCATTATCAAAACCACAAAGAGACAAATCAGCTAGTTGGATTTTAGTCTTGTCCACTCCAATTTTATCCAAAATATTTATACTACAAACATTAATCCCTAAACCATTGTCAACAAGGGTTCTCTAATTCGATCCCTATTAACAATAGCCAATATAAGCAAAGCATCATTTTTTTTTTTTTACAAAGGGGTTAATTCACTTTGATGAAACGTAATGTCTAAATTAGGTTGATTCATGAACCTCAATTAAAATTTCCACATCAATTGGTTGCACACTAGGAGGGACAACATTTTTTTGCAAATAATTTTGAAGCATATCATGATAGGCTAGTGATGTTTGAGTCAAATCCCACAAGGATATCTTATTAGGAGTGTTGTAAAGTTGTTCAATGAGATCATATTCTTTACCACTATGTTGCAGAATGTAAGGTGTGGGTGGGAGATACACTGGGATGGTATTTTATGTTTTTTTTTTGGTTGCTTATTGTTCCTAGTATTATATTGGTGAGCTACAGTATGATAATTAGGTTGTTGTGACACATGATTACTAGTGAGTTGCTCTACAAAATTTAGGATAGCACCTGGGGTTTTAGAAGGTCCTATAATGAGAGGTGACTTAGGAGGTCCAATTATTAGAGGAATTTTAGGAGGTCCAAAAGGAATTTGAGGAGATCTAATGATCAAAGGAGAACTAATAGCTACTTGTGTGCGCATAATCGTAATGGACTTAACTTCTTGTTGATGATCTTCTATCAAGGGGGAATGTAATGTCACTTTACCGTCTTCACCTAAGTAAGAAATATTACTATTTTTTGAAAGAAATGTGTCAATGACCTCATCCTCTTGCCCAACAATATCTTCCCAAGTGGGAGAAGCATTAAGAGAAGGAAAAACAAGATTCTCATGATTTTCAATGATTGGATCTTCTAAGACCAAAATAAATTCTTCACAAATAAGAGAGATATCGCGAGAAGAACAAACACGATTATCATTATTTTCCAAGATTGTATTCTCTTTCACTAAACTAGCTTCCCTCATTAGAGGGATAGTGGGAGAGAGATCAATGAAAAACAACAAGAGAGGGACAATAAACTCATTTTCATATGCTTGTAATAAAAATTCCTTAAAATTATCAATGAGGTTTGAGAATAGAATATGAATTACATAATATTTCTGCAATCAAAACATGATGTAAAAAAAAAATTGTATAGATCTTTAATGCAACAATTTTTCCAAAATTTGCAACAAATTAAGAAAAATTACACCTTTCTTGCATATGTAATAACACTATTTCAGAATTTCAAATCAAACATTTGTAAGTGGGAACAAAATGAAACTATGAAGATATAAATATGTGAAAAAGTTTCTTGAGACACGTGTGCAAGGACAAGGTCGCCCAATGGCAACTAGGTCCTTGATTAGGGTTCAAAATTTTGAAAAACTAAAGTTTTTTGTTGTTTAATGTTTCTTTCTTTGGTTGTAAATAGGTTGAACCAATGATATTTTCTAGATTTTTCTCAATTTAAGACAACTTAATGGAAAATGCGAGTGTGAAACAAAGGTGAAATTTTTTTTGGAATATTTGAATGCAAATTTTAGATCTAAGATGCCATAATTGACTAATTCTATGATGCCATAACCTAAAAATGATGATTTTATGCAATTTTTAAATCAAATGCTGTAATATTTTCCACTTTATGAACTATAAGAAAGATGCCTAAAAAGATACAATTATGAATTCCAATTCTAGGTTTTGCAGGCACAAATACACTGAGCATATAAAGACAAAAATGTATGGAAAAGTTTGAATTAATGGACCTATACAAGGATAGGGTCACCCAATGGCCATTGACTCCTTCATTAGGGGTCTGAAAACTGAAAAATTGAATGTCGAAGCTATTTTTTAAGGTGACTATTTCTATTTACAGATAGACTTAATAGTGAATTTTTTCCTAAATTTCTTCAGTTTCGAACAATGTAATTGAAATGTTAGTATGCCACAATAAAGGAAAAATTTGAATGTAATTTGTAGATCCTAATCATACAACAATTGATTGATTGTAAGATGCAATATTTTGAAAATGATGATTTGATACAAACTTGAAGCAAAACTTGATGCAATTTGTTTCACTTTTTTAAGGCTTGATTGAAAGTAGTAAATTAAATTAAATTAGAAATTTCAAAATTTTACAATCCTGCTGAAAATGATTTAAATATATTTTTTTTATAAAAATGACTCTAATACAACCTATAATGCAATATGTGATGCATAATTTATGATGCAATTATGAAACCCTAAATGAGAAATGCAAAGCAATGCAAAGAAAAGCCTAGATCTAAGGTTTGAATAGCTTCCAATTTTAGAAAGTTTGTAGTGTTAACATGTCAGGTTCACCAAAATGAAATATAGAAAAAGGGATCCTAGGTCCTAAATGCAAAGAACCTAGGATGCAAGGAACTTTTTTCCAAGTTTCATTAGGATGTAGATCAAGAAGGTGAAAATATTAACTTTCAGCCCTGAAGGTGATCCAATAAGTTCTAGATCTACATCTAATTGGGGGTTGGAATTGATTGGAAATATTTTGGAATGATTAACTTAATAATCCTATATACCATAATATTAAAATGTAAGATCCTGACAATTGACAAACAAAAATAGTCAAGTTTCAACAAATTTGGAAGGTGCATACTTATGTGTACCTACCCTAAAAAATTGTTTCAATAGGCCTACAAAGACTAGGTCACCCAATGGTGACTAAGTCTTTGTAAGGGGGCCATACTCAAATTTTTAAGTCCTTTGACCTTCGAGATCTAAGATTTTTTTTTCACTTGTCCCACTATCTGAATCTCATAACTAAATTCTATAGGTGAGAATTTGTGCATTGACAATGTTGATGACAATAAATGCAACAATGGAAAATTTTCCTTCAAGATCTCTTCAATTCTTTCCAAACCTGTATACATTCATAAAGAGGGGAGATGTTGTGCCATATAGGGGTTTACCTCAATAAAACCCCATGTTAGTGTTTCCATTTCCACAATGGCAATGCCAATGATAAACTGATAATGGAAATGAAGGAAATGATGAATGAACACAATGCTGCAACTCACCACCCTTTAATGAATTTCTTGAAGGAATGAAGATATACACATCACCTCAAGTATTTGGATCTTGATTGTTGGAATTCTTGGATGTTTTGGAGACCTACAAAAAGATGTTCACCTTCACAAAATAATGACAACATGATAACATAAACTCACAAACACTTTGTCATGATGTTTGTATCTTGAATTGCTGCAACAAATCTCTAAAACATTGTTCTTAACTTGCTATTAAATGATCTTGAAGTTTACCTCTTGCTAGATGGATCTCAAGTGATAAAATAACTAGGTATTTATAGGAATTTATTTAATTTTCCAAAAATTAGATCCTAAAAGCCAACATTTGCAAGTTGAATTTTGAATGTTAAATTTCCTCTAAAAGCATATTTAAAAATTGGTTCTAGCTAAGAAGGGGTAGCCAATCACCCTCAAGAAAATGGGTCTTGGCCTAAATTTCTAGAACAACAAATGTTCGGGGAAACATATGAATTGGATGCATTTATTCAATGCTTGTAATTTATTGAAAATGGGTAAAAATGGGCTCCAAAATGCATAAGTTTAGGCAATTAGATGATAAATTAGGCTCAATAATAGAGGGGGGCCAAAACATAATGTGAAATTGTTTTCTATACTATAGTGGGAAAATGCTTTCAATAATAAGAGAGAATCCATTGATTTTAATCTTTCATCTTTTACATGCTTGGTTACCATGGATTATAATATTTGTTTTGAAGAGCTAGTGTCTATGATTAGTATCCAATTTTATAGTAGAATTTGATGGGTGTAATATATTTTTTAGTGAATCTGTATAACTTGATAACCAATATGAAGTTGCACTTAGATGAGGATATGATAGTAGGTTTTCTATAGAAGAAGTTATGTGATAGCTATTAGATGGTGTTGGATAATGGTAGTAGCTAGAGTGTGGTCATGGTACAATCCAAGTTTGTGACCCTAGAAAAATAATTTTCACTTTTGTTTGTTTTTTATTGCTGAAAGTGGGATTTTTAACCTAGTCCAAACATGGAGAGGCCACAAAAAGGGACCTCCTCCCAAAAAATAGCACCCCTCACAATCTGTGCAAAGGGTCCCATAAATAGGAAACTGACCAATACTAATATTTTTCTCCATGCTTGTCATGGGAGCGAAGATGCATATTGAAGGCTACCCCACACTTATTCTTCTTTCTTTGAACTACATTCAAGTTTTCCTCCTATTCTCATATCCTTGCAGGCATCCAAAGTTCCTCAACTGGGTGGTACCTTTTGTGAAACTTTTTTCTTTGCCTTAGTCTTTTTTATCTTTAGCTTCTTTTTAATTTTGGCTTTAGAGATGTTTGGGTTTATGCAAAACTAGTTAGAAAGATGGGAAATGTGCCACGTGGTGGCTGGACGGATTTCTTTTAGTTTTTCCTTTTCGAACGAGGGCCCGAGACACATGTCAGCTTGGAAAATGTTTTCTTCAAAACATTTTTCAAAAAATATAGAATCCCCACCCGTGTGACACGCCATCTCTTCATTGTAGGAGGGTTATGTTTATTATGACACGATATCTTTTGGGAGTTTGTTGGAGCTTGCTGGCCTTTTCTTTTTCTTTGTTTTTAGGATGAAAGCTTTGATTTGGTGCCTTTAGGTGATGTGATTAGTCAACATGACCCTTTTTCCAGATTTGTTTTAGGATTTGATCATTTACGGACCTCTATCTTTGCTAAATATCTGAAAAGCATTAATGTAGTAGTGAAGAATTAATGAGAAAAGATTGTTGTGACCTAACTAAGGATATACGATCAGATCATGAGCTATCAAGTACCAACATCTGGCAGTAATTACTTATGTATTGTGGCGGTGTTTTATTCTTTCCAAGGCTATAAAAAAATGTTGTGACACAATGAGGGGTTGGATTCCAAGTTTCAATTTCCTTTGTTGAAGGAAAAGTTTCTTTAGTTTTCTTAGGGTATAGAATTTTTTTCAGAAGTTGTAGAACTACTTTTCTTTGGCATGTTATATCTTTTAAGGCTTAAACTATTGTTGGACTGACATCTGACCTCTATTTTAAAGTTCATTTGATATTTAAATCATGAATCACTAAGAATAAATTGTTGAAACTATGCATGTATGGCATTTGTCAAGTTTTCTTTCTTCATGCTTTCGTTCTGAATGAAACATTGTGTCTTGCAAGCTAAATTTGAATAGTTTGAGTAGTTGATTTCCATGATGTATGCTCGTATGATAGAGTAATAACTTGAGAAAACTAGATTATGTCATTGGACTTCTCTTTTTTTTTCTAAAAGTTGTTGTTCTATTATATTATGTTATATTAGGAAGAAGAGTTCATGTGATTTCTCAAATATTTTTCTATTACCCATAAAAATATTTATGTTTGATCGGACCTTAATGAACACTGCCTACGAAAAGATTTGAAAGTCTACATTGTGCTTGAAGTTAGCCTTTTTTGTTTGTTCTCTTTCCAACAATGAAGGGTTGTGGTGTTCTATGTCTAATTATATCACTCATAGGAATGATTTAGGTTTGAAATGTTGTAAAAGCTTTGGTGCCTCAGCTTTTATGTTTTATGTTTACATTTCCTTCTCCCCTTATCTCCAAACCCCAAAAAAGAGTCAGAATTTTATAAAAATCCTGGAGGTATTCAGTGGGATGCAATTTTTCCCCCACTTGTTGAATTTCCCATAAGATTGTTAGAGAGGTGAAAGCTTTAATGATCAAAAATTATTTTTCTGGTATGCCTGGTGGGACAGGAAGTTTTCTAAATGCCTGATTAGAAGTCAAAAATATTTTTTAAATCAGGCTAAGGAAGGAAACTGGAAGTTTCATGCCTAGAGTCCAAACAAGAGCATCTTCGAGAGGTCACTTCTAGTACTCTTAGTTACTTGCCTTAGCCGCTAGGAGGATAAGACTTACAGGCTTTGTATCCCCTGTAAGGAGCAATAGAGTAAGTAGTAAGAGCCCTATATCTAGAGCTTTATCTATTCCACCCGGAGGCTCAAACTTCCAAATTAGAATACTTGTATACCTAATTCATAAGAATCTTTTCTCTATGACTCACGTACCTCCCCCTGCTCCTAGAAATTTCATAACATGGGATAGCGGTAGTCTGCTACGACCACCCACACCCCTAGATGTATTTCCTACCATACTTGTTAACACCCTCAAGGCTAATTCAAAATTTTGTGGAGAAGACTTCAATACCCCTTTTGAACACCTTCAAGATATAGCGGAGGTATGTAGGGTACATAACATAGCAGAGGAGAATATCGCTCTAAGGCTGTTAGCTGCCTCTTTCAAAGGAAAAGCCCAAGATTAGTATCGATCTTTGGCCTCACGCTCTATTATCTCTTGGGACCAGCTCAGAGAGAGGTTCAAACGCTTTTCAGAAAGGGGAGATTGATCCTCACTATTACATCAAATAATCACCATCAAAAGGGCCCCACAAGAGGCCATGAGCGATTTAAACACTAGGTTTAATAAAAATTGGTAGAGGATCCCTCTGACTACCTGACCCCTAGCTGTGATGGAATTCATGTTCAATCTAAAGGCCCTCAATTCAAACATCACAGCTATGATAACTTCCATGGGAGGAGACATCTTTCTCGATGCATATGAGGTGGTTGTGCACATGGAAAATAGTATGATTGATGTTGGGAAGATTCCACCACGACCCTCAATGCCTATATTTGTGGAACTCTCTGGAAAATATCAAGAAGAAGTTTTTCCAAGAACTTATACTATGCAATTGATGTTGGTCATGCGACAGTCCATGTATGTTTATCCTGCCACCCAAAAAAACACATTGGGCTCTTCCTCAATTGCAACAAATATTAGTGACATGAAGAGTCTCATGAAATTTTTTTCTAATGAGTTGGTTATTATCAAACGACAGTAGGCGATTCCTCCAAAGAAGAGCACCCAGACCTATGACAAAAGTAGGCCATCCTATCAACAGAACACATACCAAGGGCCTTCCCAAGGAGGAGGCCAACAAATGACATCTACGGACTAGATAGATTCGCTCACCATGTTGTTTCACATGATAAAGGACAACCAGAGAAAAGAGATGATCTCAGGCTAGAATAAGATAGCAGAAGTTATGGTGTTCCCTGTAGCAGGGCGCCCACCATGGGTTCGACTCTCTGGTGCTCCTGTGGTACCGGTTGGTGTGTCCCGCCAGCACTGCCGGTCACGATAAAAAGTTTACCGGCGGTGGGGGGTTATATGGGGGGCCGTGCTGCACCCGATTCCCCTCGTTAAAAAAAATAAAAAAAAATAAAAAAAAAAAGATAGCAGAACAAAGGATCAAAGGTGTGCTCCCGAATGCGAAGGAATATGAGCCTTCCAAAATGGAGAATGTTCTTTTTAGAGAAAAAATGCAAGGGATGTCCCTAGAGAAAGAGCTAGACATTACACCTGATGAAGTGCTATTCTCGTGGATGAAGGATGAAGATGCAGTATTCATGAACAAAGCTACAATGACTAGTACTCTGCAAGTATGGTCAAATTACAATACGAGGTCTAAAAGAAGGCTCACCAGAGAATACGTGCAATAACCTCTTCCACGACCTCAACCACATCAACCACCACCACAAGAGAACTAGGTTCCACCACTCATCATTTGGCCTATTTCACAGCTGTATAATCCATCGTTTCCTGAGAAAGAGGTGAGCAAGACACCAAGCCCAATTACAATGGAACGTTTTCTTCCAAAAATGAGAGAAATGCCAGCATTCAAGCCTAAAGCCCAACTAGTTGGGATGCTTACCATGGTGGAGAAATTGAAGAAGGTGCCTACCAATGTATCATTGTGAGTTGTCATATCTATTCCAGAAAAAAAGAATATGCTTTAGGAAGCATTGAAGAAAAAAGAGAAAATGCCTTAGATGGAAATAGCTCCGATATGCAATCAAAGTAAAGAAAAAGTACCCACATCCAAACCTCAAGCATCAAAAGCTATATTATATGCAAATGACGTGGAAAATGCAAGAGAGAAAGAGGTAATTAGGCCAAAGCCCACACCTTTCTTTTTAACACTTATTATGGGAGATAAGCTTTTGCATAATAATATGATCAATTCAAGAGATAACAAAATTGTCATGCCAAAATAAGTGGTTGATGCCTTGGAACTTAAGTATGAGCCCCTCAAGAAAGGAATCATGCAACTAGATGGGAAGACAGTTGCAACCATTGGTCGGATAAAGACTTGTCTCTAATCATCTTCTCATGTCCAAGTCAAACAATCACGCAAGAAGTAGTAGTGATAGACATTCCACCGGTCTTCAAAATGTGTCTATCAAGAGATTTCACCACCAAGCTTGGTAGATACTTGGCACTTGATTGGTCCCACCTGATATTGAGAACTAAGCATGGGGCGAAGATGAAGATTCTTTCTGAATCCTTGCATCTTGAACACATTATGGATAATGTAGTCCTATTCTATGAAGCTGCACATACCTCCATCTCTCAGTAAGAAAAATATTCCATAGAAATTCTAGAAGATGAAGAAAATACAAGTGATTAAACTCTTGAGGAAGAGGTGTTTCTCAACCAATCCATTGACTCTAATCCATTCAACAACTTCCATGCAACAGTGCTAGGCACCTATGTGATTTTCGATGATGATCAAGTGTTTTCGAAACTAATGAAGGATTAGGAGGAATTTGATGAGCCATCCGATAATTGTCCACGAACCCTATATTATGATGGTGCCAAGTGTAAAGTTGGATCTAGAGTGGATGTTCGACTACTATCTCTAACGAGATAAAAAATCTCAAAGCTTACCATTTTATGTTCTCATGCTCAAATAATGACGTTGACTATGAGGCCTTGGTCCATGGTTTAATCCTTACAGAAAGAATGGGTATAAAGAGAGTGTAAGCTTTCAGAGATTCAAAGCTAGTGGTGAGCCAAGTACGTGGTCGAGCAATTGTGAAGAACACCCAAATGAAGTTGTATGGACATAAGATTTGGGACCTAATCGAGAGTTTTGAAGCCTTCAACATAGAAGTTATCCCCTAATCTCAAAACAGTGTCGTTGATTGGATGGCATCTATTGGTTCACAATTTGAACCAGTTTCTGACTCAACCAAGCAAAATGTAGTGCAAGTTATTGTTCAACACTCAATTCTCAAAAATAATGAAAATTGGCAAGTTTTTGATGATGACATTCATATTGCTACCTTCATACAAAAAGGAGGAATGACTTCCAACTATTCACCCTCAGGAGTAGAATTTCCGAAAGGGAAGGTCATCCAATAAAAAAGGGAATAAGCTTCATAGAGGATTGATTTCCCTTGAGAACCTCTTTGACTGTGAAGATGTGAGAAAAAACAAGCGAAGGTTTACCGTGGATGAAAGAGATTGTGAAGAGGTTGATGTTGGAAGTAGCGGAAAGTTGAAAGTTGGAAAAGAAGTTTCATGGAAAGATAAAGAAAGATTAAGGGATATGTGATATGAGTACAATAGATTTATTGTCTAGACCTATGATGATCTTAGAGGTTATGACCTAGGTATAATTCAACATACTATTGACTTGGAGGAATGGTCTAAGCCCATCTGACAAAAGCAAAGGCTAGTCAATCTAAAGGTTGAAGCCTTGATGGCACAAGAGCTCATGAAGTTGGTCGAGTCAAGAATCATATATCTGATTAAAAATTCCACCTGGGTGTCAAATCTAGTAAAAGTCAGAAAGAAGAATAGAAACATTAGAATTTTCATCAATTTTATGGGATTTGAACAAGGAATCACTGAAGGACCATTACACCTTGCCATCGATGGAGAAAATTCTTCAGACGGTGGCCGAATCTAAAATGTTCTCATTTCTTGATGGTTTTTTGAGATATAACGAGGTATATGTAAAGGAAAGCAACCAACACAAGACAACATTTACAACTAAGTGTGGAATGTTTGCATATGCCAAGATTTCATTCAAACTGTCAAATGTTGGTGCAACTTTTAAACAAGCAATGGATATTGATTTTAGAGGTTTAATCAACCTAATTATTTTAATATATTTGGATGACTTGATGATCTTTTCAAAATAAAATGATGATCACTTCGATCATCTAGAAAAGGTTTTCTACAAATGCCAACATTTCAACATTTCTTTAAATCCCAAAAACTGTGTCTTCAGAGTGTCTCAAGGTAAGCTACTTGGATTTGTAGTGTCTAAAGAGGGAATAGCAATAGATCCCAAAAGGGTTAGATCTATAATGGAATTACCCTTGCCAGTAAACTAGAAAAGACTCCAATCATTTTTAGGGAAAATCAACTTCATCAATAGGTTCATTTTGGAATTTGTTGGTATTGTAAGTCCTATCACACTAATGCTTAAGAATAAATTTTTGTTCAACTAGTGGACCCCCAAGGGCAAGGAAGCCTTTGATCAAATAAAGATAGCTATTTTTGTTGCTCCAGTTTTAGCTAACCCGAATTATTCCAAAGATTTCCTACGCTATGTATATAGTGGCTAGGTTTTGGAATTTGTTGGTATTGTAATGCCTATCACACTAATTCTTAAGAATAATTTGTTGTTTAACTAGTGGAACCCCGAGGGTAAGGAAGCCTTTGAGAAAATAAAGATAGCTATTTTTGTTGCTCCAGTCTTAGCTATTTTTGCTGATCCAGTCTTAGCTAACCTAGATTATTCCAAAGATTTCCTACGCTATGCATATAGTATAACTTTGGTGCTTACTAAGAAAGGCGATAAGAATGATGGAGAAAACCTTTTTTAATTCCATTCAAGGAACTTGAAAGGTTATGAGGCCAGGTATAACTTTGTAGAAAAGAAAGATTTTGCTATTGTTAAAAGTTTAAAAAAATTCAGGCACTTGGTGTTAGCCAAAAAGATCACTATCCTCACAACATATCCTAGTGTGCAGGAATATATCATAGAAGGTGAGATCACAAAAACAAGAGAAAATTGGATCACTAAGATCCTAGAATATGATGTAGACATCAGACCAACCAAGCTGGTTTGAGGAATAGGGTTGTGTGAGTACATCGCACAGGAAACAAGTCTTGTATCTTAAAAGGAGACCGATCGGGTCTACTCGAACTAATTCAACTTTGAAGAATCTTGGGTGGTTGATCAAACATAGTATATGCAAAAGGGGTATTACCCGACTAGTCTTCCACTTCACAAAAGGAGATACTACTGATTGTAAGGCACCAAGTATGTATTAATTGAGGGTGTATTATTTAAGAGAAATTATGATGGTGTGTTGCTTTGATGTCTTGACAAGCTATAGGCAGAAAGAGTTCTCAACGAATTCCATCACAACCCTAAAGGTGGAAATTTCTCCATGAAGACTACTGCTTTAAAGATAATGTGAGTAGGATATCATTGGCCCTCTATGTTTTTGAAGCACATCATATGGTGAAAAAGTGTACCCAGTGCCAATATTTTATTGGAAAAAGAAAGAATGCCGCTTTACCCCTGAGCTTGATAGTAACCAAAGAATCCTTTGCCCAATGTGGTTTGTATTTTATTAGAATGATAAATCATATTTCCAGTGTCAGACACAAGTGGATACTCATGAAGTTTGACTAATTTACAAGGTGGATGAAGGCCATAGCCCTAAAAAGTGCAACAGAGAGGGGAATTGTTAATTTCCTTGAAGAAATAGTAGCCAGATTTGGTTTTCCCAACACCATCATATTCGAAAATGCCCAAGCTTTTTTTGGGTCAGGGATGTCATATTTTTCTATCAGATTTTAACATAAGGCTATCTCAAGAAAACCCAAAAGGAGTTATGGAGCTAGAAGATCCAAAAGGGAGGCAACATGCAAAAATAATCAAAACAAGCCTCCAGCCATTTCCTAGGAAGCCTTAGAGGCTCATTATCAGGTCCTCCTTTTTTTTCTTCTTCTTCTCCTTGTTTGTCAAGGTACAAAAATGGGTTGAACACACACTGTACGCGGAATCCACAACACACACCCAAGGCCTACTCACCGCAACTCTACACCAGAAAGTCAAAGTGATTCCTCTAGGCGAGTCATAAAACATGCTCTATGCTATACTCTCGCAACAGATAGGTGGCCACTAGTTGAGAAGAGCTGCAATGTGTCTCGAGGTCCATGGTGTAGAAATCAGAGATAAAAGGTAACCAAGGTACTTGATTCCCAAAGTCCACATTCTTGCAGAGGTCCATAGCACTTGGGATACCAACACCGAGGATGGCCACTTGCACTATATCACCAAGCCCTTCTATGAGTGAGGCATCAAACATCTAGTTGCACAGTTCAATTATCACGGGTTTGGCCACATTCAAGTCAAGCAATGAGGCCACAAAGCAGGAAAGGATGTTGCAGTTGCTCCAGAACTGGTTCTCATCGGTAATGAAGTCTGTGCCAACCACCCATTTGAACACAACCATGGAAAGGTAATCACATCTCTTTACCAAATGCTTAATTTGGTCACTAGTGACATCTCCCACAAAGCAGTATTGTGGCCTCCTGGGAAGGAGTTGAATAGGAGTGCCAAAGCCAACAGACAGTCTAATAAAGCAACGACTTATGGTGGAATGGGAATAAGTGAAAAGCTTGTTAACTTAAGAGACTATATTTTCAAATGAATGTTGTAAAAGGTGGCATAGCTATATATAGAAAAGACAAGCCAATGAAATCAACCAATGGTAGGTCTATTTTTGGCCGGACAACAATAGGAAAGTTTTAAGATAGAACGGAGAAAGGTGGATAAATCATATGGAGGATTTGACGGAATTCCTTAAGAAATAAATTTGGGCGTTGGGAGTAAATGCTCTCATATGTCGATTGTCGACGTGTGTCCTTTTCCATCATCAACACTAGCCAGCTTGCTAATGAGAAAAGATATGTTTTAACATGCTAAGCTCTAACAAATTAATGGTCAAGTATTTTTCAGGGGTACCTTGCATCACTTCAACACATTCCAGATAGAAAAAAGCATGTGTTTCAATACAACGAGTTTATTTGTAAAAGAGGCAGTGGCAAGAATGTACAAATTCCATTCTCTCAACATTTTAGGAATTCCAAAGGGATACAGATCTCATGTTCACATGTATCGCCTGGTGGAAGCATTTAATGGACTCACAGTAATAGCGTAGTTTTAACTGCATTTACAAGCAAGAGAATTAATTACACTCAAAAGTAGGTTTTTCTTTTCAAGCAAAAGGAAAGTTAACATTTTCACTAAGGAAATTCTCTACAACTTCTTGATATAGCCATGGTGAAACCCTAAACCTTTGGTAGAAAGGTCGCAGCTTCAAGCCAACAACCTAGCTATGCCAATGTTTTTGGGTGGAATTCATTTGACAACACCCTAGCAATGGAGGAGAGGCCTTTCAAATTCTGCAAGAAGGTGTCACTTGATAAACGTGTGAAAAGAGAGGTAGTGCAAGATATTATTGACAATGTTTTCGACCCCAAGTTATCAGCTAACCCTAAAAGTTTCAGAGAAGGTGTGTTTCAAAGAATGGTAAAGCATGAGCTGACATAGGGTTTTGTGCTTCATCTCTAGAATTATGGTCTGCTATAGTTCATGTTGCCTACTATACATCCATGCCTGGAGTTAGTTGATGCATGTGCCAAGAGATTTGACAAGGAAACAAGGGTCATTTAGAATGGTAGGATCAAGGTTGTTGTTTCTACTAAAGCCATACAGGATATGTTGTGTATCCCTACATCCTAGGGTGTAGAAAATTATGATGAAGAAAAGATGGATCTCTTCAGGGAAGAAATGGCCAGGGAAACAATTTTTTATGAAGACGAAGCAAAGGAACAGGGTATGTGTGGGATCATCATGGAAAAAATAGGCCCTTAAGTGGCAAAAAATTTAGAAAAATCAGAGTTACGCAACTTGATGTAAGAATTTGAATAAGTTATCTATATTATTTCAAAAATATGTAAGAATAGAATCTATAGAAAATTGAATGTAGTTTCTAAACTACTAGGTTTATTTTAAAAAATCTATTTGGTGAAAATTTGAAATTTCAATGTAGTAGTACTTAAATTTTAGGGAAAAAATAAGTACATGTCTATCGACCATGCTAACCACAATAAAATGATAATATTTTTTTATAAGATTTTAGATATAAGTAGAGGAATCATGTCTAGATGTGATGCATATTTTTTTGTAATTTTTTTCCAAGTAAATAATTAATTATGAATTTTTATTACAAATTTTAAAAAATATAAAACTCATATGTCTGACCACCTTAACTTGGTAAAAACTTCATGAAAGTTAATTGTTTCTTTTTTAATCATATAGTATGAGAAGCATAGAATGTGACACATGTTTCAGATTCAAAAATTGTGATACCGTTTGAATGCTATAGATGTTTTTCAATCAACCTATGAATCGAGACTTTCATTGTAATTCAAATAGAAAATGAATAATAATTATTTATTAAATTCAAAGTAAAGCATAATTTATATTGGTGGAAATATGAGAATATTCTTTAAAAACCCTTTTTGTTTCATCAATTTTGGGTTAAAAAAATTTCGTCAGCCACATACCCTACACATACCCATCATATCGCCACTTTTTGGCCCATCATGATCTTGCACATACCCAATAGCTGGACAAAGGTCACCTTCTCTTTCCTCTTTCACACAAGAAATTCTAGAAGGACACAGAGTCAATGTTCTCGATGTTGGCCTGGGCTTTTGGTGTTGATAACGATGCTCAAGTCCATCCTTTTCAGTTTGGATTGGCTTTTGCACTAAAAAGAGAGAAGGACCAGAGGCACTATGATTTTGCCGAGGTGATAGCTGGAAACATGTTGGACAAGCTGAAGAATTATAGTACTAAGTCCAAATTCAGGTATTCTTCTCTCTTGGCTCATTTGGTTTTGCATCAGAATTCTAAGTGGATGGAGAGGAATATATCAGTGACTAAGTTAGATGAAAGGGGTTGTACCCAGCAAATTTCTATGTGGACCCATGTACTTTCTAGAACAGGCGGATATTATTGGTTTGTGGATCACTTTTTGAGGCCAGTGCTTCAAGAATTTTTTCCTTTCCCTATTGGTTGCTTCTCTCCTAAGGTCCTACAATGGATGGAAAAACTGCCAACTCCAATGGATTATTTCTTGGGTATGGACTTAACATTTATCATATTTCATGGCTTTCTTGATAAGCCTTTCCGACTCCCCAGATTTGTAACAAACAGAGTCTTCGCATTGGATGCATCCCACTAGGTAACCATTTTCGATAGGATTTGTGGCACCAGAAGAAATAAAATGAAGATATATCCACTTCCCCTCAATATTGCTAATAGTCAGGTATTGCTAACAAAGTAGAAAAAGGAGGATGAGCTCAAGAATCTACTAGCGGCCCTAGGCCTAGTCCTTATCTGTGATAAGTGGGACTATAACTTGCACAAGATTTATAGTGTGAAACATGTTGAGTAGGAATACTTCAAGAGAAGGAATAACTTGACTCAAGAAAGCGCGAAGGTGTACATTGATTTGAAATACATTCATTTCCAGTGACTAGAATGGTTGAGTTTCTGCACACCGAAGGCATAGTACGATAGGAACCTTCTAATAAGTAAATCTATTAATATGAAACTAAAGAAAAGAGGTTGGTTAGAAGGAAAGAAGGCAGATTTCTAGAGGTTCTGACAAGAGCTATGGTACCTCAATCTCCCTATCAGAAAATTTCCACAGGATGAAGAGTTCGAGGAAATTTATGATAAGGAGGCTGACATTGATAACAACAATCAAGAGACCAACCATGAAATTGATGAGGAACAAGATCCGCATCGGAATTCTCAACCTTGGGAATCTGACTATCAGAAAGATTCAAGGCAAAGGTATTCATGAGCTCTGTCCTCCTCTAGTTCCCAAAGTAAAGGAAAAAGATCCCGACGGTCCCCAAAAGCGTCACCCACTGTGGTCATTGAAGGCCAAGTTTTGAAGGGGTCAGTTGCTAGGAGATCAGAACATGTTAGTTCTAGTCATGAAAAGAGAAGGTGGGTCCAATATCTAGGCACATTTGACATGTTAGCCCGAGGAATAGAAGTGGAGTCCTCCCTACAAAATTTCCCAACTACTGCTATTCAAGTAAGTTTCACTCCCTCTCTTCTTCCTTTTTCTGCATCTTTGGTTTCCCCCTTGCCTCTTCCCATGGAAAGGAACCCTCCATCCTTGGACCCTGAGTTGATAGTCTTGAATACACCCCCTCATTTTTTTAATGAACCTCCCAAAATTACCTCGCATACTGAATGAGTAGCATCTGCTTCGACCGTTGTTGATTCTTTGATCACCCTATAAAGGGCCCCCATAGAAAGAGTTGAGACATTTGTGCTAACTGTCACTCTAGGTCCATCATCTTCTAGGAAAACACCTTTTTGTCTAATTGTATCTCTCTTCACCCCTACTATAAAATCCCCTATTCAATCTCAGCTTCGTGCACCACCCTTTTCCATGATAACACTCCCTTTCACTTCATCGCATGCTCACACATTTGAAGTTTCCCCTTCCATCACCTTTTTTGGTTTCCCTCCTAGTGCCCCTATTTTAGCATAGAATTTTGATGTCCCTGAAAGCCTCCAAGATCATTTCATTGCAACCAAGCAAGCTCAACAAAATGCTAAACAAAGACAGCTATTAAAGAATGCTGAATAGCTAGTTGCCAAGAAGATCAAGGCTTGTTTTAATGAGGAGCATAATTCTCTCCCGATTATCACCATGATGCCACTCATGTCTAAGCTCGAGGGGAAAATGCAAATGGAGGACTATGACATTTGGGCGACAGGCCTAGATTTGAATGAAACTCATCCACGTGACAAAATGGTCTTAGCTAAGACCACCCAACAAGTAGTATATGTGGATTATGAGAGGCTAGGCAGAAAGTTGAGGAAGCGTGAGATAGAGTTGGTTAATTTGAGGGAACCAGTGGGTAGATATCAGACTGAAATCAAGGCCAAGGATGTTGAGATGGCCCGCATAAGTCAAATTCAAGGTAAGCAAGGGAAAACCTCTAGATTGCTTGTAAAAACACAGAGCGAACATGTTTGGATATATACCGAAATCAAAAAATTCAAAATTGACCTCACCACCCAACATCAGACCAATGTGGAGTATAGAAGTACTCATGAAAACCTACATAAAGAGTTGGACAGTGTTCAATCTCAAGCTTTCGATAGTGTCGGGAAGGCACAGATAGAGGTGGAAAGATTGAAGCTAGAGAAATAAGAGATTGTGTCCACTTTGTAGACCTGCGACCAAGAGATGAGAAGGATAAGCTCCAAATTGGAAAATGCTCCCAAAGAGGCGAATCCAATAGAAGAGAATGCAAGAGCTAGAGAGATTCAGCTCAGTCAGGAGCTAGCTGTTGCACAAAAGGTTGAGTCCCTCTCGCTATTAAAGAGATTGGTATCTTCACACTGGGAGTGAATCGCAGCTGTGGTTCATGTTCTCAGGCCCGCCTTACAATTCTTGAGGGATATTTGAGAAATAAATGGGAAGATTGGCTTGATGGTTGATCACATTTTGGAGGCATGTAGCCCTTGAGTAGCAGAATCACAAAGCTTCATTTCTAGGTTTTGTGTGGCTTCTGACGAAATCGTGAGAGATTTTGGAGTTCATGATCGAAAATTCGCTTCCATCAAGGCGAGCAAGATTGTCAACTCCCATAAGGTCACCAAAAAATTGCAAGGATTGCCAAATGGTGTTGGTAAAGAAAGTTGAGAAAGTGAAAAGGATTTCAATGTCTTATTTAATTATGGACTACCTCATCTTTTCTCCCTAGATGGAGATGTGTAGAAAGTAGAGCAGATTACGAAAACTATGAAACAAAAGGATTGGACTTCTATAGAACTCTCGCATTTGAGTGTAGTGCACACAACTAATGAGATCGAATGCGAGATTTTTTTCCTTTCTCATCTTTATCATTACCCTGGAGCAGTTACTGCAAGGTGGGGATTTGTGTCTTTTAGAGAAGTCTTCCAGCTTGACCAAGCATACAGGGTCATCTACAATCTTCCCTTATCAACTGAAGCAAAGTGGCAAGTGCAACAATCCGCTTTCCTTAAACTCCAAGAATTTCAAGAGAGCTATGTTCGTACCTTCACAAGTGAAGGTCCCTATGAGTTGCTAGAATTGTGAAATGTTTTTCTTTTCCTTAGTCCTTTATATCTTTGACTTCTTTTTGTTTTTGGCTTCAGAGATGTCTGGGTTTATGCAAAACTAGTCAGAAAGATGAGTAATATGCCACGTGGTGGCTGCACAACTTTCTTTTATTGTTTTCCTTTTGGAGAAGGGCCTGGGACATGTGTCAACTTGGTGGAAGTTTTCTTAAAAAAAAATTAAAAAAATATAGAATTTGCACCCGCGTGACTTGTAATTTCTTTGTTGTAGGAGGATTGTGTTTCTTATTAGATGATATCTTTTGGGGGTTTTCAGAGCTTGCTGGCCTTTTTTTTTCTTGGTTTTTAGGATGGAAGTTTTGAGTCAGTACCTTCAAGTGATGTGATTGGTCAACAAGACCCTTTTGCTAGATTTTTTTTAGGATTTGATCACTTACGGACCTCTATCTTTGTTAAATATCTGAAAAATATTAATTTGTGGTAGCTGAGAATTAATGAGCAAAGATTGTTGCGACCTAACTAAGGATATATGATCAGATTGCAAGCTATCAACTACCAACATCTGGAAGTAATTACTTCTATATTGTGGTGGTGTTTTCTTTTTTCTACAACTATAAAAGAAAGGCGGTGACACAATGAGAGGTTGGATTCCAAGTTTTAGTTTCCTTTGTTGAAGGAAAATTTTCTTTAGTTTTCTTACGGTATAGAACTATTTTTAGAAGTAAAGTTGTAGAACTACTTTTATTTGGCATGTTATATCTTTTAAGGCTTAAAATATTGTCGGATTGGCATCCAACCTTTGTTTTAAAGTTCATTTGATATTTAAAGCACATATCATTGAGAAAAAATTGTTGAAACTATGCATGTATGGCCTTTGTCAAGTTTTCTTTCTTCATGCTTTTGTTTTGAATGAAACATTATGTCATGCAAGCTAAATTTGAATAGTTTAAGTAGCTGATTTCCATGTTGTATGCTCGTATGATAGAGTAATAACTTGAGAAAATTGGATTATCTCATTGGACTTCTCTATTTTTTATGAAAGTAGTTGTTTTGTTGTATTATGTTGTATTAGGAGGAAGAGTTCATGTGATTTATGAGATATTTTTTTGTTAGCCTTAGAAATCTTTATGTTTGATCGAACCTTAATGAACACTGCCTGCGGAAAGATTTGAAAGTCTACACTATGCTTGAAGTTAGCCTTTGATGTTTGTTCTCTTTCCAACAACGAAGGGTTGTGGTGTTCTATGTCTAATTATATCACTCATATGAATGATTTGGTTTGAAATGTTGTAAAATCTTTGGCACATTGCCTTTTATGTTTTATATTTACATTTCCTTCTCCCCTTATCTCTGAACCCCAAAGAAGAGTCAACTTTCTATAAAAATCTCGAAGGTATTCAATGAGATACAATTTGTCCCCCGCTCGCTTTAAATTTCCCATAAGACTGTCAAAGAGGCACAAGTTTTGATGATCGACACCTTTCTCTGGTCGGTGCAATGTTCAAACTCTTTGATTGACCATCCACCTCTTCTTTTGATGAAGAACCACTAACATCTTTAACGCTATGTAATGCCACCAAAGATGAATCAAATAGCCTTTAATGGGGTAAGATATTTTCTTGGTGGAATCTTGCTGGTCGCTTCAACATCAAAATTTGAAAGGTCACCTCTTTACTATTACCCTCGTGGCAATCATGCTCCACCAAATAATGGTGGGGTGAAAACTCTTTCCACCAAGTTGTCTGGCTAACAAACTTATGTGTTGAACAATGCACAATAATATATCCAATGTTAAAATATCTACGACACATGAATGCGAGCCCCTCATAATCAAGCACTTGTTTCCAACCCCGCTTGTGACATTCAGGTGGACATTTGTAGGAAGATATTTTGTAGTATTAATTTCCACCAAAATGTGAACATAGATGGTATGCAAAAAACTTAAAGAGCCCTCATCCACCCCCAAAAATTTCCCCAACGAATTGTTAATGTCCTCAAAATAGGATTCAAACCAAAAATGCAAAAGAAGATTCAAAAGTCTTACCCAGATTGAAGCCACATCAAAGGACTCAATGATAAGATTGAAGAAAGGGTACCATAGCTTCAACATTAATAAATGCCGCTCCTCCCAACTCCATTGATAATCACAAAGGATTGAATTTATATCCTTGACATTATCAAAAACCACCACAAAGAAACCTCTTGTATTGGAATAAATCTGAACATCACCCTCCAAAATAGGCTGCCAAGTCTCTGCAATCCATTGATGCAACTCAGCGAGGCATGGCCAAAACCCTCTGAAATGGCCGCTCAACCCCATATCAACAAAAAAAGATTCATTATCAGCGGCTTCGCTTGCAATCTACTCATCGAAATTAATAGTTAGTGTCATTCCCGCACAGCTAAGAGGCCAGGGATCTGTATCAGGTTATGGGCCGACCCATCGCCATACGAAATTCCCCCCACGCAAGCATCAAACTCTTGGTTGCAAGGCGGCACAAAAGGCCATCCAATGACACGATGCATATTACAGGAACGACTTTCCTTCGATTTCCAACACCCATCGTGCCTCTTCCATCCAAGATCCACAACAGAAATGCTAGTAGAGAATAGCGGCGGCCTCACAACACTTTGATTCAAAGTGATTATGAGTATACAGTAGGTGGTTATTTTTTAATCCTGGTTTGTTATTAGCATTAAGAATTCTTATGAATAGAAACATGAAATCAAGAAGATAATGTGTGCTATTATGTATCATAATGCAATTGTCAATGAATTTTAACCATTATGAGCTCTTTGTATAAGCAAGTGATGTTTTTCATGGGTCTATAACATTACAAATAAAGGCGAAGTGATTTGAAGTGATTTGATAGCTAAAATAAGCCATTGTGTTTAGTAATATGGGTTATTTATTGTGTTTATTAAATGAAGGCAATTTTTTTTTAAAAAATGTGTAGTTTGAAGTCATAATGGAGAAGGTACTAGAAAAGATTCAAAAAATTCTTTGACAAGTCAAAAAAAGGTTATAGAGCACTATAGTAAGCACACTAACTACACCCAAGAGGAGAGATAAGTCAATCCTATCATTCACTCGAACCTTAACAATTGGATTGAGAGTATATTTACTTTTATATTTTATGAGATAATGTTATTTTAAAATGTGTGTGGAAAAGGAGGCGATTTTGTCAAATGAGATAAAGTTAAAGCTAGATATTGTGGGGTGTTTATATTGTTGATGGATCGATACAAGATTGTAGGACTTGATACAATTGTGAGATAGAGCCATTGCACAAAAGAAATAAATTCTCATTTCTACTATGGTTGATAAGTGTGGATGCTTATTAGAGATTGATTCATTCTTAAATGTATGTAGCTACGAAGATAGTCAAGATTGTATATAGATAAATTCCGCATGGATTAGTTAATCGAATTGGAAAAAAGGTCACAAATATGTTGAAAATGTTGTACGAGTATAAATATTCACGTATCAAACAAAATAATAATTAAGCAAAGTTTGAATGTTTGTGTTGGGTGACTAATGATTGTTTTCTACAACTCAAAGGAGGTCATTGTATTCTTACATGTTATAAATGAAACAAGCATATTGATATTAGGTACCATTTAACCAAAAAACTAGTAAATAATGAGGAAATCTACTTGGATCTTTGTATATCAAAGATTCGTTTGTAGTCATATTCACAAATGCATTAGTAAAAGAAATATTTAAACATCTACGATAAAATATGAAGTGTTGGAGTAGCTAGTGGTAGAACTTAAGGGGGAATATTGCAATAAAACATTAATATCTCTCATAAAAAATCAAATAATTCCCACTATAATTAAAACAAGAGTAAACACATTGAATTGTTTTGAAGCTTGAACTTACTAGAGAGTATCACATTTGATAATTCTATAAAGTTGTAAAAATTTGGAAATAAAGATATAGTTTTAAAAAATACTACAACTCTAATGCATGCACCATGATGGAGATTTTATTGTCTTCTATATGTAAGATCATATAAATCACATGAGAAAATAAAACAATAATTAAGATATTAATAAAGATTCAATCCCTACAAGACATGTCACCCCTAGAAAGCCACACCTAGACTTCACACTAATTATCCATGTTGTTCAAGAAATAAACCACAATATTTTTAAAACATCATACTCAAGTTTAAAAATAATGTTTAGTTCATATAACATGTCAAATATCAATTATTGTTTTTATTCAAAGACATTGACAAACATCACCAATAAACTTTCTTTTGAAGGTTTTTTTATATTTGTAATGCAACTCCTCACTTAATTCAAATTGTTGTTCTTATTCAATGACATTGACATCACGAAAAAACTTTCTTTTGAAAGATTTTTTATATTTTTATACAGCTCCTCACTTAATTCAAATTATTATTCTTATTCAAAGACATTGACAAATATCACAAAGAAATTTTTTTTAAGATTTTTTATTTTTTTAATGTAACTCACTTAATTCAAATACCTATTGACGAGTATCCATCACCTTTTGAAACAATTAGTAATGACTATAATTAACTTTCTTTTGAAAGATTTTTTTATTTATTTTTATTGCAACTCACTTAATTCAAATGCTTATTGACGCGTATCCATCACGCTTTCAGATTGACGCGTATCCATCACGCTTTCGGGGCAATTAGTAGCGACTATAATTACATTTTGTAAGGGGAAGTCAGAAGTCAAAAGTTAAATGCTGCTCATTTTCTAAGGCGGCTCCGTGACTCTGACTTTTTTGTTTTTGAATTTATTTATTTTTTAAAGATTTTTTTGAACTTTTACGTGAATTAATGTAGACAATGCCTGCCCCAGCCATCTAATTCATCGCTAAAATTGATTCCGTGAAGCAAAACTCAGCCCAATCGCAATTATCTCGCCCATAAATTCTAAATGGGTTGCAGAGTACAGAGCTGATCAGAGCTACAATAGCAAGATGAGGTGCAGGTCTTACTTTTCTATTCTTCTTTTTTTCTGTGTAATGAAAATTTCATCTGCAGTGGACGATTGGAGATGGTATCAGTGCAACAATGTTTCAACTTACGCCGACGGCAGCACATATTCTGCTAATCTGAATCAAGTCATGACTGATCTCCTTAAAAATACACCTCAAAGTTCAGGGTTTAACACTTCTTCCTTTGGTCAAACGTCTGACAAGGTCTGTGGCCTTCTGCAGTGTATTGGGAACGTATCAGCAAACAAGTGCTCAGACTGTGCACAAAAATCAAATAGTTATCTTAGGGAACTTTGCCCCAACTACATAGGTGGCCATATATTGAGAGATGACTGTTTTCTGCGCTATGACAACTATAGTTTCTTTTCACAACTGGACTCCAACCCATATTTTTCTTTTAACAGCACTAACGTCGCAGCCAATATAGACAATTTCAAGGCCAACACCTCTAGTCTTCTCTTCTATCTGTCTAATCTAGCTTATGAGCGTGCAAATAAAGGATTGGCTATAGGGTCAGCTAACTATTCCGCATCCCATAGTGTATACGGGCTCGTTCAATGTTGGAGGGATTATCCATCAACGATTGCAGAGTATGCTTGCTTAAAGCAAGGAATAAACTGGAGGAATGTTGTTCTGTGAAACAAGCAGGTTTGGCTATGTCAAAAAGTTGTATGGCTAGATTTGAGATATACAAATTTTTCGACACTGCACAATCGTCTTCCTCAGAAGCTCCACCACTGACTCCAACAAATTCGACACCTCCTTTCCCAGAAGCTCCACCATCGACTCCCGCAAAAGGTCAGATCCAATCAAAGAGTAAGCACAGCTGCTTCTTCTAATATTTCTTGGATTATACTCTTAAATATGTTTATATTGAAAAGAATCTACACTGCAGATAAGTCGAAAACATTAGCCATAATTGGTGGAGTTGTGGGATGTCTGATTCTTGCGTTGCTTCTTTTTCTATTTGTAATGAGAAAAAGACTGAGATTTGCCATTTTTACCCACAACAAAGGTGCCGCTTCCAATTTCCATCTTTGAATTTAGATTTCCTTGCTGTTGGTTTTAGTATAACATTAAATTTTCTAATATTTTTCAGTTTTATTCTCCTACAGAAAGCCGTGCAGATTTTCCCTTTTCGGAGTTAAGCATACACGACCAGCAACATTTTATTTTCAGCTTGAAGGATCTGGCAGAAGCCACAAAAAATTTTCATGAAGATAACAAACTTGGAGAGGGAGGGTTTGGAGCAGTATACAAGGTGGGACTATAGTGTATCCTTGACCCGAATTAACACTGAATGCATAGATCAATTAGGCTGTTTGGGCAAATTTCTTAAGGGGGATTTGGAGCTCTAACTCTGTTTGATCTTTCAGGGAACAGCTAGAGACGGAAAGGAAATAGCTATTAAAAAGCTGTCTAAAAGATCTAGCCAAGGTGATACAGAATTTATGAATGAGGTGAGGCTGATGGCCAATCTTGACAACCGAAACCTTGTGAAGCTCTTCGGATGTTGTGTTGAGGGAGATGAAAAGTTGCTTGTTTATGAATATTTTCCTAATAAGAGTTTAGACACTTTTATCTTTGGTAAGTTACATTTCTATCTTTATTTATCTCTAATCTTACAGAATTGTTTGAATTAAACTCTAAAAGTGATAGATATAATTACTGCGGTTACAGATCCAGAAAAGCGTAAACAGTTAGACTGGGAAAAACGTTATAAAATTATTGTTGGAATTGCCCGATGCCTTCTCTACCTCCATGAAGATTCACAACAGAAAATCATTCACAGAGATATTAAAGCAGCTAATATTATGCTCGATGAAAAGCTCAAACCTAAAATAGCGGACTTTGGCTTAGCCAGACTTTTCCCTGAAGACAAGACCCGAGTCCAAACAAAAATAGTTGCAGGCACACAGTAAGGACAACGATGATGATATCTGTGAGATTTCAGTTTCAGATTGTTGTTAATTGTTTTCGGTTTTGATTTTAGTTTGAATGGTGTTTTGTTTATGTGGTGTAGCGGTTACATGGCTCCAGAGTATGCAATTGGTGGACAGTTGTCAGTTAAAGGCGATGTTTATAGCTTTGGTGTGCTACTGCTTGAGATTGTGAGCGGAAGGAAAATCGTAGACAGCGATTTTCCCGAGGAAATGGAGAATCTGTTGGAATGGGTAATAAACCTAATATATGAAAAGTCATTTGCCTTCAATAATGATTATATAGAATAGCCACCAAAGTTAAAAAGAATTGATGATGTGCAATACAGGCATGGAGGCTGTATACAGGAGGAGATGTTTTACCAATGGTTGAGTCAACAGTGGTGGAAACTTGCCAGCATGAGCAAGTGATACGATGCATTCAAGTTGGTCTTCTGTGCGTACAAGAAAAAGCGATAGCTCGTCCAGATATGTGGAAGGTGAATATGATGATCTCCAGCAGTTCAGAGACATTGCCCAGTCCAACAAGGCCTTGGTCTGTGAATGTTCCAGATTCACAACAGCACATTCACACCGTCCATCTGTAAATGAAACCTCCATTAATGACTTGGGACCGAAATAAGAGGGTGTTAGAATACCACAAATTACTGAATGGGGATTTTAATCATTCAATATTCATAATATTCACAGGTGTGTCTGTTGTCGTGAATTTGAAAACTTAGAATATGTGTTTTTAATAGTGCTGGTAATAGAAGTTTTTGAGGTGTCCAAGTTTTTTAGTTAAGCGTAAATAGTTCACTGCTTCTTGTCACGTTTACTTTTTTTTGTTTTATTATGGAAGTTTGTTGTGTTTATATTGAATCATTTTTAAGGAATAAACATAGCAAATTACATTTGAGTAACAATTTTCATAGTTTTATTATGACATCAGAGTTAGATTGGATGTGATTTTATAATGGGAGTGTCAAAGCAATATGAGAGCATCTTTGGAGTAGAGTATGACATTCAATTTGTTAAGCATTGTGGCATAGGTGTTGTTGATTAGTTGACGAATTCAAGTTGTTGCTGTTAATGTTGGTTTGGTTAGTTTGACTTTGTCAAGTATGAAGAAGAATATGAAGAAATCATTCTAATAAATATTATGTGTTGGAATCATTAAAGCACATTTAAAAGAGGTTCTCAAAATAAATGGGTTTCTTGATATGCCTTCATTTGTGGTGTTGGAGGAGAGGTTCTTGAGGTTTGAAAGGAGTAGTGGTGTGCTTATTTGGTAGTTTAGTGAATGGTTTGTTGTAGGGAGAGAATTGTATATTCAACATCCACATGTGCTTGCATGCTATCATGAATTTGAAGAAATGAATGTGTGTTATTTCTATTGCTAACAATACGAGTCTTAGTAATGTCCAAATTAAATAGTTATGTCAATAAAACATAACATTTTATCATGTTTATATAATTTGATTTTATGAATTTGTTGTGCTTCTATTTAATTATACAATTGTAACCATCCTTAATAAAAAACCATAATAATTTACTCTTGAATAATATTTTATGCTTTATATATTCTACTATAGGTTCAATTATTTTATTACAAACATATTATATTGAATGATCAATGCACTCCAAAGAGGAATAAATATGGCATTGAATTATATCTACCTCTACGAAGGCTTCACCTAGCCTAACTTCTTCAATGGTTTTTCAATTGTTTTTAGTAAATTTGACTCCACTTCAAATGTAATTTATAATACTTTCAATTTCTAACTATTCTTAAAATGTTCTTTATGGCATGTGTAGTAAAATTGTGTTAGGAAAAATAATTTATTATCTAAGTATATATTACTACTTTTAGTAGCATTTATAGATTTTGAGTCGCTAAATTGGAGTATTTAATTATTAGGTTAATAATGAAAGTAATCTATACAAAAAAACTATTATCCATATATTTTAAAAAAAATGAGTTATATGTGAATGGTTAAGGGATAAATACCATAATAATCGAGTATTGACTTTATTGTGTTATATATTTTTTCTTAATTTTTTTTTTTTGGTCTTTTAATATACTATAAAAAGAAATTGTTAGTGGAAATATTGGAATAGAGGATTAACTTACAAAAATATTAAATCAAAGTATTCATGGAACAATAAGAAATAATTTAAAGTAGATTTTTTCTAATGTAATCAATTTTTAAAATGATCATAATTCTTGTATAATAAATTATCATATATTAGATGAATAATAATTGTGAAGAAATTGAATTGAGTTGAATACTCAAAGTGTCATTTTAATTTTATGAAGAATTTTCCAAATACAGATGAATTGCAACTAGGTAGTTTCTTAGTTATATAAAGTGCAATTCAATAATTAAAGTTTGATCTTTTTTTTTTCAAAACTAAGGGTAGAGATGGCATTCTGAATTAGAGCCTTGGTTCATATTCCAAGGTAGATTATACATAAGGCACATGCTAGGATGAAGGGTTTAAACCAAGTAATATAAAATTTAGAAAAAAAATATAAATTTTAAATACATGAAATTTTTAAATACATTTTTCCATAAATCAGTGAGGAATTATTAAAGTATATTTGAAAACATAGATCAATTAGGTATTATTATTAATATTAATATATTCCTTAACTTGAATCAAATTAGATGCTACAAAACATATTCCATAACTATCCTCTTAAAGTTAAATAGAGAAAAAATTCTAAGAGATTCATTATGATTTCAACTCAACTAGGGGCTAGCTTGATAGTTGTTATAATTGATGTTGTAACTCCTTAAAATTTCCTTAGAATAATAATTTCTATAATTAATTTTTGTAACACCTAGAAAATTCCCAAGAAGTTTTTTGTCTCTCTTTGTATCATTCTTAGGCATTTTGCCTCCATTCATAATATTGGGGTTTTTTCTTGTTTTTTCCCCTTATCAAATTCTTGTGTCTCCTTTGCATTTGATGGTGCTTGGTTTGACTTCTCTATTTCTTGGTAATCTCTTTCCTTCAAACAATTATCATTAGTTAGTACTTTCCATTGCTCATTTTTTTTTCCTTTCATGGTATCAAAGCTTGGTATTGCTAATCTTTTGTGAGCTACATAGTTTATAAAACACACCATTGGAGGGACTCCAAGAGAAAAGGAGAAGAACCAAAAGTCTAATCTTACTTTTTGTTTAATAATAGTCTTCTAACCCTTGTGCATACTTTTTTATATAAAGATTTTTAAGTGTTTTCTACCTAGTTTTATTGTGTAGGGTTTTACAGTTGTTACAGATTTCATATATATATATATATATATATAAACATTTAGTGTAATTTTTTAAGAAAACCCAATAAGGGTTTATCTTGTTTTCCAATTTTCAATTCATAGGTTTCTAACTTTATGCTGGATATTTTATATAAAATTTTCTAAGCTTTTGATTAAATATCAATTTAAATCTAAAACAAAAATCATTATTTAGCTTGTTATATTCCAATTTGCATGTACAATTTTTTATTTAGAAAAATCTAGACTTTTTTTTCTCAAGATTTATATCATTTTTCAAAATATTTGTATTAAAAAATAAATCAAAAAGTCAAAAAAAAAATTCCTTAAGGGTTCCGACCCATATTCTTTTTAATAGCTACTAAATTTCAGGAAAAAATTACCTATTGTTTACTTTAAACGCCTTAAATTATTTACCGACTTTTTAAGTATTCAATAGCTGCGCTAACTTTCTATCCTCTAGCCCGTCATTATTTTCCTGCTTTTCGTTTCTTTACAAAGTTTCTAATACAAACTATTTTCATTTGGTTAAAGAAAATTTATGAAAGTTTTGTCTTAAATCCTTTAATCCTTTAATCTATCGATTCCTTTAAGAAAAGAAAATAGGGTTCAATTTTTCATTGCTTGGTATAAGTTTTAAAAGTTTTTCAATAAAGTCTTTTATTCTTTTTAAAGTTTCGATGCCTTTAATAAAGTTTTCATAAAGTTTTTTAATTAATTTTATAAGTTTTAACTTAGTTCTCTTTTAATATTAAATTTAAAATTTATTAAAATATTTATTAATTATCATTTACTTCTTTTTTGACTTGAATTATTCAATTCTTTTTTAATCAATTTTTTTAAGCAATTTAATTCAATATCAAAAGGAGGTTGTTTTTTAAAATTTATTTAGAGGGGTTTATTTTTGTTCTAAATTTAGGTAAAATATTTTTAAAAGAGGTTATTTTTAAGATTTAATTCAATCAAGAGGGATATATTTTTATAAGCAAATATTTACAATAGTTATTACTTTTCTAATAAAGTTGTGATTATTTTATTGCAATCATGCCAACTTTAATTCATAAAATTAAATTAATTAGTCCTAACTATCATTTTTGGAAAACTCATATCTTTTTTATTTTTGCTTTAAACATATTTTTGATGTTGCTACAGATCCCAAATTGAAATTTGATCCATATGCATCCCAAGATGAATAAGAAAAATGGAAGCTCAAAAATGAGGAAGCCCTTGGCCTCATAGGTATTTCCAAGTTACCCAAACTATATGTTCACATTGGGACATGTATAACAGCCTATGAAGCATGGGACAAACTCAAAACTATTTATGATAGTTCAAATGAATCAAGAAAAATGCAACTTCAAGATCAACTTGAAGATTTAAGGTATTCTTATTTTAAATCTATGGATGATTTTTTATTAAAGTTTGATGCTTTAAATAGTCAATTGCAAGGTTTTGGAGTACAATTAGAAGATCTTAGATTAATTCATCTTATTCTTAAAAGATGTCTTCCTAGGAAATTTCAACAATTTATTACTAATATTCATGATCAATTAGCTATTCCTTATTTAGCTACTCAATTAACTTATGACATTTTTCATAATTTATTAAGACAAGAAGAATAAGTTAATTTAGTTTGGAAATCTTAAGTCTAATGAACATACTTTTTTGTCTAATACTAAGCAAACTTTTAAGCATCATTCTAAACAACATTATAATACTAAACCTCATTATAATAATGGAAATGATCCTAGAAATTCTAACTCTTCAAGAGACCTCATTGCACTTATTGTAATAAGGATGGTCATTGGCGAAATACTTGTCTTAAGAAGCAAAATGAGAAAAATCCTTTGAAGAAAAATAATCAACAACAAAATAAACCTAATAATAATAAGTTTCATAACAATGGTAATCAATCTAGATGTGTTTTTACTTGTAGTTTTAATGTTTCTCAACCTCTTGAATGGGTTATTGATTCAAGTGCATCTCAACATAACACTTCACATAAAGAATTTTTTGAGTCTATGCAACCTGATATATCTAATGTTCCTCTTCAACTTGCTAATAATCATACTTGTAAAGTAGAAGTAATCAGAGATGTGAATATTCCTAATGGTAAATTGCATGATGTTTTATATGTTCCTAAATTAATGACTAGCTTGATTTCAGTTGCTAAGCTTTGTCAATATTATAAAATATAATTTAACAAAGATGTGTGCTATGTTATTGATCCAAAACAAAACAAGGCCATTGCTAATGCTAAATTAGAAAATAATAATTTATTCAAATTTTATTAGTTTGCTCAATCTAGATGCTCTATAATATCTACCATTGATTTTAATGTTTGGCATGAATGATTTGGTCATATAAATGCTAAAAATATTTCTTTAATGCAAAATCCTAATATGGTAGATGGATTTCCTAGTATTGTCCCATCTAAAATTGTATGCATAGGATGCATGAGTGGTAAGATGCATAGGGAGTCCTTTCCACATGGTTAATCATGGAGGGAAACTCATAAGTTGCACCTAGTTCATATTGACCTTTTGGGACCCATGGATAATAACTCCATCCAAGGATCAAGGTATGCACTTACTTTTATTGATGATTTTTCTAGAAGAACTTGGATCTATTTTCTTCATAGTAAGGATCACATTCTTCATATGTTTTCTAAATTTCATAAATTTGTTGAAAGGCAATATGGTTTTTAACTTAAAATCCTTAGAATTGATAATGGAAAAGAATATGTGAATAATGCTTGTAGCAATTATTTGAAATCATTTGTTATTAATCATGAGTTAATATTCCCTATACACCTCAACAAAATGGTGTAGAAGAAATGAAGCATACAAATATTGTTGAAATGGCTCTAGATGTATGTTACATGCTAAAAATGTGTCTTATAAATTTTGCATAGAAGTTATGTTTTGTGCTACTTACATTATTAATAGGACTCCTACAAAAGCTTTAAAGGATATAACTCATGAAGAAGCTTGGTTTGGTAGGAAGCCCAGTCTTAAGCATTTAATAATTTTTAGTTCAATTTCTTATGTTCAGAAACCTAAACAAAAGAGGCAAAAATTAGATCCTAAATATTCTTATCATGTTTTTGTTGGTTATGATG
Organism: Sequoia sempervirens; assembly: GCA_007258455.2. Classification (NCBI taxonomy): domain Eukaryota; kingdom Viridiplantae; phylum Streptophyta; class Pinopsida; order Cupressales; family Cupressaceae; genus Sequoia; species Sequoia sempervirens. The sequence goes on along the minus strand of VDFB02274714.1, from coordinate 34,469,978 downwards.
AACATTCTAAAGTTTATAGAGCTTATAATCCTCTTACTAACAAAGTTAAAGTTGCTAGAAATGCATGAATTGCTAAAAATGGTGTTCATGATTGTTCTAAAGTGAATGATATTTAATCTTCTAAAAATAAAGTTATTGTTGTAGAGGATAATCCTCAAGTTAAATCTTATCTTAACCCTCCTAATTCATCTCTAACTCATAGTGATAGTGATGATGAAAATGTTGAAATTTCTCCTCACGATTCTTCTTCTAGTGATGATAGTCCTACTTCTAAAAGAAAGCCTAAATGGTTTAGAAATTTCATGCAAGAAAGTGAGGATATTTTAGCTAGAATGAATAAATCTAAGACTAGAAAGGAAAATTATTGTAATTATGCTTTGATGTCTAATATTATGAATACAAATGATCCTTAAACTTATGAACAAGCTAAAGATCAACCTCATTGGAAAAACACTATGAAAGAAGAATATGATACTTTAATTGATAATAATACTTGGAATTTAGTTCCCTTACCTCAAGGTAAGAATCTTGTTTTATGCAAATGGTTGTATAAAACTAAGGTTAATGCAAATAATGAAGTTAACTAGAAATTTTAAAGCTAGACTATTTGTTAGGGGATTCTCTCAAGTTGAAGGATTAGATTATTATGAAACATTTGCTCTAGTAGCTAAGATACCAACTATTAAATTAGTTCTTGCTTTACCTTCTCATATGCATTGGCCTATTCATCAAATAGATGTTAAAAGTGTATTTTTAAATGGTGATTTACATGAAGAATTTATATGTCTCAACCTTTGGGTTTCTTTATGAACGTTAATGAAGATATTGTTTGCAAATTGAAGAAATCAATTTATGGTTTAAAACAATCCCCTAGAGAATTGTATTCTAAGATCAATGCTTTCTTTATATCTCAAGGAAGTTTCATTAGAAGTAAAAATGATCCAAATTTATATATTAAGCATACTAGAAATGATATTGTGATTATTCTTTTATATGTTGATGATTTAATTATCATTTCTAGTTCTAAAAATTTGATTAGTGATGTTAAGTCTCAACTCAATCAACAATTTCAAATGACTGATTTAGGCCTATTACATTATTTTTTTGGTATGCAAATTTGGAAAACACCTAAAAGTATTTTTCCTTATCAAAAAAATATGCTCAAGATCTCTTAGATAGATTTAAAATGAATGATGCAAAGTGTGTTTCTACTCCTTGTGAATTAGGAACTAAATTAATGGTTGATGTGGAAACTTCTTTTGTTGATCCTACTTTGTATAGGAAATTAGTTGGTAGTTTGAATTATTTAACACTTACTAGACCTAACATTTCTTATAGTGTTAGTTTAGTTTCTAAATTTATATCTAAACCACAACAAACTCATTTGAAAGTTACAAAAGTAATTTTAAGATATGTTAAAGGTACTCTTAATCTTGGTCTTTTTAATGATGCAAATTGTGATTTTTCTTTAAAGGGTTATACTGATCTAGATTATGAGGTGATCCCAATGATGGGAGATCCACTTGTGGCTATTGAATCTTTGTTGGAATAGGTGCAATCTCATGGAATATTAAGAAACATCAATCCACTTCTCTTTATTCTACAAAAGCTACATATAAAGGTTGTACAAATGCATCCAAAGAAGCACTATTCTTAAGAAGATTTCTTGAAGACTTGGGTATACTTCAAAAAGATCCTATTCCTTTGCATTGTGATAATAAAAGTGCTATTGCTTTGGAAAACAATCCAATTTTTCATGCAAAGACCAAGCACATCGCTCTTCAACATCACTTCATTAGAGAGTACATTGAAGACAAGAAAATTTCTCTTTTGTATTGTAAAGGTGAAGATAAAGTAGCATATATTCTCACCAAAGCTCTTTGTAAAGATACATTTCTATTTCATTGTAAAAATATATGATTGCAACCCATTGAAGGGTTTGATGTAACCTCCCCAAGTAAAGCTTAAGGGGGGATGTTAGAAGATTAATCTTTACTTGGTAAAGGTTATTCTTCAATTGTAATTATTTATTAACTTGTAGGAGTATTCCAAAGGAATCCCTATAATTCTTTTGTATTTTTTTTCTTTTCACACGTGTGAGGATGACTCATTTTATTTTTAATTCCTTTATCAAGGAGTATTTGTAGCCACCTGTTAAGAGGTTGTTTACACATTACACACACATAGATGAATGGTGGCATTCATTGAGTTGGGAGTTACACTCTAACTCCTCTTATCCCCTCTATGATTGAGGTGCCTCTCCTCCTATTATTCATATTCAAGCAAACAAGCTTAAGGTTGAAGTTCTCTCTCTCTCTCTCTTTATATCATTATTAGGCATTTTTCCTTCATTCATAATATTAGGGTTTTTTCTTTTTTTTTTCCCCTTATCAGATTCTTGTGTCTCCTTTGCATTTGGTGGTGCTTGTTTTGGCTTCTCTATTTCTTGGTAATCTCTTTCCTTAAAACAATGCTCATTACTTAGTACTTTCCATTTCTCATTTATTCTTCCTTTCATTGTAAAAATATTGGATTACAACCCATTAGTAATCTCATTATTCATCTAGTTCAAGGAAAGAGGGGAAATAACCCATAAATTATCTTGGAGATACTCAAAATTATCCTTAGGAAGATACTTATTGAATATATCATCAATCTGATCCTCTGTAGGCACATATTCAAGCTTCACCTCATTCTCCATAACTTTTTCTCTTAGAAAGTGATATTGAATTGAGATATGATTTTTCCTTGAATGCATTACCAAGTACTTTAAAATATTGGTTTCGCTTGTATTATCATATAAGATAGAAATTGGTTCATCATACACCACTCTAATAGCCTTCAATATTTGCACCATCCACAAAACCTGTGTGTAGCTAGATGTTCTTACAATGTACTCATCCTTTGTAGTAGATAAAGATACCGAATCATATTTCTTGTTTAACCATGATACCAATCTACATCCAAGAAAGAATGCAACATCACTTTTAATTTTCCTATCATCTACACAACTAGCCCAATCCGCATCTATGTAAGCACTCAAAGTGAAATTAGTATCCTTTAGATACCATAAGCCATAATATAGAGTACCCTTCAAGTATCTGAATATCCTCTTCACTGCTGTAACATGTGACTCTCTAGGATCTTCTTGAAATATAACCACAAGACAAACTGCATGCATGATATCTAGTCTATAAAAAATTAGTTATAGCAATCTACCAATCATTAATTTATACTCTCTTTAATCAACCTTAGGAGATTCATCATTTATTCTAAGCTTTCAACTAGTAACCATAGGATTACTTACTGGTTTAGAATCTTTCATTCCAAACTTCTTCAACATTTATTTGACATACTTTGATTGTGAAATGAAAATTCCTTTATCTATTTCATTGATTTGTAGCTAAAGGAAGAAATTAATTTCTCCAAATATAGACATTTCAAACTCTTTCTACATTTCTTATACAAATTTCTTGCACATTTCTTCATTGCCTCCAAATATTATGTCATCAACATATACAACCTGATGGAACTTTAATTCTCATGTTCCATCTTAAACCCTTGTTGCATTTAGGAGGGTTTTAGGATTTGTTTCCTTGAAGTCACTTGAGCATTCTAATTTTTTGTTGAATCCCTATTTCTTGTTGCCAGTCACTATTTTAATAATTTTATCAGGCAACCAATTCCCTCATCATGGGTTTAGAAAGATTTTTTATAATGATTTTGGGGTTCTTAAGTCTTTTTCTACCTATCGTATCATCCTAGGGAGTCCCCTTCGTTTAAAAAACTTATTGACCACATGCCAAAAAAATTTCACTTAAGTTCAACTGGTTGTATATCCTTATCCCTCATTGTTGATCAATTTTGAAGTATATGTTATAAATTAGTGACGAGCGATAAAGTGATCTATCTCTTTGATATCATTGATTGTGAATTGTTCTTTGAACTTTTGATTGCAAATGGAAATGAGTGAGGTTCTTAGGAGATCATGTGTCAATAATGAGATTTGAATTCTTAAAGTTGTAATAGTGATAAGTGATAACCTTTGAATTTATAATCAGAGTTTCATCGCTCATCACCAATATGTTATGAAAAGAGTGTTTTTGATTAGCGATGGGAAAGATGATGAGTTTCCAATAGCATCGCATCTCACAGATATGTTTTAAGCACTAAGGTTTTGATTAGCGATGAGTGATATGGTCCCTTTTAAGGAGTTTTCTCTCATTAACTTGATTACATCCTATTTGCGATATCTTTTATGCCATTGATTGTTATGTAGGTGTATGTGTCAAACTATGGTGCTTACATCTCTTGTCACTAATGGAAGTCAAGATGAAAAGTTGAATTAGTGAGGAACGATGGAGACAAATATGATCGGGAATCCACCATAGATCTAAGGGTTGATATTTTATCTCATGAGGCACTTGCATCACTGATAAAGATGGACAAGAAAAAAATGGATTGGAAATTGGAGACAACTGCTACATGAAGAGGCAACGTGGAAAGATCCTAAGGATTTCATATAAAGAGAAAAAGGAAGGTGGTGAGGAGGACCGATTACCATTGATGTAGTTTTAAAGCTGAAGGATCAACGATCAAGATTTACAACTGAATGACTGATTGTCAATTTGCTCATGTGAGCTTATTATCTGAAAATATTAATTTTGGTATACTCCCCTTTCAGCCGTAGTTCAGAAAGTAGATATCTAGTTTATTGTGCATCCTAGTTGACTAGCTAGTGGAAGGAATACTAGAGGCCGAAGAATTTTTGCAAGGAAAGCCCCATAAATTATTAGCAACTAGAGTGACATTGCTTTCACGTGGGTAAGCAAAGTTAATACTTCATTTTAATTGAGGTAGTGAGATGAATGCCCTTGAAAGCTGATGAGAAAATTGATGGAAAGTGCAATTTAGTCTTTTTCTGGTGATTTCAATTTGATAATTGAGCACTGTCTAAATTGTAAAGAGGGGTATCCTATTCAATAATAGTGTTTTATCCATAAATGTTATAAGACATGGTATAAGACATTATCTAGGAATTATCTAGGTGATTCCAATTACATCTTGTTTGAAAATGTTATAAGACACCATGTCTTATGAGTTGTAAGATACCATGTCTTATGAGTTGTAAGATACCATGTCTTATAACATTTTCAAACAAGATGTATCCTGTCTAAAAAAGAGGGGTATCTATTCAAAAATGTTATAAGACATGGTATCTTACAATCATTGGGCATGGCACCTAGATTTAGACTTTCTCAAGAGATCAAAAGTCTTATACGCCTAAAGGACGTACTAGGCTCTACAAAAACACATAATTGGGCTAACTAGTTTCTACATTCTGAATATACTTTCATCAAGTTTATGGAGCTAAGGTGGCACCCCATTGTTTACTCTTGTATGTCTCAGAAATATTGGATTTCATGGAGCTCATGTGGCAACTAGATGTTATGGATTATGAAATGTTTAGAAAGGATAGAAAGGGATCTGTAGTGCATCCCCAATGTACTTTTTCTTATTTTAAAGTCACTACCCTTGAGGGGTATGAAAAATTGGGAATTATGGTGAATAATCTTAGAATTCCTATCGATGATGTTAGAGTTTTTGATCTAGAAATATTTGTGGCTAGAAAAAGAAGACAAAATAACTTAGGCATCATACATCATGACTTCCTCTATAGAGATGATGTACTAAGGAATTTGACAAGTGATAAGGCTGTTATGATTAAGAAAAATGAATGGACAACTATGGAAAACCTAAAGGAAAAGATTATCAAAAGGAATTCCTTCTACATTAGTCCATACAATGAAATTGAAAACCCCTTGGAGAGGGCCTTTACCATGATAAGAGACTATCAGTCTAGTGAATTTAAGGTAAAGGTAAAGGATGTCATAGACAAAGCCCAAGTCCTCTAAGAGTAACAAGGACAACAACAAGCTATGGATATCCCAGAATGGCTTGAAGATGTTCAGGAGGCCAGGGATGAACAAATGGTAGAACATAAGCCAAGAAATAAGGAAGTTGAGAAAAAATTTCCCCTTCCTCATATTGAAGATACTCATAGTTTAGTTGTTCCTCCTGATAGGATTGTCTAATGGCACTATGACAGAGAGAATGATGATGATCCTAGAATTAGGGAGTGTGATGAGTTTTTGGCTAATGATAAATGTGTGCAGACTAAAGAATTTCAGGAGTTTATGATTGAGAAGTGGAGTAAGGAAATAAAAGAGAGATTAGAGTAAGCCTGAGTCAATGTTGAACCTTCTCATCAACAAGTTGAGAAAGTAGAGGAAGAGAAGATTAAGGCTAAAATTGTAGCTATTATTCCCACTAAAGCTTGAAGAATTGTTAAAGATAGTGGAATCATGTTGTTATGAGGATGTACAATCACAACTTCCATATCATATGATGCAGTTAGGAGAGATCCTCAAGATTTGATATTTGAAGATCAATTTGAGAATAAAGTATTTGGTTCTAGATATAGTCCAAAGTTGTATACTCTTGCAATTTGGTCTATGGAACCTAATACTAGCAAACATGAGGTAGCTAGTCCTATTGAAGAAGTCATTAGTTTACTAGTGGTAAAAAGAGCTACTGACATAACTCCAATCCAGATAGTTGCGTTAACTACACATGTTGCAATGCTTAGTGTGGGCACTACACATATTTCTCAAAAGAAATATGAATATTTGGTTAAGGAATAGAATAAGGCTTTGAACAAACTAAGTCAAATGAAGGATACCCTTCAAGCTACTCAAAGAACAATGACTCGGCCTTCTTCCTCTTCATTTGATATGTCTACACAAGATAGGGAGACTTTGGCCCTTAGAATTGATGAATTCAAAGAAAAGTTCACTACTGAAAAGGCGAATGTTAGGAAATACAAATTGGAGGTAGTTAGGGTGGCCAATGAAATTTTTAAGGATGTGCTTAACCTTAGGGTGACCAAGTTGGTCCACATGGCTAATGCTGTATGGGAAACATATAAAAAAATTCATGAGGAAAATACAAAGTATCTACAAGTACATGAGGATTTTAGGAATGAATGGAATAATTGGATTGCTAGGGTAAGTGCATTGAAATAAATGATGCCAAAAATGAAGGACAATCCTGAGGCACCCACAAATATTCATAATATCTTGAAAACTATTGACTCAATAAATGAGGTAACTATTTTCCATGGAAAGTTAGGAATACAGCTCCAACATAAGTTGAAAATATTCAAGGAGATGGAGAATTGTGGTATGCCTCAAATATTGAATTCAAAAGGTAAATTGCATCGTTTTGACACCTGGAAGGAAGATTTGGGAGGATTTCTTGAAGCGACTATGATGCATTTGTCTATCACCGATTACGTCTTTCTCAATTCAAACATTAATATGATGGTGGAGATTGAATAAAAAATGGATATATTTCATAAGGAAGCCAGGATTTTAATTGATGCAAGGTACTCCCAATATACTACTAAGGTGCAGGATCTATTGAATGTTAAATGGACTACTAAAGAGGAATACAATATTTGGTTGGAAAGGTACACAAAGTGAATAAGGAAAATAATGGGCAAGAGAACAATAATACATAGCCTGAATACAATATAGATTAGGCTTTTGATATAACATGTTGAAATATTATTCTCTCCTCTTGATGCTCAAAGTGATTAGAACATGGTGCTAATGTGGATTAACACATTTTGAACTTTTTCTACTTTCTTTTCCTCGCTTCATAAGTTTTGTTTTGATTTTCTTACAGTTGGCATTTTGAGCACATGGAGAATATCTTATAACTATTGTAACAAACTAATGATGTCTTTTAAGGTGGGACCTATTTTCCACAAAGAATTGAGGATAATTTTTCCTCATGTTTATTTTCTCCACCTGAAGACTCAAGCGTAACTAAGAGGGGAATATTGTTGCTAACGGTCCTATGGGATCATGACATGTGTGCTTTTTGGTCTAAGGCTTGTTTGCTCCTTCATCTCTATAAGAAGGAATTCAAGACCATAAGCACAGGAGTTAGAAAAAAATTGAGTTGATACTATTAGTGTTGTCAAGACAAATACAAAACAAGTTTTAGATTCTTTGTTTCTTTTGGAGTTCATACTTATGCATGTAAGACTAATAATAATATAGCATTTATAATACAAATTAATATTAGTTTCATGGTCATTCTCTCTCCTTGTATGTATGCTATGGGTTATGATTGAAAGTAGTCAAGGATTTCTTTCATTTTTCTCTGGCATTATCTGAGGGATGTTTAGTTTCATGTTTGCTTATTGATTCAATGAATTGTTGTAAACACTTACATGAGATTGATAACTTATAATTACTATGTGCTAGGATATTTGTAAAAAATGATAATCTTGAATATCATAGATGAATGTTGTAATGCAATATTTCTTGGGGCTTTATGTGTTATTATCTAAATTGTTATCAAGTTATGTCAAAAGGTATTGACTCCATGATTGGGATAGAGGCACTCATTCATGTAGGGTATTAATGTTACACTCACAGTGTTGATTCATTAACTACTTAATTTTTTAACCATAAAATCTTGGTGGAACACTATTGTTATTTTTTTTTGCATCAAATCTCTCATAGTCAACTCATATAACATTAGCATAATAATTTTCCACCTTATTTAATGTTACTATTAAGTGGTATCATGAGAAATATTTGTTATTAACAATGTACTTGGTTGTAAATTGTATAAGATCTTTAGGTATACATTGTGGGATCACCCTCCTGGGTTTTACATAGCCCAAAGAGTAGGAATGGAAGTTTAACAACCTATATTCATTTTTTTGACAATCCCTTTAGAATTAATGATAATTGGAAATGGAAAAATTGATATGTATTTCTAGAGATTAGTTTGGTTCTTAAAAAATACCAACAAATTGGCGAATCTATTTGGGACTAGTTAAGTCCAAAATCTCTAAGTTCAGATTAGGTACAATCACAGTTAGTTGTGTGTTGTGAATATTCTTTACTGTTTAAGGAATAAGTTAGATCCAAGTCTATTGCATTAGTCCCATCATACTAAGTCTTATGCGTCAGGTATTATTTCATTCAACCACTATCTATAAGGTAATGTTTAAAGTCTTCTAGAATAAAAGGTAAAAAATCAAAGTGCAATCACTTTTTGTTCCCTAGTATTCTAGGTGGTGACTCTGAGTTCTCTAGTATCGGTGTGAAGATTAGCTCTCAAAAGGAAAATAACAAGAAGTATTTTGCAGTACTTGACGTTATGAGGAAGACTACAAGCTATGCGAAGAAATATTCTGAGAAGAAGGTAGAATCTGAACCTACAAAGGAAAAGCAACCTAAATGGGTTAGGAAGCACTCTAAATCAAGTAAGTCTATTGATTCTCACCTTGATGAATCTCCTACTTTTCATATTGATATAAGTAATGCTAGTGTCCATGAAGAAGGACATAATGTTAAAGAGTCTAACATAGACAAGGGAAGTTTTCCAGTAGAAATTTTTTTTGATAGTGAGTTAAATATCTCAAGAGAGGAGGCTAGGTGGGAGTTTTGGGAAAAGAATAAGAAATTCTCTGAGTCCTCAATCCTAGGAATTGGTTCCATCTTTGATGGAAATAATTTTAAGCCACGAGGTAAATCCCTTGATGAGCTAGTCCACTTTTCTCTTATGGAAGATCCTGTTGACCAACCTTACTTTACTCCTATCCCAAGTGAACATGGGGACATTCTAGAAAATGAGAAAGATATAGATAATGACATGAAAGCTATTGAAGAAGAGGAGTTAAAATTCCTAGAACAAGAAGAAAAAAGAAAGAAAGATAGGATTAGAGCTAAGCAACTTGAGAGAGATGCTAGAAGGGAAAATTTGGAAAAAATGAGAGAGGAGGCCACAAGGCGTAGAAATTTTGAGGAAAATATTTCTAAGATGACTGATGATATTCTTGGAGCAACATTCTTAATGGGAACTTCAGCTATTGATACTTATACAACATTTGTATCAACCACTAAAGCCTCAAATCCTCTTATTATTACTAAGAAAACATCATTTGTAGATCATGGGAAGAGACATATTGACCAACTCAAGAAAAATACATTCAAAACAAATGATAAAACCAATACTTCATCTACTAAAATCCCCACCAATAAAGCCAAAGTTGATCTGACCCCATTTGATGCATCTCTAGATCCTGAGATATTAAGGTTGCAGTTGGAAAGTGAAAAGATAAGAGAATATTTGAAGAAAGTTGAAATGAAAGCTTCTAATGCAGAAATGGCAAGGAAGATTCTATTCCTTCAAATGTCCACCCATATTCCAGAGGATTCAAGCTCTGGAAACATTAATAGTGAGTTGCAAAAGGGGAAATCTGATGGAAAAACTCCTGGCATAAGTGGTGGTGGTGGAGGAAAGAACAACAATGATAAGTCTCACTTTGAAGATAGCGAGGAAGGTTATAAAGGAGGAGGTGATGGTGAAAGTGGGAAGGAAAAGGATGTTATCTACTCTAATAGTAGGAAAGATGAGAAACACAGAGATGATCATAGGGATATACATACTAGGAGGCCACTCCAAGTAGATAGATACCAATAGTTTTGTTTCATTGGAATACCTAGCTACCCTATCCCATTTCCTAAAGATTTCAAGCTTTCTCTAGTCAAATTCTCTAGAAATAATGATCTAAGTGGTGAAGATCACCTCAAAGCATTCACTAATGTCATGGATATTTTGAGGTAGAAGCAAAAGATGTTATGATGAAGTTATTCATGTAGTTGATTGTTGAGGATGCAAGAGAATGGTACAAGAGTTTACCTGCTAAGAGCATTGGCTCTTCGGAAGAGTTCAAAAGGGTTTTTAGAGAACAATATGGTGACAAGAATTATTCAAGTTTTCTGTTGAATCAATTCAATAATATTGTAAAAGGATCTAATGAATCTATTGCTAAGTTTGATACAAGGCTCCAAAAGGATAGAAAAAGGTTGCTTCCTCATCTACATTTGAATGATCATGTATGCTTAGTAAATTACTGCAATGCTTTTAATGCAAAAATGAGTTACCGTTTGCTAGATAAGAAACCTCAATATTTAAGAGAAGCTTTTAAGATAGTAGAACATATTGAAAATATCAACAAAATAACTAGTAAAGTTGGTAGACGAGATGATCCGAGACTTTTCAAACTTCAAAAAGGGGAGAAAAGAGTTTAGGCACTACAGGGGGAACAATTGAAGACAAGCTTGATAGTTTCATGAAAACTATCAATGATAAAATTGAAAGGAAAGAGAAGTCCCAACCAAAAAATTACCAAAGGAATGAAAGACCCCCTAGGTTGCAAGAACACCCTTACAATACCAATTGGTATAATGTGAATCCTGTCTCAAATAATCAGAGAAATACCCAAAACAAGGTTCCTCCAGACCCTCTGCAAAAGAATGCAAGAAATTTTGTTGAGGATACTCCTTGGTGTATGACTTTCCAAATGCCACATTCCTCACAATAGTGTGTAGTAGCATAGATGGTGGAAGTAGAAGATAACATATCTGAGGAGTGTGATCAACAAGATTAAGAGGAGGATGATGTACTTATGATTATGGGTGATTTTGATAATGCTTGTAGTGAATACCCTTCTGATGAAGATTCTTATGAAGTTGATGTTGACAATCAAAGGAAAATCGCTAATGCATATCATCAACAAGTTCTTTCTGATGAGAATGAGACTAGCAATGATGAGGATTACAATTTGGAGGCAATTGAAGATGGTGTCTCATTAAGAAGACCTTTTGCAGAAGATATTTCAAAATATATAGCAGTCTTAGTTGCTCAAGTTAGGAGTTCTTATCATTTGAGGAATAGAACTGTTGGAAGTGAACAAGGTAATCATGTCGGTTTGTTCATCAAAGAATAGAAAGCTAAGGGAAAATGACATGAACTTGATGAAAAGATGGAAGCTATAAAAGATAAAGAAGGCAAGGGAGATAAAATTTGGGCCAAGAGAATGGGCAAGTTAAAAGCTACTCTTGGGCACAAATTTTCTATTGAAAAACCAAAGACACATAAGTAAGTTCCTGAAGCCATAAGGAAGGATGCTAAACACAAGACTAAAGTAGCCAAAAATCAATAGAGAGATAATAGAAATGAACAAGGTATTCCTTTAATTAAATTTCCCAAGTATACTCTTGTTGACATGTTTTAGTTACTTAGCCAAGTTAAAGTGTCTGTACCTTTTCTTGAAATGATGAGGATAGAGGAACATAAACAAAAGGCAGTGGCCCTTATCACCGACACTACTATAACCAGTAATGATTTAGTGGAACCCACTCCTTCTAAACTAAGTGATAAGGATAAGAAAGGTAAGGAAGATGAAGGAGTAATTGTTTAGATTCCCCACATTTTTCTTGGAAATTTTGTGAACAATTGTCTGGATAAGATAGATCCATTTTTTCTTACCTTGATAGTTGGGGGAAATTTCATAAAGAATTGTATTATTGACTTTGGCGCATGTCAAACAATATCATGCCAGTTAAAATTATGGATGCATTAGGGTTAAAATTTGATAACACTCATGGTAAGTGTTATGCCATGGATTCTAGAGAGGTTCCTATGGTAGGTGTGATAAATGAGTTTCCATATAGATTAGCATCTTTCCCTAATAAAGAGTTTAAAATGAGTTTGGTAGTGGTTGATATCCCACCTAATTATGGAATGCTATTATCATGAAAATGGAGTGCATCTATAGGAGGAAGTATGTAATGTGACATGCCTTATGCCACATCTCCCACTGATGGTAGGAATATCCAAGTAATGAGAGAGTCTAGGGTCCCACATATGTTGGAACATGTCCTTGAAGATGACACAATTCTTTTCATAGATACTGACATTGGTGGGTTCAAGGTAGAAGAAGCACCAAGAGAGATTGAAAGATGTCCTGCACCCATAGAAAATAAAGTTTTAAGAATGTCTAATAAATAAGGACTATGGAAAATGTACTTTGATGGTGCAACTTCTAAAGAAGGATCTATTGCAGGTATTTTATTAGTATCACCTACTGGAAGTACTTATAAGTTCTCTTTTACACTATCTTTTGTTTGTACAAACAACGTAGCAGAATATGAAGCCTTATTATTGGGGTTGAGACTTGCTAAAAACATGGAATCATAAAGGTAATGGTAATTGGTGATTTTGAGCTTGGAATATCCCAAGTAAGAGCTAAGCATGCTTGCAAAAATAATAGACTAAGGCAATACCAAAATATTGTTTGGGATTCCATTGAATAGTTTGATGCTTTTGGAATTGACTGGATGGAAAGAGGACACAACAAAGTGGTTGATTTATTGGCTAATATTGCATTGAGACCTAATGATATAACTTTTGTATGAATTTAAAAGGTTGAGATACAAACAAGGCCCTCTATCCTTGAGAATATATACAATTGGAAATTTTTTAATGATGATGAGGATATCCTTAGATTCCTAAAATGTGCTGATAAATATGAAGGTCAAGAGATTGATTTTAGTGGATTTGTAGAAAATTCTAATGGAAAAGACACAATGTTTGGAAAAGAGGTCATCCAATTAAAAAAAAAAATCCCCAAAGGCCTTGTATCTCTTGAAAGGGTCTTTGACAATCAAGATACTAGTAAGGCCAAAATGATTGTTTCTCACCTAGAAGGCCTAGAAGAATTGAACTTGGGAGTTGAAAATGTCCCAAAGAAGGTTTATATAGGAAAGAGTATGAAACCAAAGGTGAAGGAAATGATAATTCCCTTGCTTAGAAAATATAGGCACATCTTTTCTTGGTGATAGGATGACTTGAAAGCTTAAAAGAGGAACTATTTTAGCATGAAATCCCTTTAAAGGAGGATGCAAAACCCTTCAGATAGAAGCAAAGACCAATTAATCCTACTTTAGCTCCAAGGATGCAAGAGGAGTTGATAAAGGCTAGTATTATAAAACCCATTACACACTCTTTATGGGTATCCAATTTAGTACCAGTGAAGAAAAAGAATGGGGATATAAGATTGTGTGTTGATTTCAGGAATTTGAATGTATCCTCATTAAAGGAAAATTATCCCTTGCCAAACATGGAGGCCATGCTACAAAAAATAACTGGTTGTGAGCTATTTTCAATGATGGATAGTTTCTCATGGTACAATCAAGTAAAAATGAAGGAGTCTGAGTAGTACAAGACTACATTTACTACTCCTTCGGGTACCTATGTATATGTAAGGATGCCCTTTGGCTTGATAAATGCTAGTACCACTTTTTAGAGAGCTATGGATGTAGCTTTCTTATATTTCATTGATTTATATATGGTTGCATATCAAGATGACTTGACCACTTATTCTAAAAAAGAAGATCATTGCATGCACCTAGAAAAGGTTTTTATCAGGTCACTAGAATATGGAATATCTTTGAATCCAAAGAAATGTGCCTTTGGGGTCACCGAGGGAAAATGATAGGACATATTGTGTCCAAGAAAGGAGTAAGGATAGACCTTGAGAGAGTAGAAACTATTGAAAAGATTCCCTAGCCAAGGAATGTCAAGGGTATCTAGTCATTTTTTAGGAAAATAAATTTTTTGAGAAGATTTGTAACCTATTTTATAGAAATTACAAGACCTATATCCAAAATGCTGAAGAAGGTTGAAAATGTACTTTGGAGTGAAGAGCCCAGTTAAGATTTCAAGAAGATAAAACAAGCTATTAAAGAGGCTCCAATTTTGAAGTCTCCTAACTTCTCTAAACCAATGCACATTTTATCTTTTGCTTCTTTTGATACTATTGTTGTTGTTCTACTACAAAAAAATAAGCAAGGTTTTGAACAACCAATTGCATTATTTAGCAAATCTTTATAGGTTGTAGAATTGAAGTATGACACTACTAAGAAACAAGCCCATGCTTTGGTAAAGGATATAAATAATTTTAGGACTTACCTACAAGGGGATACAATTTTTGCTTTTGTACCTAGTGCAGCTATGAAAGAAATTTTTACTCACTAGGAGACAACAGGAAAAATGTGTAGATGGATCAAAAGGATCTAAGAATTCAACATTGAGGTTCAAATTACCAAGTTAGTAAGAGGATAGGGCCTAGCCAAATTGATGGCAGAAGCCAATTTGGAAGCTAATCAAGTTAATCAAACTAAAGTAATTTATGTTGCACCTCTCTGTGATATGCAAACATGTGGATGGTATAGAAGAATTATCAAGTATTTGCAAACCTTGCAATGTCCTACTGATATGGCTAAAAATGAAAAAAGAACATTTAAATTGCATGCCATCAAATATGTAATTATTGACAATGAGCTATGGTGGAGAAGCTTGGAAAAAGTACTTTTGAAATGTGTAGATGGAAAACAGGCATTGGAGCTTCTGTAGGAAATGCATAATGGGGTATGTGGTGGTCATTACATGGAAAAGAATACTACACACAAGATTTTGAGAGTTGGATTCTGGTTGCCTACTATTTTGAAAGATATTCACAAGTTTGTTAAAACTTGTGATGCCTGTCAACAATTCTTAGGGAAATTGAAGTTCTCATGAAATTTACCACTCATACCTATTACAGTTGAAGTCCCCTTCCAACAATGGGAAATTGATTTCAATAGGGAAATACTAGAAAAATCTAGTGGAGGTCACTCATGGATTCTTGTTGCCACTGATTATTTTAGAAAGTGGGTGGAGGAAATACCTAGAAAGAAGGCAACAAGCAAAGTGGTAATTGATTTTCTATTGAATAATACTCTTATCAGATTTGGAGTCAGAGAATTATCTCAGTTAATGCTATGTGTTTTAGGTTAGATGAATTCAAGGACTTTTGTGAAAGACATGGCATACAAGTTTCGTATTCTTCACCTTACCATCCTCAAGGAAATGGTTAAGATAAGTTTAGTAATAAAAGCTTGATGAATATAATCAAGAGAATTATGGAGAAGAAAAAAAAATCATGGGATTTGAAATTAAATTTAGCACTTTGGGCAGATAGAGTGACTATGAAAAAGGCTACTAGTTATTCCCCATTTGGCTTAGTATATGGTCTAGAGGAAAGGTTGCCATAGAATAACCTACTCAAAATGTACAATTTTGTGTAGGAATATGATGATGAGATCTGTGATGATATGAAACATAGGATAAATAATTTGGTGCAATTGAATGAGTCTAGGAGGGACGCTCAAGAAAAAAAAATTAAGATGTAATTGCAAGTTAAGCACTTATATGATAGAAAATCTTCTCCTAGAAAGTTTGAAGTTAACAACATGGTGTTAGCTTGGAATGCAAGAGTTCAAGATAAGGGAAAACATGGAAAATTTGAAGCATTGTGGATTGGCCCTTACTTGATAGCCAACACTCACAGAGAAGATTCATATTTTCTTCAAAGCCTGACAGGTGAACTTTTGAACTACCAGTACATGGATAGTTCTTAAAGCCATACATCTCTTGAGAATATTGTCTTCCATGTACATTCTTTGTGTATATTATTTATATAGGTGTGTTTGAATTTTTTTTTTGGGGTCTTTCTACCTTGTTTTGGTAGTTCCCTGGTTTGGGTTCTTTTTGTGTGAATTCACATTTTGGTTTGCTTCAACCTGAGATTCTTGAGAACTCACCATGCCTGTAGGAGGCATACATACCCAGTCGGAGCCACTGATGGAACTTTAATTCTCATGTCACATCTTAAACCCTTATTGCATTTAGGATGGTTTTAGGATTTGTTTCCTTAAAGTCACTTGAACATTCTTTTTTTTTGACTCCCTATTTCCTATTTCAGGTCACTATTTTAATATTTTTATCAAGCAACCAATTCCCTCATCATGGGTTTAGAAAGCTTTGTTATAATGATTTTGGGGTTCTTAAGTCTTTTTCTACCTATTGTATCATCCTAGGGAGTTCCCTTCATTAAAACAACTTATTGATCACATGCCTAAAAGTTTTCACTTAGGTTCAACTGGTCGTATATCCTTATCGCTCATTGTTGATCAATTTTGAAGTATATATTTTAAGTCAGCAATGATTGATAAAGTGATGTCATTGATCGTGAATTGTTCTTTGAACTTCTGATTGCAAATGGCAATGACTGAGGTTCTTATGGGATCACACATCTCAAATGATCTTTGAATTCTTAAAGTTGTAATAGTGATAAGCAATGACCTTTGAATTTATAATCCTAGTTTCATCGTTCATCACCAATATGTTAAGAAAAGAGTGTTTTTTATTAGTGATGAGCAAGATGATGAGTTTCCAATAGAATCGCATCTCATGGATATATATTTTGAGCACTAAGGTTTTTATTAGAGATGGATGATATGGTCCCTTTTAAGGAGTTTTCTCTCGCTAATTTGATTACATCCTATTTGAAAAATCTTTTGTGTCATTGATTGTTATGCAGGTGTACATGTCAAATTATGGTGCTTATATCTCTTATCACTAATGGAAGTCAAGATACAAAGTTCAATTAGTGAGGAACAATGGAAACAAATATGATTGGAAAATTGGCCACAAATCTAAGAGCCAAGATTTTATCTCATGAGGCACTTGCATCACTGATAAAGATGGATGAGAATGAAGTGGGTCAACAATTGGTGACAACTCCTACATGAAGAGGCAATGTGGAAAAATCCTAAGGATTTTGTATAAATAAAAAAGGAAGGTGGTGAGGTGAACTCATAACCATTGATATAGTTTTAAAGCTGAAGGATCAATTATTAAAGTTTAAAACTAAACGGCTAATTGTCAATTCGCTCGTGTGAGCTTACTATCAAATATTAATGGTGACATGATCCCCTCTCAGTCGTAATAGAAGTAGATATTTGGCTTATCATGCATCCTAGTTCACTGGCTGGTGGAAGGAATACCAGAGGTTGAAGAATTTTTGCAAGAAAATCTCTAGAAATTGTCAGCAACCAGAGTGACACTACTTTCACCTGGGTAAGAAAAATTGATACTTCCTTTTAATTAAGGGAGTAAGATGAATTCCCTTAAAAGTTGATGAGAAAATTGATGGAAAGTGCAATTTAGTATTTTTTTGTTGATTTAAATTTGATAATTGAGCATTGTCTAAATTGTAAAGAAGGGCACATCTTGTTCAATAATAGTGTTTTATCTTGTCATAATTGTGAAGGGTTTTATTTGGCTATTAGAAATTATAAATCCTAGTCTCCATTTGCATTATAAGCTTGAGTGACCCAGAGCCTAGTGAATCTAGTGCTAGCCTAGAAAGGAAACCAAATAAAAAGAGAGTCAAAATACTTAAAACTCAGCATGCTTCAGCTAAAGTTGAGCCCAAACCAATAGCTATGTCTAACCCTTTTCCTGGTACCCCTGCGGCCTCCGCGAGGTCCAAAAGTGCAAAGAAGGAAACATAAAATTTTATGCAAGAAACTTCTAGAGGTATCAAAGAGGGAGGGTCACGAATTGGTAAAAGGCACACAAGACAAGTTGGTGTTACCACTAGGTTGATTGATTATGCTAGCGAAATTGGTGAAAAACCCCATCCCCAGAGTGTATGGAATTTTTTTGGTATGCTTTCAATAGGCGAAATTCTAGTAAGCTAGCATGATTTTTGTGGGGGTTGAACCTAGAAAAGTTAGTAGCTCCAAATATTTTTGTGGAAGTTGATTTAATGATGGAGCTAGCAAGGAATTATGACCCTACTAATAGGAAAATCAAGAGTGACAAGGGTTATGTAATTCTAGAAGTGACAAAGGATAAAATATTGGATGTATTTTGGTTGAATCTCAATTACAATACAAAATTCAAGTGTGTTGACTTATATGCTGAATATGAAGGGAGAAAATTTGCATAATGAGAAACAATACTTGTGCAACATAGAAGGAACAAGAAAAAATTTACTGTTCAAGATGTTGAGCCTTTTCAGTGTGAAGAATTTGAAGATTATTTGAAAAAAACTTACTATTGTTTGAACCAAGTGCTAGCTTAGGATTTTGGGTCAGAATAGGCCCTAATTTGTGATGATGGTGGCAAATATACAAGAATATAATTGAAATACTGGTTTTGATTATGCTAACTTTGTTGTGGAGTGAATGTATGAAAATTTTCTCAATTTTAAAAGGGAAGTGTTTCCTCTGTCTTTCCCCCATTATTCCTTATTGATGCATATGCTCTTATGGGAGGTAGATTATGAATGGAAGAGGAAATTAAACATGAGAATTTAGGATAGTTAAGATATGACTATCCATGTGCAAATGTGGACATACATTTGGGATCGGGATTGCTACAATTCCAATTACATCTTGTTTGAAAATTTTATAAGACATGGTATCTTAGAATCATTGGGTGTGGCACCTATATTCAAACTTTCTCCAGAGATTATAAGTCTTATGCACCCGAATGATGTACCAAGATGTATAGCAACACATAATTGGGCTGAATGGTTTCTACATTTTGAATATATTTTGACCAAGGTTTATGGAGCTAAGGTGGCACCCCATTGTTTACCCTTGTATGTCTTAGATAGAATAGCTTTCATGGAGCTCATGTGGAAAATGAATTTTATGCATTATGAAATGTTTAGAAAGGATAGAAAGGGCTTTGTAGTACATCCCCAATGTACTTTTTCTTATTTTAAAGTCACTTCCCTTGAGGGGTACCTATGAAAAATTGGGAATTATGGTGAATAATCTCATAAAGCCTATCGGTGAGGTTAGAGTTTTTTATCCAGAAAGATTTGTGGCTGGAAAAAGAAGACAAAAGAACATAGGAATCATACATCATGAATTCCCCTATAGATATGATGTACTAAGGAATTTTACAAGTGATGAGGATATTATGATTAAGAAAAAAAAATGGAAAGCTATGAAAAACCTGGAGGAAAAGATTATGAAAAGGAATGCATTCTACATCAGTCCATACAATGAAATTACAAACCCCTTAGAGAGGTCCTTTACCATGATAAGAGACTATTAGTCTGGTGAATTTAAGGTAAAGGCAAAGGAGGCCATAGACAAAGCCTAGGTCCTCTTAGAGCAACAACGACAACAACAAGCTATGGATATCCCAAAATGACTTGAAGATGTTTAGGAGGTTAGGGATGAAAAAGTGGTAGAACAAATGCCAGGAAATGAGGAAGTTGAGAAAAAATTTCCCCTTCCTCGTATTGAAGATACTCATAGTTTAGATGTTCCTCCTAACAGGATTGTCTAGTGGCATTGACAGAGAGAATGATGATGATCCCAGAATTAGGAAGTGTGATGAGTTTTTGGCTGATGATAAATATGTGAAGACTAAAGAATTTCAAGAGTTTATGATTCAACAGTGGAGTAAGGAAATAAAAGAGAGATTAGAGTTAGCCCAAGTCAATGTTGAACCTTCTCATCAAGAGGAAGCTAAGAAAGTAGAGGAAGAGAAGATTAAAGCTGAAATTGTAGCTATTACTCCCACTGAAGCTCAAAGATTTGTTAAAGATAGTGGAATCATGATGTTACTAGGATATACAATCATAGCTACCATAGCATATGATGTAGTTAGGAGAGATCCTCAAGCTTTGATATACGAAGATCAATTTGAGAATAAAGTATTTGGTTCTGGATATAGTCCAAAGCTACACACTCTTGCAATTTTGTGTATCGAACCTAATACTAGAGAAAATGAGGTAGCTAGGGCTATTGAAGAAGTCATTGGTTCACTAGTGGTCCAAAGAGCTATTGACATAACTCCAATCTAGGCAGTTGAGTTAACTGCACATGTTGCAATGCTTAGTGTGGACACTACACATATTTCTCAAAATAAATATGAATCTTTGATTAAGGAATATAATAAGGATTTGAATGAACTAGGTCAAATGAGGGATACCCTTCAAGCTTCTCAAAGAATAGTGACTCATCCTTCTTCATCTTTATTTGACATGCCTACACAAGATAGGGAGACTTTGGCCTTTAGAATTGATGACTTCAAAGAAAAGTTCACTATTGAAAAGGAGAATGTTAGGTAGGCCAAATTGGAGACAATTAGACTGGCTAATGAAATTTTTAAGGATGTGTTTAAGCATAGGGTGACCAAGTTGGTCCACACGGCTAATGATGTATGGGCCAGGTATAAAAACATTCATGAGGCAAATACAAAGTATCTACAAGTATAGGAGGCTTTTAGGAATGAATGGAATAATTGGGTTGCTAGGGTAAGTCATTGAAAGAAATGATGCCAAAAATGAAGGAGGATCTCGAGGCACCCACAAATATTCCTAAAGTCTTGAAAACTATTGACTCAATAAATGAAGTAACTATTTTCCATGGAAAGTTTGGAATATAGCTCTAGGGTAAGTTGAAAATATTCAAGGAGATGGAGAATCATGGTATGCCTCAAATATTGAATTCAAAAGGTGAATTGCATCCATTTGACACCTGGAAGGAAGATTTGGGAGGATTTCTTGAACCAAGTATGATGCATTTGTCTATCACTGATTAGATCTTTCTCAATTCAAACATTGATATCATGGTGGAGATTGAATAAAAAATGGATATATTTGTTAAGGAAGCCAAAATTTTAATTGATGCAAGGTACTCCCAATATACTACTAAGGTGTAGGATCTATTGAATGTTAAATGGCCTACTAAAGAAGAATACAATATTTGGTGGGAAAGGTACACATAGTGAATAAGGAAAATAATGGATAGGAGAAGAATAATACATAGCCTGAATACAGTACAAATTAGGCTTTTCATATAACATGGTAAAATATTATTCTCTCCTCAATGCTAAAGTGATTAGCACATGGTGATAGTGTGGATTAACACATTTTGACCATTTTCTGCTTTCTTTTCCTTGGTTCATAAGTTTTGTTTTTTTTATTTTCTTATAGTTGGGATTTTGTGCACATGGAGAATATCTTATAGCTGTTGCACCAAACTAATGATGTCTTTTAAGGTGGGACCTATTTTCCACAAAGAATTGAGGATAATTTTTCCTCATGTTTATTTGCTTCACTTTAAGACTCAAGCGTAACTAAGAGGGGAATATTTTTGCTAGCAGTCCTATGGGATCATGACATGTATGCTTTCTTGTCTGAGGCTTGTTTGCTCCTTCATCTCTATAAGAAGGAATTTAGGACCAAAAGCACAAGAGTTAGAAATTTTTTGAGTTGATATTGTTAGTGTTGTCAAGACAAATAGGAAGCATGTTTTAGATTCTTGTTTTTAAGTTTCTTTTGGAGTTCATATTTATGAATGTAAAACTAATAATGATATAACATTTATCATATAGATTAATATTGGTTTTATGGTTATTCTCTCTCCTTGTATGTATGTTATGGGTTATGATTGAAAGTAGTCAAGTATTTTTTTCACTTGTCTCTTTCATTATCTGATGGATGTTTAGTTTCACATTTTCTTATTGATTCAATGAGTTGATGTAAATGCTTACATGAGATTGATAACATATAATTACTATGTGCTAGGATATTTGTAAGAAGTGATAATCTTGAATGTCACAGAGGAATTTTGTGATGCAATATTTCTTGGGGCTATATGTGTTATTATATAAATTATTATCAGGTTATGTCAAAAGGTATTGACTTTGTACTTGGGATAGAGGCACTCGTTCATGTAGGGTATTAATGTTACGCTCACAATGTTGATTCCTTAAATACTCAATATTTTAACCATAAAATATCAATGAACACTATTGTTGTTTTCTTTTTTCTATCCACTCTCTCATATTCAACTCATATAACATTAGCATAATAAGCTACCACCTTATTTAATGTTATTATTAAGTGGTATCATGAGAGATATATGTTATTAACAATGTACTTGATTATAAATTGTAAAATATCTTTAGTTATACATTGTGGGGTCACCCGTCAGGGTTTCACAGAGCCTAAAGAGTAGGAAAATAAGTTTAGCAACCTCTATTTGTTTGTTGGCCAATCCCTTTAGAACTACTGATAATTGGAAATGGAAAAATCCATATGTATTTCTAGAGATCGGTTTGGTTCTTAAAAAATAACCAACACAACCACAATCAAGATTTGATCTTTTTCAACATTAAAGTAAAGATTACTATTTGTGGTACCTTTAATGAATCCTTGTTGTATCAAATATATATTGAACCTTGCATATCAAGCTCTGAGAGCTTGCTTCAATCTATATAATATATTCTTTAATTTTTAGACCATATCCATTTTTTCTGATAACTAAAATCCTTCTGGTTGTTCCATGTATACCTCTTCTTCCAATTCTCCATTCAAAAAATTATACTTCACATCTATTTGATAAATTTTGAAGTTCTTGTGTGTTTCAAAAGCCAAAACCATCTTGGTAGCTTTCATTCTTTCTTTCAAAGTAAATGTCTCCTAAAAATCTATTCCTTCAACTTGTGAGTAGCCCTTACTCACAAGTCTTGGACCTTATTCCTTACAACTCCATTCTCATTCAATTTTTTTTTCAAAACACCCACTTATTTCCAATTATATTTTTTTTTACAAGTCTTGGGACAAGTCCCCAAGTCCAATTCTTCTCAATTTGTAGTTCTTCTTCTTCCATATCATTTATCTAGTGTTCATCTTTGCATGTCTTAGTAGCTTCAACAAACACATATTTATCTTTTCTTCAATAGCTTTCCTTCTTGTCAATACACCCTTTCTTTTGTATCCAATCATTTGTTCTTTAGAATGATTCTTCTAGACATACTTAGGGGTTCTAGGGTTTTTTTCTATAGTTTCTTCCTCTTTGATCTAAACTTCCTTTTCATTAGATTTTTATTTTTCTCTACAAGTAGCCTCATCTGATTCATATCCATCTATCACCACTAAATTCTTCTAAAAATATTCATCAACTTTGATATTTTTTCTCTCAAAAATTTTTCTCAACTTCTTTTAGCATTGGAAAGCTTTACATTTAGTAGAATATCAAAGGAAGATACCTTCATCAGACCTTGGATCAAACTTTCCTAAGTTTTCTTCATCTCTTCTAATATAACATTTTCTTCCAAACACCCTAAAGTACTTGACCATAGTCCAATCCTTTCATACCATAACTCATAGGGAGTCTTTGTGTTGTTTTATTTTGCTTGAACTAGGTATGTGCAGGATCATCATGGATAAAACAGGCCCTTACGTGGTGAAAATTTTAAAAAAATCAGAGTTAGGCACATGACGTAAAAAGTTGAATAAGTTATCTATATTATTTGAAAAATATGTAAGAATAGAATCTATAGCAAATTAAATGTAGTTTCTAAACTACTAGGGTTTTTTTTTTTAAATCTATTTGGTGAAAGTTTGAAATTTCAATGCAATAGTACTTGAATTATAGGGAAAAAATAAGAAGTAGGTGTCTGTCTGACCACCCAATCCACAATAAAATGATAATATTTTTTTTAATAAGATTTTAGATATATGTAGAGGACTCATGTCCCAATGTGATGCATATTTTTTTTGTAATTTTTTTCCAAGTAAATAATTAATTATAAATTTTTTATTACAACTTTTAAAAAATATAATTTAAACTCGTATGTTTGACCACCTTAACTTGTTCAAAACTTCATGAAATTTATTTCTTTTTTAATCCTATAGTATGCAAAGCATAGAATGTGACACATGTTTTAGACTCAAATAAATGTGATACGGTTTGAAAGCTATAGATGTTTTTCAATCAACCTATCAATCAAGACTTTATTTGTAATTCAAATAGAAATTAAAAAATAATTATTTATTAAATTCAAGGTGAATCATAATTTGTATTGGTGGAAAGCTGAGAATATCCTTTTAAAACCCTTTTTGTTTCATCAATTTTGGGTAAAAAAAGGTCATTAGCCACATACCCTACACATAATCATCATATCACCACTTTTTGGCCCATTATGATCCTACACATACCCAACTCTATTAAGTATATAAACAATAGTATGAATTGTTTCTCTCTAGTAAGTTTTTTATAGGTTTGCTTCTTTCATCATAGTCCTTACAACACCCTGAATAGTCCTATTTTTTCTTTCAACTACTCCATTCTGTTGAGGATTCCTAGGGGTGGATAAGTGCCTATTTATGCTATGATTCTTATAAAACATGTTAAACTCATTGGAGGTGAACTCTCTACCTTTTTCTAACCTTAAACACTTTATTTTCATATATATTTCATTCTCAACCATAACTATAAATGATTTAAACTTGTCTAGAGCTTTATATTTTTCTTTAATAAAGGTAGCCCATTTCATTCTAAAATAATTGTCAATTAAAAGAATAAAATTCCTATCACCTTGAAGAAATGTTACTCTTATAGGATCAAAAAGATCAGTATACACAAACTACAAAGATCCAATAGTATTTTTTCTAAATGCCTTTGAAACTTCTTTTCTTTCCAATCTGGCAATCCTTGCAGACAACA
Organism: Sequoia sempervirens; assembly: GCA_007258455.2. Classification (NCBI taxonomy): domain Eukaryota; kingdom Viridiplantae; phylum Streptophyta; class Pinopsida; order Cupressales; family Cupressaceae; genus Sequoia; species Sequoia sempervirens. The sequence continues at coordinate 34,444,674 of VDFB02274714.1, read as the reverse complement.
TTAATATGCTATGTAATATTTGGCAGATCTCTCACTACTTGAACTGAACTAATTCTTACTAGTTTGTCAAAGTTGATGTGACACATCCTCCTATTTCATATCCAACTTTGATTAATCTAAGTCATAAAGCAATGACCATCAACATCTTTAAGTTGATAAAAATATCCATTTGTCCTTCCTTTAGCAGCAACCATAGTTCTTGACCCTTTTCTAATCTCACATCCATCATCCTAAAACATAAGTTTGTATCCTTTGCTGCACATTTTTCCAACACTTAAAAGGTTGTGCCTTAAACCCAAACATAGTAAACATCATCAGTATTATGCTTGCCATCAAAACTGATTCAACCTTTTCCAAATATCTTAGCAGATGTACCATCACCAAATCTAACACATCCTCCATCAAAATTTTCAAGTTTAACAAACTTACTCTTGTCACCAATCATATGTTTAGAGTAGCCACTATCAATGATCTAGTAGTTCTTCTCCTATCTATCATGAAAAGTAGATACAAAAGTACCATCATTCTTTTCATTTATCTTTGTAGGGATTTTCTTTGCACATCTTTCAAAGTTATCAAAATCAAGGTTTCATCTTTTAAAGCCATGAATAAGAATTCACTATCATCATCATCGAGCCATAATTAGATTCATCATCAGAAATACTTGCATTCTCTAACATAATAGATTTTCTTAATTATATTTCCTCTATTCTCCTTTTTTTTGTCATTCACAACTATGTTTGAACATCTTGCATAATGACCTATCTTTCCACAATTGAAACATTTAAAAGGAAACTTACCTTTGTACTTACCACTACCCTTTTTCATCCTTCTCACAAAGTTAGCTTCCACATTATCAAGATCCTCCTAATCTGATTCTTCAGTCTTTTCTAGTTTACCAACCTTAAAAGCAATCTCAACTTTTGCACTATTATTTGTACCAAATTCTCTCATTTCAAATGCAATTAAGGATCCATACAACTGATCTCTAGTATATTGATCTAGATTTTCAAATTCCTCAATAGCAAAAACTTTATGACTATAATATTTAGGAAGATCTTTGAGAATTTTCTTTACCACTTTTGATTCTTTGACTTTTCCACCAAGACCTTTGATGGAATTGACAACTTCATCTACCCTCTGCATGTAGCTTGTAATGCTTTCATTTTCAGACATTTGTACATTCTCAAATGTGATCTTTAGATTTTGCATCTTAGCTTGTTTGACCTTGTCATCTCCTTCATAAATGCTTTCCAACTTTATCCAAATTTCTTTAGTAATTTTAAATCCATAGTGTTTACTAATTTAGAATTAGTAAGACTACACAAGAGAGCATAACTTGCTTTCATTTTCCTTGATTCCAACTTCAATGTTTGGACCATTTGCAGACATAGTATAATTAGTCTATACTACCTTCCAAATATTAAATCCAAGATAAACCAGAAAACCTTCCATCCTTGTCTTCTAGAATGCATAGTTTGTGTCATCAAACATAGGGATCTCCTTCTTGTGTGCCATCTAGGATCTACCTCAAGTAGTTAAGCTTTCTTCCAAGGAACATCACTCTTATACCAATTGTTCAATGCATAAGACAACTAAGAGGGGAGTGAACCAATTGTACCTTAAAACCTCATACACATTCAGATCCACATTCATTCAATAAACCCTTTAATCTATTATGATGACTTATCATGAAAGGCAAATAACAAAAACTAAAACACAACACCATACACAAGAGAACACCATATTTCCATGGAAAACCGAAGATGGGAAAAACCATGGTAAGGATTACCTCACAATATAAGTAAATTCAACACTGATTACAAAGGCTCACTATTGAAGGGCTCATTGCCCAGAAAAAGAAAGGCTCATTACTAAAAGCTCACTGCTAGAATAGAAAAGAAGATACATAATGTTACATAGAGAAAAAAATCTCAATGCAATAGATAATCCACCACAATGTAACCAACACCTTCATATCCTGATTGAAGAATTGTAGAAACATTTTTCTCACTGCATCCTATACTCTAACACATGAAATATCACACTCCACTTCCAAAATTTACACTCTATAACTCTACAATTCTCATCACAATTATCTATCTCTTCTATCACACAATCCCTCAACAACTCAACCTTTGTTTCGAACCTCTTCAACCTTGAAACTTTCTCCAAGGTCAACTATGCACCTCAAACATGAAAATTCAAATTAGGTCGACACCAAAACATTCTCACAGTGGAAAGGATGAAGGCAGATCACAACACACCTTAGCTAGGACTTAAATCCATACTTAAATTCCACACCATGCTTCCACAAATAATGAAGCACCTTCATGAGTAATGTAAACACCAAGGTCAGCTGATACCCATGTAAACACCATTAATCTTTTAAGTACACACTTCCTTTGATCAAATAACAACTTGCAGACAACAAATGTCACTTGAACATAATCTAGAATATTGAAAAATCACCCTAAAATCTAGTAAATTCCTTCACAACAACTTGTACCTAAAGAATGTACACACCCAATACATTCAAAAAAATCTTCCATACACTATAACTCAAGAAACATACTTCCTTAGCTCCAAATCATGAAAAAAATTGCTTAAAGAAAGATACCAACACCATCACAACACTTTTAGATTTGCAATACCTAAAGCATAACTACAAAAAAAATGGAGCAAAAGAATTTCTCCTAGCAATCCAACACACCAAATTTTGGATACAACACCTCTTAACACCTCTAATGAACATATATGAAACACATAATAAAATATTCAATGTAAAAGACATGCAAAGAAAAACCATAACACAACCTCACAACACACTGTTTCCTCTATTTATTAAAATTTCCTCAAAATCATTTGGAAACCAAGCACTAGAGATGCATCCTCATCATCGTCAACACTTTCTCATCAATACTTATATAGATAGAAGCTTATCAAATAAAAACTAGAGGTTGACACCAGTAGCTTTACTAATGAAAACATAACGTAACTAATCAAAGCATAAAGAACATCAACTACTCATAATCTTGAAAAAATAGCACCTAAAAATAGACACCAATGACAACATAGGCTTGTTGATCTCAATGACAACACCAACTGCTCATACTTGCAACAGAGATCTTGTTTGTTCCATCAAAAGTGGGAGCTGAAGATTTAATTACTTTGCTCCTAAGATCTCTTCCACTCAAATTTGAAAGTTGTTTATGACCTTCAATGGACAACATGTTCTACATTTGAGTGACATAATCATTGTATGGGACTGAATTTCTAAATCATTACTCTTGATTTTGATAAGTTTCTTTGGTGACTACCAGTTAATTTACCAAATTTTCTATAGGATCAATAACTTCAACCATTTTTAAACCCTTATTTTATATTTGCAGAAATTGATCAAACCCTCAAGCCAATAAGATCATGGCTTTGATACCACTATCATTTCCCTTGCTAGAAATTATAACATATTTTTTCAAATAAAGATATCTCCCTCAGAAATACCATTTGCAACAAATAGTGAAATTGGGTATGAGATAAACTTCAGCAAAATGAGAAATTCCAAAAGAAAAGACATGCCACTAAAATGTTATGATACATGAATAAAAATACCAATAATTACATTATATTTTGTGTCATAAATAGTAGCTAACAAAAAACCATTGCTGCAGAAAAATACATAGAGAAACCTTACAAATGCAAGCCAAAATATGCACCAAATGGATGCCAAACTCAATGAAACTCATCAGACCAAACTATGATAATCTGAGCAGAAATATTACATCAAGATAAGTCATTGATACAAAGATATATGCTCCAATCTATGGAAATAACAAACTGTTCAACAACTAAGCACACTTATACACTAAATAACTCCTACATCAAAAGAAAATCAAAATATAAACCTTATCTTTGAAGCACACTGTCAGACTTTGTATGAAGCTACTCCTAGAGATCATCAAAACCATTGTCTTCAAGCCTCATACTCCTTATTTTATCAGCCATGTATTTCTTCCTTGGTTTCTTAGCCTCAAAAGGAACATGTCACAACCTTTGAAGAAAACATGCATAGAAAATCAACCCACATTGCAAGAAATTGTATTTTATATGTGTTTCCTTTTTCAATAAAAATCTTGTTTGCCCACATCTCACACCCAAAAATAGGAATATTGCATGTGAAGTAACTCCTGCCATTAGTTTCCCCATGAAAACTACCATGTATTGTTTGAAGTCTTGCAACTTAATTTACCAAAAAATCTCTAAACTAACTCCTACCAATTTCTAATGCCCCATTTGGGCCCATGATAATAAAATTAAAATAAATATTAATTTGTTCCCTAAATATGATATTATAAATTTATCTTGAGAATACAATTTACCTGATTTATCTGTAGGTCTTGACTAGCTATTTTGAAAATTGGGTTTAGTAAAATAGTAATTTCTATGTTTAGAAAAAGAGACATTACACTAAATCAATATGAATAAATTCTATCAAATTTGTGAAATCATCTTGACTAGAAGAAGAAGGTACTAGTATCTTACATACAACCTCCTAAACAATTCCATGATTAATAGGAGAAGTTTGAATAATATCCCAAAGGGAGATCTAAGCAGAAGTAATATGAAGTTTCTTGATAAGATCATACTCACTTGGGGATTTTCAAATAATTTTAGGATTTGTTGGAAGAATAGGTGTAGGATAAAGAAGGGATGTTAGAATATTAATATTTTTTATTTATTTGATTATTATATGTATGTGGGCTACTCAAGTGTAATTATCAGTCACAACCACTTTTTGAAGTAATCACTTAGAAATATGTAATTCATGACCTAGAGGTCATAATGTAGTCAGAGCACCATAAGAAAATATTACTGGTGAAAAAAGGGGAAATAGTGTTCCACCTTTTTGAGAGATGGAATTGGACATATTTCACACTTTAATTCATTAGTAAACTAGATCAATCCACCAAGTGACCGGGTATGTGCAAAATCATCATGAAAAAAAAGGGCCCTTAAGTGGCAAAAAATTCAGAAAAATCAATGTTAGGAAAATTGACGTAAAAATTTGAATAAGTTATCTATATTGTTTTAAAAATATGTAAGAATAGAATCTGTAGAAAATTGAATTTAGTTTCTAAACTACTAGGTTTATTTAAAAATTAATAAAATTTATTTGGTGAAAATTTGAAATTTCAATGTAGTAGTACTTAAATTTTAGGGAAAAAATAAGAAGTAGGTGTCTATCTGACCACCCTAACCATAATAAAATGATAATATTTTTGTTATAATATTTTATATATAAGTATAGGACTCATGTCTGGATGTGATACATATTTTTTTGTATTTTTTTCCAAGTAAATTATTAATTGTGATTTTTTATTACAACTTTTAAAAAATATAAAATCTCGTGATGTCCGACCACCTTAACTTGGTCAAAAATTCATGAAATTTATTTTTTTTTTTAATCCTATAGTATGTGAAGCATAGAATGTGATGCATGTTTCAAATTCAAAAAATGTGACACCGTTTGAAAGTTATAGATGTTTTTCAATCAACCTATCGATCGAGAGCTTAGTCGTAATTCTAATAGAAAATGAATAATTATTATTTATTAAATTCAAAGTAAAGCATAATTTATATTGGTGGAAAGCTAAGAATATCCTCTAAAAACCCTTTTCATTTCATCAATTTTGAGTAAAAAAAGTCATCAGCAACATACCCTACAAATACACATAATATTGCCACGTTTTGGCCTATTATGATCCTGCACATACCTGACCTAATTAAGGAATGGCTAGTGGATTCCTAGTTTAATTGAACAAGGTTTCACCATTAAATGAACCTTCAAAAGGGAGAAATTCAAACACTTATGCAAACTCTCTAGGAAACCTAGAAAAATTAAAGCATAAAATCAAACCGATAAATTGAATGGAACAAAAAAGTACTTGGGTCATGTAATGCCCTGTCATAATAACCTAAGGAATGTTGCAATTGTGAATAAAAGTGAAATAATTTTTTATTTTTTTTTAAGTAATAATATTAAGTTAATTAGTTGCATACATTCATTAAGTTACGCGATGTTACACTACTTGAGTTTCCATAGACGACTTTAGTATTTCGCATTGCACATATTTAATTAATCATAAACTTAAAAATAAACATTGCATCTCATTTGAAATTTCCATTCAAGATAGTATAAAGTACAAACATGATTTCTTACATTGCATTTGACAAGATATTACAATACTCATTCATCTGATGAGGTAGATCAAATAATAGTTACAATTACATTTTACAATGTTCACCTCATAAACAATTGAGGGATGTTTACAAATTCAAGATTTACAAGAATGCAATAAAGAAAGTACACATATGTATCCAAGTATGAGCTCTCCATCCATGAAGCTCTCAATGCCATGATCATAAACTAGGGACCCAACGGAGTAAGTTGCACATTCCACCCAACCATGTGGTACCCGTAGGTCCACCCCCCATGTGAGGAGATAGTAATATGGTTACCTAGACATAATCTACTAACCCTAGACACAAGTAAATAACTAACTAATGGTTACATTGCTTCCAGATTTAAGACAATTGAATGTACTACATACACAAGGTAGACTGTTACTTTAGGTGGAGTGTCATCACAACGTTGCAAAGGTTACCCTGGTGTTTCTTCCTAGGTTTCGGCCCCCAATCTTGGGTTACCCTAGTAACCTCTTACAAAACCCGACCCTATTTGCAAGCTATTGCGCAATCGAATATCTTTTAAGGTAACAAGATATCAATTTTCCATTCCAAGCCTTCTCAACTTATACTCAAGACTGAACTAGCTCAAGAGTCATTAAGTGAGGCATAAACATCTTGTTAAAGATTTTTAATCTAACTACTATGTTATTTAGTTATCACTGACTTACTAACTCTTTGTAAGTTACCCTGACATCACTTTGTGTGTCAGCCCTCACATAGAGCCACTCCCCTAAACATAACAAAGGTATACTAAATTTTCCTGACCAAGGCAACAAGGTGTACTAACATACAACATACAATTTTGCACTTTTCATAACGAAAATCATTAACTATGTTCAGAAAATCAGGTATCTAAACACCATGCTAATACCATGTACACATCCTTAGCCAACACATGAATACAACTTAATAATCCCGATTCCCACAGTTAACAATTTTTTTGGAAGGCTTGTACATCTACAAAATTCCCAATCTGCCCAACAAGAAACACGATATAAAGCAAATTGAAAATAAATGTCTACTATTTGGATTTACTAAATCCATTCATTAAATAGAATCAACAAGAAATTATAGCATCTTAAATTGTAAATCTTTTCTCAAACAATAAAGGAAATTGCATCAAATTAATCTAAATTTTAATTTCCTCAATTTCACATAATTTAAAAGACTAAATTTACTTTTTTATTCATAACATTTAGAACTAATCGATCTCACACTTCACATATATCCACATACATCTTATTTAATATATAATCATTTAAATTTTAAAACAAATATTTAAATATTCAATTTCCTATATAATATTAAAATCATATATATATATATATATATATATATATATATATATATTCATATATATATTCTTATTTAATAAAAATCATTTATATTAAAATTTCAAATGACATATGTTTTATAAATCTGTACGCACTCCATTCGAAATTCATTTTACATTTCATATGAACCCAACTAGGGTTTTTCGGCCACATCCGCAGCCGCTTGTATTACCAGTTGCCGACTCCAATATGGGGCCGGCCAGTGTGGTGGGGCAGCGCTAGGGCTTCTCCCACTGCCGTCTCCCTTAGGGGCGGTGGCTATGGGAATGGCCTCAGCCCTTCCCACCGATGCCTCCCTCTTTGGCGGCAGCTGTGGGGTAAATAACCCCTATGGCCATAAATATTCACAGAGTTTTTTTTAATAAAAATTTTATTACAAAAAAATTCGATTGGTAATTCGCGTACAACGATTAAACACAAATATTCATATAAAATATTGAGTTCCATTCTCAATCCAATTTATATATGACAATAAATATATATATATAAATATGTGTATATATATATTTATATATATATACATATATATATATTCAAATTCACAGGGTTTTTTTAATAAAAAAATTATTACAAAAATTTCTGACTGGTAATTCGCGTATGGCGATTAAACACAAATATTCATATAAAATATTGAGTTCCATTCTCAATCCAATTTATATATGACAATAAAAATATATATATAAATATATGTATATATATATATTTATATATATATACATATATATATGTATTCAAATTCATAGGGTTTTGTAATGAAGACAATTAAGAAATTTTAGAGTGTTTTTCAATAGGGTTACAATGGGGTAATTGGAAAAACTATAAATTTTCAACAGGATTCAAAGGAGAATTTTGCACAGCATTTCCAATTAAATCCTAAATTATTCCCTCAGGATTCAATATCCTTTTCAACAAATAATTCCCCTCACAAAATTTAAATAATTTCTACAGAGAGTATACTACAAAAGTTTTTTGAATCCATCAAATCTTCACAAGACAAAATACAGCGAATAATTTATTTGCGAGAAGTATAGGGATTTAAATTAAATTTAATTTCTTTTCACAAACATTCCCTTCCAAAACAAACAAAATAAAATCACAAGTAAAATACCTGTCTCCTTTGCTTCAGAAAATTGACTAGTGAAGAGCTTTGCCTGTAGCTTCCACAATCCTTTCCCGAGAACCAATACTCAAATTGCAAACAAGAGATCTTCCACAAATTTGCAACAATACCAAAAGCATAAACCCATTTTTTTTTTAAACAAAGCACTGATATTTTTCTCGTGAAGAATATAATTGATAACCCTTATGTATTTCCTAGATCCTGAATATCCTCTGAGAAATTCCTCAACCAAAAGCCATAAATGTAACTGGCACACTTGTCGAGAAGAAAAAATTATCTTCAACCACTTCTCGGCAATCTTGCCTTCCAAGATTTACATGCATTTAATTAATTTACTTAAAATTTAAAATTTAAAATTTTCATATGCAAAAATTTATTTAATAATTAAAATGCCATTTCCAAAATAATAATCATTTCAACTTAAATCTATTCACACACAATTTTAAACAATTTTAATTTAATTTATTTATTTATTTAATTAAATGAATTTAATCTTAATGATCAAATTATTTAACCAAACAAACTAATTAATTAATTAAATAAAAATATAAAACTTATTTCTTTAACATTTAAAAATTAATTTAAATAACAGTAATTTAAAGCATAATAAACTAACATTAAAAATTGACAAATTTTACCTTTCAAGCAATTAATCCAAATAGGAAAAGACAAGACAACCTAAGACTCCAAACTAAATTGACGATGTACTATTACTGGGTTATAGACTAGACTAGGATGAACCATGCTACTACCTCCCAATCAACATATCTGTTGAGTCTTGACACGCTTAGACCTGAGTAACCAAGTGGAGTCGGTGTCATGTACCTGCAATCCTGCAACCAAACCAATAACATGCATATACATATAATCCATAATACAGGCACACCGTGCGGAGAAAATCACGGACATCACAAGGCACTCGCAAGTGAGTGATGCAATTCCGTTCTCCACACCAATACATGTCACATCAGACTGACAAATTAAATAACAATTAGTCCATCATAAAAATATACATAGCAATAACATCTGAAGGAAAACATCTATGCTATATCAAAGCATGTCAAAAATCAATAATTACCATACAATGTATCATCATGTCACAAAGTGAATCCACTGTCGCTCAAAATCAACGATCAAAATATCCAAACAAAGTACCAAGGTCTAACAGTGTAAAAACATGTAACCAAAAAACATAAGCATAAATCAAGGGGTACTACATCCTCCCCCCTATGATCAGGCTTGCTCCTGAAAGCCTGCGAGCAGATAGGGATAAAGTTCCCTCATGCGTGTCACATCCTCCCAAGTAGCAAAAGCCTCATGGCTAGGATCCCATTGGACCCTCACCTAATCAATGTCTCGACCCCTGAGACCGAGCGTCTGACACTGTAGAATGGCCACGGGCTCCAAATCCAGCTACTCGTCCTCTACCTATAACGCATTCCAATCAAGTACATGAGAAATGTCGGGATGATATGGTCTATGAACTGATACATGAAAAACATCATGAATACGTGACAAACTAGGTGGTAAGGCGAGTCGATACGCCATAGGAAAAATTCTCTAAGATCTCAAATGGCCCAACGAAACGAGGCACAAGCTTAGAGCCTTTTTCATAACGGATTGGACTCTTTCACAGCCACACTTGAAGAAACACTCTATCACCAACAGCAAACTATTGGTCTATTCTATGCACATCGGCATACTTCTTTTGCCTATCCTGTGCTGTTTTAAATGTTCTCTGATACGGTCAACCTATTGCTCCATGTCACGAAGCATCTCGGGACCAAGTAATACTCTATCCTCAAGTCGATCCCAACTCAAAGGAGTTCGACAAGGACAACCGTATAATGCCTAAAATGGTGGCATACCTATGGAACTCTAATATCCGTTATTGTAAGCAAATTCTACTAAATACAGATAATCCTCCCATCATGATTGTTGGTCCATTACATACATCCTAAGCATATCCTCTAATATTTTATTAACTCTCTCTATTTGTCCATCAGTTTGAGGATGATACATTGAACTAAAGATCAACTGTGTACCTAAAGCATGTTGTAATGAAGTCTATAAGGCTGAAGTGAATATGAGATCTCTATCAAAAATAATCCTACAAGGAATCCCATGCAATCTAATGATGTCCTCCATGAATATCCTAGCTACAGATGAACCATTATATGATGATCGTACTGGTGAAAAATGAGCTACCTTAGTCAATTAGTCAATAGTTACCATAATGGCATCGTGTCGACGTGATGACGTAGGTAACCCAACAAAAAGTCAACAAATATAATATCCCATTTCCATTCAGGAATGAGATGTGGCTGCAATAATCTAGCAAGATGTTGATGCTCAGCTTTGACTCGCTGGCATTCAAGACATCTCGATACATAGTCAGCAATATCACGTTTCATACCAGGCCAGGAATATAATTGTTGAAGATCGGCATGCATTTTCTTAACACCTGGATGAGCTGAGTACGGAGCTCGATGTGCTTCAGTCATAATTAATGTACGAAGACCCTCAAAATGTGGAACATAAATACGACCTAAATGCCATAATATACCATCTGGTTCAAGGATATACCCTGCAAATCGACCTTCTAAAGGTCTACCTGATTCAATCTCTGACTTTACTTCTAGATACAATCTATCAATAGGAAGTGCAGCTAATATTTGACCTCTCAAATCTACTTCAAGAGTAGTAGCAGAGATCTCATGTCGACGATGACTAAGAGCATCAACTACTACATTCTCTTTTCCTTGAACATATCTCACTTCAAAATCGTATTCACACAAGAACTCCATCCACCATCTTTGTCTAGCATTCAAGTTAGGTTGTGTAAAAATTTATTGTAGACTACAGTGATCAGTATGAAGTTCGAAACGATCACCTAATAAGAAATTCCTCCATTGAACTAATGCATGCACAACTGCAGCTAGTTCTAAATCATGAGTGGGATAGTTTAATTCGTGATCCTTGAGTTTGCAAGACTCATAAGCAATCACACGCCAATCTTGCATTAGAACTACTCCCAAGCCCTCTAAGGATGCATCAGTACAAACTACAAAATCCTTAGTAGGATCAGGAACAATCAGTATAGGCGCATTAGTCAACTTTTCTTTAAGTGTCTGAAAAGCCAATTGACACTTCTCTATCTAAACAAACTTCTTCCCTTTTCTCTGAAGAGAAGTAATAGGATGACTAATTCTAGAAAATCCCTCAACAAACCGTCTATAATAACCAGCTAGACCCATAAAACTACGCACTTCACCTACATTAGTAGGTGCAGGCCAATCTACAATAGCTTGAATCTTTGAAGGATCTACAGCAATACCTTTCGTAGAAATCACATGTCCAAGGTATTTTACTTCAGCTTGAAAGAAGTCACACTTCTTCAGGTTCAAATACAATTGATTTTCCCTTAGACATTGCAAAACCTGTCTCAAGTGTTCTTCATGTTCATGTTTCTCAAATAGATCAAGATATCATCAAGAAATACAAGGACAAAGCGATCTAGGTATGTACGAAAAACACCATTCATTAAACTCATGAATACTGATGGTGCATTTGTTAACCCAAATGGTACTACTGTGAATTCATAGTGCCCATAATGAGTTCAAAATGCAGTTTTATGAATATCAGCTTTGAAATTCGCAATTGATGGTAACTAGATTTCAAATCAATTTTAGAAAACACATTAGCTCCCTTGATCTGATCAAAGAGATCATTGATTCTAGGCAAAGTATAACGATTCTTAATCGTAACCTTGTTCAATTGATGATAGTCAATGCACAATCTAAGTGACCCATCCTTCTTCTTTACGAAGATAACGGGTGCTCCCCAAGGGGAAACACTAGGACATATAAAACCCTTTTCTAATAATTCCTCTAACTGAATACGAAGTTCCTCTAACTCCTGATTCATCATTCTATATGGAGCTCTAGATATAGGCTCAGCTCCAGGAACTAGGTCAACTCTAAAATCAATATCTCTCTTTGGTGGCATTCCAAGTATGTCATCAGGAAACACGTCAGCGAATTCCCTAAGAATAGGATGATCATCAAGAGATACCTCTCGACTCTCACCCTCTTCCAAATCTGTAACTGTTGTTGCAAACAGTTGACAACCTTGACGAAGACATCTCTTTAATTGCATAGTAGATATCATCCGCAAAGAGATAGGTCTTTGAACACCTATAATTTCCACTTTCGCTCCTAAATCATTAATGCAACTAACTGTCTTAAGTCGATAGTCAATCACAGCATGATGAGATGCTATCCAATCCATACCTAAAACTATGTCATATGATCCTAAAGGTGTAACATATAAATCTACTGAAGTAGTTAACATACCAATTTTAAGTTCACAATTATGTACTAAGTTCTCTACTACTACTTTCACCCCAGAGGCGAATTCAACCTGCCACTTACCACCTTGTTTTACCACCACAAGACCACATCGGTCAATGATGGTCAGTGAAATAAAGGAGTCGGTAGATCCAGAATCAAAAAGAATGGAAACACTAACACCATGTGACTTACCTGAAGTCTCAACCACTGTGTTCTGGTGATCAGCTTGGCGATCATTAACCTCAGCATATACTGTATGTGATCATCCTGCATCACCCACTGTAGGCTCTGAAGTTGTAGGTCAAGGCCCAAAACCAGTAGAACCTCTCATCGAACACTGCCTAGCAATGTGTCCCTGCTATCCACACGAGTAACAACCTATGCCTCTACTGAATCCTCTACCACCCGAAGGTGCATTGGATTGCTGGAAACTACTTCTACTAACAATAGATTGAGCACTCTGCACAGGCTGATCCTACCTATTGCACTTGTTGCGCCACCAGTTGCAACCCTTTCCTGTTTGAGGACTATTACCTTGTTGTGGTTGTGGATTATTATTCTTTCGAGGTGTACATTGTTGCTGTTGCTACCCAGCCTTTGAGGGTGTCTGTTGGTTCCTAGAGGAACCCCCTATCTGTGCCTATCCACCCTATGGACTAAAACCTACTACATGAGCACTGCCAATCTATACTCCTGTGTGACCACCTAACGCCATAGCAAGATTCTCTTCCACTATCCGAGCCTTCTCCACCGCAACTTCCATAGTCTTTGGCTCAAAAACTCTAACTCCACCAATAATGTGGGCATTCAAACCCCTGATGAAGTGTTGTACTAGCATAGGCTCATCATTGCCAATACCAACATACTACTTGAGTTCATAGAATGTATGTTCATATTTCTCAACAGATAGAGCCAACTAACGTAGATCATGGAACTTGTCAGGCCGTCGCTGCCTCCAGTGTTCCGATAGGAACCGTGCTCTAAACCTCTCTAGAAACATCTCCCAAGACACTGACCCAATATCTAAATGGAGCTTCTACTCCTCTAGGCACCACCAAGTAGAGGTGAATCCTCTCAGATGCATGATAGTGCATCTCACACGAGTATTGCTACCGTAAGGGTGCATGGCGAAGCATCTACCCAAATCCAGTAGCCAGGTCTCTGCCTCTAAGCCACCTCCTATACCATCAAAAGTAGGAGGGCGTGCCCTCAGTAAATCCCTCATGTGTCCTGTAGTAATAGCATCCTGATGCACTGTATCATCTACTCTCCTAGAAGATCTATCTCTCTCTCTAACAACCTCCTGCTCATCTTCCTGTCTAGGTCCAAGATGAGCTAGGACCTCCTCTAATAAAGGACGTATCTATGAACCCTCTACTCCTGACTGTTCAGGATTCTATCCCTCATTCCTCTGATCCAACTGCTCTGCCTGATCACTCTGATGAGGGCTCAAAGGGGGAGTAACCTGAGGGATTGGCCCTCGGCCTCCACCTCGACCTCTACCATGACCTCTTCCACCTCACCTAGGCATATCCCTACACATAACAATAACGAGTCTTAGATACTATTCAACCAAGGCTAACAGATAGCGACACTATGTACTAGGTCAACCTAATGGGCTAGCGATTACCGAGAGTGTCTAGTGTTTATAACCTTGGCTTTGATACCAATCTGTAATGCCCCATCATAATAACCTAAGGAATGTTAAAATTATGAATAAAAGTGAAATATTTTTTTTTTTAAGTAATAATATTAAGTTAATTAGTTGCATGCATTCATTAAGTTACGCGATGTTACACTACTTGAGTTTTCATAGATGACTTTAGTATTTCGCATTGCATATATTTAATTAATCATAAACTTAAAAATAAACATTGCAGCTCATTTGAAATTTCCATTCAAGATAGTATAAAGTACAAACATGATTTCTTACATTGCATTTGACAAGATATTACAATACTCATTCATCTGATGAGGTAGATCAAATAATAGTTACAATTACATTTTACAATGTTCACCTCATAAAAAATTGAGGGATGTTTACAAATTCAAGATTTAAAAGAATGCAATAAAGAAAGTACACATATGTATCCAAGTACAAGCTCTCCGTCCATGAAGCTCTCGATGCCATGATCATAAACTTGGGACCCAACGGAGTAAGGTGCACATTCCACCCAACCATGTGGTACCCATAGGTCCACCCCCCGTGCTAGGAGATAGTAATATGGTTACCTAGATATAATCTACTAACCCTAGACACAAGTACATAACTAACTAATGGTTACATTGCTTCCAAATTTAAGACAATTGAATGTACTATGTACACAAGGTAGACTGTTACTTTAGGTGGAGTGTCATCACAACGTTGCAAAGGTTACCTTGGTGTTTCTTCCTAGGTTGCGGCCCCCAATCTTGGGTTACCCTGGTAACCTCTTATGAAACCCGGCCCCATTTGCAAGCTATTGCGGAATCGAATATCATTTAAGGTAACAAGATATTGATTTTCCATTCCAGGCCTTCTCAACTTATACTCAAGACTGAACTAGCTCAAGAGTCATTAAGTGAGGCATAAACATCTTGTTAAAGATTTTTAATCTAACTACTATGTTATTTAGTTATCACTGACTTACTAACTCTTTGTAAGTTACTCTAACACCACTTTGTGTGTCAGCCCTCACACAGAGCCACTCCCCTAAACATAGTAAAGGTATATTAAATTTTCCTAACTAAGGCAACAAGGTGTACCAACATACAATTTTGCACTTTTTATAACGAACATCATTAACTATGTTCAGAAAATTAGGTATCTAAACACCATGCTAATGCCATGTACATATCCTTAGCCAACACATGAATACAACTTAATAATCCCAATTCCCACATTTAACAATTTGTCTGGAAAGCTTGTACATCTACGACATTCCCAATTTGCCCAACAAGAAACATGATATAAAGTAAATTGAAAATAAATGTCTACTATTCATATTTACTAAATCCATTCATTAAATAGAATCAACAAGAAATTATAGCATCTTAAATTGTAAATCTTTTCTCAAACAATAAAGGAAACTGCATCAAATTAATCTAAATTTTAATTTCCTCAATTTCACATAATTTAAAAGACTAAATTTATTTTTTTATTCATAACATTTAGAACTAATCGATCTCATACTTCACATATATCCACATACATCTTATTTAATATATAATCATTTAAATTTTAAAATAAATATTTAAATATTCAATTTCCTATATAATATTAAAATCAAATATATATATATACACATATATATATTCTTATTTAATAAAAATAATTTATATTAAAATTTTGAATGAAATATGTTTTATAAATCTGTATGCACTCCATTCGAAATTTGTTTTACATTTCATACGAACCAAACTAGGGTTTTCGACCACATCTGCAGCCACTTGTATTTCCAATATGGGGCCGACCGATGTGGTGGGGCAGCGTTGGGGCTGCTCCCACTGCTGTCTCCCTTAGGGGTGGTGGTTGTGGGAATGGCCTCAGCCCTTCCCAACGCCTCCCTCTTCGACTACAGTTGTGGGGTAAATAACCCTCACGGCCATGAATATTCACAAGGTTTTGTTTTTAATAAAAAATTTATTACAGAAATTTCTGACTGGTAATTCGCATATGGCGATTAAACACAAATATTCATATAAAATATTGAGTTCCATTCTCAATCCAATTTATATATGACAATAAAAATATATATATAAATATATGTATATATATATATACATATATATATATATATTCAAATTCACAGGGTTTTTTTTTAATAAAAATTTTATTACAAAAATTTCTGACTGGTAATTCGTGTATGGAAATTAAACACAAATATTCATATAAAATATTGAGTTCCATTCTCAATCCAATTTATATATGACAATAAAAATATATATATATAAATATATGTATATATATATATTTATATATATATACATATATATATATTCAAATTCACAGGGTTTTCTGATGAAGAAAATTAAGAAATTTTAGAGGGTTTTTCAATAGGGTTACAATGGGGTAATTGGAAAAACTATAAATTTTCAACAGGGTTCAAAGGAGAATTTTGCACAGCATTTCCAATTAAATCCTAAATTATTCCCTGAGGATTCAATATCCTTTTCAACAAATAATTCCCCTCACAAAATTTAAATACTTTCTACAGAGAGTATACTACAGAAGCTTTATGGATCCATCAAATCTTCACAAGACAAAATACAGCAAATAATTTCTTTGCGAGAAGTACAGGGATTTAAATTAAATTTAATTTCTTTTCACAAACATTCCCTTCCAAAACAAACAAAATAAAATCACAAGTAAAATACCTATTTCCTTTGCTTCAGAAAATTGACTGGTGAAGATCTTTTCCTGTAGCTTCCACAATCCTTTCTCGAGAACCAATACTCAAATTGCAAACCAAAGATCTTCCACAAATTTGCAACAATACCAAAAGCATAAACCCAATTTTTTTTAAATAGAGCACTGGTACTTTTCCCGTGAAGAATATAATTGATAACCCTTCTGTATTTCCTAGATCCCAAATATCCTCCAAGAAATTCCTCAACCAAAAACCATAAATGTAACTGGCACACTTGTCAAGAAGAACAAAATATCTTCAACCACTTCTCAGCAATCTTGCCTTCCAATATTTACATGCATTTAATTAATTTACTTAAAATTTAAAATTTAAAATTTTCAAATGCAAAAATTTATTTAATAATTAAAATGCCATTTCCAAAATAATAATCATTTCAACTTAAATCTATTCACACACAATTTTAAACAATTTTAATTTAATTTATTTATTTATTTAATTAAATGAATTTAATCTTAATGATCAAATTATTTAACCAAACAAACTAATTAATTAATTAAATAAAAATATAAAACTTATTTCTTTAACATTTAAAAATTAATTTAAATAACAGTAATTTAAAGCATAATAAACTAACATTAAAAATTGACAAATTTTACCTTTCAAGCAATTAATCCAAATAGGAAAAGACAAGACAACCTAAGACTCCAAACTAAACTGACGATGTACTATGACTGGGTTATAGACTAGACTAGGATGAACCATGCTACTACCTCCCAATCAACATATCCATTGAGTCTTGACACACTCAGACCTGAGTAACCAGGTGGAGTCGGTGTCATGTACCTGCAATCCTGCAACCAAACCAATAACATGCATATACATATAATCCATAATACAGGCACACCGTACGGAGAAAATCACGGACATCACAGGGCACTCGCAAGCGAGTGATGCAATTCTGTTCTCCACACCAATACACATCACATCAGACTGACAAATGAAATAATAGTTAGTCCATCATAAAAATATACATAGTGATAACATCTGAAGGAAAACATCTATGCTATATCAAAGCATTTCAGAAATCAATAATCACCATACAATGTATCATCATGTAACAAAGTGAATCCACTGTCGCTCAAAATCAGCGATCAAAATATCCAAACAAAGTACCAAGGTCTAATAGTGTGAAAACACGTAACTAGAAAACATAAGCATAAATGGAGGGGTACTACAGATCAATGGGGATGCTAAGACAAGATCTGCAAACTTTAAAAATTATCATTAGGGTCTTGCACTGAGACTACTATGTAGGTTGGATGATTTAGTCCCACTCTAGGGTTTTTAGAGCAGAATCTAGAATTCTTTTGTCATCTATCGGGATCTATAGAAATGCAGCAGGAAATACATACTGGGACTAATACACTTAGTTGTGCATATGAGTACCACTCTTCCTTTTTGAAAAAGGCAGGATCTAAACATTTTCTTCTATTTCTGCACTTTCCTCATATATCTTTCAAACTTCACTTCTATATCTAAACTTGTGAAAAATATGCAAAACAAAATATTGGGTTGATTGCTTATGGGGGGTTTCCTTGGTCAACCCCTAGTTTGGTAATTAAACCTTGATAGAAAATATAGATCTAAAATGGAAATGTGTGTGAGTTCCATAATCTTAAGTGTGTCTAAGATTATGAGAGCTAAAATGCAATAAACCCTACTCTAATGTGCTAGAATAAGATGCATAAATGAAACATGAAAATGATGATGACTCATTTTGGGAGATCTCCTGTCACCCTAATAATTCATAAGAATGCATGTACAGGTTCCTTTAGGTAGAAAGTAGAATGATAATGGAGGATGGAATCACTTAGGAAACAAGTCATTAGGCTTGGTTCAATGGTTAGTTGCATCTCTACAACCTAGAATCCATCATGATCCTCCATAGGCAACCATCATCAATCTTTGGAAATGCTTGATCTTGAAATGAAAGTGAGCTTGAAGACCTACAAAAAACTATAATGTTGCTCCAACACTTCAACTATGCTTTCTCCTTTCTCTTGAATGCAAATTCTTGTGAATCTCTTGCTTACTTGCTTGCTTGTCTTGTTCTATCTAGTGAAAAAAATGAATGTGAGACTTAGATTTTATAGGAATTTCCTATGTAATTTACCATTTATTAGATCCCAAATAGTGACATTTGTAAAAATTTAATTAAAACCCTCGATTTCCTACTCAAAACCCAAAAGGAACCCAAAAAGGAACCTACACACCAAAGGTGGCATATATGGGTCCCAACCTAGATTTTTGGGGTGAGAGAATGTTGAGGGGGTTAAAATATTAAATGCATTTATTGAATTTGTTAGGATTTCAATTGAAATAAGCCTTGAGATATGTAATAAAGGATCTTAGAGGCCTATTAATGATGATTTAAAGGTCATGAATGCAAGGGTAATAAAATAGGTCCAAGCTAAGTGTGAAGTTGTACTATCTCCAAGAAGGAAGTACATTTTTTTACACTACATTTAGCCCCCATTTTAACACCCATATGACACTACATGCATATGCAAGCTATTCAAAAAGTAAACCTTACCTCATTAAAGGATACTCATATGGACTCATTCACA
This sequence comes from Sequoia sempervirens, assembly GCA_007258455.2. Lineage (NCBI taxonomy): Eukaryota > Viridiplantae > Streptophyta > Pinopsida > Cupressales > Cupressaceae > Sequoia > Sequoia sempervirens. Next base: position 34,424,643 of record VDFB02274714.1, on the reverse strand, counting down.
AAACATGGGAGAATGAAGACTTCATTGTAGTTATTTATAAAATGAAAACATTAAGAACCACATCTTGCAAAACCAATTCGTTAGTCATTCAAAAATTCTCTTATCTAACTTCTTCAAGAAATCAAATTCGAGGACAGATGTATGCCCCCCTTTGATTATGCTTACTTTATGGAGGTGAAATCAAGGTAGTAGTCTAACCGCATCAAATTGCATAAGTCATATCATAGGGTATTTTGAAGTATCATACCACATAGTGATAGACATTTGATAAGACTGGGAGTAGAATTATGAATCCAACACAACAAATAGTGCCAAAAATGGAGTTTTCTAGCCCCCAATATGCTAATTTGAAATGAAAAAGTACATTTTAATTTAACATGTAAATAACCTAATTGAGTACATAAGAATAAAAGTTAGGTATTTTGTGATCATTTTTTCTTTTACCTTTCTGTAGTTTGACTTTTGTGGAGAGTGATTGAACATGTCAAGCAAATGAACTTATGTTCCTCCAAGACTTGAGAGCCTACGTAATGAGGTGGCACAAGGTGAGTTGTAGCATATGGTGAGTGGATTCTTCTCTACCTTTGCTTCATTTTCATGCATTTACTTTATCTTTGTATGTATTTCTAGATAGATTTAGGATCCTGGAAGAAAAAATTGCAAAGTGTCCCTTTTTTCCACAAAGTGTCTCACTTTTTCGCAAAGTGTCCCACTTTTTTGAAAAGTGTCCCAATTTTTCACAAAGTGTCCCACCTTTTTGTAGTGTCCCACTTCTTCACAAAGTGTCCCACTTTATTCCAAAGTGTCTCACTTTTTTTCAAAGTGTCCCAGAAAAGAAAGGAATAAAGTGTCTAGGATCCCAGAAAAGTATCCTAGAGAAACCTTAGCACACTTTTTGAAATTGTTAATGTAGAAATTTAAGATTTTTTTTTTTTACATTATGTTCCTCCTCAATTTGAATAGTGTCTACATGACAAGTTGTTATGTCGCTTATGACAGTTCGTTACATAACTTTTAGAGGAGGATGTAGAGACATTACAAGAGGCAAGCATATTTTGGGCCTATCTTATGCCACCCATGAGATACCATGATGCCATACTTATAGAATTAGCATAGAGATGGGATTCAAATACCTACATATTTCATCTACCCACCAGTGAGATGACCAATACTCTGGAGGATGAGCATCACATTCTTCAGCTTCCTATCAAAGGCGAGACTGTACACATTGTAGAGGATCGATCTCATTGAGAAATGAGGGAAAAAATCAAGTATTTCCTTGGAGGTCCTGTTTGGGAGAGGATCATGGGGCCACGTGTTGAGATGAGGTTTCTACTTCATGCATGATAAACATTCCCTAGGCATATTATGATATTTACTATAGCACTAGTACTAATCTTAGATGGTCAGGGAGCACACCTAAATGGAGGACTTGTACATATGATTTGGGAGATGGAGTAGCATAGGACTATCTACACCTAGGGTTGTAGTATGCTAGCACATCTCTATTATGACTTGGGATGGTTCTCCTATTAGGAGATGGACAACATGGTACATTGTACACTACTACAAGTTTGGTGCTTGGAGCATTTCACATGTACTAGACCAAGAATATTTCCTACTATTGGCACTATGGATTACCCACACTCCTTTAGTTATCCACTTAGATGTGCATGGAAGTATGGGGATTTATTATCCTGGAGAGTCAGGTTCGATCATCTTGATCAGGAGGAGATCCTATGGAGACCTTACCTCTTGATACCTTAGTGGCTAGATGAGACACACCAGTTGACTAGGATGCAGAGGGATCAATTTTTACTGGGGAGATATGATTATGTAGTGAGACCTTTCTACTATGATTTTTTCATGAGGTAGTTTGGATAGATACAAATTCCACTAGCACCACAACCCTTCTATAGACAATGAGTGTAGAGTGATCGTAGGCCTAAAGATACGAGATGACTCATAGTCAAGGATGTTGTGTCTAGTAATTCAAATGATGAGGATCTCAACATGCCCCCATTCTTTGACACTAATGACATGGGTTCTATAGATTCTTGCAAGGAGTGGTGGGCCATATCATGAATATCTCTAGTTTTCTCCATGGATCAGCCTATAGGATATGCAATACCTCTTATAGATCACAAGGATGATGAGGAAGGGACAAGTGAGGAGATTAGGGTTGTAGACCTATTTTATAATGAGGTATATGGTTACGATGAGGACTTAGAATATGAAGAGGAGAATGAGAATGAGGATGAGGATGAGGATGAGGATGATGAGGAGGAGGAGAGCCAACTGATGAGTGATGGTAATGATACAATAGTTGAGGATCCAGTTTCCCCCAAGTTGAGAGATTTAGTTCCTACTTGGGTTACCAAATCACACTTATCAGCCACAACACATGCCAACACATATGAGCATGGAATGGTAGCATACCTTCTACACTTCCTACACAGGAGGAAGCACATTAGGCTAGAGACCTAGGTGATGACACATTATTTATGATTATGCTTTTATGAATATTGTCATGTTATTGCCTTTTATTTATATGAATATATATGTCATGGTGTGTATTGCTTATTCTTATGATTTCCATTTTGTAGGATCCATGAGAGAGCTACAAGATCTCTATTGACAAGCTACCACAGAGATGGTTTCTTTGTTTCCCTTAGACAAGGCTTTCAATATAGAGTGCATTCCCTTACTGATCATAGAGTAGCATGCAGATCTATTTGACCCATTTGCGAGGTTGAGAGTAGTGTACGAGAGTGCTACTAGGCATGTCAATTGAGCCACGGGTGAGCTATTAGTAATACAAGCTTCCTATGATGAGCTTTGATCATCTTGAGATCTGAAAGACATTGGGGCATGGGTCACCCAATGGTCAGAACTCGAGATACTATGGGGAAATTGTTTTAAGCTGCAAGTAGACAGAGACTACATAGATCGAGAGTGTATGGAGGTTGTTGTATAGGAAGCTAGGGCTATTAGATGAGTAGAGGGCCTATAGGATGTGTTGAGATCCATGAGTAGATCATGATTGCATACCACTATCTCACAACAGATGTCACCACCAAACCCCAAGGGATCTAGTAGTCACATGCCATAGTAGCATTGCATTATTGAGGATACATACTTAAAACTTTCTTATATATGATCATTTATGTTTGGTTTCTTATGTTTATTTTTTTATGTTAGATGGAAATATGATTTATGAAATAATCTAAGACTATTTAATAAATTTCTTCATGATATAACATATTTTAGGTGATCTAAGTAAAACTATCTTAGTTTTCTTTAGATGCAACTATGATTTAATTGTAGAACATTAAATTCATATAAGTATCTTAATCTAACACCACATACAAGATTAAGTTGAATAGTATGAAACCTAAAGTAACAACCCAAAGCTAATTTGAATAATTACTTTAATATTTAAGACAAGAAAATATTTTTTTGTCAAGAATGAAGCAATGTGAGAGAAAATATCATACTATCTACTAACTCTAACATCATTTCATTAACATTCACACTATTCAAGAAGGAAGGTTAGACATAGTACCAATGCAAATGCATGAAGTTAATAGGTTCTTTAAGAGGTGTACCATCCATTTTAGTTAACATCTATGCTCCAGACCCATAACTTTCATCAATTATGTAAGGTCCTAATGAATTAGGGATGAATTTTCCTTTTTTTAGTTAAGGTGGAATTGAAGTTACATTGATTCTCAAATAACACCAAGTCACCTTTATTAAATGAACAAGGGATGACATGATCATTGTAACTATGTTTCATTCATCTAGAGTAAGCTTGGAGATGCTCAAAAGTGTTGATGCAGTATTCATCAAGCATTTCAAGTTGATGTAATCATTGTTCTTTATAAATATTATCATCAATAAGTCCTTCAAGAGTGATTCTTAAAGAAGTAATCTCTAACTCCAAGGGCATTATTGCCTTGACACCATAAATAAGGTTATATGGAGTATTTTCGATTGATTTTCTAATACTAGTACGATGTTAACTGCATGTGCCAATACTTATTATGTTTGCTTACTCTTTTCCTTAGGATTTTCTCAAGAGTCTTATTAGTTGATTTAGCTTAACCATTAGATTGCAGGTAGTAGGGTGTTGAAACAAAATGTTGGATGTTAAATGCTTCTAAAAAATTATTCACATCACTATTCTTAAATGGTGTCCCATTGTCTAAAACCAATGTGGAAGGGTGTCCAAAGCAAGCAAGGATGTGTTCCAATATGAAACAAAATATTATATTAGCAATTTTTGAATGAAGTGGAATGGCATCCACCCATTTCATGAAATAATCTATTGTGATAATTATAAATGTATGTCCAGTGGAAGAGGGTGGTGATATTTTTCCAATAAGATCCAGACTCCATATCAAGAATGGCTAGATAGGAACTTGGTCATGAAGCTTAGAAGCATGAGCATGAATCAAATTTTTATTCTTGACATTTGTGACATTTCTTAGAACATATTCAAAGCAATCTTGTTCCATATGTATCTAATAGTATCCAATGCGGATTAGCTTTTGAACTAATGATCTTCCTTCATAAGCACCCACAAGCTTCTACAAGTGCTATAGGGATTTCAAATTGTTTAAGGAATCTAAGAAAAATACCATCAAAGGACCTTCTATATAGAACATCTACAAGAATTATATATCTAGACACAAGTTGTTGAAGGTAGGCTCGAGTATTCTTAGTTGTTAGCTCAGGAATGGTACCTTTTTTCAAATAATTAGATATTGGTGTGTACCATTTATAGGAGCTTTCTGTAATGTTTAATAACAATTATTTGACCTTACCTTCTATTGATAGTTTTATAATTGTATGGACAATGAATGCAAAATTTATTGAAGGATCTTGAGGAGATACAAGGGAAGCCACACTTGCCATTGCATCTACATGCTAATTATATTTTCATGGGCTATTATCAATGGTATATGAATCAAAGTTGTCTAAGAGATTCATTGTGAGATCCTTATATTTTGATAATGTGTCATGCTTTGCTTGATATGATTCATTTATTTGTTTAATGACTAATTATGAATCACCAAATATCTTAATGCTTCGAGCTCCCAGAGTTAAAGTGACACGTATTCGAACAAGTAAAGCTTGAACATACTCTATTTCATTGTTTGTGCATAGGAATTTCAAGTGGTAAGACAAGGGAAAAAGCTTTCCTACAGGAGGGACTAGTGTAACCCCTATGCTAGAGCTAGTTCTACACTTAAAGCCATCAAAATATACTCACATGTATCAATTTCAATTGTCAACACATTATCATTAGGGAATGAGTCAATATTATGTGATGCTAATGGTGAAGGAGCTTAACCTAAATGGTCAGTCAAGGCTTGTCCCTTAATTTATTTTTATATGTCAAATTTAAGGTCAAACTTAGTTGACAACATTACCCATTTGGCTAAGTGTCTTGATAAGTTTGTTTTATTGAGGAGATGTTTTAAAGGGTCGAACTTGGTCACCACATGCACTTCGACATTAAGCAAGAAATGTCTCAACTTACTAGTAGCTAAGCATTATTTCTCTAGATTGGAATATTGAGTTTCTTTATCAATCAACATCCTACTAATGTAATAAACAAGATTCTCTTTATTATCTTCATCTTTTTGAGCCAACAACACTGTGAGAGTGTGGGAAGACACTGATAAATAAATAATCAAAGGTTTTTGTTGGATTGCTTGTTGTAATATTGGAGGGTTGGATAAGTACTCTTTTAATTATTCAAAATATTTCTTACAATGTTCATTCCAATTAAGTGTTATTTCCTTCTTGAGAAGTTGAGTAAAAGGTAAGGCCTAATCTACCAAGAATGTAACAAAGCAATGGATAGATTGAATCTTTCCTTGCAAACTACGCAATTGTGAAATAATTCTAGGAGGTCGCATGTTTATGATGGCATCAATCTTCTTCATTTCCACCTCTATCCCTCTGTGTGACACAATAGAACCTAAAATCTTTCCACTTTCAAATCCAAAAATACACTTTTTTGGATTCAACCTCATATTGTACTTGCAAATAAGTTCAAATATTTGTTAGAGAATATTAAAATTTTCTTCATGAGACAAGGATTTTTCCAAGATGTAAACAACATAATCTTCCAATATTTTATTTATGTAATCATGAAATATCAATGTCATAGCTCTTTGATATGTTGCACCAACATTCTTTAGTACAAAAGGAATTACAACCCAACAAAATGTTCCCCAAGGTGTCGTGAAATTTCTCTTGTATTTATCTTGAAGGTTGATAAAAATATGATTATATTCTGAAAAATGAGATCCATGAATGATAATAGAGCATGGCCCATAGTTGAATCAAATATCAAGTCAATATTAGGAAGGGGAAAATCATCTCTTAAAATTTTTTTTGTTCAAGTCATAAAAATTCATACACATCCTAATACGATTGTTAGGTTTAGCCACCACTACAATATTTGAAATCCATCGTCAATAATCTATAGGTCGAATAAAAACATCTAAGATTTTCTCAATTTTAGCTTTGACCAAAAAAGCTACTTTAGGATTCATCTTATGTATCTTTTGTCTCACCAATTTAGCATCATTTTCTAGGACTATGTTGTGTGTTATGATCTTAGAATCTATACCAAGCATTTCCAAATAAGTTCAAGTAAAAATTTAAAATTTTCATGAAATTCTTGTAACAATGTTGCATGACTTTCTTTTACATTATCATCAAGGAATTTTTCTATTTGAATCACTTTTTCCTCATTATATATGTCCATTGGCACATCGATTGTATCTCCTATAAGTAATGCACTTTGATTTTGATTTTATGATATTTTTTCATCTTCTTTTTCTTTATTGTCACTTGTTTTCTCATTATCTGCAAAGGACTTTTGTGCACTTAAAGCATGACAACTTCATTGCTTGTGATTATTCCTTAGTAAATGATCATAGAATCCTCGAAACTATGTTATAGCTTCATCATTTTGAAATTGGTCCAAATTCATATCACTACTTGCCATTTCTGTCAATTCAGGTTACTTAATGTAAGAGTTGCTTTAGGAGTATCTTGCATGAAATTGTTGACATTAAGTGAAGGATTTTTTTATTCTTTCTTAATCTTTGAAGGGAAATATCCAAGACCTCTCATGTATTCTTGTGAATAAGGTTCTATAGGGACATGAATACCTTGCTCATTCACACCACATCCTTTTCCATTGTAACCTAATTATTTTAAGAGTTGATATCCTTTTCCATAAAGCTCATTCATTTATTTTGATGTCGGCAGTGATTCATAATTGTTTTCTCCAAAATTGGTTATGTAAGTGTGGTCTTCTTGAATGCATGTTGAATCTTCACCCTTTGATGGTTCTTCCATGTGTTACATTAAGATTATTTTATTCTCTTTTCTTTTTATTTTTCCACTTTTTTCAAATTGTGTACTATTGTGTAGTCTTACAACATGCCCTATTTTTCTCCTTGGAAAAATTTGGACCCCCGCTTTTTTTCTTTCTTCTTTTTTTTCTTTTCCCTTTTTTTGTTGTTGTTTTTGTTCTCCTAGGCATGGTTTTAGTCGATTCTTGACCAGATGCTAGTTGTTTCTTAGTTTCACTTCGCCTCTTTGGTGATATACTTTTTACCGCCTGGTATTTTGATGTTTCTGTATGATTATTGTTGTTTATTCTATTACCGGAAAGTAAAATTTTGTAGTCCTATGTGAGTCAAAAATTTTATGTCATTGAATAAATTTAGCTCCACCCAGTATTTTATCAATCGAATTGTGTAAACTTGGTAATTTACTCTTTTATCAGAGTTGGGTGCCTTATTGTTTTCTTTAAACTAAAAGTTAGAAACTGGAAGGTTTGTTTTGAAATGTTGTCAAGGATATCTTTCAAGTTTTGGTTTTCAGTTTTTGTTTCTCTTAGTTCCATTTTTTTTTCTCTTTCTCTTTTCTTGAGAAGTGTATTTTTCAGACCCTAGGGTTATGCCAATCTTCTCAAGGACACTATCGGAAATCATAACTTTGGTGATCACCACTAGTCTCATATCATTTCTATCATATACCCTATATAAAATTAGTGTGACATGAAATTACCATGAATAATCACTATCGCTCTTTTCCTCAAATGGTGAGCCAGCTCAAAAATCTAGGTGTCCATAAGTTGAACCATAATCCATAATGATTACACCTTTATTCTAGGAATTAATGTGAAATAACAAGTAATTAATGAAGGTGGTGAACTACTTATGTACTTGTCACCATCTCAAGTGTGCACCTGCTTTTACAACACTCCACTTCACCTCGTATTGCAAACTTGCTAAAGACATTGAATTCACAAAGCTGCTTTGGCACATAAGTAGAGGTAAAATTTTAGGAAACTAAGTTGTGGCTACCCAAGGTTTTTGAAATTGTACTCTAGAGAGTCACCATTTTTAACCAGAACCAAGTATGTTCTGAATAACTAATTTATTGACAAGAATTTATAAGGATGGAAATCTTTGATAATGGTATTTTCTCATTCTAAAATTGGGATATTAATTTTCCTCTGAGTTGTTAAATTTGATCAAAGAATAAATTGAAAGTTTTATGAAATGTAATTTTTGGTTAAATTTAACCCTAATTCACACACATAGCCAAATATTTTGAAAAATTGCAAAGCACATTATATCAAAAATGAGCACTTCTAAAGCAAGAGAAGAAGATGAATTCAAATATTGTAATTCACTAGTAGTTCTCATTAACGTGGTGGTCAAAGATACCCACATGGGATGGTCTTTTGACTTTGAAATCCATTCATAGTTGTTGAAAGAAAATTCCACCCAATGCACTAAAAATGTCGTATCAAATGGGTTACTTCTTGCAAGAGGGTTTCCACCAGCTATGGAGGCTCCAGAATTACTAATGCAATGTATCAATCATTATAATCCAACCAAAAGGATTGTTGAAAAGCAAGGAAGAACTTATACAAACTTGTCTCAAAATGGAATTATGAGTAAATTTGGTCTCCCCTCCTACACAAGGATGTACAATGTCGACACGAAAGCAAAGGCCAAGACATATCAAAGTGTTGAAAAACACAACATAGAAATTGTAAGCACCTAATGGTTCCAACAACAAATCACACCACAGACCAAAGTAATTTACAAGTCTAAATTTAAAAAAGAAATGCAAGACATAATAACTTTGTTGAGCAGAGTTGTTGGTTTAAGTGATGCAAGAAAGTTTGAACCCTAGATGTTTGTGATAATATCTCAAAGGATAGAAAGCCCTGTAGAGTTGCATTGGGGGAAATTGATAAGTGAGAGTTTGCATGGAAAAATTACTACATTCACCAAAACCAGTTGTTACTATATGTCGTCATATGTTATTTACTCTTGTGCTATGAGAGCCAATAAACAAGGATTAAAACATGTCGGTACTCTAGGCACAAAAGTTGGCAATAGTTTAATATATGCACATTTACCCCAAATCACTATTCATGGGTATAAAGGTGATTATAGAAAAGTTAATGATTTGTTTTGTATGAAATTGGTAAGAACAATGGAAGGTGATAAATCTAAGAGATTATCCCGGGAAGCACAAAGTATCATTGGGCCTATGGGAGGCTAGTAAATATAGTTCCCAAATTACTCCTACATCAGAGTGGAGGGATTTGATGGACACCCATTCATGTTTCCCAGGTATCCTATAGATAAAATTGTTTTATTAGAATTAGTGAGACAGTTAAAACCATCTCAAGCTCTTTACAACCATGCTCGCAAGAAGGCCTCTTTCAAATTTCCTATTACAATAGGCAATTATAAGTGTAGTGCAATCAAGGTGGCTGATTTGTGTGAGGAAGAATTGAAAACTTACAATTTTGAGGAATTTTCACTTCAAAGAAGTTACTATGATGTTGAAGGAAATATTGAAAAAAGCATAGCTAGTTATCGTGCTCATGTACATCATTTAGAAGATTATTGGCTTAATTGTGAAGATGAGCATGAGGTTAGAAGGAAAAAGAATGAAAGAATCACTCTAGGGTTTGCTCAAATGCTCAAACTCTATGATATCCTAGGCTAACTGGTGGAAGATGATGGTCAGGTGTTAAATAAGTTTTATAATAATCAAAGGACATATGATGAACCCATTCCAAACCCAGGTGCTGAGGATGAAGACATGACATCAATTGATGATTTTACTAGGCCAGTCATAAGGTACACTCAACACTGGAATGATTATTTTTGGAAAATTTTAAGAGAGAGAGGAATTGGACCCATCTATTCAAAAGATAAAAGAAGAAATCAAAGCAATGAAACTAATTTTGAAAGTGGAGAGCCTATTAAAAAGAAGAGAAAAACTAGTAAGGCTACTCTAGGTGTTAGAATTGAAGAAAGAACCCCTGAAACGACAAGACAGGAAGTTCCCACAAAGTTATCAAAAAAACATAAAGATGTAGACAATTCTAAAGCAAGACCTAAAGGTGTGTTCTCTTCTATGGCCAAACCTAGAACTAGAATAACTATTGATGAAGGAACTAGAGTAACAAAGAATGTTGGTACATAGACTAGATCTACATCTCAAAGAGCTGCAACATTATTTACTTCTCCCCCTTTTGTTAATATGGCTAGCATGAAGCAATCATTGGGTGGGAATCCTATGGCTTTAGAGGAAATTTCTAAAGAAGATGAGACTAGAATTAAGGAACAAGCAGATAGATGGAGTGTTATGTGGGAAAAGGTAAAAGAAAAGAAATTCAAAGATAAACCTACAATATACTCGATGATAGAAAAAATGTAGGATACAAGTTCTAATCCCATAAATATTGAAGAAGAAGAATTTATTCAAGGGAAACTCACCTTAGAGGTAGGAAATCCTAGCATACTTGAAATGGAAACAGGGGGAAATGAAGTGGAAAATCCTATGCATGATAGAGTCATTGAACACACTCTTGATTCTCAATTTTATTTTGAGATTGTGCAAAATGTTAATGAATCCTCACAAGCCCCTAGTGAATCAGATAAAGGCCATGCTAGAATTGAAGTTGAAAAAAAATGTATGAAGAGGAAGCTACACAATTAGCAGGAGATGGAATTGAAAATGAAGAGAATCCTAGTGTAGCTGTAAATGAAAGAGAAAAGATTTAGAGAGAAGAATCAAAAAACTTGGCTAAACAAGAAAATACAAGTCTCCAAACAGAGGAAGTAGTGTAAAATCTTACTAATCCTAAGTCTACATCAGAATTTAATAAAGAAATTCCCATTTTACAAACATGCCAAGTGACAGAGATGAAATTCCTGAGTCAAGTAATAAGAAGAAACAAGGAGTTATAGAGGTACAACAAGATGATGATACACCTAATTGGTTAATTAGGAAATTGGCTTGTCCCATGGAAGTAGAAATATTACCTCTAAACCTCAATAATTTCATACTAGACATAAATTATACTCCTAAACCTAGGCGCAAAGCAAAAGAAAAACATATCATACAAAGGAATGCAGATGGTAAAAAAACCATCCAAATAGCTACTCCAAAAAAAGATAAAGATAGACATAAGATAATGCCTAAGGAATATAAAATGACAAGTATTAATCTTGGACACTCATCTTGGCAACAACAATTAGAAGAAATAAAAGTGAATTTGTGTGCTAATTTTTCCAAACAAAATAAAAGAGAATTGAAAGAATGGGTTGTTACATTGGAGCATTTTATCAAATCAGTGACTTTATCTAGTCGAGAGCAAGCTGAACTGCCCCAATACCCGGTGCTAATGTCACAAGAACAAGTAGATGTTATTGTTAAAGTTCATCATAAGATGAATATATTTGAAGAATGGATTGCATATTGGTTAAATGGGAAGGTTACATGTTAGTTCAATGTATTGAAGGATATGAAAAGGTCACCATTGAGTGCAAAAAATTGATAAGAGAAAATCAAGAATTTATTAAGGTATTGTCATGACAAAGCTTTGATCCTCAAACATTAGGACATGATGGGAAAGAAGCTAAAGCTTTCAAAGAATGGATAGAAAGAATAAACATATATCTTGTTCAATTTTTAACAAGGGAGGTTATCGATGAAATAATATAATGCAAAAATGTTATAGTCAAATATGAAACAAAAAAAGGCACAGAAAAATGATGTCCTATTTTAAGTGACTGGGGAATATATTAGGCTCAAACTTACCTAGGGAGCGATAAGAAGGATTTCAAAGGAACACATGCATCAAATATTAATAGTTTTTCAAGAATATCAATCGAAGAAGGAATGAAGAAATCTAGAAATGGAGCCATAAGTAAATACAGAAAGAACTGGATATCGGATACCGAAAGTGTAATGGAATCTATTTGTTGTTATTTTTGCAGGTTGGTCCCAATCTCGGTAGGTGTTTTTTCATTCTGGTATGTCAAAGGAAAGTTGGTAGCCTCGAAGAAGACAGTGTTTGTGTCGAAGTATGGAGAAAAGTGCTGATGTGGATAAAGTCAAAGCTTTGATTCATTCTAGAAAATTCTTGATGACAGTTGGCATATGCCACGTGACATGTTTTACTTTTTTTCTTTTTGATTTCTCTGAGATACTTTAAGTTGGAATTTTGAGGTTCCTTGTTTCTATAAAAGGTCATCTCCTCTCTCTTTTTATTTTTTAAGTTTGAAATTTGTGGATATCGAAGGAGCAAAAAATTTCTTTTAACTTTTGTTCGTTTTTCCTATCTTTTGAACCATTCTGGCATAAAACTTTGTATGCATGTAGACATTAAGAGCTTTATGGATAGCTACCTATCTAAGTACCTTTTGTAGTTGGTTTTCTAAGTTCAATTGAATAAGACTGTATGTTGCATTGTTTAAGGGTGCATACATAACCTATTCGGTGTCCATAAATGAAGCCTTTTCTTTAAAAGCTTGCATCATTTTATATGTAGCTGTGAAGCAATCTAGTGAAGTATAAAGCAGTTTTCTCTATTTTGATTAATTCTTTGGGGCATCCATGGAGAATAACCGAGAGAATTTTTTTTTTAAGTTTTTTTTTAGACTAGATGTTAATATTTTTTGAAAATGTTTCAAAAAAATATAAATGGATGGAAATAGTTTCGTTGAAAATATTTTATTTTCCATGAAATTGTTGAATGCTTAATGATAAATCTACCTAAGTGATGGAAAAGAATTAATTTTATTCGATCAATATTTCAATTTCATGATGTTATGTGATGATAAAATTGAAGTTTTATGTGAAATGTTTGTGATCCTTGATAAAACTGGAAATAACCATATTCCCTTTGAAATTAATAGCAAAATTGTCACATCATTACCCGAGAGCTATGTTTAGTGCAATCATGACCTTTTTTAAGGAGACTTGGGATTAAATGGAAACTAATCTTTGTTCTTTGAATGCAAAATTCTTTCTTAGGTTGTCTTTCTTTCATATTTTTCAAGAAAGGTAGGATTTTCATGGTTTTGTCTATGGAAAATCTATACGAGCTGCTTGATGTGAGTGAAATCGTTGTCAAAAAGAACTAACTAGTGCTAGAAGGAGGGCCTTTGTTGTTATTTTTTATCTTTGTTAGGTTAAACTGGATTTTTATAGAACCACTAGATATCGGTCTAGTGATCCTAGGGTGACTTTAGTTGAGCTTAGTGGTTGAACATCATCCAGACCTCAAAATTTTGCAAGTTCAAGTACAAATCCATAGATTTTGACCATTGTTACACCATCAACCCTTGTAGTGATGGCATTCTTTAATGTGGAATCACTGATTCAATTTTCCATATACAATGATTTACCAAAAAATCTTGAAAAGTTGTGTCCTAAGTACTATTTTAAAAAAGATGCTAAAGAACACATCAGTATATTCAAAGATACATGTTTTCAAGCAAGAATCCAACATGAAGATGTTGTGTGTCAATTGTTCCCATACACTTTGAGTGATGAGGTTTACCAGTGGTGTATTAATTTCCCTCGTAATTCCATTGGGTCATGGAAAGACATGGAAACTCAATGTTTAGCTAGATTTAGAACACCTACAGATCCAGCCTTGCTATATCATCAATTCGCTCAAATAAAGAGGTTCGAGGGAGAAACTATAACCGATTTAAATGATAGATTTCAAAAGGCTTATTCTAGGTTACAAGCACCTTATTTAGTGGATAATTTTTCTACTATTATAGTTTATTATGCAACAATAGATCCTTTGATTGCTATGTTGGTAAATCGAAGAGCTCATCCTCCCACTACTTTACTACAAGCTTATGCTGAAGTTGTAAGTGTGAATTTAGAAATGAAACATCTTGGAAATGGATCATCCACAAATGGTGGAAACAGATTAAATATTTACCCTACACTAAACATGAATGGAGTTCCTATGGTTCATCCCATGACTCCCAAAATTTATCCTACAGTGGTCCAGAATGGTACATTTCCTCAAAATACTCTTTTTCAACAAGGAAATAGTCAAGCCTTAGTCCCACACCCTGGTCCAGCTATTACAGAGCTATGTCCTAATGGAAATTATTTTTTCTCGCAAACTCAAGAAAATCAAAATTTCAAAAATTTTGAGGAAAAGGAAGACATGAAGGAAGTCACAACTCAACTCAAAAGGTTAACTATAGAAGTTACACAATTAAGAAATCATAATTTTTATTCCCAAAACAATATTTTGAATTCTCAAAATTGAGTGTATAACACTTCCAAGCCATTTAGACCATGGAATACGCACCCTAATAATGGAGGAGTATCAATGCCTTTGGATAATCCTAATTCAACCGACAAAAAGTTTACATAAAAAGTGAATTTAGCTGACTTTGCAATGAAAATTTGGTGTAGAATTCATAATACAAATGCTCAAACTAAAGTGGACTGTTCACAATTCAAAATTGCTTCATATATTTTCCTCGCTACTACTCATCATAATGAGCATTGTGATTCTCAACCTACCAAAGGAAATGAATTAGTTCCAGTAGGATATGACTCTACCTTAGTTTTAGAGAGTTATGAATGTTTCAAACTACCTTCAATTGTTACAAATCATGCTCATAGATACGAAGGTAATGATTCAACTATAACTTTGGAGACATCTATAGAAGAAATGGATGAAATACACACTTTTCAACAAAATCAAAAGGGACATAATTACAACACAAGGAATAATGCTAATAGTGGAGGTAAATTCAATGGAACCCTAACAACATCCATCTGACCGAATAATTTTAATACTACACCTAATGATAAATCAAGCAACAATCCTAGATTACCTAAGGTAACTTCTCAGTACAATTCATTAAATGTTTCAAAAGGTTCGAAAAGATTGATCCCACTAATCAGAATAACTTGAATAATTACTTAGCAAAAGAAATCAAGAAAGTAAATATTATTCTTTCTTTGTCAAAACTGCTTTAAATGCCTATGATCAAGAAAGCTTTCCTAAATAGTCTGGAAGATTTTCCTAAAGGGGGAAAATCTAAGGATGTTCAAGCTTAAAAAAAAAAAAAAGAACATTGTTCCCATAACTGATGCACAAGTAGCTTTTTATAAAGGAAAACTAGAGTCTCTGCTATTTTTTCTCACTTTGAGAATATTTGGTAAGAACATTCACAATTACTTAGTAGACTCTAGAGCTTCTACCAACGTGATGTCGTTATCCATATGTCAAACATTAGGTTTAACTCCTGCAAATTCTTTAGAGAAGGTCACTCAGCTTGAAAAGACAGAGGTAAATGTGATAGGAGAGTTGACTAATATCCACATGCAATTGGCTTCTAATCCTAGAATCCAATATTACATTGATATTCAAGTCATGGAGATACTAGATACCTATGGTATGCTTTTGAGTAGAGAATGGTCTAAGACTTTAAATGGATACATGTCCACCAATTCCTTACACATGTGGTTACCATGGAGAGGAGTACCTAATAAAATCAAGATTGAAAGAGAACCTCATATGAAATACATGATCAAAGATTATAATAAAAAAATGAAGTTCTATATATCGATGTAGAACCAGAAGTTTATAAATTATGCAATTTGGGAGTTAAAATTGAAGAAGTTTTCACTTGTGATGTCAAGAAATCTAATGAGTTAATTCCTAGAATAGATGTTTTAATTGAATCAAATTATGATTCCTCTAAGGAGGAGAATAATCCTTATAATAAATTTCAAAAGAGTATTATTACAAAAGCTCAAGAGAATGATAAAAGTAAAATTTCATTAAAAAATTTGTTATTGGAGGACTTGTGTCGATTGCACAATGTTGCACATTCATAAAGCAATTGTATGATGTGTTTGGATATAGTCTATAGAATTGAGACCTGATTTTGTCTAGGATGTGATGGTGTCACGAAAAATCAAGCCAAAAGCAGAGTATAAGCAGGATCATGATGGGCCAAAAAGTGCCAATATTATGGGTATTTGTAGGGTATGTGGCTAACGACTATTTTTTTACCCAAAATTGATGAAACGAAAAGGGTTTTTAGAGGAGATTCTAAGCTTTCCACCAATATAAATTATGCTTTAATTTGAATTTAATAAATAATTATTATTTATTTTCTATTAGAATTATGACTAAAGTCTTGATCGATAGGTTGATTGAAAAACATCTATAACTTTCAAACGATATCACATTTTTGAATCCGAAACATGTGTCACATTCTATGCTTCACATAATATAGGATTAAAAATAAAAAATAAATTTCATGAAGTTTTGACCAAGTTAAGGTGGTCAGACATATGAGTTTTTATATTTTTTAAAATTTGTAATAAAAAATTCATAATTAATTATTTACTTGGAAAAAAATTACAAAAAATATGCATCACATCTAGACATGAGTCCTCTACTTATATATTAAAATCTTATAAAAAAACATTATCATTTTATTATGGTTAAGGTGGTCAAACAGACACCTACTTCTTATTCTTTCCCTGAAATTTAAGTACTACTACATTGAAATTTCAAATTTTCACCAAATAGATTTTATATATTTTTAAATAAACCTAGTAGTTTAGAAATTACATTCAATTTTCTACATATTATATTTTTACATATTTTTGAAATAATATAGATAACTTATTCAAATTTTTACGTCAAGTTGCCTAACACTGATTTTTCTAAATTTTTTGCCACTTAAGGGCCTATTTTTTCCATGATGATCTTGCACATACCCAACACATAATGATGAAGATCAAAATATACAAAATGGCAATATTTATACAATGATGTTGAAAATGGTAAAATGTTCATTACAGATAATCAAGCTTGGATTCTTAAATTTGATGGATCAAAATTGAAACATGGAATTGGAATTGGAGTAGAATTGATCAACCTGCAAGGTAAGTCCTTTCTTGTTGCATATCAGTTGCAATTTCAATGTACTAACAATGCATCAGAATATGAAGCTCTTTTACATGCCTTGATCCTAGCAATCAAGAAAAAGGTCAGAATCCTCAAGGTGTTCAGAGATTTAGAATTGGTAGTCAAACAAGTCAGAAAGCAATATATCTACCATTACAAAAAACTATCGAATTACCCACACAAAGTGTGGGATTTAATTAGTGGTAATCACCAGAGCATCAACTCACATCCCAAGAATATTTAATTAGAGAGTCGATGCTCTGGTGACTGCCGCTAGTACTTTGGAACTTTGGAAACTTCATATTTGAAAAGATTCATAGTTGAATTGGTACAATTACCCTTAGTTACTAATAATGTTACTAACCTACAATTGTTCGAAGATGACAGACACATATTGGAATTTATTACTAATTTCAATATTTTTGAAGTACAAATTATTGAAGAAATAGATCGCCCTAACAGGAAAATTCAAGATGAAGAATTGAATCAAGTCAAAGATAATAATATTGTGAAAGGGATAATTGAGTTAGATTGACTTTTCGATATTAATTAGATAATCAGACAAAAATATTTACCTCAAAGTGAAGGAAGATTATCTGAATTATATGATTTGAATACTGAAGGAGATCCTAAGAATGTACTTATAGGGAAGGTTTGTACAGAAGAAGAGAAAATAAATATTTCTCATGCACTTAAAGATTATTGGAAGATCATAGCATGGACTTATGAAGATTTGAAGACATATGACACTTCTATCATCACACATACTATACCATTAAAGCCTGATGTGAAACCTTTCTGACATAAACAACGTCCAGTAAATGCACTTTTAGAGCCTTTAATTCAAAAGGAAGTTCAAAAACTATTGTAAGCCAAGATAATTTTTCCAATCAGACATTCTACTTGGATGGAAAACTTAGTCCCTGTTAGGAAAAAGAATGGAGATATCAGATTGTGCGTAGATTTTTGGAATCTCAACAAAGCATCTAAAAATGGAAATTCTGCACCACCTTCGCTTAACGAAGTATTATGAATAGTTAATGGTTCACAAATAATGTCCTTTCTAGACAAATTTTTGGGGTATAATTAAGTAATGGTAGTAAAGGAATATTGAATGAAAATTGGTTTCATCACTAAGTGGGGAACTTTTTCTTACAAAAGGATGCCATTTGGATTGATAAATGTTGGGGCTCCATTCCAAAGAGCAATGGATTATGCTTTTCGAGAATTGATAGGAAAATGCATCATCATTTACATGGATGACCCTATAGTATTTTATAAAGATGGAAGAGATCATGTCTAAGATCTTAGAGTGATATTACAAAAGTGTGAAACTTATAGAGTTTCCTTAAATCCTAAAAAATGTATTTTTGGGGTGACTGAAGGAAAATTATTGGGCCATATCATTTCTAAACATGGTATTTCAATCAACCCAAACAAAGTGAAAGCATTCCTCAAACTACAGCCCCTGGGAAGTAGAAAAGAATTGAAGTCATATTTCGGTAAGATCAATTTTGTTCATAAATTTATTATAGGATTTGCCGAAATAGTGAAGCCACTCAATGATATGTTAAAGAAAAATGCAAAAAAAGAGTGGAAAAATGAAGTTAAGATCGCCTTTGATACTATAAATACTACAATTACAGAAGCACCAGTACTGATAAGTCCAAATTATACTAAACCTTTTTATATTTACTCATTTGCATCTGGTAATACTTGTGTTGCAGTGTTAACACAAAAAGGAAAAAATAAAGAAGAAAAACCAATTTATTTTATGAGCGCTCCATTCAATGCTCAACCTCTACAGTCAGTGATGGAGATGCGTCCCTTTTCACAATGGGGATTAGACTTTATTGGAAATATTAATTCTCCATCCTCAGCTAGACATAGATTCATATTGACCACTATAGATTATTGTACCCAATGGACATAAGCATGCCCCAACAAACAATGCACTACTGATGTAGTCATCAAATTTTTGAAAGAGAATATTATCACCAGGTTTGGAACTTCGTATGCATTGGAATGTGATAATTTCCTTTCCTTTGCTTCATTAAATTTTTCTAATTGGGCATTTGAATATGGCATAACATTAAAAATTTTGTCTAATTATTATCCATAGGGAAATGGATTAGCCAAATCATCAAACAAAAATTTCTTGGATATAATTAAAAAAATTATTGAAAAGAACCCTAGGGAATGGCATTCTTTGTTAAAATTTTCACTATGGGTAGATCATACTAGAATGAAAGATGCATTAGGGAATTCACCTTATCATTTGGATTATGGGGTAGATTATATACTCCCAAAAAATTTAAAAATCCCTACCTGGAAGTTTGCACAAGAATATATTGGATTAGATGATCAAACTAAATCTTGACTGTTGCAATTGATGCATTTAGATGAAAAATGAACACTAGCCATAGATCATTTTGATAGACATCAATCCATAGTGAAAAGATAGTTTGATAAACATGCCAAGCTCAAGACTTTTAAAATATATGATTTGGTTCTATATTGGGATAAAGCTCATGAATGTAAAAATGAACATGAAAAATTTAACAGACCATGGATAGGCCCATATCAAATTTCTGAAATTATGGGTGATAGTACTTAAAGGTTAAAATCCTTGATTGGAGAAGATATCACATTGCCTGTGAATGAGTAGTTTCTAAAGCATTATTTTCAGCCTTGAGTAAATAGGTTTTTTTTTGTTTTTTGTAAATAATTTTTTTTTCTTTATTTTTATTGGGTGCTGCATCATTAGGCTTTATAATTATTAGCAACTTTTAAAGGTTTACAAGTCAATAGAACATCAACTCCAAAACTTTATTTTTTATTCTAACCAAAATTAGTTTTCCATTTATAAATTGTTCGAGAATTGTTCAATTTTATGTATTCTGGTTAGCATGAATTATTTAGTTGATGTTGAGCTACAAAAGAACACATTTAAAATCATTCTACTAAAATTTGGGATAACAGTTGTTTGCAATAATTGAAAAATCAAAAGACTACCTTTGCTACCAATATAATGCCCAACCTAATAGCGGTGATCCAATGCTTGTAAGTTGATAGATGAGCTATTATTATTATTTAAATAAAAATGAAAATGAAAATGAGCTATCATTGCTATATCTAAGAAAACAAAAGTGATATCAACTCTTTAGTCTATCCAAATAACTCTACCAGGGCTATGGATGCCTGACCGGTAGTAGAGCTATGTTTGGGGGGAATTACAGAGATAACCTTGTTGGGGCTATGGATGTTTGACTAGCAACAAGGCTCTATCCCTGGTTGGCTTAAAAAGGAATGGTCATATTATGTAGGTTAATGCAAACGGTTGATATTACTAAGTTTATTGTAGTGGAAATAAATCAATTGCACATATGTGAGCTTAGTAATACTTAATTATGCATGCTAACCAGAGTAAGATTTGGAAATAGAATAAATATCCTATGATTTATAATTGGAATACTAAAGAAAGTTGGAACATTAATGTTAGATCTAGAATTGACTTTATGTTGTTTACTTTGGTTTTGTTGGTTGCTAGTTGTTGTGTAGTCTCACAACACGCCCCATTGCTCCTTGGAAAAATGTGGACCCCATTTTTTTTCTTCTTTTCCCTTTTTGTTTTGCTTTTTTGTTCTCCTCGACATGGTTTTAGTTGATGCTTGACCAAATGCTAGTTGTTTCTCAGTTTCACTTGGTCTCTTTGGTGATATACTTTTTACCACCCAGTATTTTGGTGCTTCAGAATGATTATTGTTGTTTATTCTATTATCAGAAACCATAATTTCATATATCTGCATGAGTCCAAAAGTTCGTGTCATTGAATAACTTTAGATCCACCTAGTATTTTATCAATTAAATTATGTAAACCTAATAATTTTCTCTTTTATGGAAGTCTGGTGCCTTATTGTTTTCTTTAAAGTAAACGTTGGAAACCAAAAGGTTTTTTTTGAAATGTTGTCAAGGATATCTTTCAATTTTTAGTTTTCGGGTTTTATTTCTCTTGTTCCATTTTTCTTTTCTCTTTCTCTTTCATTGAGAAGTATATTTTTCAAACCCCGGTGTTATGCTAATCTTCTCAAGGACATTATCATAAATCATAACTCTGGTGATCATCACTAATCTCATATCATTTATGTCATATACCTTGTATAAAATTGGCTTGACATACAATTACCATGAATAATCACCACGCCGTTCTTTTCCTCGAATGACAAGCCAACTCAAAAATATAGGTGTTTGTAAGTTGAACCACAATCCATAATTATTAAACCTTTATTCTAGGAATTAAAGTGAAATAACAAGTAATTAATGAAGGTGGTGAACTACCTATGTACTTGTCACCATCTCAAGCATGCAATTTCTTTTACAACACTCCACTTCACATCGTATTGCAAAATTCCTAAAGACATTGAATTCATGAAGCTGCTTTGGCGCGTAAGAAGAGGTAAAATTTTTAGGAAACTAAGTTGTGGCTACCCAAGGGTTTTGAAATTGTACTATGGAGAGTCACCATTTTTAACCAGAACTAGGTATGTTCTGAATAACTGATTTATTGACAAAAATTTATAAGGATGGAAATCTTTGATAATGTTATTTTCTCATTTTAAAAGTGGGATATTAATTTTCCTCTGAGTTGTTAAATTTGATCAAAGAATGAATTGAACTTTTTATGAAATTTAATGTTTGGTTAAATTTAACCCTAACTCGCACACATAGACAACTATTTTGAAAAACTGTAGAGCACATTAAATATCAAAAATGAGAACTTTTGAAGCAAAAGTAGAAGATGAATTCAAATATTGTAATTCGTAGGTAGTTCCCATTAACGTGGTGGTCACAGATACCCACATGGGATGGTCTTCTGACATAGAAATCCATTCACGACTGCTACAAGAAAATTCCACCAAATGTATTAAAAATGACATATCAAATGGGTTACTTCCTACAAAAGAGTTTCCACCAACTATGGAGGCTCCATAATTAGTAATGCAATGTATCAATCATTATAATCCAGCCAAAAGGATTGTTGAAAAGAAAGGAAGAACCTATGCATACATTTGGTCTCCCCTCCTACACAAGGATGTATAATGTCAACCTGAAAGCAAAGGCCAAGACATATTAGAGTGTTGAAGAACACAACATGGAAAATGTAAGCACCCAATGGTGCCAACAACTAATCATACCATAGATCAAAGTAATTCAGAGGTCTGAATTTAAAAAATAAATGCAAGACATGATAACTTTGTTGAGTAGAGTTGTTGGTTTAAGTGATGCAAGCAAGTTTGAACCCTGGATGTTTGTGATAGTATCTCAAATGATAGAAAGCCCTGTAGAATTGCATTGGGGGAGATTGATAACTAACAGGTTGCATGAACAAATTACTACATTGATCAAAATCATGTGTTCTATATGTCCTCATATGTTATTTACTCTCGTGCTATGAGAGCCAATAAACAAGGATCAAAACATATCGATACTCTGGGCACAAAATTTGGCAATAGTTTAATATATGCACATTTACCCCAAATCACTGTTCATGGGTATAAAGGTGATTATAGAAAAGTTAATGATTTGTTTTGTATGAAATTGGTAAGAACAATGGAAGGTGATAAATATAAGAGATTATCCCTGGAAGCACAAAGTGCCATTCATCCTATGGGAGGCTAGTACATGCAGTTCCCAACTTACTCCTACATTAGAGTGGAGGGATTTGATGGACACCCATTCATGTTGCCTAGGTATCCTACAAATAAAATTATTTTATTGGAATTAGTGAGACAGTTAAAACCATCTCAAGCTCTTTACAACCATGGTCACAAGAATGCCTCTTTCAAATTTCCTATTACAATAGGGAATTATAAGTGCAGAATCAAGGTGGCTAATTTGTGTGAGGAGGAATTGAAAACTTACAATTTTGAAGAATTTCCACTTCAAAGAATATACTACGAAGTTAAAGGAAATATTGAAAAAAGCATAGCTGGTTATCATGCTGATGTACATCATTTAGAATATTATTGGTTTAATTGTGAAGATGAGCACAAGGTTAGAAGGAAAAAGAATGAACGAATGAATCTAGGGTTTTCCCTAATGCTCAAACTCTATGATATCCCAAACCAACTAGTGGAAGATGATGCTCAGGTGTTAAATCAATTTTATAATAATGATAGGATATATGATGAACCCATTCCAAACCCAGGTGTTGAGGATGAAGACATGACATCAATTGAGGATATTACTAGGCCAGTCATAAGGTACACTCAGCACTAGATTGATGATTTTTGTAAAATTTTAAGAGAAAGTGGAAAATAACCCATCTATTAAAAAGATAAAAGAAGAAAGAAAAGAGATGAAACTAATTTTGAAAGTGGAGAGCCTATTAAAAAGAAGAGAAAAACTAGTAAGGCTACTCCAGGTGTTAGAATTGAAGAAAGAACCCCTGAAATGACAAGACATGAAATTCCCACAAAGTTAGTAGAAAAACATAAAGATGTAGAGATTGGTAAAGACAAGTCTAAAGCAAGACCTAAAGGTGCATCTTCTTCTACGGCCAGGCCTAGAACTAGAATAACTGTTGATGAGGGAACTAGAGTAACAAAAAATGTTGGTACATAGACTAGATCTACATCTCAAAGAGCTACAACATTATTTACTTCTCCCCCTTCTATTCATATGACTAGCATGAAGCAAGCACTGGGCAGGACTCCTGTGGCTTTACAGGAAATTTTTGAAGAAGATGAGACTGGAATTAAGGAACAAGCAGATAGATGGAGTGCTATGTGGGGAAAAGGTAAAAGAAAAGAAATTCAAAGATAAACCTACAGTATACTCAGTGATAGAAGAAATGTAGGATACAAGTTCTAATCCCATAAATATTGAAGAAGAAGAATTTATTCAAGGGACACTCACCTTAGAGGCACGAAATTCTAGCATACTTGAAATGGAAATATGGGGAAATGAAGAGCAAAATCTTGTGCATGATAGTCATTGAAGACACTCTTGATTCTCAATTTTCTTTTGAGAATGTGCAAAATGTTAATGAATCCTTGCAATTCCTTGGTGAATTAGATAAAGGCCATGCTAGAATTGAAGTTGAAACTAAAATATATGAAGAGGAAGCTACACAGTTCATAGGAGATGGAATTGAAAATGTGGAGAATCCTAATGTAGCTGTAAATGAAGGAGAAAAAATTCAGAGAGAAGAATTAAAAAAATTGGGTAGATAGGAAAATACAGGTCTCCAAATAGAGGGGGAAATGTAAAATATTACTAATCCTAAGTCTACATCAGATGTTAATAAAGAAATTCCCATTTCACAAAATATGGCAAGTCATAGAGATGAAATTCCTGAGTCAAGTAATAAGAAGAAACAAGGAGTTACAAAGGTACAACATGATGATGATACACCTGATTGGTTAACCAGGGAATTGGCTTCTCCCATGGAAGTAGAAATATTACGTCTAAACCTTAGTAGTTTCATACTAGAATTAAATACTCCTAAACCTAGGTGCAAAGAAAAAGCAAAAAATATCATACAAAGGAATGCAGATAGTAATAGAACCATCTAGATAGCTAATCCAACAAATGATAAAGATAGACATAAGATAATGCCTAAGGAATATAAAATCACAAGTATTAATCTTGGACACTCATCTTGGCAACAAGAATTAGAAGAAATAAAAGTAAATTTGTGTGATACTATTGCCTGAGTATAGAAATACAAACAAAAGAAAAGAGAATTGAAAGAATGGGTTGCTACATTGGAGCATTTTATCAAATTAGTGACTTTATCTAGTCCAGAGTAAGTTGAACTACCCCAACACCCGGTGCAAATGTCACAAGAGCAAGTAGATTCTATTGTTGAAGTTTGTCATAAAATGAATATATTTGAGGAATCAATCCAATATTGGATAAAGCAAGGAGATGAATTTATTTTAGATGCAATAAAAATATAAAAGGAAGCATACCATCATTCTGATAAATTGAAAATATTATAAGATGAATGTAAACTTCACCAGGAGCAAGTGATTGAAGAAAGGAGAAACATGGAAATTCTCATATAGACAGATGTACAAGAGTTAATATAGAGAAATTAATATTAGAATCTAAAATTTCATTGCCAAGGAAGTGGAAGAAACAATTGAAATGGGAAGGTGACATGTTAGTTCAATGTATTTAAGGATTTTAAAATGTCACCATTGAGTGCAAAAAATTGATAAGAGAAAATCAAGAATTTATTGAGGTATTGTCATGACAAAGCTTTGATCCTCAAACATTAGGACAGGACGACAAAGAAGATAAATCTTTAAAAGAATGGATAGAAAGAATAAACAAAGATCTTGTTCAATTGTTAATAAGGGAGGTTATCGATGAAATAATACAATGAAGAAATGTTATACTCAAATATGAAACAAAAAAGGAACAGAAAAATGATGTCCTATTTCAAGTGACTGAGGAATATATTAGGCTCAAACTTACCTGGAGAGCGATAAGAAGGATTTCAAAGGAATGTATGCATCAAATATTGAGAATTTTTTGAGAATATCAATCAAAGAAGGAAGGAAGAAATTTGGAAATGGAGCCATAAGTAAATATAGAAAGAACTAGATACCAAATACTGGAAGTGTAATGGAATCTATTTGTTTCTATTTTTGCAGGTTGGTCTCGGCCCCAATAGGTGTTTTATCATTCTGGTATGTCAAAGGAAAGTTGGTAGCCTTGAAGAAGACAAATAATTTGTGCTTAAGTATGGAGAAAAGTGTTGATGTGGATAAAGTCAAAGCTTTGATTCATTCTAGAAAATTCTTGATGACAATTGGCATATGCTACGTGAGATGTTTTAATTTGTTGTTTCTAATTTCTCTAAGATAATTTTAAGTTGAACTTTTAAGGTTCTTTGTTTCTATAAAAGGCCATCTCCTCTCTCTTTTTATTTTTTAAGTTCAAAATTTGTGGATATCGGAGAAGCAAAAATTTTCTTTTAAGTTTTTTTTTTTTCCTATCTTCTGAACCATTCCAGCTTAAAACTTTGTATGCATGTAAACATTAATTGATATTAGAGCTTTATGGATAGCTACCTATCAAAGTATCTTTTGTAGCTAGTTTTGTAAGCTCCACTGAACAGGACTATATGTTGCATTGTTTAAGGGTGCATATAGAACCAATTCGGTGTCCATAAATGAAACCCTTTCTTTAAAAGCTTGCATCATTTTATATGTAGTTGTGAAGTAATCTAGTGAAGTATAAATTGGTTTGCTCTGTTTTGATTAATTATTTGGGTCATCCATGGAGAATAACCGGGAGATTTTTCATTTTATTTTTGAGTTTTTTTTAGACTAGATGATAATATTTTTTGAAAATGTTTCAAAAAAATATAAATGGATGGAAATAGTTTCATTGAAAATATTTTATTTTCCATGAAATTGTTGAATGATTAATGCTAAGTCTACTTAAGTCATAGCAAATAATTTTTTTTATTCATGAAATATTATTATGAATATTTCAATTTCATGATGTTATGTGATGATAAAATTGAATTTTTATGTGAAATGTTAGTGATCCTTGATAAAACTGGAAATAACCATATTCCCTTTGAAATTAACAACAAAATTGTC
The DNA here is from genome assembly GCA_007258455.2 of Sequoia sempervirens. Classification (NCBI taxonomy): domain Eukaryota; kingdom Viridiplantae; phylum Streptophyta; class Pinopsida; order Cupressales; family Cupressaceae; genus Sequoia; species Sequoia sempervirens. Next base: position 34,397,694 of record VDFB02274714.1, on the reverse strand, counting down.
ACATCATTACCCAAGAGCTATGTTTAGTGCAATCATGACCTAGTTGATGGAGACTTGGGATTAAACAGAAGTCAATATTTGTTCTATGAATGCTAAATTCTTTCTTAGGTTGTCTTTTTTTCATATCCTTCAAGAAAGGTAAGCTTTTCACGGTTTTGTCTGTGGAAAATCTATACGAGCTGCTTGATGCGAGTGAAATTGTTATCAACATGTACTCTCCCATGAATGTAGGTGTGAATTTTAATGAACCTCAATCATCTTCCAATAACTTCAACACTCTTTCCATCTCTTGTTGCTCTTCTTTCATAGGTTATATCTTTGAAGTTGGTATTAATTTCTTTAGAAGAATTGTTTTTCCTTTTTCAATTTGTAAGAAACTTTCAAACTCAAGATCTACATTGATTTGGTACACTTTATTTTAATAGACATACTTCATGATACGATGAAGATTTGAAGGAACTGAATGCATCTCATTAATCTATGGTCTTCCTAAAAGAATATTGTATGAAAGATCATGAGGCATAACATGGATAGGAGTTTGTAATGTGGCCTTTCCAACTGTAATAAGTAAAGTGATCACACCAAGTGATTGCTTTCCTACATTATCAAATCCTCAAATCAATAAGGAATCATTTTCAATTCTTGACTTATCCACACCAAGTTTATCCAAAATGGTTACACTACACACATTAAGAGCTAAGCCATTATTGATAAGGTTTCACTTTATCCATGTCCTAGTAGTGAGGATAGCTATTATCATCAAGGCTTCATTTTTCTTTGTCACTTCCAAGGGAGGTAACTCATTTTTATGAAAAGTAATGTCAATGTTAACCACATTTATTCCTTGAATTAGAGCTTCTACATCACTTGGATTTGCACTAGAGGGAACCACAACCTGTTGCAAGGCCATTTAAAGGATAGTATAATAACTAGGTGAAGTTTGAATTAGATCCCATGGGGATATATTTTTTAGAGTATTCTTAATTTGTTCAACAAGATCATACTCCTTCCCACTATGCAAAGGAAAATGAGGAACACTAGGCAAGATGGGTTGAGGCAATGTGAGGGATGATGAAGTTGTTTATCTTGGTTGCAGATTGTTTCTAGTGTTATATGTATGAGAAATGGTATTATAACTCGATTGTTGTGAAAAATTATTCTTAGGTAGTTCGAGGATGAGTATGGGTTTTTTTTTCATTTTGATATTAGTTTGAAGGTTGGAATAGGATGAGTTGAGGTTGGACAACATTAACTTCTTTTTATTTCAGTTTTCTATAACAAGCCTTAGTGGATGAACCTTGTGAGATGAAATACTCAAGGGCTTCATGTAATATGTCAAATTCATCACTACTAAAGGTCTTGAAGGATAGGTTAACTTGGAAAAATAGATTTGACATACTCAAATAGCTATGCTTTCTCCAAGGGGTTCATTGGATTGTGGTTGATTTGGTTTTGATGTTTTTTAGGTCTTATTTTTTATTTTCTAATGAATGCTAAATTTAATCTTATCAAACTATGAAATAATGCTAGAAATGAAACAAAATTGTAGTAATATACTTCTATCCACAATTGAACATCTACTTGAAATGAAACCAATTATGAAAATCTTGCTAATGACAATAATTCTACAAATTGGAACAATAATCTAAAGACAACAACCATAAGCATAAATGGAAAACTTTGAATGTTTGAAAATATAGATTAAGACCTAATTAGGGACTAATATACCTAGGTGGGCATATGAGTCCAAATTAGGGTTTTTGATAGTTTTAGACAGTGAAAAATAGAGAGCACAAAATACCCAAAAATTTACAAAAAAGACATGTACAAGGACTAATATGCCTAGATGGGAAAATGAGTCCAAATTAGTTTTTTTAAGTCTAGATCAGAAAATTCTAAGTTGATTTTAATGTGTCTAGGTTGTATGCTCAATTGATTGTTTGAAATTACAAATTTCCAAAGAAATTGAATGATGCAAAATGGAAAAAAATGCAACCTATATGCACTTGTCACTAATGTAATATTTAGAATTCCTAAATGTAATTAAACTAATGAAAATATAATGAAAAGTTAATACAACATGATATAAGACTACAATATTCTCCAAATCAGAAATTCAAGGGTCCAAAGGTCGGGTTCAACAAAATGAACCCAAGGTAAATAGGGGTTCCACCTTTTCGGAGATGGAATTGGACCTATTTCACACTTTAGTTCATTAGGAAACTAGATCCCTCAACCAAGTGACTTGATTTAGGAATGGCTAGTGGATTCCTAGTGTAATTGGATGTGGGTTCATCATTAAATGAAGCTTCAAAAAGGAGAAATGCAAACACTGATGCAAACTCACTATGAAACCTAGAAAAGTGAAAGCATGCAATCAAACTAATAAACTGACTGGAATAGAATAGTACCTGGATGAATGGAGTTGCCAATACAAGATCTACAAAATTAGAAATTTTTTGTTAGGGACTTGCACTGGTACTGATACTCAAGGTTGGGTGATTTAGTCCCACTCTAGGGTTTTTAGAGCAAAATCTATAATTCTTTTGTTAATTATTGGCATCTATAGAAAGGCAACAAAAAAGATGTACTGGGACTAATACACCTAGTTGGGCATATGAGTCCCACTCTCCCTTTTTGAAAAATGAAGGATCTGAATTTGTTCTTCTATTTTTACACTTTCCTCCTATATCTTTCAAACTTCACTTCTAGATCCGAACCTATGAAAAATCTACAAAACAAAATATTGGATTGATTGCTTGTGGGGTTTTCCTTGGTCAAACCCTTAGTTTTGTAATTAAACCTTGATAGAAAGTATAGATCTAAAATGGAAATGTGTGTGAAAGCCATAATCTTAAGTGTGTCTAAGATTATGAGAGCTAAAATGCAATAAACCCTACTCTAATGTGCTAGAATAAGATGCATAAATTGAACATGAAAAATGATGACTCACTTTGGGAGATCTCCAATCACCCTAATAAATCATAAGAATGCATGTACCTTCCTTTAGGTAGAAAGTAGAATGATAATGGAGGATGGGATCACTTAAGAAACAAGTTATTAGGCTTGGGGTGTGTTCGAGAAGTTGAGTCCACTTTTTGGCCAAAAAGTGGAAGTGTTTTTCCTGAATTTCAGAATTTGACACATTTGACCTTAAAATTTGAAGCACTTAGAGATGAAATCTTTAAAAAAGTCACTAATCATAAAATTTAGTGCTCGGAGTCTAGTTTCCAAATATATAATTTATTTCAATACCCAGATTGTACAAATTGAGTTTTAATAGGCATTTCTAAAAACCACTATTTAAAAGTCATTTTTTTTACCATTACATGCATGTGTACAACATCCATATTTTGACTTAAATTATTGTATTTTTCTAAATCCTTTTGGGAAAATTTTTATGACTCACTAAGCTTGTTCTTGATATTTTTTTGTAATTTTTTATTGAATTTTTTTTTTTTGTTAAATTTTTATTAGGTAGATTTGTCGTTTTGAAAAATCGTCATGTATGACATGCATAAGATGACCTAAACTTATCATTTTCTAATTTTTTTTTTGAAATTGAAAATAATTGTCTAAAGTTTGTTCTCGTGCAATCCGTTTGTCAAAATGTTATGTTGATAAAAAGTTATTAAAATAGTAAAAAACTCTAATATTTAAAGTTTATGGACCAATTTTATTAGAAATTAATTGAAAAATAGAAAAAATAATTCAATTGCAAAACAAATTACATATTTAGAATCTGCATTGTTTCATCTAAAATGGGTTTTAATTTCGTTAGAAAATTATACAAAAAAGGTCGTCAGCCATATGTCCAAAGTCGGTATTTTTCTTTGACATTGTTAGGGCCTTCAACTTGTAGGTCAAACCAGGTTGAAGGCCTAGGTTCAGACTTCCAATGCTTTTCTCGAACCAAAAACCTTGGAAAAAACCTGACCACGATGCAAAACAAAATTCAAATTTAAAAAAATGGGATCCCATTTATTAATAAATGGGATCCCGTATTATAATCAGGATTTCGTTCCCCATCTGATAGTATTCGGACCATTGTGAATGGAATGGGATCCTGTTTCATAAACAGGATCCCGTTACCTTAACAACGGCTCTGACATTCAATGTCGGTTAACAGGATCCCGCTTATTAATAAATGAGATCCCATTTAATAATTGGAATCTCATTTTATAGTAAGTGGGATCTCGTTTATTTTATTTAAATACACTATGCAAAATTACTGTGAAGTCTACAACTTCACATGTACAGCCAAGAGCACTGAAACTGAATTATTTTTCATAAGTTATTGTATTTACAGGTGGTGAATTTGATTTTTGGTTGATTTTATCAAAGGGAGCATCATCTACACCATTTTTAAAGTGAAATTGTGTTATTTTTGTGCTTGTTTGGAGGAACAAAGGGTTTCAATTTGCAATATAGATTGAATTTTTCAAAGGAAGCATGAAGAAAACAATTTTTAAAGTGGAATTGTGGTAGTTTTCTACTTGTTTTGAGGAACACAAGAGGAATAATTTTGTCCTAATAGGTATTCCACTTCAAATTTGGTTTGAACATTTTGAATTATTTCACTATTAACATTTATTTGTGCTTGAGAATTTTATAATTATGGGAGATAAAGCTTGTAATAAGAGAAGAAAGACATTGACTCCTCAAGAAGCTGAAGCAAATAGAGAAAAGGAGAGACAAAGACAAAGAGAAAGAAGAATGAGCATGAAATCAATGAACGATGGTGGAGAAACCAATTCAACAACTATTGAAGATGAACACATTGAAGATACCATAGTTGTAGATGAAGCTAATTTGCAAGGAGTCAATTTGGAGAAGAATATAATTATACAAACAAGTCCTACTATGTCTTCAAATCCCTCTTTGAATGGTAAGGAGAATGTTTCAATATGCACAAATCCAAGTACGCCTTCAAATCCACATGTTAGTGAAATGGTAAATTTGTATGTAGAAGTTTTACAAGATGCTGGACTTAATGATGTTGACATTGAATATATTCAGAGAGATGAAACTTTTATAGAATTTGTTGAAAACAAAAAAGAATTTTTTTTTGTTGCAAATGAAAATCAAAATGATTATTTTCTTGAAAATGAAAACAAAACCTATATTTTTGATGAAAATGAAAATGAAAATGAAAACCGTTTTGAAAATGAAAATGAAAACCATTTTGTTGATGAAAATGAAAATGAAAACCATTTTATTGATGAAAAAGAAGATGAAAATGAAATGAAAACCATTTTCTTGATGAAATGAAAATGAAAACCATTTTCTTTGATGAAAATGAAAATGAAAATAAAACTATTTTGTTGATGAAAATGAAGATAAAAATGTAAATGAAAATGAAGATGAAGATGAAAATGAAGATGAAAATCTAGAATGTGATGTTGAATTTAATGAAAATACTTTTTTTAAAATTGGAAGTGGTGTTTTTCATAATCTTCCTAGTCAAATTTCTTGGAGGCAAATAAGAACACATGCAAATAGAATATACACCAAATTCTTTTATCATAAAAAATTTGCATTTCAATGTCAACTAATGATGCAATTGATGAGAATGCAAAAAATGAGGAAAGCAATGAAAAGGTTAGGCTTTTATGTTAAACCAAAAAGAAAATATCAATCATTAAAACATGCTATGTCTAATGTTGCTAGTGCCATTCAATCTATTGGGAAAAATAGTCGATCTAAAGATAAAAACGCAGCAAGAAGAGCTATAACTACTGCTATAGTTAATAAAACAACTTTGAATAAAAGAATGGTAAGAAATATTAGTGAAGTTTTAAAAATGCATCCTAAAACATTACTAAGAGTGGCAAAAAGAAGAGAAAGTATAGAAAATGATCCTATCAATCAATGTTGGAGTTTCAGTGGATGACTCTGAGGTTTGATATAAAATTGAATGTTGAAATTAAATCTTTGATCAAAAAATATTGGCATGATAATACTAGGGTTTCATCTAATGCTAGAGATGTTTTAAAATTAAGGGTGGGGTCCAAAGTTTGTGATCCTCACCAAAAACACCTATTAGATACAACACAAACTGAATTTTATAGAAAATTTTGTAGCGATTCAGTGTTACCAGTAATATTAAAATAAGTCAAAGGTCTTTTGAAAAATGTAAACCATGGTATGTAAAAATTAATAATGAATATCTTGTTGTTGTAAAATACATGTTCAATTTCGTTATTTTTATGATGTTTTTGATATATACATTGTACCTTGCATTCTAACATGATTATATAGGATTGTAGTATTGATATGCCACCTGAAGCAATAAGAGAGTTTATTTCAGGTTTGTTTTGTGAAAAATCTAATGATAAATTATTTTATTTAAGTTCTTGTATTTCTAGACAATGCATTAACTGCGGAAATCTTTCATTTTTAAGAAATTTTGCATGAAAGTGTTGATCATGATTTTGGACAACAATTAGTAGACGTCAAAAGATTTAGGAATTTTCACTATTCTTTAAAAGATGGAAAAATAGGAAAGCGTTGTGATTTAGTTATAGAAAAAGTTAGTGTGCATGCATTTATGAGTGAATTTAATAATAAAATTGTACCAAAATATGTTATGCACTCTTAACATGCTCAATGGCTTGAGGGCCAATTTCACACATCTAGAAACACATTTCCAATTGGTACTATAATTTCAGTGGTTGATTTTGTAGAGAATTATACTCTTGCTTCGCAAGAGGAAATTCAATCTCAATATTATAATTCAGTGCAAGTAGCTATGTTTGTCCATATTGTTTATAGACATGCAGATGATAGCACTAAGGATGATAGAAAAGTTTTGAGGGAGTATCATTTTTATTTGAGTGACAATCGGTTACACTCATCAGAGTTTGTTCAATATTGTTTTAGTATATTTTATAGAAATTTATGAGAAAGAGGAATCCATATGAAGAACACCTCATATGGTCAGATAATTGTACGGGGCAGTTCAAAAATGCTAGAGTGTTCTATTGGTTAAGTAGGGTTCACAAGGAATTTAATGTCCAGCATATATGGAGTTTTTTTGAAGCTGGGCATGGTAAAGGAGAACATGATGGAGCTGGTGCGTGTGTCAAAAGAATTCTTGCTAGAGAACAATTAAAATTTGAGGATTCAGTAAAATTTAAAAATGCACATGAGATTGTGGATTGGTGTAATAGAATATTATCTGTACCTGGTTCGAGTGATTACTCTACAGTTCATTGATTCTTTTGGGTGGTGGAAGAAGAGAACATTGTATCTAGAGTTGATTGTGAGACAATTAGTGGATCTACTAAATGGCATTCATTTAGGAGTGCGACAGCAAGCACATGGACTATTTGGACAAGGGAGCTTGCATGTTTTTGCCATTTTTGTATCTCAAGAGATTGGGAAGCTTGCGAAAATACAAAATGGGTTGAACAGTGGGAGCAAAGATCATTGACACTTGTAGAAGCACATAATCAATATGAAAGAACTATTGAAGAAAATGAACAATTGTTTGCATCTGAAGATTATGATCGTGTTTCAGACCTTGTACAAGAAGGTAATTTTAATTTAATTTATTTCATTTTAATTTGCTTTATTAAGTTATTTTTCAATACTAAATTATTTATATGGATATGTACAAGTTATTAAATCGAATTTTGTTGGCAGGACATGTGTATGCAGTTATTGCACCTGAGGGGAATGAAGAGCAGACATAATATTGGTTGGCTCATTGTGTGGAAACTAAACATAAGTTGTTAACACCTCAAGAAGATGATGATGGATTTCATTATCCAACAGGTACGGTGATCCCCTTAAGACACCTCCTTAAGAAAATTTTGATAACAAGTTTTAGATCCCCTTAACCAATTTTTTAGAACAAGTCTTTGATCCCCTTAAGTAAATTTTGAGAAGTTATTTGATGATGGTTTTTGTACATTTTTTCCAATAGGATCGGTGGTGGTTGTTGGCATTTGGCTATAGAAATACTTGAGAAGAAAGAATGGTCTACCTGCATTCAAAGACTATGAAACACATAAAAAGATTATGCATTATTCACATTTGGTGGTGGTAACAAATATAAAACTAGAGCGGTATCATGGAAGACCTTCAAAAAAATTGCTATGGTCAATTTCTATGGAAGAGCATGAGGCAATCATACATGCATTGCAAAAAAGAGAGGATGCAGATGGTACAATGGATTAAATAAATATAGGTAAATATAGTTTTAGCTTTATTTTGTCCTTTTAAGTACATTAAATACATGTTTCGACATTGGTCAAGTGTGTTATTAGTTGAAATTAATTTAAATTATTCTTTTATATATCCTTAAGGCATAATCACAAAAAGGATCTAGTCCATGCAAATTCAACCTAGACAACATGGAATACTTGGTAAAAAGAGGTAATTATTAGTTAAATTATATTTAAATACACGTTTTGATTACATAATGATATTGCTTGGACATTAATAGTTAAAATTGATTTATTGTCATTTTTTGTATCCTAAAGCCATCATTGCATTGATCTCATACTTTGAAACAAAAAGGAGAGGATGCCTGGATTCAACCTACAAACATGTGTGGAATACTTTTAAATGCAGGTACTTGAGTTATGTACATATAGATAGTTTTATATAAATTAAAATATGTATGTTTTGATGATTTCATTGATATTTCTTGTACCTTTTTTATATTAGGTGGTGTGAAGACCTACTACATTGTAGCCATGAGTTTGAGATGTTCTTGAGATGACATATTCAAATTTTGTAAACATCATTTTGAGATGACATATATGTACATACATACTTACAAAATTAAACATTCTCTATGTTCTTCTATGTATCAAATCAATATTCTATATATTTAGGCATATTATGACCCCTTAAGACATCCCCTTAAGATGTTCTATTATGACCCTTTTAGACATCCCCTTAATTAACATGTTCTATTATGACCCCTTCAGACATCCCCTTAAGACCCCTTAAGACATCCCCTTAATTAACACATTCTATTATGACCCCTTTAGACATCCCCTTAAGGCGTATTATGACCCCTTAAGACATCCCCTTAAGATGTTCTATTATGACCCTTCTAGGCATCCCCTTAATTAACATGTTCTATTATGACTTCTTTAGACATCCCCTTAAGACCACTTAATACATCCCCTTAATTAACACGTTCTATTATGACCCCTTAAGACATCCCCTTAAGACATATTATAACCCCTTAAGACATCCCCTTAAGACATTCTATTATGACCCCTTTAGACACCCCCTTAAGATGTCATTATTTGTTTTGACAACTTATAAATTAGTGTTAGATGAACTATTATTTATAGTATTTATTAATGCTTTTATTCTCTAATCTTCTATGGTATTGTTAGGGTTAGGATTAGAATTTTAATTAGAGTTAGAATTAAACCTTGATTCTAACTGTAATACTAATTGAACCCTAACCCTAACTATTATTAGAACCCAACCGTTATTGAACCCTTACCTTGTCCTCAAAATTAATCCTATCCCTAAGCCTTGTTGTATCTAACCCTAATTGAAACCTAACCCTAACTCTAGTTGTGTCCTAATCCTAACCTTTACCCAAAACTTTATCCTATAACCCTAACCTTAATCCTAATCTTAAAGTAACCTTAATCTTAATTGAATTCTAATCCTAATTGAACCCTTTTGAACCCTAACCCTAAATCTAACCTTGATTTAACCCTATGCTAACCATTAATCAAGCTTTATCTTAGAATTTTGATTGAACCTGGGCAATCCTAACAAAGTCATAATCATAATCATAACCCAATTGTAAATAATAATAATGTTATATAATTTTTTTCGTATGATAAAGTTATATGTGAATATAATTCTTAATTACATTTATTTTTAAATATAGATATGCTAGCTTTAAATCTATTGCTTTAAAATTTTATTTTATGTGTAATAATAAATTTATTATATTTTCTTTGTATTTAATTTTATAATTTTAAATTGATTTTAGATGTCCATTTATTATGAAAAACTTATCTATTTAAGTTGCTATATTTTTGTACAATAAAACCTTAAGTAAAGCCTTAAAATTTTAATATTTATTTACATATATACGTTAATTTTGAATAAAATAGAATATTAGTGATTTTTCGTTTTGAAATGTTCTTAATTTTTTTTTAAATATTGAATATTTTTTATGTTGGAAGATTTCTACTATTCATGTACAGTGTTAATTCATGTGTATTTTGAGCAATCATTATTATAGTTGAAGATTATTTTGATTTTATAACTGTTTTTTCCTTTTTGAAATATTCTCAATTTTTCCTATAGTTAAATTTGGCATGTTAAAGACTTTCATTACCAACTTGATATTAATCTAAATATGCAGTAATCCAAAGACTTTACATTCTAATGATTATTTCCAAATAATATTAAAATAATAACTTATGTAGATTTTGGAAGTGCATCTGCACATTTTAAGCATAAGATCCATGTGCACTTGACCCATATTTTAACGCAATTCAGGTTGAGACCCTAAATTTCTGGTATATAAATAGATTGCTTTTGTTTGTAAATTATGAGTTATTGACTGATTATTGTAAATATTAAAATGTCCTATATTAATCCATGTATGAGATCACTAAATTTCACATTAATGTCCTATATTAATGTCTTGACTATGAACATAAAATGCATAAATGTACATGTGTAAATTAAAATTTCAAACAATAATAAAGTCCATAATTTATGTAACATATTAAGTGCATGAAACCAATATATTAAGCACATGAAATAAAGTCCAACAAAGTACATGATAAACAAGAAATATAGTCCATGAAATAAACAAATATAACACATAAAATCACATGTTTCTAGGTCATGTACTATCTCTATAATCAAGAGACCTCTTCACACCATATGGACTATGTGGATGACCTGAAACACTCTATACATAAGAGAAAGATGAAATTAGATGTAAGACAATAAAAAATGATTTAATGACAATTTAATTTATAATCCATCATAAAATTAAATTACCATCATATCTACATCTGGATGCTCGTGCGCTTGAAGAAACCTCTAAATTCTCTAAATCAATCTACATAAACAAGACAAAGAAATTCAAAATTAGATGTACAACTCTACAATTAAATTTTTTTAATTCAATTTAATTTTAGAATTTATCATATTTTAATTGTCGTATTCGAGGTTGTGCACTAGGCTCTTCTCCAGGACTTGTTTGTACATGCTCAACTACAAGATGTGTCTCATGCTATAAAAGAAAAAGAATATGTGAAAATATCATATTATGTATATATTCAATTTAAAATTTATAATTCACTTTAAATATAATAAAAAAATTAAATTACCATTTGATCTAAAACCTGCTCTACATGTCCTCCTAGTGGTGTAACTATGTCTGGGTCAGGGCTGAAAGTTGCACTAACAAAGTCCTACAAGATCAAAATTATAGCATGTACAATTGAATTAGGTTAATATATACATATATATTCAAGTCTACACATTTTGTGTAGAAATTTTTGTAAACAACTTGGAAATCAATGGCCTCACGAGTAACTACAACATCAAATGTTTGCCCAATGCCCATTCTTATTGTGGTATCAACCTAGACATACACGTACATAGAAATTTAACGCTTATAATATTTACAAGTGTGCATGCATGCGTTTCATATATCTAGTCAATTCAAAACTCATAAAATTGTAACTATACTAATGTAAACTTTAAACAAATTTACAATACCTACCCCTGATCTATGATGCTCAATAGTGGAGGAGTGCTTGAAAATCCCTCAGAAGGAATCGACGCAGATGTCGATTGACTCACCTAAACCAACATGAATATTTGAAACATATATGTGATTCAATTATAAATTTAAAACTCAAGTTAAATAATTTATGATTTCATATATAATTTTAAAAATTGAAATCAAAATACCCCATAAGGGTTGCCAAGTATGACCGGTGTCAATGTATGTACTCGTGGAATAGATGATTGCCCTTGCATCATTAGTTTCATCTATACACCAAACAATTTGATTGTTAAAATGTATTGCAAACTTTTCTTTGATATATACAACCATAAAAATTATTATAAAATGAACGTACATCTAGATGCATATTTATACTTGTGTCATAGTGTCCTCAGGGTGATGTTCTACTATGAGGAACTCTACAAATGAACTTATGCGACCAGATGAACCACCAGAATCTCCCCATCCACCTAAACTAGGTGTGGCCTGATCAGGTCCATAGCATACTTGATGACAACTAGTACATATATGGGGGATAGGTCTGACACTCCTAGAGCAGTACTCAGACTAGCTCCATAAAAAACTCCTCCATCATCATCATTGTCTCTATGCTCCCCACTCGCTATCACAGAAGCGTGTTGATCAAGGTCTCCTGCGAGTGTACTAAGGGAACCTAATGTTGAGACTAGAGCTTGATGATGTATAGGTGCAGGAATGGGAGGACCAGGAGCAACAACAAGGGGTTGCACATGCACAAGGTATCGGGGATCAACCCTTGCCCCTAATCTCTGTTGTGGCATGCCACCACCAACACCCTGAAATGATCTAAAATCAAAATAATTGGGCTTTTTCCCCAAAACAAACTCTACATATAGTTTTCTCAAAAAATACAATGGGCACTCCCAATTAGCATGTGGGGGACTATCAAAAACCATATACCATCGATCCCAAAAATGTGCATTCATCTGCGGATGTATGCACCACCTCATGGATGTTCTAGATTTGTTGGGTGGAATGGGTTGTCGAGTAACTGGGTCAAGAAAGTAGGGGGCTAGATGGGATTTCATTATTTTAAGGTCTAATATTTTTTTGTAAGAGAGACCATCAAAATAAAATTGTCTCATTTTTTCTCTATCTTGTTGATTCCTATCAAGATCAGAATCGATCATCTTGATGGAATCAACAACATTTTGCATTACAGATGCAAAACGTCTCACATGTGGAGGAATCAATGCTTGACTCTACATAGCATTGATTTGATTTTGTAAGGATGCAACTTGATCATTTATTCATGCTCTCAAGCGAGCCTCATCAGATGCCATAGTTGTTGGATGTGGCATATTAGGTGGAGGTGGAGGGGGAGGGGGAGGGGGAGGTGGAGGTGGAGGGGGAAGGCGAATTTGGTTGGGGCTAGGGTGGTGGATTGATGATATCATCAATGTTAAAATCATTCATGATATGCTTGATATAAATGTGCACCTGCATTAAATCATACAAAATAGTCCATGAGCATGCATATATTAAGATCATATATTTAAGTGAAATGCACATATATATACATTGATTGTTCAACTCAAGAGCATGTCCATACAAAATTGAAAATTAAATGTATGTACATGTACATTTAAAATAAAAAATATGATGCATAATTTGTATGCATACAAATCATTAAACTAAACTATGTACATACATACAAATTTCAAAATTTAAGAACTATATATGCAAATTTTTAATACATGCACACACATACTAAACAATAAACTTGAAACATTCACAAAATCTCATTTTATGTGTAACACACACACACACACATATATATATTACAATTTTTCAGCAAGAGAAATAGTGATCTAGTAGATAGTCATAAAATATATACTATTATATACTATTCATTATAAGTTCATAAATTCCACCAAATTCATAAATCCATGTCACTAAAAATATCCATCTAGAACCAAAATCATAAATTCATGTCACTAAAAATATCCATTTGGAACCAAATTTATAAATTCATCACACAAAATATCGATCGTTCACCAAATTTATAAATTCATAACTATTTAAGATCATTTTCTTAATTTATAAACTATTATGGCTCTACTGTATAGATCTTCATTTCTTTGTGTTTTCCTTTTCAAAATCAGGAGTTATCCTCTCCTCTAGCCATTGTCAATGCTCATCTACGATCCCATCCATAGCCTTGACAACATCAACAAGGGTTTGCATCCTAGATGAGAACATCCTCACAGGAGGTGCGAAACATTCTTCATTTTGAATAATGTTGATTTGATCTTGGATGGTTCTAGCAGAAGCATTGATTTGTGCTTGCAAAAGAGCATGTTCATTGATTTCAGGTGGTGGAGGTGAGGGGTTACGAGGTGCAGTGGGTGGAGGTGGAGGTGAAGGTGTTGGAGATGGATGGCGTGGAGGTGGATTGTGAATATTATTGAATGGATCCATGTGATCTTTAAGATATGAGTGAACCTGCATTAGATTTGTAATTTCAAGATGTAAGATACATGTTTAGGAAATACATTTAAACCATTCAATATAAATGGCCTTAAATAAATGAAATAGGATGATAAAATTATATGTAAGCCTCATTTATATGTCTAAGGCACATGTTACTTGAATGAAAATACAATTACCTATTGATATTGTATAATCTTGTAGGATCTTATTATTGTTAAATTTGGTTGGGCCTTGGGAAACTTTGATCACCAAATTTTAAGAACTTCTTTGATCCCCTTAAGAAATGTCATATTGGAACCCCTTAAGAAAATTGAATTACGATTTAGGGTGATAGGATGGCTCAAGGGGATTTACGTCTAGTGAGGTCCTAGGAGAAAATGGCATGGCTCAAGTGAATAAAATTTGGTGAAGTTGCCCAAGACAACCAAATTTCATTAAGAGCCTTTAAAGAAAAAATCTATGGCTTTAGGGTTTAGGGTAATAGGATAGCTTAAGGGGATCTACATGCAGTAAGATCCTAGGAAAAAATTACATGGCATAAGGTAATCAAATTTGGTGGAGTTGCCTAAGGCAACCAAATTTCATTAAGAGCCTAAGAAAAAATGATGGCTTTAGGGTTTACGGTTTAGACTTTAGAGTTTAGGTTTTAGGGATTTAGGATAATGTAAGGGGATATATGTAGTGAGATCCTAGGAAAAAATTACATGGCATAAGGGAATGAAATTTGGTGGTGTTTCCTAAGGCAACCAAATTTCATTAAGAGCCTAAGAAAAAATGATGGCTTTAGGGTTTACGGTTTAGACTTTAAAGTTTAGGGTTTAGGGGTAATAGGATAACTTAAGGGGATATATGTAGTAAGATCCTAGGACAAAATTATATGGCATAAGGGAATGAAATATGGTGGAGTTGCCTAAGGTAACCAAATTTCATTAAGAGCCTAAGAAAAAATGATGGCTTTAGACTTTAGAGTTTAGGGTTTAGGGTAATAGGATAACTTAAGGGGATATATGTAGTAAGATCCTAGGACAAAATTACATGGAAAAAGGGAATAAAATATGGTGGATTTTCCTAAGACAACCAAATTTCACTTTATGATCCTGGGTAGGACAAAATGAATGGTTTAGTGTTTAGGGTTTAGGGTTTAGAATTTGGAATATTTAATGAACTTGCAAGTTAGTGAAGAACATTTTCTTGTGGAATATTTGATTGAGATATACTCAAATGTTTCAACTGACCAACCTAGATCATGATGGCAACTTTGATCACCAAATTTTAAGAGCTTCTTTGATCCCCTTAAGAAAATTGAATTACGATTTAGGGCGATAGGATGGCTTAAGGGGATTTACGTCTAGTGAGGTCCTATGAGAAAATGACATGGCTGAAGTGAATAAAATTTGGTGAAGTTTCCCAAGGCAACCAAATTTCATTAAGAGCCTTTAAAAAAAAATTATGGCTTTATGGTTTAGTGTTTAGACTTTAGAGTTCAGGTTTAGGGTAATAGGATAACTTAAGGGGATGTACATGTAGTATTGTGCTATCATAATAGTGGTTTACAATTCCTGAGAGGAACGAATTTTAGCTGAAATCACATATTTTTAGAAAATATAATGATTTAAGCCTTAAAAAGTTCCATTTTAAGGATTCCAATTGAAGAGGGTTTGATCAAATCACCTTAGATCAAACCCCCTTGGATAGAACCTCGCTAGTTTTAAACCATACCTATAAATGCGTCTCCTTTACACCTATCAAAATGCTGATAAAAAATCATTTTTGATTTAGATTTTGGGGGATCAAATGAATTCATTTAAAATTTATTTCAAATGATTATGGTATTCCTTAGAACAAGCTATCCAATGAATATAATTTTAATATGTTTTGGTTTTGTTATGTATTTTTTTTTAAGTTTTATTATACATAGGTTTTTCATTGAAAATGAATTTTTTTGTTCTTCACATGTGGAAAAATACAAGATTATCAAAAAAAAAAAATGAAAAATATGAGTGCACCAGATATTTAATTCCTTGATCCAACAAAAAAAATAAAATAAAATTTTGACATATACAAGAAAAGTTATGCATTATACAGTCGTGTTGTGTCTGAATTGTAATTCATTTAACTTTGAAACTTTATTAAGGAAAAAATATTCAATAAAAAACTATCTAACTAAGTGGAAGCACTAGATATCAGAGTTACAAATCTAAATTTGAAAGAATTAGAATTTTATCTTTCATGGGAAAAAAATTTATACGTTATACAGTGTGCGTCACTTTTTTAAAATGTTGTTTTCTGAAAAAAAATCTATTTTCGTGAGAGATGGAAAAAGAAGTGCAATTTGATTCCAAAAATTTTGAAAAATATTTTTATAATCTGAAAATTTGATGAGACTCTAGTTTGCACCATCTTCAAATTCCTCACAGTTTAGCCGCTATAGGTGCTGAATGTGAAGATTTAGTTAAAATAATAATTTCAGTGTCCAGTTTGGCCAAAAATTGTAAACCACTATTATGGGATCATATAGTAAGATCCTAGGACAAAATTACATGTCATAAGGGAATGAAATATGGTGGATTTTCCTAAGACAACCAAATTTCACTTTATGGTGTTGGGTAGGACAAAATGAATGGTTTAGTGTTTAGGGTTTAGATTTTAGAGTTCAAGTTTAGGGTTTACAAAACTTAGGGTAAATTTTTGGTGCCCCTTGGAATATTTAATGAACTTGCAAGTTAGTGAAGAAAATTTTCTTGTGGAATAGTTGATTGAGATCTACTCTTGTTTCAACTGACCAACCTAGATCATGAAATCTCATTCATATTATAATCTTGCACGATCTTATTATTGTTAAATTTGGTTGCCTTGGGCAACTTCACCAAATTTTAAGAACTTCTTTGATCCCTTTAAGAAATTTGTCATATTGGGACCCCTTAAGAAATTGATTTACTATTTAAGGTGATAGGATGGCTTAAGGGGGTCTAGATGTCTAGTGAGGTCCAAATTTAGTCATAATATAGCCTCATTGGTTCCATCTAGCTCTAGGTCAAAAGTGTTTACCCCTCTAATAAAAAATAGTATCATGACATTAAAAATTAATCAATCTATACATATCGCAAAAATAACAATAATCTTAAATGTAACCCATACTCTAACAATAATAGAATGCTAAATGATCCCCACCCCTAACCATATCCTAATTAAATTGCAAACCTAATTGAAACTTAATTAAATTATAACCTTTACCTAATCTTAAATGTATTCCTATATTATATTATATTTAAATTAATTTATATTTGTATTATAATTATATTAATATTTATTATATATTCCTAATTGTAAACTAACTATTTACTACAAACCTAATTGAATCTTAAGCCTAATCCTCATTAAAACCCCAAGTAAATTGTAACATTACCTATCCTTAATTGTAATCTTATATTATATTTTATGATATTAAATATTTATATTATTTAATATATTATATTAAATATAATATATTAAATAATATAAATATTTAATTATATTTCTTTTATATGAATCATCCTCCTATCTCTAAATTGTAATAATAGAATGTAGTTCCTCCAAACTATCATCATGTACCTCCTCCCTTTCCCATGTAATAGGTGTACCTTGTAGGTGTTAAATGGTTCCATCTTGGTCTCCTTATTAATGCATTTCTATCCTTCCACATAAATCTATATAGTATCAAAATATAAGTAATTTTATGGTTATTGAATCTCTCTTAATTGCTAAAGAATCCATTATGATTGAGGATGCGTGGATTATTATCTAGGATCACATCTTAAATATCATATAGAGGTCATGTGGTATGTTTTTCTTAATACATATATTCCCATACAAACCTCTTTCCATGTATTATCAACTCTCCTATATAATAGACACCTTCCTAGATTTAAATTTCATATGATATATATGTACCCAAGTGTTTCCAATTGGAATTGCTATAATTATACTTTTATGGCATTCTAGTTATTCAAAATATTTTTCATAAATCTACCAAATAGACCCATTCTTGACATTGAACCTACATAATTTTAGGTATGTCCAATGAAAGGTTAGGGTCTAGGGTTCATAAATTTCAAATGCTTTAGTGTTATGGGTTTAGATTTTACAGTTTAGGGTATAGGGTTTAGCAAACTTAGGGTGAAGTTTGGGTGGCCCTTGGCATAATTTAGACTTGCAAGTTAGTGTCAATTGGAATCGATTGTACGCGCTTAGATTTATGAATTTTCTAACTAAATTTGCAAACAAACATCAAGATAAACTTTATGAATTTTAACTATTCTTTAACATATTGATTTCTAATCTAATTATAATTTAATATTGAAACTAAAGTTTAATATATATCATTTTTTCCATACAAAGCAAATAAAATTTAAAACATTTAAGCAATGCAAATGAATTTTTTTGAGCTCAAAATTACCTAGTTTTCAAAATCAAAATGATTTGTTTGATTCCAATTTAGGGTTTTAACAAAAAATTTTGTTCCAATTCAAGTTAGGGTTTCAATTTTAAACAATTAGGGTTTTTAATGCAATTTTTTCGTTTCAATTCAAACTAGGGTTTTCAAATTCATTTTTTTTCATTTGATTTGAATTCAGGGTTTCAAAAAGCTTGATTTGGATTTGTAAATGCAATGTTTTTATTTCATTTCAATTTCTAGGGTTTTGAAATGCAATTTTTTTTGTTTTGTTTCAATTAGGGTTTTCAAATTCAATTTTTTGGGTTTAATCGAACAATTTAGGTTTCAAAAGTTAAATTTTATTTCTAAAACACAATTCAAGGTTCATTTTTTCAATTTTATTAAAAAACCTTTAGGTTTCATTGCATTTTTTTGTCTAATTTTACAATTATTCAATTCTACTATAACGGTAAAAGAAAATGCTTAGAACGTGAAATAAATTAAAAAAAATGCTAACTTAACTTATTTTTTTCAAAATTTCAATTCAAAATAGAAAAATGCAAAAAAATGCCATGTAGGTGGGTATCTATTGCTAATCGTGGGGGTCGCTGTCACCAGTACTCGGGGTCCTGCCTACTGAGCAGTGAAATCTATTTTTTTTTTTAAATATCAATAAAAAATGGGATCCTGATTTATAAAAAACAGGATCCCGATTTATAGAAATTGAGATCCCGATTTATAGAAAACAAGATCCCAATTTATAGAAATCGAGATCACGTTTTTTATAAATCGGGATCCCATTTTTTGACAATCAGGATCCCATTCCTTTTCCATTGGTTCAAGATACTATGGGAAACGGGATCCCGATTTTTAAAAAGTGGGATCCCTTTTCGTCTCAGGCTCGAGATCCCAAACCTTAACAGGATCCCAATTTTTAAATCGGGACCTGTTTCCTCAATGTCGATTTCAGTTTTTTGGTTAAGGAAAAAACTTCCACATTTTGTGGACTCAACTTTGTGCACTTACCCCTTGGTTCAATGGCTAGTTGCATCTCCCCAACCTAGAAACCATCATGATCCTCCATAGGCAACCATCATCAATATTTGGCAATTCTTGATCTTGAAATGAAAGTGAGCTTGAAGACCTTCAAAAACACTATAATGTTGCTCCAAGACTTCAACTTTGCTTGCTCCTTTCTCTTGAATGCAAATTCTTGTGAATCTCTTTCTTACTTGCTTTCTTGTCTTGTTCTATCTAGTGAAAAAATAAATGTGGCTTAGATTTTATAGGAATCCTATCTAATTTACCATTTATTAGATCTCAAATGTTGATATTTTCAAATTTTGAATTAAAAACCTTGATTTCCCACTCAAACCCAAAAAAAAAACCCAAAAGGGACCTATACACCTAAGGTGGCATATGGGTCCTACCTAGGGGGACCTATACATCAAAGGTGGTGTATGGGACCCACTCTAAATTTTTGAGGTGAGAGAATGTTGGGAGGGGGCTTAAACTATTAAATTCATTTATTGAATTTGTTGGGATTTCAAATGAAATAAGCCTCAGCATACATAATAAAGGGTCTTAGAGGCCTATTAATGATGATTTAAAGGTCATGAATGCAAGGGTACTAAAATAGGTCCAAACTAAATGTGAAATTGTACTATCTCCAAGAAGGGAGTACAATTTTCTACAATACAATTGGTTTTGGTTTAGGTTTTTCTCCATAAACATAGATTATTGGTTTCTTCAGTTTCTTCGGAATAACAAAAATAGTAACTATGTTGATAGATTCATTATGATTTTTAGAAGAATTATTTGAAGGATATTTTAAAGAATTAGAGTTAGATAAAGAGGAGATTAAAGAAGTATATTTTTTAGACCAAGTTAATTCAAAGAAATTATTAAATGTTCCATCAAACATATCAAAATTGTTTTTGGAGAATACATTGTCAAATATGTGAAAATTTAAGAAATAGATCTAACATTTTTGGGTGACATTCATTTGCCAAAGTTTATAAGTAATAAGATAATGAAATAAAGAGTTTAAAGAGAGTCAATATTAATAATACAGATCTTACAAAATTTAGTTTCACCAAAATGTAATGTAAGGAATTTTATACAGTTAAAAGCAACTACTTTAAATAAAAAGATTCTTATATTACCTCAAAATATGACAAGTATACTATTACCTATGTATAGAAATAAATTTCAATTAGAAATGTTGGAAATGATCTATGCTAAAAATAAGAACCTTCTTCTATCTATCAACACAAGGATACTATGTAAATGCTAAATTATAGAATCAAATGGTTCAAATAAAATTATATTTAAAAATAAAAATAAAAATGCAAAAAGAAGGGAACCTAGCACTAGATGCTAGAGCTCACTACTTGAGATGTTAAGGCATAACATAGATGTTCTTTTGTAGCACAATCATCCTTAACTAGCCATCTCAAAACTTCCTAGAATATGTCTTAACTATCAAAGACATCCTAGCCTACACACATAAAACTAAGAAAAATGTTGGTGGTTGTTTAGGGTTTTACCTTAGTCAAACCCCTATTTTGGTCTATTAATCTCCATGAACAACCAAAGGAAAAAATGATATAAAGAAAGCTTTTCAATCCTATTTGAATTAAGAATTAAAACCATATTATAAGATTTAAATGCTTGATAATGGTGTTAATCCTAGTATATGGGGAGAACCACCATTTGAATATCAATAATTTTGATAACAATAATAAATAGATATATTTCAATGAAAATATATTATTCTACTAATGTAGAATAGTAACAACACAATATGATGAGTATTACCAATGGTTTTAGCTCACTTATAATAGTTATGATTGATTTATCCAAATAGAACACTAACTTTGAAGCTTCAACTACTACAAAAGATAGATCATGATAACTGAGAATTCGTGCTTCAAAATTGTATAAATGGTTGTAAATATTTTGATAGAGTTTCTACAAGTGAAGAAGCGAGTTGCTTGCATGAGAGTTTTTCTAAAATATTATTGTAATAGGAGAAGAAGAGAGGCTTTTTTTACTCAAATGGGATGGAAGAGGCTTTACTTTCTAATTAAGGAATTACTACATGTGTCATAAATGATCCATGCAAAAAAATTTCTTTTGAATTTTAAAAATTCACTAGATGTTAGTGTAACACACAAATGTTTGTGTGTAGTGCTATCATCTGAGATAATTCTATTAAAATTTGGGGTGTGATTTGATAATACTTCATGTTTTCTAATTATACAATGAAATCCTTTATTGTTAAATGAGAATTTATCATTAATTTTAAATCAAAGTGGGTTCAAGTTGTATGTGTGAAATTGCACCATAATGCACTTTTTGATACTAGGATGTGAAATGCAAATATCTTTAAATATGGGCTGTGTGGAAGCCATATTCAATGCTTATAGAAGCAAAGGCAAAGATAAATGAAAATGGGTGTAGGAGATTCACAGAGCAATTGGCCACTAATACAAGACTGGGAGAGCAAATGAATGCGTACTTGAGAGTCGCTGAGTACTACGAACGAGAACACCTTTCCGCCAGTCTTGAATATCCGTGTTTCCACCCGCGTTCAGTTGAGCGAGTCGAAGCGCGTTAATGGGGGAGCCCACTATCTAATTTTCACAGTTGATTTGATGTTAGCCAATTCCCTCTATCAAGTAAGCTTCCTGGAAGTTTGAGTAGACTATTAGGTAGAGAAGATTGTGTTCAACGACTTTCAGTTTTCTTTCCTTTTCAATGGTTTTGTTTTAAATGCGTATGACTGAAAACAGCTTCCGTTGCCGTGTCAAAGCTAGATGATGGCGTTTGGTTTTTTCTCTTGGAAGTTTCTTCTTTCTAGTCGTCCTCAACTTTACCACCGACAATCCATTTTTTTCTAACAACGACTTTTTTGAATGTCATAAACGTCCAATAGCTTGCTACAATAATATCAATTCATTTTATTTAAAAGAACAGATTCAGTATTTTGCGTTGGTGAGCAATTTTTTTGACAAATCTATCGTCAAGATTGTTGATTAATGATTAAGATGATTAAATGGATCTTAGTTCGATACGATGTTTGCGGTTGATCATTAGACGTTCAATTTAAGACATATCATCATTAAAAATCATAATTGTTCACCACTAAAAATGGATAGTTACAATGAGATTGCTCTAGTGTTCAGAAACATTGTCAAGAAAACTAGCCCTTAATTTTTTACAGCTCAAATTCTATGAATACAATTAGATATCAGTTGTGGAACATAAAAGAAACACAAGGGGTGTGTATATTATTGTATCCAGACACTATATGTGTATGGATAGGGGACATCAATTTGCATATTTCCTTAATCTATTTGATTTTTCATATATTTAGAAAATAAGAAAAGTATTAGAAATGGCTATTGCAAACTTCTTTTACATATAATATTTTTTTATTTTTTTATCTTTTGAGAATTAATTCAATAACTTATATATAATATTGAAAGATTTTTCAATCATTTTTTGCAAAATTAATATAATGATATTTTTAATAATATTAATGGTAAATAAAATTATATAATTATATGAATATTATTTTATGTATTTTACAAAATAAAATTAAAAGTCACATAAAAACTAAAAAGCTTTTCAAATAAAAATAAAGAATATTAAAAAATTTAAATAATAAAAATTAACAAATAAATGATATAGATAAAATAAAA
Source organism: Sequoia sempervirens (assembly GCA_007258455.2). Lineage (NCBI taxonomy): Eukaryota > Viridiplantae > Streptophyta > Pinopsida > Cupressales > Cupressaceae > Sequoia > Sequoia sempervirens. Next base: position 34,374,356 of record VDFB02274714.1, on the reverse strand, counting down.
TAGTTTTTTGACCAAAAATTAAAATTTATCTGTGCAACAAAATAATATAACTCTAATCTAAATAAAATAATGTATAGATAAAATATTTTATTATCAACTACTAATTATTTTCCTTTTAAAAAGTTAAATATTTTTAATAAAAAAATTAATTATTTTTTTATTTTTTTAATTTAAATGTATATATTTTAAATTATTAATCAATTTTTTTAATAGTATATACAAACTTATATTTACATCAAATGGAATTAATAAAAAATATATTTTAGTTGAAAAGATGATCTAATCAAATCTTATCTTAATTGAATATTCCTTTCTAATGGCCAAAAATATATAGAGTCCCCTTTAGATATAAGAAGTGTACATTAGAAAATAAGTATGATAAAACATTTATTGTAAATCTAATTATATACTCAAATTTTTCAATATTATAAGTTGAAGGAAACCATTTTGTAACACAACCATTTATCCTACCCTAACCTACCCTACTAGCACATGATCATGATGCAAGGATTCTTACCATTGATTTTTTATGCAAGAGCACCCAAATGTAATGACAATCCTGCAATGCCCAAAAAATGATCCATTTCATTTATTTGATTTTTTTGATTTTTTTTTGGTCTGATATTGCTTGTGTTTTTGCAGATTGTGCAGCACCCTATTAATAAAGTCTAGTGTCTTGGCAAAGTTTAAATGCATTTTTTTTAACATATGCATTTGGTTGGGCATGGAGTTTAACTACATTAAAATGCAACAAATATTAATTATAATTCCCATGTTTGCACATTGGCTGGGAGTGGTCTTTTCAGTGGCTGGCAATGGCATTTTGCACATTAACTCCATTCTTTTCCAACAATTTAATTCTTCTAAAGTGGATCGATGCTTTTAAGAGAAGTATGTTATTCTTTTTGATGCCTTCTAATAGATAAGGTTTTCCAATTTCCAATGCCCCATAGCGGGGCAACACAATTTGTTGTTCGGTAGATTTAATCATTTTCATGCGTGGGCCCAAATGAAAGTTTTTGTTCATATTTTCAGATTTTGAAAACTAATTTCAAAGCGTTCTTTTTAGTTTTGATGCATAAATTGTTTGAAGAAGAAGGTCGATGCAAATGGGAGGTGAATGGACAAGCTGGCATGGGAATTTTTTGCCCTATGAGATGTTTAAATGCAATTCTTGTAAGGATTTTCATTGGCTGGGGGCGTGTGACATGTTCATGATGGGACTGAGCAATTTAAATCATAAATTATTTTCTTTTCAGGTATTATCTCCTCCACATAAGGGACAATTCATATCCATCGAGAGTAATTCAACATTATTGACCATTGAGCTTCAGATTACAAATGTTTTTAATGCATTTTTTATGATTTCATTGGTTGGGCGTGGGAAGTCAGCAGAATAAAGGCATTTTATTTTCCAGAATGAACATAAAAATCAGATTTGTTTTCTTGGAGGTGTCCATTGGGATTAAAGAGGCTAATTTCTGAGCATTGGAATAATATAGAAAGTTGAATTTATCTCTATTGGAGGGTTTTCCAGTTTGAGAAAGAGAAATTGTGGGAATTGGTAACTATGAAATTACAAAGGATTGACGTAAGGGGGGAATAATAAGATAAGATATTGAAGTGAACGGCTTTGTAATGGTTGTAATATTTAGTGTAATTTATCTGTGAATTTGTTACCAACGAATGTATAGTTGAAGTTGATAAAATCAGTCTACCTGTAAATTTGATTCATAAATGGAAGTGGTATTTTGAAATTTCATATTGTGCCTAGAAAATAAAATTTACTATGCAATTGGAACATTAAATGTTGGAGATTTTTTTTTGGTTAAATCATTACTACTGGAATTGGTAGTCTGATAAGATCCCCATTTCCTACCTGCATCAATTGGTATCAGAGTAGGTATTGTGTCGTGTTGAGAGAAGATCCCTGAGGAATTTATTATGGGTGTGTGAGAGGAAAATGAGACCTGCAATTGCAAAGGGCTATGAACATGCCACAAGGAGGGTGTAGGCGAAGAGGACCACATAATGCAGATCATGAGGTCTTTAGAGAAATGAAAAAAGGCCTCAAAACTTGGATAGGAGCATGATTGGAAGCAATAGAATTGCATAGCAAAGAGGAGTCTAGTGGTGGTGGATGTCAGCAAAGATGAAGCTAAAGAAAAGGCACCAAAAATTGAAATGGAAGATGAGCATTGAGATGAGGAAAAAGGAATATTTTTTAAAGAAATGGCTAGGCTTTGTAGCAAGCCTAGGTTGGACCCCCAAAGTTTCAATGGAACTTTGAACTCAGAAGAGTTGCTAGACTGGATAGTAGAAATGGAAAAATATTTTTGTGGAGTCAATTGAGGATCCATAGTGGGTGAAATATGTTAGCACAAAGTTGAAAGGACATGTTTCCATGTGGTGGGAGCATGTGCAGCTAGAGAGATGACCTGAAGAGATAAAGAGAAAATTAGAACATGGGAGATGATAGTAATGAAACTGAAAGAAAAATTTATGCCTATAGACTACCAAATTGATTTGCTTAAGAAGTTACAAAATTTGAAGCAAAGGGAGAAAAATGTATGGTAGTAAATTGAGGAGTTTTATTGGTTAAGTATTCAGGTTCGACATGTGGGTGATGATATAGGAAAGGTATCAAGATATATAAATGGTCTTGATAATTCCACTCAAGATGAGATGAGTATGCTTTGAGTGAACAGTGTAGAAGAGGCATATCAATATGCATTAAAGGCAGAAGAGAAACTTGCAAGAAAATAATAGCAAAATTCTCATGGTAGGGGAAAATTTTCAAGAGGGAGAGGAGAAAACAGTAGTGGTAGAGGGTACCAAGGAAAACAAGATTAGATAAGTACATCTCTTGCGAGTGTGGAAGATAATAAAGGAAGAGGATAATCTTCTAGGGAAGACGGGATTATTTCCATGGTAGAGAATCTTTTAGAAGAGGTAGAGGAAGAGGGTTTGGAGGCACATGCTACCAATGTGGAGAACTGGGGCATAGAGCATTTGAATGCCCACAAATACGACCAAATCATGGAAAAGGGAAGGAAGATAGAATTCATGTTGCATAGGCTAAAAATGAATATGTTGCCCCAATTCATGGAGAAGGACTCGAAGATGGAGAGTCTCTCATGCTACGAAGAGATTTGATCAATCTAGAGAAAGAGACATTGGAGCTCATGCAGAGAAGAAATTTATTTAGAATGAGATGTAAAGTGGGTGGCAAGTGTTGTAAAGTCATAGTGGACAATAGTAGCATGGATAATATTGTATCTGAAGATATGGCGGAAAATTTGAATTTGGAAAGATTGAAACACCCCAACCCATATGGGGTTTCATGGTTGCAAAATTTTAATGGTACATGAGAAATTTCTTGTGAATTTTCAAATTGGAAAAGACATGGATGAAATAATGTGTGATGTGATGTCAATGGATGCATGCCACCTACTTTTGGGGAGAGTGTGGCAATTTGATTGTAGAGCTATCCATGATGGGTGGACAAACACATGTTGAATTAAGAAAGCTAGCAAAGAATATACATTAGAACCAATTCAAGAAAGGGAAGAAGAAGTTGAGGATAGCTCCAAGGTTTTTTTTGTTTTTGACAAACAATTTTTAAAAGACTTGATGGAAGGAGGACAATTTTTTGCTATTGTTCCAAAGATTGCAGCAGCTTGGGCAGCGAAATAAGATGAGCAAATACCAACGGAAATTTAGAAAAATCTAGAAGAATATGGAGACATGATGATGAAGGAACTACCTAATGGATTTCCACCAATGAGAAGCATAAGCCATTGTATGGATTTGATTTCCGATGCAAGCTTGCCAAAAGAAGCACCATATTGAATGACACCTATGGAGAATGCACAAAAAATAAATAAGCAAGTGTAAGAGTTGTTTGATAAGGGGGCTGATTAGAGAGAGTTTAAGTCCATGTGTTGTCTCAACAATATTGACACCAAAGAAAGATGGAGACTAGAAGATGTGTACAAATTCAAGAGCCATAAACAAGATAACTATCAAGTACCAATTTCCCTTGCCATGAATGGATGATATGATGGATTGTTTGAGTGGGGCTAAGTATTCTACCAAAATTGACTTGAAGAGTGGGTACCATCAAATTCACATAAGAGATGGGGATGAATGGAAAACCGCTTTCAAAATGAAGGATGAATTGTATGAATGGATGGTGATGTCATTTGGTTTGACAAATACACCAAGTACCTTCATGAGGTTGATGAATGAAGTGATAAAACCATACCTTGGTAAGTTTTTCATTGTATATTTGGATGATATTTTGATTTTTAGCAAGACAAAGTAAGAGCATTTGCAGTATGTTAGGGAAATTTTGTAAATATTTAAAGAAGAGAAATTATTAGTGAATGTGAAAAAGCGTAGCTTCATGAAAGAGGAGCTAATAGATTTGGGTTTTCTTGTTTTTGGTAGTGGTTTGAAAATAGATCCAAAAAAGGTAAAAGCCATTTTAGATTGTCCTTCACCGAGTAAGTTTGAAGCAAGAAGATTCCATGTGGCCTAGCAAGCTTCTATAGGAAGTTCATACAAAATTTCAATGGTATTTTTACTCCTATTACAGAAACTATGAATGAGAATAGAAATGAATTTGTATGGACAACATCAATTGAGAAAAGTTTCAATATTTTGAAAGCTAAAGTAATGGAGTAGCAGCCTATGTTAGCACTCTTGAGTTTGGAAAAGTGTTCCAAGTTGATTGTGATGTGAGTGGGACATTGATTGGGGGAGTCTTGTCTCGAGAAGGAAGACCAATTGTATATTTCAGTGAGAAGTTAAATGAAGCCAAAAGAAAATATTGTGTATGATCGAGAGTTTTATGTAATTGTGCAAGCTCTTAAGAAGTGGTAACACTACTTGCTTTCGATGGAGTTTATTTTGTATACCAATCATAATGCATTGCGATATATGAACAATGAAGGTAAGATTAGTCAAAAGCATGTAAAGTAGGTTGAATTTTTTCAAAGTTATTCTTTTGTATTGAAACATAGAAATGGAAAATCTAATAGAGTAGTTGAAGCATTAAGTCAGAGGCATTTTAATTTTTGAATGAAATCAGAGTGAATTTTGTTGGTTTTGATTTTATGAGGATGGTGATTTTAAAGAGGCTTGGAGAGATTGTAATAATCCCATGGAAAGGGATAAAACTCCATGGTTGGACTATTTTGTGCAAGAAGGTTTTTTGTTCAAAGGAAAGAGATTGTATATACCTCATGGTTCAATGAGGGAAAATTTAATAAGGGAGAAGCATATTAGTGGAGGTTTGAGTGGTCATTTTTGAGTGGACAAGACTTTAGAGTAACTGAGTGAGATTTATTATTGGCTGGGTATGAGTGTAGATGTAAAGACTTGATGGTGTCAGGTTGTCAGGTGTGTCAATATGCAAAAGGAGTGAGGCAAAATGCAAGGTTATATTAGCCATTTCCAATACTAGAAAGACTGTGGGAACATATAAGCATGGAATTTTTTTTTAGGTTGTCGTGAACAAAAAGAGGTAATGATTCTATTTTCATTGTTGTGGATATATTTTCTAAAATGACTTATTTCATTTAATGTCAAAAGTGTAATAATGCTTCCCACATAGCTACTTTGTTTTTCAAGGAAGTGGTTAGATTACATTGCATGCCAAAGAGTATAATTTTAGATTGAGACACAAAGTTTGTTGGTCATTTTTGGTGCAACTTGTGGAAGAAAATGGGAACACAATTTGGGTTTATCTCAGCCTACTATCAACAAATAGATGGTAAAACCAAAGTTTTCAATAGAAGTTTGTAGAATTTATTGAGCTATTTGGTAGGTGACAAACCAAATTAGTGGGATTTTACATTGGCACAAGTAGAGTTTGCTTATAATAACTTGGTAAATCGAAGTGTGGGCAGCATTCCATTTCAAATTGTGTATGGGTACAACCCAAGGTGTGTGGATGAATTGAGAGGTAGTGTATATTTGGGTAGAAAGAGTGTTGTAGTAGAAGACTTTACTAAGTATATTCATGATTTGCATAACGAAGTGAAGGAAAATTTAGAGAAGAGTGCCACCAAATGGGTGATCCCACAATAGTGGTTTACAATTTTTGGCCAAAATGGACACTGAAATTATTATTTTAAATTAAATCTTCACATTTGGGCACCTATAGCGGCTAAACCATGAGGAATTTGAAGATGAAAACTAGAGTCTCATCACATTTTGTCTGTGGATTCTAAAAATATTTTTTTCAATTTTTGGAATTAGATTGTACTTATTTTTCCATCCCCCATGAAAATTTTTTTTCAAAAAACAACATTTCTAAAAAGTGACACACACCGTATAACACATAATTTTTTTTCCATGAAGGATAAAATTCTAATTCTTTCAAATTTAGATTTCTAACTTTCGATATCTAGTGCTTCCACTTGATTAGATATTTTTTATTGAATATTTTCTATAATCAAGTTTGAAGTCAAACCAATTACAATTTAGACATAGGCAGGTAGATAACACATAAATTTTTTGTATATTGAAATTCAATTTTATTTTATTTTGGATCAAGGACTTCTATTATATTGACATATTTTTTTAAAAATTGATAATCTACAATTTTTACACATGTGTAGAACAAAGACCTTCATTTTTAGTGAAGAACCAATGTTTAATAAAACTAAAAAAAAAAAAAACTTAATAAAATCAAAACATATAAAAATTATATTCATTGGATAGCTTGTTCCGTGGACTATCTAATTCTAGAAGAATTAATTGGATCACTAGAGAGCACATATTGGATGTCAAGTCTAAAGGGTCACTTTTTTACCTTTGCAAGTTTAGTGAACATTCTCGCATTCATAGGAAATCCCTAAAATCTAAAAGAATAGCAATAAGATATTAACTCACATTTGAAGAAAACCCAAAAAACAATTGATTCAATCCAATGCACCATTTAGGAGCTTAAGGTGTGTGAAGTTAGCTATAACGACTACTAGAACCCTTGGACCCTAAGATGATTACAAAGCCAAAACCTCATTTTTAGTTGATATGCTATATTGAGTATGGGCACAACCCACCAGAATTCAGTATGTCTCAAGCCTGAATAATTTCCAAACACTTAAAACAGTCTTCATCTCATGCCTGAAAACAAATTTTTGACTTGCATGTAATCAACGAAATCAAATCGCATGAAATCAAAGAAAGAAAATCAGATCAAATGAAATTAGATCTTCAAATTGGATCATATTTTTTGTAGGAAATCAAATCTGCAAAAGTCTAATTCAAACTTAATAATATGATATCTTAAGATCTACCTCATATTTGACATTGTGTTGTTTCCTATAAATATGTATCTATGCAATGCTTAAAATTATCCATCTCAAATGTTTTTCACCAGATCTTGTTCTCCTAATTTGTAGGTGAGGGCTTTCCTAGTGTAAAAGGATTCCGGCTCCAATTCAAGCTAGTCTAAAAGAATCCTAAAGATGACCTTCTTAGCACCTTCGAGTGTCTTAACCACGGATTTGAGTGATTTTGGATCCGGTGCTCTGTTATGAAAGCTTCATTGCTTGACTACTAAGATCATCCCACTCAACATTGAATTATGGTTGTTTATCTTTAGATTATAAGAAACATGTTTTTTTTGTTGTACAATTGTTTCCTTTGACAATAGGTAGGGATATTAATGTAAGATATAAGAAAAACCTGTAGATTCTTTTTTTTGTCATTAATGAAGACTATTCTATAGTCTACAATATTTCTAGGAACAAATCAACTATCAAGAATTGGATTCCTATAAATCAAAAAATGATCTAAAAGAAAATCCTTGGCTATAATATCTATAACTTGCATATGAAAGTAAATTTGATTTATGTTAAAAATACAAAAGAAAAGAACAATAAAATTTCTTAATTTGATTTGTTGTGATGGTTGTTGATCCAATCGAAGTGGAGGAAAATATTGTATTCATTATTGTCTGAGTTGCGAGAACTCTATTCTTTTTTCATCCTAAAATGCAATCGATACCACAACAATGATCATAGTTTGACATTAATTTTAATCAAGTCTAACCATCTCATTTATCCGAGCAATCTTTTTCCTTGGTTTAAGTTTATTTTTCCTCTCACCCTTGGGATTGCCCAGACCTAGTCGACCACTCCTATTGGAACCAAATTTGGTTAAGATCTCTTTGGTCTGCACTTTTCCCTTTATATCTCTTTTAATACACTTTACTTTAACCCCCTCATGTGGAGTAGTCCCAAGAGAAACTACACCCCTTAGAATGTCACTTATGTTAACTTCTTCAAATAGAATTTCTCTCTTTTTCACACATGTTGACCATACCTCATCTTTCACAACACTAGGATTAGCTAGATCTGAAGGAATAGTAGCATTATCTACAAGCACAATAAGGAATGAATGCATTTATGTTACTCACAAAAACTAATAAGTTAGAACTCAATCCACCACCTGCATCCATTTAAACAATATACTTCCTTAGGCTGTATAAGGGTAACAAGACTTTGTAATATTTTAGAGAAAAATAACTTCTAATTTAATATATATTCAAAATACATTCCTACATAAATCTTTTTTATGCCATTAGTATTAAGTTAACAAGCATTGGTAGAAAATACCCCCCCTAAACCATAATAGAATGGGAAATTTTAGCACACATATGCACCACATTTGATGGTTTGATACCTGAGAGAACTTGAGATTTTTTAGCAAGTACATTTGTTGTGTCACCTCTGACATCATCACCCAGTAATTTTTTATCCATCTTTTTTGAGGATATTGAGAACATTCTTTCTTTTAAATATTCGTTTGAAATGGATCTCTTTCCAATTGTTCAAGTGGAATTCACCCCTCGATGCCTTCAATGGAAGCCTTGCTCTTACCTACAAAGAGGAACTCTGTAGCAATGGGGCCTACTGCCTTATACCACACAAGAAAAAACAAGCAAAAATAAGCATATAGATCAATCTTTTAGATGTTCAAAGTGTCAAGTTTTCCTTGTTCACATGCAAAAATGTGAGAGTACAGATAGGGCACGTGAACAACTCTGAAGAATACCATGTTCCAATGGAAGATCCACATGCAAAGGGACAAGCTCTACCCTAACTTTTAATACGTTTTCCAAACTCTGACTAGGGTGGAATATGCTGAGTGAATGCCTAAAGAGGGTACACAAGAACATATGAAAGTGGTTGAAGGATGATGGAAGAATGTGCTAAGGCATAATGGAAGGAAAGAAGGAAGGTGAACCTTGGTGTGATTTTTGTGAGGTTATTATTCCAACCAACCCACCTTACTCCCTAGTAGAATGTTGATGAACCAACAAGTTCTTTACAATAGAAAGAGCTAGTAAAACATTTTCAAAGGGTAGATAGTAACATGAATTGATTTTGACTTGCAAATTTGACTTGCTAATTGAAGTTTACTCATGGAAAAAATCTTAGGAAATTTGGAAAAAACTTGAATAACAATTTTTTAAATAAATATTTAAATGAACAAAATACATAAATGACATTGACTTAGATAAATTTGTTAAAAACTCAAAAAGACTTGTCTAGAATTGGCAATATTTTAGGGCATGAAAAATGCAAAAAATGAAAAGAGATTTGAATTATTTAAACATGTCTACATGTGTAGGCTGATATGTATAAATACAGTACTAGCTGGAGTTATGGGCATGTTTTTCCTGAAGCCTCACCATTTGACTTTCTGCATTGCCAAGTCCTAGTCATAAACTAGATAAGTTTAGGGTTTGACACAAATATTGTTTTCTTTGCTTCATTGCACATTTAAATAAAAAATAACAAATATATATTTAATTATTATTACAAACCTTGACAAGAATAAGAAAATATACAGATAGATTATATGCTTCACGTTTTGGATTAAGAAGTTATCACGTGTCTTAACATTGTATCATTTTTTAATAAAATGCTTATAAATTCAACTATAAGCCTACTATCAAATTTATTAGAATTCTATATAACTACAATCGACATAAACATTGCAACTTCTTTCAATACAAGTGCTAGTAAAACATTAAATGTCATAGGTCTGAGGCCATGATTAAAAAAGTCGACAACAAAATATATTTTTCCAATTATGAATAAATTCATATTTATGGAAAGTGGGGTTGGGGTTACCAACCTATCCAATCAAGGTGGAGGCCGATGATGGAATAAAAGAATAGACAGGAGATGGATGGGTAGGGAAAGGCATCAAGGCTCTTGTATCAAGATCGTGGGGACTCGTACGGTTAGAGAGATGTAAGAGAAATATTTGAGAGATTTGCAATGGGCGTGGAGTGCGAGGTGGGAAGAACCAGTTGAGAAAAGGCTAGTAAAGATTTGGAGGTCAGTGGGGACATCAAATCTCCATTTATAAAAGGACCGTTCAAAAAAAATAAAATATTTTACATACATATCAGGGCATGGTCTGAGAATGGTGAAGACCAACATTTGAAAAGGCAGCATCATTCACATAGCAGCTCAAAGGACTATGGAAGGCTGTGTCAAAGAGTAGCCACGAGTGCTTGAGTGGAGACAATAATTATGCGGAGAAAATCGAGTTATTGCCTTTATGTAACCTCCAAAACTTTCTTTTTTTCTTCCTTTCCCAAGAGATTTTTAAGCCTTGAGTTCTAGAAAAGGAAACTGTGTTGAACATAGACCAAATATCTAAATGAAATGTAGCAGCGAATTCTAAGTGAAGGTAGAATAGTATGGAAGAAATCTGATCTATAACAGCCTTGGTACCTTTGATGGAATACCTTAATAGAAAGAGACAAGGCCGTTCAAAGATGTGAAAAGTATGTCGGTTCCTAAAATGATGGGGAATTTGAGCAAAGGAAGGAACAAGATCGTTGTCATGACAACATTTCAAGAAGGCCAGGTTTGTAATCCTCAAGTATGTTTTATCCTCAAATTGTTGAGAAGCTTTTGTTTGAAACAAATTTCCCTGGCAAGAAGGGTGTTGATTGCAGGAATGAGTTTCCACACAGTCCACCAGTCCTACAAAACTTAACTATTAGAACTTTCAATTATTTTAGAGTCTGCAACAGTAATTAAATTAATACCAAATTCATTAAGAGAAGCATAATTTTGTCATGATTGAGTTCTATGTTTTTTATGCTGTCGAAGGTGAATTTGAAACTATCATAAATTATGTCTTTACAATTGAGAAGAAAACTTATCATAATCATATTAACTTTTGCATTCCTATAATCATATCAGATCTTATACTAACTTGTAACCCTCACTTTAAACGAACATAAAACAATATTTTGTCAAAAATTTGATCATTCTTAAAATTTCAAAAAATTCTCTACCAAATACATGAAATGCACTACTAAATTTCTTTGTAGATAGACCAACAAAATTTAAGATTTTCTTGAAAATCACTTATGACTAGCACTTGCACCAGGAGGGGTGCAATGATTACGCCGATAGAACATTATATGTATGTTATTAACATGCTTAGTGTATTTTTAATACTTTCCACATACCTTGGCTGGGATTTCACGTTTTTGCAAACAATCTGCGTGACTTGTCAATACATCCACATATTTGTATGCATAAAAACTCACCGCCAGGAGGATGAAAAAAAAGGAAGGGGGGTTCTAGGTCATGGGGAAGCTTTCTAACGAATTCCTGGTATTTGAAAACAATTCTTAGGAATGCCACGTCCCTAAGTAAACTGGCATGGAATTCACATGTGGAGCTGCATGTCTTCTAGGTATAACACGTTTGGTTCGACTCATTTCTAAAGCATTACGACCTGCATTTTTTTTGGACACCAAGTTTTGAGACTGTATGTTTTGGCCGGGCTTAACCGGCACACTCTAAGCGCTGATGCCTAGGTGGCCGGGCCCATTCCCCTGACATATTCGTACGCTATTTGCTTTTTGAGGGATTCCGTTTGGATGAACTTTGTATTCTGTTTCGATAAACTTTTATATCTCTGTTTTCACTTAGTTATATTTTTCTTTAGTCCCACATTCAATTCGGGGATAAATATGATCAAATCTTTTCCCATAAATACTCCGCCAGGAAAGAAATGGCTCAGAATGTTTAAATAAACCTTTGCTTTTATTCGGAGACGAATTAGGTGTAAGAGTAGTTTAATAATCAGGGTATTTAAATAATATATTTTTTAAAAAAATTAATATATAATAATGGTGTTTAGTAAATATAAAATTTTAAATTATTAGTTAAAACTTTTAATAATAAATATATATAATGAAAGATAATGAAAATATTTTTTTAAAAAAATTTAAAGTTTTAATAATAAATATACATAAGGAAAGATGATGAAAAGTTTTTATTATTAAATATGTATTGTGAAAAAAATTGAAATAAATTTTAAATAATAAATTATTTTATATTTTAAATTTTTTAATTATATTTTTGTTATATTTGAGTGTTTTTAAAGATTTATTTGTGATAACATATATGTTTCTTATGATAATATATTTATACAATATTATTATCTTATTAGTAAAATAGTATAAATATATTAATTAAAATTGTCTATACATTTTTTTCATTTAGCATTTGATATTTTATTTTTATTTATCTAAGATATATTTTTTAACTTTATAACTATTCAAGAATTTTTTATTTTATTTAGTTAAGAGATATTTCTATTATAGTTATTTTAAAAAAATTTGAAATAATTCTTATAAAAAAATCCTCCAAGAAAATAAAATAACACTAATTAAAATGATTTGGGAAAAAATAATTATTAAATGAAAATATAATAATAACATAAAAAAATAAACAACTTTCAAAATATTATAATTCATAAAACATTTAATGGACAAAATATTTCTAGAAAGTTTTTTTCTTCCTCCTACTCAACTATTATAATTTCTTACAGATCTACATCTATCATAATTTCTTATACATCTACAACATCTGAAAAGAAGAACAATTCTAGATCTGTAAGAAAGGGATAATAAACAAATCATGGAGAAGTATAGAAAAAGAATTATGAGTTTCAAGAATTTAAAGTTATCACTTTCAACAAGGATTATATAAATCCTTATCTAAATGAGAAATTATGATAGTTGAGCATGAGGAAGAAGAAAATTCAAAGTTACAATAAAGTGAAAGGAGTAGATTTTGGAAGAATCCACCAAGAAGATGAAAGGTATGGATATTTAGAAAAAAATAATAATAATAAATTCGTAAGGTTGAAAGTCAAAAAATATTGAACTTGATGAATTTATTGAGCAAAAATATCACCTTTTAAAAATATGGTTGAAAAATATGTTCCTTTCCAAAAAGCATCCATAGTCTTCAAAATATTGAGTTAGAAAAATATACATTGATATTCTAAATAATTATGCTAATGAGTGTGCACTTTGAGAAGAATTCTATTTAATTTTAGTATTAAAATTTTGAGTCATAAGAAGGTTTATGATGATGCCAAAATCTCTAGTTCAGTAGACGGAGCTAAGAGTTTTGACTATATGTATGTTATTAGACATCTTTTACTTCATGCTTTATCATGTTTGTTCTTTTAGCATCATGGGACAAATCACAATAAAGGTGAAATAATTCAAACTTATCATTCTATGAAATTATGGGATCCAAGTGTTAATTGGAGACATGTGAAGAGAAATGTAGAAGTTTTTCCTATTATATTAACCGAACAATTAAAAAGGGAAGATATTAAGGAACACATGAACTTGTTGGAATATTTGGTGGATTTAATATTATCATTACTAATAAATTCATCATACCAATTTAGATGAATTAATTTATCCATGGGAAACATAAGGTAGGTGATCAATTGTATGTTTAGAAAATTGACATTAATTTATGTTTATTTAGTTAAGAGTTGTTTTATAAAAAAAATCATTTACTTTGAATATTTTAATGTAAAAAAAACTTAAATGATTCTAAGTGAATGAAAAAAAATTATAAAATAAATCTTAAGTAAATAAAAACTTAAATAATTCTTAGATAGTGATATTGCTATGAGGATTCAACTGTGAGTTTTCGAGTCAAACTCATTGACCCATGTTTCATGAAACATGGGTCAATGTGTTTGACTCAAAAACTACATAATTGAATCTGATAGCAATATCACAATTTGACATGTGGAAAATGCCTCCTACTTATCAATTCTTAGATAGTTTTAATTTTTTTAAATGTTTAATTGTGTTTCAATTTTTATATATGATCATGACATAAAATAACTCTTAATAAATTAAAAATCAAATAATTTTTAATAGTTTTAAATTTTAAAATATTTAGTTGTGTTTCAATTTTATATATGATGATGGCATGTCACTTTGTGTCTTACTACTATTATTGTATTTAGATTTTGAGAGGTATAAGTATGGTTATAAGCTAATGGGGGAATTATTATTTTTTAATATTTTTAATTTAATAAAATTGAAATATTTTTTTATGAATGGAAAAAAGAAAAAGGAAATGATATTGAATTTTATTTTAGAAATATTTTGTCCATTGAATATTTTATGAATTATAATATTTGAAAGTTGTTTATATTTTTATGTTATATTTTATATTTTCATATAAGAATTATTTTTTCATCATATTAATTAGTTTTATTGGAATTATATGTACTAGCGAATATTGATTGTTGTTATTTTATTTTCTTGAGCTTTGATAAGAGATTTCAAATTAAAAAAAATAACTATAAATAGAGATAACTCTTAATAAAATAAAAAAATCTTGAATAAATATAAAGTGAAAAAAAAAATAGATAAATAAAAGTAAAATATAAAATGATAAATGAAAAAGAATGTATATTATTGTATCAACAATTTTAATTAATATATTTATATTATTTTAAAAATAAGATAAAAATATTATATATTTATATTATTTTAAAAATAACATAATAATATTATATAACTATATTATAAAGAGAAATTTTGAAAACACTCAAATATAACAAAAAAAATATAAAATTATTAAAATATAAAATAATTTATTATATAAAATTAATATAAAAAATTTTCACAATACATTTATTATTAAACATATATTTTAAAAAAACAAATCATCTTCTTTCATTATATATTTATTATTAAACCTTTTTAATTAATTATTTAAAATTTTATATTTATTAAACACCATTATTATATATTAATTTAAAAAAATTACCTTACACCTAATTCGTCTCCAAATAATAAGCGCAGAGTTTTATTTAATCATGCTCTGATAATTTTTATCTAGTGGAGTATTTATAGGAAAAAATTTGAGCCCCGAATGGAATGTGGGACTAAAGAAAAATATAACTAAGTTAAATGCGAGATATAAAAGTTTATCGAACGTTTGGTTCAAATCATTACTAAAGCATTACGACCTGCATTTTTTTTGGACACCAAGTTTTGAGACTGTCATATTTTGATGTATGCCCATGAGACCACCATGCCCAATTGATTAAAAGAATAGGACTGGGTCATCTCCTGTAATCACCTGCAGACTTCGAATCATAATAAACATTAATTATGAGTTAATACTAACTAGTTCGATCTATAGACATATTCCAATCTGTTCAGGATCATCATTTGCATATTTGATAAAAAAAGGGTATTTATCAATTGATGATGTTGAAGTGGGTGTCAAAAATTAATCAAAGGCGAGTTTCTTTTAATCGCATGAAAATTATTCAGTTAAATATTAATAAATCACCACACAATTCTAAGGGAAAATGTTATTACATCTTTGATCCTTGACAGTGAATATGAAAATGTTAAAATGGATAACGACTATTAGACAAATTCATAGCGCAGGTATATTCCAGTCCAAAGCTTATGCGAATGCCTGTGATTTTTTTTGTGTAAGTAACCCACATATACCCTAACATTGTTACCACCGAATTTTACCACCATGTCTTTCTTGTTATTCATAGCTCTAAAGAGGCTTCCAAAATTCACACCTATTGTTTAACAAAATACCCCAACCGAATGTGGATGTTCGTTCAAGGAATGCCGTGATTAGAGAATATGCGAGGAGCAGGCAAGGGCAGAAAGCCATTGTTGTTTATCATGAAATGCGAATGCAAGCTACTCCAACGAAAAAAACTTTTGTGTTTGTTCTCGAGGCATGTTCTGCAAGAGGGAAAGTGCATCCATTCTCACATCCTCCGCTATCATTTGCAGTGGGATGTTTCCGTGGCTACTGCTCTTGTAGGCATGTATGCCAAATGTGGCTCTATTGATATTCATGCCAAGTGTTTGACAGGATTCCCTTAAGATAAAGAGATGTAATTTCATGGAATGCTACGATTGCAACTTATAAAAAGTATGGGGACGTGGATGAGATGTTGAGTCTTGTCAGGCGCATGCCCAATCCCACCTCCGTCAGCATCATCACTTTACTTTCTGCATTTGTGGATGCAGGCTTTCTGAAACAGAGCAAGCTCATTCATGGGTATGTTATCAGACTTGGTTTTCGTACAGAGGTTTCCGTCATGAATACTCTAATAGACATGTACCCTAAATTAGGCTGCATACAGATTGCTCTCTAATTGTTTGACGAACTATCATAGAATGAAAGAGATGTGGTGTCAGAGAGCTCGATGATTGTTGGGTTTGCATAAATTGGGCAGCCTAGAGAGGCCTTGACTCTGTTCTGTCAGAGGCAACAAACAGCTATACAACCTAACCATGTCACTATACTCAATATTCTCCCAGCCTGTGCTACTCTGGGAGCACTGCAACATATCCATTCAGCTCTTGCTTCACTCTATCTATAACAAACGAGAAAGTAAATTTACAATACCAGATTTTTTGTGATAGAGATAAGATTTCAACAATCTTTTGGTGATTTGATTAAGTATGGGAGATCTGATTTGATTGCCTACTATTATAATTGTATCTTTCAATGCCAGCCAATTCATTCAATGCATAGATAAGCTTTGCCTTTTTATGCCGTAAAGTTTTGCAGTTGACTGAAAACAATGCCTGTTTGTGGTAAAATGTTGTGGGTTGCCGGCGTCTGTCAGGTTTCAGATTGAAACTTCCCACTATATAGCCTATCAGCTAATTACAAACCTACTGTGTCAAATTGTTGAAGAAGAGCCAGCTACCCCACTTGTCATTGAGGTTTAACTATCGAGGTTGTAGCACATGATCCAGCAATAAGTGTCAACTGGGTTAAAGATTTAATGGATATCACTAGTGCTCAATGATAAACTAATCGAGTTTAATTTGGCTGCTGCGGCATTTTGCCTTCCAGCTAATGAAAAGGCAATTTGTCACCTCGTGGTGGAGCTGGCCCATGGGTAAAAATTTCATAAATGTTCCTTGTTAGCAAGGCTTAGCCTCATCAACTTTCATGTCTTATGTATAACTACTTAATACTATCGTGTAAAGTCTTACCCATGCTTGTAAGCTCGCGTGTGTTCTAACTTCTAATGCCTCGAATCATAATCTCCAATAGAAATGAACTCGTAGCTAAAGGGTATTATACATCGTGCATCTATGGTAAGATCTAACGTCACATGATAACTTGTTTAGCCACCAAGATCATTTTAATTGCTGACTAGCATATAGAGTGGGTAACCCACAGCCTTATGGCTAGTGGTTAGTCATCGAATGGGACAAAATGAATGACTTGACCACCTGTTACCGACTACTAGGGGTCAATGATACATTAGATCAAAAGTGCACGTGGTAAGGAAGAGGAGTTGGTCATCACCTCGCGAATCGAAGGAGATGGTTTAAGTGGTATCACCCACTTCATTTAAACCGAGGACAAATTTTTAGATTTTTTATAAACAAAGAGAATTCTTTTTTATTATGATCAATTAATAATCAAGGAATTATAAAAAAATAAGTTTAAATATATATGAATTTAAATTATGTCAATACTAGAAGTTTGAGTGTAATCAAAATATTTAAATTATTAAGAATTCAACATATGCACGAACAAACAAAGCTACTTAGTACTAACCTAGTAAACATAAAGGGTTGTAAAAGAATAATACAAATAAACATAAGGACTCCAAAAAATACTATTTAAAATGAAATCAATGCATGAATATCACAATAAAACTAGTAGGTTACACAAACTAGGTCTCACAACAAACATACACATGTATTAGGACTTACTATTCATCAAGATGAACAACAATTTTATAACCTAACAAAGACACAAAGAAAGACTTTGTTAACTCAAGAGAAGGGCCCCTAATTTTGAAGAATAGGGATTTGTTGTTAGAGTTCCAACAATATTCACAATTACTTCTCCACCATCCACTAGTTTTCCTCATTTTATACCTTCATCATTTTCTTCTTCTAATGTTATTTCTCCTCAATTGAGAGCCCTTCAATAATTCACTAGACTTGTGGACTTATCTACAAAACAATCATAGCTCAAGCTATTTCTATAAACCTCCTACAAATTCCTCTAATCTAACCTCCAAATGATTTCTTCCTCTTCCTAGAAATTGTGATGCCAATGCATTATGTTAGCATCATAGGTCCCCTAACCATGGCACTAAAAAATGTATGACCTTGAAACATATGATCTAAGACTTCATATATAACAACCTCATTCAAGTAGATGGCGTAAATGACAAAGGGAATCCTTCCATCGCACCTCCAACAAAAACCTTCAAATTTTCACCAATCTATTTCCTCATAACTCAAACATCATTGAACCCATACATAGCCCTCTTCCTTATAATGATGTCATATAAATAAAACCATAAATAATTATAATAGAATTACAGGTTTTAATTTGATAACATTATTGGTTTTATAGATAAGCATCTAACTAATTTGTATTATATTTCTTTTTATACATCCATGGACATTCACGTCATGAAATTCATAAAACAATATAGTAGAGCTAATAACTAGTATGATCCCTTATACATTGATGATGTTGTCATCATGAGTGTTATGAGGGAATCTTGATTGATCCTACATGTTCCTTCAACATCTTCATTGAAGAATATCTCTATAGCATTCAAGGCAATCATATCTAGAATTAAGCATATAGCTATAAAGTAGTACAATGGGACATGTGGTAACTTTAGGAAGTACTATTCTACCTACTAAGATTGGTAACATTTCTCTCCAATCACTTCCACCTTATTTTAGGAGGAACTTATTTATTAGAATACAAATTTTTCCCAATAGTCATGCACTAATTTCTTCATTTTCTTCACCTAGATAACACTATTACCATAACTTTATCCAAATTTAAACATATTTGGACAAAATCCAATTTCATAAAAGACCAGTTAATTCACAAACCTAAGGGGACACTTCACATATAAGATGATTAAATATTAAATGAATTTAAGTAGACTGAGTGCACAATATAAATGTTTCTCATTGGTAACCCCAACTATTATGTCAAGTCCCCTTTATAAAAAATAGATGAAATCTAATTCTTGCTTAGTGAGATGTCATAGATTAGGAGTGAGGATTGTTTCTTGAATCATGCCAATGAGGTGTTAGAGATTGGAGATCAAGTTGTGGCTTGACTCATACCCGAGGGTTGTCAAAGATTAGGGATTGGAGTTGTTGCTTGATGCATTCCAAGAACTTGTTGGAGATTACGGATCGAGGTTTCTACCTAACACATGCCAAGGACAAGGAGACATTAGAGAGTGTGGGTCAAGACTACCACTTGACTTATGTTAGGGGGACATCTAAAATCAAGACTATGGCTTGACACATATCGAAAGTTGTCAGAGATAAGGGATTGGAGTTATTTCTTGATACATCCCAAGGAGCTATCTATTGGAAAAATAAGGACAGACAACTGAGAGGGGGGGTAAATCAGTTGTCACAGAATATTTTAAACTTTTCAATCTTTAATTAACTTAATCTCAAATCTAATGAATGAATAATAAACCATAGACAATCAACACATCAGAACACCAAGATTTTTACATGGAAACCCTGTTAGGGGAAAAGCCACGGTGGAGGTTAGTGCACAATATTATACCTTGTTAAAAGTATAAGAATAATGGGAATGCACATGCATTCAGGCACACTGCATAGAGCTCACTGCTCAAATACAAAAGAGTACTCACTGTCCAAAGAAAGGTTTGGATTAAGACCATCCAAATTGTGAACTAAAAAAATAGCTTCTACACAAGCCTAATCAGAGTTCCAGTTAATCACAGAAAACCTTCTTCACTCTTCACTAAAACTTCTTCACACTTCGCTCAATCTCCTTCACACTCTACTTTGCAATCAAATGAATAAATCAATGTTCACACACTTTATCTTTCTCTGGATTTCCTTCACGCCACACACACACTAACTTTGCTCAAACAAACACTCTTATATATCCACAACAAGTAATTACATCAACAACTTAGTCGGACAGAAATATAAAACACATTTTCAATGTCAACCCAAATTTATAAATAAATTTGCAATGTGAATCCACCAAGGTTGGCCACAACATAGTGGAGACCCAAATTACCAACTCTAACACAAAAATACTTTAAATAATTTCACCTCAAAGATTCACAACATGCTACCACCATCCTATCAGCAAAGAACATGAAAAAATGAACATATGGAGAAAAATCTTCAACCACGAGCAGATCAATCAATGTGGATGTACCACAAAGATAGAGAATGATCTAGAATCATCCATGAGTACCAAGAAACAACATAGAAGCATCCACAACAATAGAAACACACAAACTTCATTCTGGAACACTGACAGAACCCACATAAATACTGTTAGAACACAATTATTCACAACATGAACAGATATTCAAGCAGACCTCTGAAACTTCTGGAGGGTGTACTAGATACACTCAGAAAAAAACCCTTTAATCCACAACAATTGATCATCAACGTGCAGAACAAGACACCCTCATGACCTTCACAGTTCCAAAGGGAACCTGCAACACTTCTTTTAACAATTTTCTCAATATCCTTGACATATACAACCTTCAATACACCAAATGCTAATAGTGTTGACATCACTGACAACCGCATATCATCAACACATCCATAGAATCCAACAATCTCCCCCTTTTGTATTGATGGCAACACATGATGTGAAAAATACCATCAACCCAACTCTTAATCAACACTTACTCCTTAGATTCTGACTTTTCTTCATTTTTCTCTTCTCCCCTAGAAATAATTTTCACATTGCTCTTCTCCCCCTTTGAAATCAATGGCAAAGATAAGCATTATCTTCCACATACAAGCTCTGAACCACATATCTTCACATCTGACTACTCCCCCTGAGTAGTAGCCATAGAAACATCAATCTGAATCAGAATATGATCATGAAATGCATGGATTGATGCAAATTAATGTATCACTAGTTTATATCAGGAAGGGTAATCACCCCTAGCATCCCTCTGAGATACTCAAAAGTATCATTTGGTAATGGCTTAGTGAAAATAACTACAATATGCTCTTTGGTAGGCACATACTCCAATTTGACTTCTTTCTCACTCACTTTCTCTCTCAGAAAGTGGAACTTGATTGATATATGCTTGGTCTTAAAGTGTGGCACCAGATTCTTTGATATGTTTATTACACTTGAGTTGTCATAGTATATGGAAATAGGTTCATCATATACTACTTTGATGTCTTTCAGCATCTGTTTCATCCATATCACTTGAGTGTAGTCGTTTGCAGCAACAATATACTCTGCCTCAGCAGTAGATAGAGAAATGGAATTCTTCTTTTTACTCAACCAAGACACTAGCTTCTTCCCTAGGAAGAAGGCACCACCACTAGTACTCTTCCTGTCATCTACATCTCTTTCCCAATCTGCATTAGTATATGTATTCAGAGTAAGATCATCATCCTTAGGATACCAAAGTCCAAAATCAATTCTTCCTTTAAGATATCTAAAAATTCTCTTAACAATTGTCACATGAGATTATTTTGGATCAACCTGAAATCTAGCAACCATACACACAACATTCATAATGTTTGGTCTGGTCTGAGTTAAGTAGAGCAATCCACTAATCATTGATTTGTACCTTGTTTAATTTTCCTTAGGAGAATCATCATTTTGTGTTAATTTGCATCTAGTTACCATGGGAGTACCGATAGGTTTTGATTCTTCCATACCAAACTTCTTCAGTAGCTCTCTCACATATTTGGACTGAGATATAAAGATCCCCTTGTCTAACTAAGTAACTTGTAATCCCAGAAATAATTTCATCTCTCCAATCATACTCATCTCAAATCCATTCTTCATTTCATCAGCAAACTTCATACGTAAATTATCATCTCCTCCAAAAATAATGTCATCAACAAAGACCTCAATAATCAACTCTTTGTCAAGATCCAACTTGAAATATAAGTTGATGTCAGCAATACCTTTATTGAATCCAAGCTTTAGTAAATATTTTTCTAGTCTAGCATATTAGGCTATGGGGGCTTTCTTGAGTCCATATAGAGCTATCTTCAATCGACAGACCATTTTTTCCTTGTTAGTCAGTTGAAATCCATCTGGCTGCTCAATGTAAACCTCTTCTTCTAGCTCACCATTTAGAAAAGCATACTTTACATCCATTTGATAGATTTTGTGGTTTTATATGTAGCATAAGCAAGAAATAATCTTACAGCTTCAATTCTGGCAACAGGGGAAAAGGTTTCTTCAAAATCAATACCTTCCATTTGTGAATACCCTTTACATACCAATCTTGCTTTATTTCAGACCACTTCACCTTGTTCATTCAGCTTATTTCGAAAGACCCATTTAGTGCCAATTATATTTTTGTCTTTAGGTCTAGGAACATGTACCCATGTATTATTCATTTCAATCTGCATTAATTATTCCTTCATAGCTTCCATCCAGTGTTCATCATTACAAGCTTCATTGAAATCTTTAGGTTCAATCTTGGACATTAGGCAAAATTCTTCTGCAATCTTTCTTCTAGTTTGTGTAATTAGGGCTAAACTATTAAGGTTAATGCAATAAAGCATATAAATCAAACCCTAATAAACAATGAAGCACAAATGAGCATAAAGACATAAAGCATAAAACAATATTACCAAATCTTCATGCCACCATTAATTGACCTTCATTGCACCTTCTCCATTTGCTGCAATATTATGTTTTCCCTTAGATTTTTTATGAGCAACTATGACTATGAAGAGACCTAATCAAATATTGAAGGATTTGATCTAAAATGCAAGTATACTCAGATTTCTACAAGCAAGAAGAAATATGGAAGCCTAAATTTTGAAGCATGAAGTATGAAGAAGTGGTGATGTCAGGAGATGATCAAAGTCCCCAAATGAGGTTGACATTTCCTTTTTATATTAAAAAGTCAATTTTAGATGGATGGCTAGGATTGAAAGTTTGACAAAGCCCTAAGATCAAAGGCTGAAATTGCATGTGACAACTAGCAATTAGGGTTAGAGAAAAATTTAGTTAAAATTTGAAATGAATGGTTGTGATTTAAAATCAAATCAAAGGTCAAGAATGCATATGACAACAAGATAGTGGGCATGAAAAATGAAGCTGTTGGAGAATCAAATAAGAATTTAAAATTATTCGATTCAAGAGGTGATGTTGACCTTCGGAATTCAAAATTGATTTAATTCAAAAGTGGTGGGGTCACATGACAGTAAATAATTATTTCAAATTTTTTACTTGGTGGGAAAATAGAAAGTGGACAATTTTAAATAAATGATTTATTTTAAATTAGAAGAAAAGTCTATATGGAAATTAAATAATTAATACTAATTATTTAATTATGGATGAAATGGATAAGGTGGAATTAAATAAAATCATAGGAATTTATTTAATTATAAAAAGACATAAGGAATTAATGGCGTATTTAAATAAATAAATAAAGTTTATTTATTTAAATAATTAGGAGGAAATAGTAGACAAATAATAATTAAATAAATTTAGGGATTTGTTTGAATATGGAAAGACATAAGAAATTAGCGATGTATTTAAATAAAATAAATATTATTTATTTATTTAAATAGTCAGGAGAAATAAGAAATATGAATTAATTAAATAATTGAAAATTATTTAATTAATAGTTGAATTTGGACTATAGGACATAATTTAAATATTTTAATTATGTTGAGAAGAAATATGGAGAAAAATAAAGTCTGGAGGCCTAGGTCAATTTTATGTGTCTACATTTTTCCCTTCTTTGTCATATTGTAGTTTATCACATTGTGACAAAGAAAAATTAAGTTCAGGATATGCTCCAATGAAAAATAGGATGAGGAAGAATAATGAGGGGGTAGCGGTATGCCCCCTTGAGAGGACAGTCAGGTTCAAAGAATACAAGTGGGCTCTCAAAATGGATGAAAGGACTAGAAGATTAGGAACAAAAGGATAGGGGAAATAGCAAGGATGATGAGGATGTGGACTAGAAGAAATGTTAGAGCAGAATAGAGGAATGGTATCACGGAGAAAGAAACCTTCAATATTTTTCCAAAGTACAAATAGGAACGTTGCATTAATCATCATTGGGCGGTAAAATGTGACAAATGGACGACAAACACCATGATATGACATAGACCAAGGTGTGCAAGGTCATCCACTTGCAAAACAAACAGTCACAAACAAGGAATCTCCTAACTCATACTAAGGGCCAAGTTGCCCCAATCTTTTTTCCAAGACAATTCACAAAAAATAGTCAAATAAAAATAAAATAGGTCACAAGACATCATCACATCTCTAAATCCTTCAAGGGACATCCTCGAGGTAGCTAGTAACATGACCAAGAGACAATAGGAATAGACAAAAAGATAAGAAAAAAATAGAAAAAATAGTCAAAAAGATAAGACAAAATAGACCAAAAATATTAAAAACCATGTAATCATGTTTGCCAATATTTGTTTACCGAAGATTGATTACTTGATAGTTTGACGGTTTGACGGTTTGCTAATTTGACAGTGTTGACAGTTGGACGAGGCCTATTGTCAGAAAGGACACATCTTGAAAAGGAAAATGACATTTTGACGAGGTCCAAGTCTAAGGACACATCTTGGAGAGGACCAAAGAGTGACGAGATTGACATTTTTTTGGTAATTTGATTAATTTTGACTGTATGACTGATTGGACTATGTTGTCTAGTTTTTCATTCACAATTCAATTGTTAACATTTGCAATGGCTAACTTGTGTCTGCGTTTGACTATATCCAACTTATTTGACTGATGAGACTATGTTTGACAGGACTAACATTAATGGACCTATGTGATGAATGCTAAAGACTGACCTAGGGATCCTTGGGGATGCATCGACAGATGGCCTTGCCTATGTTTAGTCATAAAGGCAACATAGTTCAACAATGACAAAGACTGATTAGACATGACTGACCAAAGATTGAGCCGTGATTTTTATTTTGACAACCTAAAAGGACTGACCTAATGTCTCAAGGGCTTGAAGGTGAGCCTTGCCTACATAGCAAATGTGCAGAGACAACATAGTTTGGACGAATGACCAAGACTGACTGACTCGATGGACTTGACAAGAAATGACTATTTTTTTTGTGTTTTCGAGATATTTTCACTTTTTCAAGTGTTTTTATTCAAGACATTTTTTGATTTTTAGGTCTTTTTTAGGACATTTTTTATTTTTAGGTCTTTTTTAGGACATTTTATGATTTTTAAGTCTTTTTTAGGACTTTTTACAATTTTTAGGTCTTTTTCAAGATTTTTTACGATTGTTGGGACCATGTGCGATACCCACTGTAGTCACATGATGAAATTTTTCCCCTAGTCAAGTCTAGAACTAGCCAACTAGACGGATGCAGAAAGGACGTATGCAGGGTGACAGATGAGTGATATGCAAGACTTGATATCAATCATTATTAGCCATGATGGTGGTTTTTTTGATATGTGGCAAGGTGATTTCAGAAAGGTGAGTGTTTATTATGGAATAAGGTAGATAGAGTGACAGTAGATGGCAGAGCAATGACCGACTACTCATGGCACCTATTTGCCAGGTTCTCACCATGGTACTTATCTAAAGTGCTTGTTTACCAGGTTTTCACTTTTGGATTAATTATTTCTCTTTACTATTTTTGTCAGTTTTTTAATTTTTTTGGTGTCACCAAGATGCCTGTTTGCCAGGTTTTCATCAAAGTGACGATTTTTTCTATATTTTTCAATTTTTTTGTATTTTTAAGGTTTTCAGCTCGACTTTCTGATGCTATGCATAGAACTTGCAAAGATGCGGACTGTTGATGGGCTCTTTCAGTTGTTCACCATTTGGATTATCTAACTAATATGATCCAGAGCCAAAGGAGGATATGATGATGTAAGGACACAACCAATTTGGTTTGAACTTGCCAGGTTTTTCTTTGTCAGCCTGATTCTTAGGATTTTGCATGAGGACTAAATCACCAATGTCAAACTTCTTGACCATGAATCTCTTGTTGTAACTATGATAGAGACAGTTCTAATATGCCTGTAGGTGGTTCAGGGAATTATGTCTTCTTTCCTCTAACATCTCTAGCTAGTGTAGTTGTGACTTTTTGTACTCTTCATCATCTACCAAACCCTTCAGGGAAACTCGTAAGGATGGAATTTCCACCTTGACAGGAAATATAGCCTCATCTCCAAAGACCGGGGCAAATGGAGTGGCTCCTATAGGTGTGCATATGCTGGTGCGGTAAGCCCACAAAGCAAGGTTAAGTTGGATGTGCCAATCATGGCTAGCATCATTGACAGTCTTTTTGAGAATTTTAAGGATGGTTTTATTGGACGCCTCAGCTTGACCATTTCCTTGTAGGTAATATGGCATGGAAAAATTATGTTGGATATGGAATCGCTCACATAACTCACAAACATCTTGATCTTTGAATGGACATTCGTTGTCTATGATGATGGACTATGGAATACCATACCGACAAATGATGTAGTTGAGAATGAATTTGGAAATTTATTTTCCAGTTCTGTACGTAAGGGGAATGGCTTCGATCCACTTAGTAAAGTACTTAGTGGCGATGATAATGAATTTGCGGCCATTGGAAGAGGTAGGGTGGATTTTTCCCACGAGGTCGAGTCCCCACTGCGCGAAGGGCCACGAAGACGTAATTGGCTAGATTTCTTGTGCTAGAGCATGAATTAAGTCACTATGTATCTGACATTGGTGACAAGTCCTAACAAACTCAAGTGCATCTTTTTCAATGGTCAACCAATAATACCCAAGTCTTGTTATCTTCTTGGCTAAAGTAGCACCACTTGAATGAGACCCACCTATACCCTCATGTACTTCGTATAAGGTTGTGTGTGCTTCATTGGTGTTGAGACATCGAAGGAGGGTGTTTTTGAAGCTACGAAGGTAAAGGGTGTCGCTGACGATGGTGTATCAGGTGACTTTTTTTGTAAAGGACTTTCACTAGTAGTTGGACAGGTTGGTGGGAAGGGTTTCAGACTTGAGATAGTCATAAATGTCTTGATACCAGGGAGAATTGGGACCAACAAGCTCATAGACCATCTTTGATTTTGGGATATCATATGCAGGTACCACCATCTATTCTACCAAGAACTAAAATTGAGGCATATTGCTTGGAATATCTAGGAGAGAGCCAATTGTAGCCATTGCATTTGCTACCTTGTTTTGTGCTCTCGAAACTTGTTCAAAATTCAACATGTGAAAATATGTTTGGAATTTGTCAACCATTCATTTGTAAAGCATTAATTACTCATCCTTGGTGTCATAGTCGTCAGTAACTTGGTTGATGACTAGCTGAGAATCTCCATAAACATGAAGTGTCATTTTTCCATTTTATGGCCATTCTAAGCCCCATGACAAGTGCCTCATATTCTGCAACATCATTTGTGCACGAAAAAGCAATGTGGAATGACTTGGGGATGATTCTCCTTGTGGTGTGATAAAAAATATTCTTGCCCCTAATCCATGACTAGTATGAGACCCATCAAAGTATAGCCTTTAAGGTGACTTAGGTTCTGTGTGGAATATGGACTCATTAGGAAAGTCTACCACTAATGGATGATCACTTTGTATAGGTGCGTTTTCCAATTGGTCTGCTATCACTCGTCATTTTATGGCCTTTTGTTTCACATATTGAATGTCATACTCGCTCAAGATCATGACCCATTTTTCCAGGCGTCCTGTCAGTGCTACATGACTCAAGAGATATTTCACGGGGTCAATCTTTGCTACCAGCTATGTCTTGTGATTCAACATATAGTGTCTTAGCTTTTGATGAATAAAGATAACTCCTAGACATGCACATTCAATGGAAATATAATTCAACTCATATCCAACCAGTGTCTGACTAATGTAATATATGGGCCACTCCTTTTCTTTGTGGTTGTTTTGTGTCTGTAATGTCCCCAGTGTTGAAGTTGTCATAGAAACGAATGAGATCAAAGGTTTCCCTTCAATAGGTGACATTAAAATAGGTCGTGACAAGAGATAATATTTTATTAGTTGAAAGGATTCCTAACATTTATATGTCCACACAAAGGGGATACCCTTGCGCAGAAGATACTGAAATGGCTGACACTTGTCAGCCAATTGGGCTATGAAGCGTTGGATAGATTGTAACCTACCTTGTAATGTCCTGAGTTCACTTATCCCTTTTGGAGGAGGCATGTCTAATATGGATTTCACTTTGGCTAGATCGACCTTAATGCCTTTATGAGAAACTATGTATCCTAGAAGTATGCCTGATGTTATGCCAAAGACACATTTCTTTAGATTCAAGCGGACCTTATGTTCTTCTAGTATCTTGAATATTTTTTCTAACACATTCAAGTGGTCTTTCCTTGTCAAATATTTATCCAAAAGGTCATCTACATAATCTTCCATTATCTTATGCATCATGTCATAGAATATTGTTGTCATAGCTCTTTGATACATGGTGCTTGCATTCTTAAGACCAAAGGGCATGACATTCTAGCAGTATGTACCCCAAGGACAAGTGAATGTTTTTTTATGTTGATCTTTGGGGAAAAAAAGAATTTGATTATAGCTTGAGAAACCATCCATGAGGGACATCTTGTACCCTACTGTGAGGTCGACTATGATATCTATGTTTGGCAATGAAAAGTCATCTTTTGGACATGCTTTGTTTAAGTCTCTAAAATCTGTGTAGACGCAGATTTGACCATTTGGCTTTGTGACTGGTACAAGATTGGATATCCATTCAACATAGTCAATAGACCGTAGGAATCCTACGTCTAGCAATTTCTTGAGTTCAGCTTTGACTAACAGGGCGATTTGAGGATGCATTTTGCGCAGCTTCTGTTTTACTAGTTTGGCATCTGGAAGTAGTGGAAAATGGTACAAAACCAATTCTGGATCCAACCCAGGAATATCGGCATATGACCATACAAAATTAATCTTTCACTCTACAAAGAGTTGGTGGAACTCAGGTTTCTCTTCTTTCGTCAGGGATGCCACAAAGAGGACCATTTTGGGATCTTTTGTTGTTGATATGTTGACTTCTATGGTGTCCTCTATGAGAATTACTGATTTCTCTTGAGTTATGGGAAGAAAGTCCAGTCCTCCATCTTTGGACACCTCGGAGAGGTTTTCACCCACAAATACATCCTTTATTTTTACTTTTTAGTCGTCAAAAGGCGTCTTTCGATTTTCACCTAAAGATGTTTCATTTTTTGTTTTATTTCTATTCTTCATTTTGTGACTAGAGGATGGAGTAGTCTCCCTGAAGTAAGTGACATAATCTAGGTCAATAGTGAATCTAGCTTTGTGATCACCACTGGGTATTCCCTCATGTAGTCCCATAAATTTTGCAATGGCCTCATCATTCTGAAATATTTCCATGACTGGTAGGCCTTGTTGGTCCCAATCGATTAGTTGTGGGTAGACTAAGCAGATACCATCATCAATATTGGTGAATTGTGGAGAGGATGCAGAAAGCATACAAATAGATTTGGAGACATTGAAAATGAATTTGTTGTCGTCCAATTCCCAATCAGATTATATCCAATATTCTCCTTCAATTCACTCATACTCATTGTAAAAATAAGGGACAAAAGGACTATCATTATGGTCGGCAATGTCATGTGACAACTCAAATGAATCTTGATGATGGTTGTTAAGTTCATATGGTTGGGCAGATAAGTCAGGTGTATGGCTAATAGTACTAGAAGATGACTCAGGTTTTTCATTGTTCCTTGGGTCAAAGAGCCTATCCTAGCTTTCTTATTTCCTTGGGATCTTCGGATTTTCAATTGCATCAATTTTAAACATTTGCAAAAATCTTTGTTTAGAGGTAAATTCTCCAAGCTCAAGGAACAAGTCAACGAGGCAACAATCACTTAGGGATTGTTGGGAGCCAAATTACCATTCATGGGAGTCAGTTTTAGTACGAGATTCCTCAATAGTCTCGACACTTTCTGAAGCATTCACACTCTCACTCGAAAGTCCATTGGTACATCGATCGTCATTTTCAAGTAGACCATACCCTAACCCAAGATATTTTGGTCATTTGGAAGGTTCTATGGGCTCTCTTTGCCCAGTTTTATTTCTACCAAGGCCACTAGTTCCATCGTAGCCTTTAGCCTTCATCATGTCATATCCTTTGCTATATATCTTAACTAGTAATGGGGGTAAGTCTTCCATTTCTTTATAAAGCCATCCTTTTATGTCGGCGATGTCTTCGTTGTTCATGTCTCCCCATTTTTTGAAAACTATTTTTGGTGGAACTTTAAAGATTTCTTTAGGTTTCATTCTGAAACATGACCGACCATAGACCTTAGGAGACTTGGGTATTGTTGTGATGCTATATGTTGTATTTAGTTTGAATTCTCCATAGCCTAGGTCCTAGATCTTGACAGTGGACTTAGCCTAAGGAAGTAAGGAAGATGATGGTGTGGTGGAAGATGTGGATGGAGTGGATATGGATGATGACGCAAGTGTGGATAGGTCAATGAATTTGGAAGAAGAAGAGCTAGGAGATTCTTGGTTTATGGGCACTTGATGTTCAAAAATACCCCTTAGATTGGTGCAATACTGAAAAGGATTGGGGTCTCCATATATGGTGATCTTTGTGTCATCAAAGGGAAACTTTACTCATTGGTGGTATGTGGATGGAACAACTTTTAGGGCATAAATCCAGGGTCGGCCAAGCAAGATGTTATAAGGTAATTCAAAATCCAGGACTTGGAATGTTGTGTCCATAATGACCGGCCCAACTCTTATGGGAAGAGTGATAACACATCGAGATGAATTTTTTTCATCATCATATGCCTTTATGACTATGCTCTTTGTTGTGTCTACACAAGCATCAAAAAATCCTAGAGCCTTAAACAGTTTTAAGGACAATATGTTCAATCCTGCTCTGCCATCTACTAAAACTCGTCTGACCTTGTGCTTATGCATAAAGACTTCAATGTGTAATGCGTCATTGTGATTAGTCTTAGGTGACAAATAATCTTGGTCAGAAAATGTTACATGATGAGGTGTAGTGAGATATCCTACCATGGCCTCAAACTAGTTGACATCAATTTCCTAAGGGAAAATAGACTCTTGCAAAGTTTTGTTAAGTATTGCCTTATGCGTGGGAGAAATGTGAAGCAGCTCAAGTGTGGAAATTTGTGTAGGGGTTTTTCCTAGCTAGTCAATAAGGTTAAACTGACTCTTAGGTTGGGATTGCTTTGCAGATGGGCCTAATTGTGGTTGTTTTGTGGATGGACGAGTATTGTAATTTTTGGTTGCCGAGGGGGTGGACCAACTATAGTGATTTTGCAGCTTCAAGTGGTAGCATTACATTCAAGTTCTCTTTTGATAGTTATGGTATTGACATATTCATTATCAGTTTATACATTATTAATGATGGTTCCTCCTAAACAATCTAATGCAACACGAGCATAGTTGGCTTGATTGTTATTAGTCTTGGGACCTGATGTGGAGGCTTTATTAGAACCATGGTCTTGCAGTGGGTTCTTTTGAATGGAATGGTCCACATTGGATGTAAATTGTGTCCCACCCAATTCAATTATGCAATTTTCAATGAGGTCTTGTACAATCTTTCTTAGTTGTCGACAAGAAAATGTTTTATGCCCTTTAGCCTGATGGTAATCACAGAAAGCGTTATCATCCCACCATGATGGTTTAAACTATCCTAGATCATATAGCTTAGGGTCCTCAAGTGTAATTAGACCATTTTGAAGGAGATTCTTAAGGACATCCTCAATTGGCTCTCCCAAAGTGATGTATGCTCATCTTTTCAGAAATTGCCTTGTCTGGCAGGGTTGTCCTTGATTTTGACTATTTTGACTATTTTGGTTATTGGCGAGGGGTGTCAATATTGTTGTTGGTTTGTTTTGTGGTTCAGCTCCTTTAAGAGAAATCATTGGTCCCATCATTTTTATAGCCTAGGCATCAACAACTCCGTCATTAGTAACATGTTTATTTTTGACCCAATACTTATTTTTTGTCTATGGACAAATTTGTGTTTGTGTTTTTAGGACCATATTTTAATTCACCTTTGGAAATAAGGGCTTTCTCAACTTGGACACCCTTTTCAACTAGGTCTATGAAGGTCGTGCAACAATGAACTTGTAATCCATATTTCAATGGGCCTAAGAGTGTTTGAACAAACATGTCAACCTTTTCTTTCTCAGGTATGTCAATGTAGCAGCGACTTGCTAGACTTCTCCATCTCTGGAAGAATGGGATAAATGTTTCACCAACATCTTCTTGTGTAAGGTTGCATAAGATAGTGATAGAGGTGTCCATGTCAATGTTATATTCATAATTTTTCACAAATTTGTCTTTAAGTTCGCCCCATGTTTTTATCCCTTTTAGTGTGGAGAACCATTCAAGTGCAAGTCCTATAAGACTATTAGAGAAAAGTCTCATCAAGTAAGTATGTTCATAGGCAATGTCCATACAGTTGGACATGAATTCTCAAATATGTTCAATAGGATTTGTCTTTCCCTTATATTTGGTAAAGTGTGGTGCCACATATTCAAGAGGAAATGGTGGCATGTATAAATTTGTGTCAAAAGGGCATAAGCATAGGTCATATGACATGTGTGACTTCTTTTCAGACATTTTCATGTTTTCTATGGTATTTTGTAAGTGAGGCACCTGAGATGTCAGGGAATCAATTATGGGATTATTTGTTGCATCACACATGGGAGTGATGGGTATCCCCTGGGTCCCCATTTGTTGTGAAAAGATGTTGGTGTTTTGTTGTGGGATTTGTTGTTGCAAGATGTATGATGTGTTTTGATTTGCATGTTGTTGGTACATTGAAATTTTGGATTAGGGACTTGTTGATGGGTGTGAATGTGTGATGAATATGTCAGAATTTTCCCTCCAACCATTTGAGTAAAAATTTGGGGAATATGTTGACCATGAATATTTTGGTGTCTAAATGATGCCATGTGCTACGTATTCAGGTTGCCCTGTCCAAATTGTTGTAATTTTCCATGGGGAATGTTCATGTTTTTCCCTTGGGAATTATTGGTATTAAATTGTGATGACGTGTTAACGTTTGGTTGTGGTCCTTGAATAAAGATACATCGTTTACTTCCTCCAAAGGGATTGAATGAGGTACCAATGAAAGGATTTGATGATGTGCACCCATGGCACTAGATGAAACTACAAGCAAAGGAGTTGAAGAGATTGCCCCAATTGATGAGGACCCAAAGGTGGCACCAACTGACTATGACAATATTGTTGACATTGTTGGCATTGATTGTGTCATGGCTTGTGACATAGTTGGTGTCCATCCAACGGATGTTGCATTGATTGAATTGGAATTGTTTTGATTGGTTGTGTCATCGGAGGTAGAATTAATGTTACTTGTGGCAGTTTTCAAGGTAGCACCAACAGAATCATTGCTTGTATTGTTTTGAGGTTGACTAATGTTGGACATGTTGTTTGTATTGTTGACATTATGGTCAGGTGATGTCAGTCTCAAAGTGTTAATGGAAAAGCCATGTGGTAGTTTAACTCCTTGGTCTAAGAGCATGGAAAGATATATTTGAGGGTCGTGTAGGACTAAGTCTTCTACAAAGGGGACTACGTTAGGATTTTGAGCTGCAGCTTCTAAGTCTTCTGCATATACTTGTCCATGTTGGTCTCTTTGCATGAATGGTTCAAAATGGTTTCGTGATGAAGATGTCATGTTCATTTCACTAAAAGGATTAATGAAAGATATGTCTTGGTTCATGCTTTGATTCATGTCATTGGAAAAGATGTAAGTATTGTTTCCTTGTCCAAAGTTAGCCATTTGTCTTCTTTTTCTTTGAAGCCTAGTCTCAACCATATAAGGAATTGCTCAAATTAAAAAGAGGGTGAAAATGATAACTAGATAACACTATGTTTTTGGATTTTTGGATAAAGGATGACAATGCAAGACTATTTTTTTGGATTTTTTGGATGCAATAAGGAATGCAATATGAAAATGTTGTCTAAAGGAAATGACTAATGCCAAAGGACAATGAAGAATAGGATGACAAGTTATGACATTTTTTTTTGTATTTTTGGGAATAAAGGATGTCAATGCAAGGTGCTAATGATGTTTTCCTAAGGGAAATGACTAATGCAAGGTGATGAAATTTTCAAGAAAGGATGCCAAATGCCAAGGTGACAATGAGGACTACTATGAAAATTTTGACTAAGTAAATGACCAATGCAAAGTCTAGATTCCAAATGAGGACTATGATGAAAGTTATGACAATATTTTTGGATTTTTAAGGATAAAATATGTAAGGTGAAGAATAAAATGATTTGAATGTCTATATTATGCAATGCAAAGGTCTAAATGATTTGGAAGAAGGTTTCTTAACCACCCTATGCTTGATCTATGTCTCAATTTTGGAATATCAAAGGATTTGTTTGAAGGACTAAATGATAAGGACAAAATGATAAGTGAGGTTTCCTAACTAGACTTTTGAGTTGGAAAAATCCCACAAAAGGATAATGACTAAAGAAGATAATGATGACTAAGTCCAATGATAACCTAATTTTGAAGGCCAAGATTTTGTGAAGTATGGTAAGGTTGTCCTAATCCAAAATATGCAAGTCAAATGAGGACCTAGGTGTTGGTTTATGACTAAAAATTAAAATGGTGAAGCCTAAGGATGGAGATAAAATTTGCAAAGATGAACCTATGGATGAAATGAAAGCTAAAGATGCCAATGGTTTGAATAATTTGAGTAATTTTTGATATATTTTTTGATAGAATCTTTTGGAAAAAGATGTTTGAGGACAATTTGGACATATCTAAGTTCGGTTTCTGGTTTGTGATAGTTTTTGTTTTCGTCAAGCGAATGCATCATTTTAGTCCATAGATGCATTGCAATATAGTAGATGCGGCTTGATTTCAGTGAATGCAGTGTTATAGGAAGCAAATGCAACTCAGTATTGCGGATGTGACTTTCTAACAAGTAAATGCAGCGTGAACCAGTAAAATGTGGTGTTCTGCAAGGTGAATGTGTTTTAACATAGTGAATGCAGTGTTATGAAAAGTGAATGTAGTACAACAGAGCAAATGTGTCACGTCAAATGTGGTGCAAAAAGCAAAAATTTTGATTTGTTTGCAATTTTGGTCAAAATTCTGAGTTGTTTAAGGTTGACTGTTTGTTTCTAGATCTAAAAGTGATGTTTTGTCTTGTTTGAATGTTTGAAAACACTTGGAAAACATAATATTTTGACTTTGATCAAACACAATAAAGACAAGCACAATCCTAGGTTAGGCCAGGACAATATTCACTAGATTCCACGTGGGTTTCCCTAACAACACTTATTCTTAGCGTGTGAATCCAAAAGCTTGGCCGCATAGGCTCCCCCTTACATTGCACTCACTTCTCAGGCCAACCAACTTTCCAACCCCCATGAAACTCCCATGGTAGATTGATCACCTCTAATAAGAACTACGAGAATGTGGATGCCTTCACAACAACCGTTGTTGCACTAGAAAATAGAAGGATTTTGGCTACTACACAAAGGTGTTTAGTTTGGGACCCTCATTCGAGTGGCCATACATGGGGAAAATATTAAGCTCCGTTAAAGGAGGAATTTCAACCTGAAGAGGCTACACTCAATAGGGTTTTTGGGGAATCATGCTTTTTCCGTATGACACATCCGCACTTCTAATCCTAGGCTTTCCCTTAGTATTCACATTTATATACCGGTCGGGGGTAGCTCGGCCAAAGAGCTTCATTTCCAGTTTGAGTCACCTTGGGGTGAGTAATTTTTCCCACCAAGGAAGGCCCAAATTCTAGAGTCAATAACCATTTCTCGTACACCTAGGATCACACAAGTGTGCAAGGAGAGAGGATACTTTGATTATTGAATCAAGGTAAACAGAAAATGGATGGGTCTGGTTTTCTAATCACCTAGTTTGCACAAGGTGAGAGCATAATCATCTACCACCCCAAACACAATCAACAAAAGGACAAGGATATGTGCAGGATCATGATGAGCCAAAAAGTGGCAATATGATGGGTATGTGGCTGACGACTATTTTTTACCCAAAAATGATGAAATGAAAATAGTTTTTAAAGGAGATTCTCAGCTTTCCACCGATATAAATTATGCTTTATTTTGAATTTAATAAGTAATTATTATTCATTTTCTATTCAAATTATGACTAAAGTCTTGATTGATAGG
Source organism: Sequoia sempervirens (assembly GCA_007258455.2). Classification (NCBI taxonomy): domain Eukaryota; kingdom Viridiplantae; phylum Streptophyta; class Pinopsida; order Cupressales; family Cupressaceae; genus Sequoia; species Sequoia sempervirens. Next base: position 34,337,807 of record VDFB02274714.1, on the reverse strand, counting down.
TTGATTGAAAAACATCTATAACTTTCAAACAATATCACATTTTTTGAATCTAAAACATGCCTCACATTCTATGCTTCACATACTATAGGATTAAAAAAGGAAAAAATGAATTTCATGAAGTTTTGACCAAGTTAAGGTGGTCGACATATGAGTTTTTATATTTTTAAAAATTTGTAATAAAAAATCATAATTAATTATTTACTTAGAAAAAAATAACAAAAAAATATGCATCACATCAGGGCATGAGTCCTTTAATTATATCTACAATATTATAAAAAAATATTATCATTTTATTGTGGGTAGGGTGGTCAGACAGACACCTACTTCTTATTTTTTCCCGAAATTTAAGTACCACTACATTGAAATTTCAAATTTTCACCAAATAGATTTTCTTTTTTAAACAAACCTAGTAGTTTAGAAACTACATTCAATTTTCTATAGATTTTATTCTTACATATTTTTGAAATAATATAGAGAACTTATTCAAATTTTTACGTCAAGTTGCCTTACTATGAATTTTTTGAATTTTTTGCCACTTAAGGGACTATTTTTTCTATGATGATCCTGCACATACCCACAAGCAATGTTCTTTATAGTGCACCAATTGAAGTATTTTCTAATCTAGAAATAAACAAACACAATGTTTCAAAATGATAGCCTTGGACAATCGAATCCTACAAAACCACAAGTTAGTAGTTTCACAAAGAAAATGTCTTGGACCCACAAAATATTCAAAGCCACATGTTGCAACCACTCATTAGTAACCATAAAATCCCTAAAATATAGATTACAGAAAGGAAAAGACGAATGCAAAAAGAAATCAAGTCAAATATGGAAAAATCCGAGAGAAAAATTTTACCAGATGAATGCGTTGCAGCAGAGCAATTGCATCGCTCTATACAACAAATGCGGCTCGGTTTTGTGTTCTAGAATTTGATAGACAGGTGTGGCTCAATTCTGCGTTCTTGAATTTGACAGAAAAATGCAGCAACCTACAAGTCAAATGCATCGTGGCCCAACAAATGTGTCACTATGCAAAGCGCATGCATCGCAGCAAAGCGAATGTGGTGTTCTGGGTAGCGAATGTGTTGCAGAATATCATATGTGTCGTTCTATAGATCAAATGCATCATGGCCGTACCTATACCTACAAAAAAGAAAAATGTTGTACGGAAACACAAAATATGCGCGATTTTCATGTCGGGTTCACTAATGTAATTAGGGCTAAAATATTAAGGTTAATGCAATAAAGCATATAAATCAAACCCTAATAAACAATGAAGCACAAATGAGCATAAAGACATAAAGCATAAAACAATATTACCAAATCTTCATGCCACCATTGATTAACCTTCATTGCACCTTCTCCATTTGCTGCAATATTATGTTTACCCTCATATTTTTGATGAACAACTATGACTATGACAAGACCTAAGGAAATCTTGAAGGATTTGATCTAAAATGCAAGTATACTCAAATTTCTACAAGCAAGAAGTATGGAAGCCTTAATTTTGAAGCATGAAGTATGAAGAAGTGATGAAGTCGGGAGATGATCAAAGTTCCCAAATGAGGTTGACATTGCCTTATAAAAAAAATCAATTGATTGATTTATTTAAAATTAGAAGAAAAGTCTATATGACAATTAAATAATTAATACTAATTATTTAATTATGGATGAAATTGATAAGGTTGACAATAATTAAATAAAATCATAGGAATTTATTTAATTATAAAAATACATAAGGAATTAATGACGTATTTAAATAAATAAATAAAGCTTATTTATTTAAATAATCAAGAGGAAATAGTAGACAAATAATAATTAAATAAATTTAGGGATTTATTTAATTATGGAAATACATAAGAAATTAGCTACATATTTAAATAAAATAAATATAATTTATTTATTTAAATATTCAGGAGGAATAAGAAATATGAATTAATTAAATAATTGAAAATTATTTAATTAATAGTTGAATTTGGACTATAGGACATAATTTAAATATTTTAATTATAATGTTGAGAAGAAATATGGAGAAAAATAAAGTCTATAGGCCTAGGTCAATTTTATGTTTCTACAGTTTGCACATCTTTATTTTTGTCTCCTATAATTTGATTTTCAGAGTGATTTAGCTTTACATACCTCATAGTTTTAAGTTTCTCAAGAACTTCTGATTCTTCTGATCTTTCTTCTACACTTGCACTTGTCTCTGCTTCCTGATTGCCTTGATTTACCAGAACACATGGAACATATGGAACATATGGCACAATTTGAAGTTGATTCTATGTCTGAACATTCTTCCCTTTGTTTGTATTGTTTTCATCTGAATCATATCCACAATATCTAGATGATTTAGCAGAATCTTCATCAACTCTGTCATTTGCACTCTCAACCATTTTTCTCAATCTTCTATTCTAGCACCGGTAGGCCTTGTTTCTAGTAGAGTATCCTAGAAATATTCCTTCATCACTTCTTGAATCAAACTTTCCTATATCATCATCTCTCTTGATGTAGCATTTGCTTCCAAAGATCTTGATGTATTTAATAGTAGGCTTTTAACCAAACCATAATTCAAAAGGAGTCTTACCAGAATTACCATTTACATTTACCCAGTTCAAAGTGTACAAAACAATGCTTACAACTTTGCTCCAATAGATATGCAACACATTTCCTTCAATCATCATTGTTCTAGCAGCATCTTGAACTATTTTTCTCTTCCTCTCTGCTACACCATTCTGTTGAGGGGTTCGGGGAGCAAATAGCTGTCTTCTGATTCCATGCTCTTCACAGAAAGAATTAAACTCCCTGGAGATGAACTCACCACCTCTGTCTGGCCTTAAGAATTTTATTTTTAGACCTTTTTCATTCTTTTCCATAGCTTTGAAACTTTTGAACTTTTCTATTGCTTCACATTTTTCTCTTAAGAAAGCAACCCATGTCATTCTAGAATAATCATCAATAATCAGCATAAAGTACCTTTCACCATGGAGACTTTTGACTATGGAGGGACCACATAGATTAGTATGTATCAACTCCAATAATCCATTTCAATTATGTTGTTTGCTCTGAAAAGAAACTCTAGTCTGTTTTCCCATCTAACACTCCTTGCAAATTGTGCTAGCAAGCTTTACTAGCTTAGGAAGATCTCTTACTGCTTGAGTGGAACTTATTTTGACTATTTTATCAAAATTCACATGACACGGCCTTTTATGCCATAACCAACTTTCATCTACTTGAGCAATTAAACAACTTTCACTAGCAACATTCAGGTAAAAAATATTACCTTTTGTCTGTTTACCTAAAGCAATTACATTTCCAGAGCTTCCATATATCCTGCATCTTTCATCTATGAACAAAAATTCATAACCCTTGTCCACCATCTATCCAACACTCAACAAATTGTGCTTTAAGCCTTCAACATAAAGAACATCATTAGTGTTATGCTTACCACCAAGAAAAATAGATCCTCTACCACGAATCACACAAGCATTATTATCACCAAATCTCACAACCCCACCGTCATACTTCTCTAGACTTACAAATTTTATTTTGCCACTAGTCATATGATGTGAGCATCCATTTTCAATGACCCACTCATCCTTTTCTTCAATTCGGGTTGCAAGAGCTTTCTCAACTTTAGCAGATTCAGTAGCCATAGGACTATTTTCCTTGATAGCAATGAAAACCCAATCATCTTCATTTCCATTCTCCTTTTCAAACTTGTCATCAGTCACTCCTTCTTCAACAAAATAACATTTCTTTTGAAATTTAGGTTTGTAAGGCTTGGATCTAGGGACTCTTGTAGGGAACCTTGAAGCAAAATGACCTATTTTACTACAAGAAAAACATTTGATAGGAAAATTTCCTTTATACTTACCTTTTCCTCTACCTTCTTTATTCACAATCAATGCTTCCAGATCTTCTATTTCTCTTTCTTCATCTTCAAGTTGTTTCATTTCTTCCTCATACTTGAATGTCTTCCTAGAACTTTCTCCTAGATCATATCTTTGCTTGTTTCTTCTAGATATAGTAACTATAAATGCAGTTTCAGTCTTAGGAACAGAATCACCAAATTCGCTTAGCTCAAAGGTAGAAAGTTTACCAATCAATGTGTCCCTTGTCACATTCATTAATGATATGGTTTCTTCAATAGCATGAGCCTTTTCTTTGTAGGAGGGAGGAAATGATCTGAGCACCTTGGCCACAATTTCTTCCTCATCCAGAATACCACCAACACATCTAATACCCATCAATAGTTCATTTACTTTTTGCATAAAAGAAGAAATATTCTCATCTTCACCCATCTTCAGATTTTCATACTTTCCTTTCAAACTCTATAACTTAGCCATCTTCACATGTACATCTCCTTCATACAAAGTTTCTAGCTTCTTCCACATCTCATGAGCTGTCTTCAGACCTAACACATTTGTCATTTCCAAATCTGTTACAGCACTCAACAAAGCTTCCATAGCCCAGACATTATTCTCGGCTTCTTTAATCTCATCAGCAGTGGAGGGACCAGTCACAAGAATAACATATTTTTTCTTTGTAATTTTCCATAAGGGTTCACCAATACACTTCAAATGACACTCCATTCTAGCTTTCCACAATGAGTAGTTCGTTCCATGAAATCTAGGAATGTCCTTCTTGTATGATGTCATCTCAAATCACCTCAAGCTTTTAAACTTCTTCAGAGGAACTTACTCTAATACTAATTGTTGAAAAAGAAAGGACAGACAATTGAGAGGGGGGTGAATCAGTTGCCACAAAATGTTTTAAACTTTTCAATCTTTACTTAACTTAATCTTAGATCTTATGAATAAATAATAAACCATAGATAATCAACACATCAGAAACACAAAGAACACCAAGGTTTTTACATGGAAACCATGTTAGGGGGAAAACCATGGTGGAGGTTAGTCCACAATATTATACCTTGTTAAAAGTATAAGAATAATGGGAATGCACATGCATTCAATCACACTTCCTAGAGCTCACTACTCAAATAAAAAAGAGGACTCACTGTCTAAAGGAAGTTTTGGATTAAGACCATCCACATTGTGAACTGAGAAAATAGCTTCTACACAAGCCTGATTATAGTTCCAATTAAGCAGAGAAAACCTTCTTCACTCTTCGCTCAAACTTCTTCACACTTCACTCAATATCCTCCACACTCTGCTCTGCAATCAAATGAATAAATCAATGTTTGCACACTTTCTCTTTCTCTATCTTTCATTCACTCCACACACACACTAACTTTCCTTAAACAAACACTCTTATATATCCGCAATAAGAAATTACATCAACAACTTAGTCGGCCAAAAATATAAAACACATTTTCAATGTTGGCCCAAATTTACAAATAAATTTGCAATGTGAATCCTCCAAGTTCGGCCACAACATAGTGGAGACCCAAATTAGCAACTCCAACACAAAAATACTTTAAATAATTTCACCTTGAAGATCCACAACATGCTACCACCATCCTGTCGGCCAAGAACATGAAAAATTGAACATACAAAGAAAAATCTTTGACCATGAGCACACCGATCAATGTGGATGTACCAAAAAGATAGAGAATAATCTAGAAGCATCCATGAGTGCCAAGAAACAATAGAGAAGCATCTGCAGCAACAAAAACACACAAACTTCATTCTGGAACACTGACAGAACCCACAGAAATATTGTCAGAAGACAATTGTTCACAGCACAAACAGATCTTCACACAGACCTCTGACACTTTTGTAGGATGGACTAGATACACTCAACAGAAAACCCTTTAATCCACATCAATTTATCTTCAATGTACAAAACAAGACACCTTCATGACCTTCACAGTTCCACAGGGAACCTGCAATACTTCTTTTAACAATTTTCTCAATATCCTCGACATATACAACCTTCAATACACCAAATGCTAATAGTGTTGACATCAATGAAAACTACATATCAGCAACACATCCACAACATCCAACACTATTGATAATTGGGGTTCAAAGATACCGACCGACCCATGCCAAGCTAGAAGGAAGGAGAAACTTTGAATCTATAGTGGGAAACTTTATAAGGCTTGTAAGTTTGATTTGTGATGTAACATGCAAAAGGCCCACTAAGCCTAACCTATCAAGCAATGTAGAAATCAAATTTGGTCCTTAGTGCCAACTTGGGTCTAGGCCATCTAGTTTGATCTTTTGTGGGCTAGCATAGAAACGTAGGAAAATATTTCAATTGTAATCATCCAGGTTATGTCATTTTATCTTCTAGACACTTTATGTTCAAGTCACTTTCATGGATGAAAAACCATAAGATATTGCAATTAGTGGACAAAATCACATTGGTTTATGAAATTAATGGATGAAATCCCCTGAGTTCTTGAGGGTATTCTTGCTCAGGGTGTGCATTGGTGCTTTAAGGTTTGCAATACATTTCAATCTTTCAATAAGTACATTATTTGTTGTAGATTTGTATTGTTTGTTTGTTGTTGTGATTATTGTCATAACATTCCCATTTTCTATGGAAATTAAAATTATATCACTATAAGAGATGTGGGAATTTCTAAGACATTTGTTATATATATATAATTTTATGTAATTTGGTGAAGTTTATCAATATTGTAGAGATCGTATCTAAATCCATATAAATTATTGTTGGATTTGTGATTTAGTTTCACAATTTTATGTGTTTATAGCCAAATATTTATGTTTTTTGAACATAATTAATTACCATTTTTTGTATATAATTCAGTGAAGATTGTTGATTATGTTTCAATTTTATTATTTTTATTAAAAAATTTGGAGAGTCACATTACATACTGACATATAGAATTCCCTAAACCTCAGTTAACTACACCAATAGTTAGATATGATATTATGACAAACCACAAATCTTCTTACATTTGACTTCCTAGTAACCATGCCCCACCTTGCCCTAGAGGTTATTCCCATCCTATTGTTACTTCTTATTAATGATGTAGGAATCCACCCATAAAAAATATTTTACCTCCTTCTCTACATCCTCATCAATCATTTTCTTTATCTTGTTTCTATAAATATATAAATAATGGTCTTAGTGATATTCTCCTCCACCACATCTTCTACCTAATCCACCTTAATTATATTATCATCCTCCTTCAAGACCACCTCTCATAGTTCTTCTTGTGCCACCAACCCCTTCATCTACTCAAACCTTGATTAAATAGGCATTTACCTCCAAATCCCAAAGCAATTTGATAATGACTCAATCCTCATTATGATCAATCTACTTTTTCTATTGATCCCTTCTCTTCACATCATCCTTCTTTTTCATCTCTTCATATTTTGATTCTTTCTCATCCTCTGTCCTTCATTCAAGATGCTCCAATTTCCACTTTTCCTTGGGCAATCCTAGTCAATTATGATCTTGTCCTTCATATAGAGCCTTAAAGTTGTTTTTTTTATTGGAATTGGCATGGTTTGTCATTAATGTCAAAGGTTGCAAGATTGTTTTTTCAGTTGATGGAGCTTGGATCTTGATTTCTCACATTGATGTTCATTCTATGATGTTTGGTGTTTAATAGGTGCATGATGTTTCCAAGGGTGCAAAGAAAAATTGATGCTGTTGGTCATGATCATTCAAAAGAAATGAGAACAGATATGGTCAAAGAAGAATTATTGAGCAAAATTACAATGTTCAATCTTAGTGACCATGAGGTTTAAGGTTGATACTTTCATAACACAAAATGCTATGGATCATATATTAAAGTCTATATTTTCTTGAACATAGTGTGAAGATATCAAAGGGTGCATACAATAACCATTGTATTTTTTATACAAGTTTTTCACATGATAGTGATGTTTGTGTCAAATATTATGTTGGTACACCTCATCCTATTGAAAGTTTGATCTTAGAGAACCTTTTATGCATTTATTGGCTCACTCATTACAAGGTGTCAATGGGAACAAAATGATTTTGGTATAAAGGCATGGTTGAAAAATTTAGTATCATAAGTAGAGGTTATATGCTCTGCATCAGTGACATGTGGTAGCTAACAGTGGTCACAGATCAAATAATGTGTCCTATTCATTGAAGTTTGGTTTTGGAAGTTGATTAAGGTTTATCTCATTATTTTGAAGTGTTGCAAGGTGTGATCCTTGGTCTTCCTTGCAACACTAGAGCTTGGGTTTGTGACATGGACTAACTGCTTCATGTGGTTCTTAATCAAAGCTTGTATCGAGTATTGATTGGTCGGTCTTTTGGTGCAACAAAAATTCCAACATGAAGATTTTATTTAAAACCCTAAATGGAGGACTTTGTGAAAAGTTTATATCAAAGTTGATTCATGGGTTGTTATTATTAGTAATATGTTACTTTAGAAATGACTTAAGGGAGTTAATTACATAGAGTAACCGACTCCTTTCCAGTTTACCAACGACAGGTTCATCTTTCAAAACTATTGAGGAATCTTGGCATTTGGACTTGATAATGGTTACTTTTTAAGGGCTCATTTTGACAGGTAACTACAAGTCACCGTGGTTCAACATATAACTATTTTTAATCAGTGATCATTGAAAAGTAAAATTGAGTGTGGGCTAATGTATATTAAGTCATGTAACAATGTGTTGAAGTGGGTTGCTACTAAGGATTTTTTAATGGTGATGGTTTAAAGAACACACTGTGCATAGTTTTGAAGACCTTGATGGATTTTGTCTATGTGCTAGTGTATTGAGCACAGTAAGAAAATTGTGAACTATGCCTTCAGTTTTGTTTCAAATAAGGTTTGTGAATAAACAAAATGGAGAAGAGGTATAATGTATTTCAACTAGGTTTCTTATTCTTTGTTTGGTAGTGCATAAACTGAATGATTTGAATATGATATTGTATTGCAAATGCAGATGAAAGTTTTCTTGAGTTTCAAATCCAAATGAAACTTTCAAGAAATGAAATTCATTGATATAGAGTGTCTCTCTATTTTTATCCTTTTTGAATTTTTCAATTCTTCAATAAATTATGTAAAACGGTCAGTGAGACAAGTTTCCAGTGAGGCACAACATTTATATGTTTTAACTTTCCAGTGAGGCTGAAATTAGTGAGATTTTTGTTTAGCTAGTGAGGCTATAATTAGTGAGATTTTATATTGCCAGTGAGGCAGTAATCAGTGAGATTACTATTTTGCTAGTGAGGCCTAATAAAATGAACTTTTAGAGTGGTTTTTAATCCCCGAATAGGGTTTTCCACTCATAAAATCTTTGTTGTGGTCCTTCTTGATTTGTGATATGTTTGTGTTTGATCAATCATATGTGTTCAAGCATTTTAGTCTAAATTTCATGATGCATCTCTCAAAATTTGAATATCTATGATACTTGAAGTTTATATGCATAAATCTATAAGGATTAATCAAGTTAGATTTGATTTGTAACTTGAATCACTAATTCACCCCCCACTTAGTGATTTTGTACTCCAACAAGTTTAACCTTCACTACCCTCATCTCGTAGTCATCATCCACTACATTATCCTCCCTATCCATCATATCTTCATGTCTATCTTCAGGTAGCTTCTCTCATATCCAATTTCACTTCACTAGTCAATGCTTCTCTCAAATGATGACTAGATAGTTGATATGCCTCATTTTGTAATTACATAAGTTATTGTTGATACATAAGGTACTTCTCATCTAATGATGATAGGGGGTGTGAGGGGATTTCTCCCTACGAGGGGTCTAGGGGTAGCATGCCCTGGTGAGGTCTCAGGGGTAGTTCCCTCGAAAGGAAAAATTTATTTATATTTTATTAGTATAAATATTGATCGTTCATCATTATGTCTCATAGCTGATATTTTATAATTGTAAATCTAGACCCTTCATCATTATGTATCATATTTGATGGATGATATTTTATTAGCTTGAATTTCCCTAGAAGGAAACCCTACTCTATGAGGGAAATGTATTACTATTTATTGTGATGTATTTTGAGAGTCTTGGTGGAACCCTCAAACTTTCATGTCCCATTAGTCTAAAAATGCTTTTCCTCTAGTCCTTTTGGTTTATCAAGGGTTAGGTTTTAGGGTTTTATGTGGGGAGTTGTTTTACTTAGAATATTTACTCCTTTGTCTAAACCCTTGGTCTTTCATTCTATTCCTTTCTTGACCTATTGTGGTAAGTTCCCAGTTATGTTATAAAAAACTTATGTCTTTAAAGTTCATGAGGCAACTGGCCTTTCATAATTAGGTTTCTCATTCGCTTGTCGCCTAAATTTTTCCCATGCCTTGGTCTGGGAAATTTTGTTATTTTATGAGGTTGATTAATCGGCTTTGTTTGGCCATTGTATCCTTTGCATAAATGTTCTTTAAGTCTTTTAATACCTTTCTCTACGTTGTCCTAGGAGTTCCCCTCTTCGAAACAACATATAAGCATGTGCATAATGGGTTCACTTAAGTTCCCATTCATTGCCTTACATATCACTCATCACAATTTGTCTTTAGACCGATGGCCTCAAATTGGCAATGTGTGATGAACGGGTTTCCTTTGTATCGCTCATTGTGGATAGAGTTTTAACCTTGAGTTTCAAAGTAGCAATGAGAAATGTAAGCAAATATCCTTTGTATTGCTAACCTTTCTCACTATTTCTAATTGCTTGTGAGTTCTCAGCCATAAATCAACAAATTGTGATGAGGTCCTATGTCCAAATTTTCCATCACTAATATTAAATATTACTAAGGGTGATGCTTTCTCGATCCTTGATCTTGTCATATGGACACGTGGTATGATCCTAACCAATCGCTAAGAGTTCTACATTGCTAATGTGTTTTGACCATTGCAAAGTGAATTAGCGATGGGCGATAAAACTGTTGTGCCTTGTGCCCATCACGTCACCTAAGGACATCATGATTTCAATTCAAGTTTCAAAACATATATCAATGATGAGCAATGGAATATTTAATGGAATATTCCCCTCATTGTTAGGTCTTAATGCATAATGGATTCACTTGAAGGAGCATGTACCAAAGTAGAGATATGCGATGGTCGTCAGATAAAAGGTGACTAATGTGTTTAAAGGGTTATGTGGCAGCATTCTGAGGGAATCGATAAAAAAAAAGAATGGGGTGATGTTCGATGATGATCATTGATTGTGCTTTAAATCAAAATGATCAATGTCTATGATTCAAACTTGAGGTGGCTGGTTGCCAGTTCGGTTGCGCGATATTTCTCTTGAACATTAAAGGTGAACACGCCTCAAACATTCGCCATAAAGAGAGTTGTCAATAAATTTTCTTTCACAATTGCAATTGTTGAGAGCTAAGGAATTGGTCTAGAGCTAGAGGAGAAGGAATGAGGATCTCATGCAAGTTGTTGAAAAGGTATTGAAGACATTTTCCTGACTAAGCAGGTATCCACTTTTTTCTACATCAATTGTGCATAGGCTGGATGGTTTAGTGAATTGTCGATAAGTTTGCAAGCTTTGAATGATTTGGATTAATGAGGATTTAGTTGTTTTAAAATGCCATTTGGGTTGGTAGGAATTGTGTATGGTTTGGGGGGTTTTTATTTTGTAAGTTTGTCTCTGAGAACATAAACCAACAAAAAAAATTTGTAAGTGAAAATCTACAAACTCTAGTCTTGTTATTATGTGAGAATGAGTAAGCTTGGTGAGTTAAGCATTAGGCCAAAAAGGAAACCTAAATACAAAGGTGTCAACAGGCCTAAAACCTAGGATGACATACCCATAATTAAGCTAGACACATTTAAGAAGTCTATGAAGCCAGAGGCAATGAAGAGAGATTTTTCCATATTCATGGAGGGTGGAGCCAAGAATACTTAAAACCTGAGAATTAGGGTTGTTGTTCATGATTAGGATAAGTTTGGTAGTAAGTTCATGGAGAAACAAAGTGCAAGGAAGGTGGATTATGAATGTTTCAATTTCCCAGTTCATTTGGATGAGCATTTGTTGGAATATGATAGTGCATTAAACGTGTTAAAATATCAAAATGATTATGGATTTCTCTTAATATCTGATTGCAGTTTTCAAATGGATAGAATTAATGATGGAAATGGCAAGTTCAAAGACATGGTAATGATGGTTAATAGAAATGGAAACAACAGGGTTAGTTGGTGGGAAGTTCATAGCAGTGTTGTCAAGCTTGGCCCAGTGCAGGCAACAAAAAGTAAAGTATTTGATAGGGGTAAATATTGGTTCTACATTTTTGGGGGCCTAGGGCCACCAAGTGAAGTTGAAGACTATTAAATTATGGATGCAGGTTAAAAATTATATATGGAAGAAAATGCTTTTGAGGGAGAATTTGAAGTGGGTAGTATGGTATTGGTATTGATATGGTGAACTTCTAGAGTTTCCAGTTCATGGACAATTCCCGAAGCCATACTTCTCCTAAGTATGTTTCTTCCATGTACATTGTATAATCCTGCAAATTTTGTATATATGATGTTTTTCTTTGGTTTGGTCCTCTTTCATTTTTTGGGCAAGTCCTTGGTTTTTGGTCCTTGTGCTTGGTCTACTTCAACCACGAGATCTAGAATCTCACCATAATTGCGAGAGGCATGCATCCCCAATCGGAGCCACTAGTGGAACCCTCAAGTTTTAATGTCCCACTAGTCTGAAAAAGCTTTTCCTCTAGTCCTTTTGGTCTATCAAGGGTTAGGTTCTAAGGTTTTATGTGGGAAGTTGTTTTACTTAGAATATTTTCTCCTTTGTCTAAACCCTTAAGGTATTTTGCTCTATTCCTTTGTTGACCTACTGTGGTAAGTTCTTGGTCATATTATAAATAACTTATTTCTTTAATGTTTATGAGGTAACTGGCTCCTCATGGTTAGGTTTCCCATAAAATTTGCATGTCACCTAAATTTTTCCCATGCATTGGTCTAGGAAATTCCATTATTTTATGAGGTTGATTAATCAACTTTGTTTGGCCTTTGCATCCTTTGCATAAATTTTCTTTAAGGTTTTCAAGGAATTTCTCTACATTTTCCTAGGAGGTCCCCTCTTCAAAACAATATATGAGCACGTGCATAATGGATTCAATTAATTTCATGTTCATCGCCTTGCATATCACTCATCATGGATTGTCTTTAAACCACTAGCCTTAAATTAGCCATGTGTTATGAATAGGTTTCCTTTGTATCACTCGTCATGGATAGAGTTTTAACCTTGAGTTTCAAAGTAGCGATGAGTGATGTAAGAAATATCATTTGTATCGCTAACCTTTCTTGCTATCACTAATTGTTTGTGAGTTCTCAGTCATAAATCAACAGAGTGTGATGAGGTTCTATGTCCAAATATTCCATTGCTGATATGAAATATTACTAAGGGTGATGGTTACTTGTCCATTGATCTTGTCATACTGACACATGGTATGATCTTGACCAATCGCTAAGAGTTCTCCATCGCTATTGTGTTTTGACCATTATGGAGTGAATTAGTGATGGGCGATAAAATTGTTTAGCCTTGCGCCCATCCCACCACCTAAGGCCATTGTGGTTTCAATTGAAGTTTCAAAACATATATCAAAAATGAGTGATGGAATATTCCCCTCATTGTCAGGTCTTAATGCATCGCGGATTCACTTGAAAGAGCACATACCAAAGTTGCAATACACGATGGTCACCAGATAAAAGGAGACTAAAGAATTTAAAAGGTTACATGGCAACATTCTGAGGGCATCACTAAAAACAACAAGCATAGGGTGAAGGTAGAGGATGATCATTGATTATGTATTAAATCAAAACGATCAACAACTATGATTCAAACTTGAGGTGGCTAGTTGTTAGTTCGTTCGTGCGAGATTTCTCTTGAACATTAATGGTGAACTTGCCTCAAGCATTCGCCATAAAGAGAGTTCTTGAAACCAATTTTCTTTAACAATTGCAATTGCTAAGAGCTGAGGAATTTTTCTAGAGCTAGAGGAGAAGGCATGAGGAGCTTAGGAGAGCTATTGTAGAGGTATTGAAGACATTTTCCTAGGTAAGCAAGTATCCACTTTCTTATGTTTCGATTGTGGATAGGCTGGCTAGTTTAGTGAATTTTCAATAAGTTTACAAGCTTTTAATGCTTGGGGTTGGTGAGGTTTTAGTTGTTTTAAAATCCCATTTGGGTTGGTAGGAATTGTGCATGGTCTTGGGAGTCTTTGTTCTATAATTTTTTCTATGAGAACATAAACCAATAGAACTTTTCTATAAGTGAAAATCTATAAACTCTAGTCCTATTATTCTATGAGAATCAGTAAGCACAGTGAGTCAAACATTAGGCTAGAAAGGAAACCTAAAAAAAAAGGTGTCAAGAGGCCTAAATCCCAAGATGACACACCCATAATTGAGCCATACATGTCTAAGAAGTCTATAAATCCAAAGGTATTGAAGAGAGATTTTTCCATATTCATGAAGGGTGAAGCCAAGAAAACTTACAACTTGAGAAGTAGGGTTGTTCATGATCAAGATAAGTCTGGTAATAATTTCATGTAGAAACAAAGTGCAAGGAAGGAGGAAACTAAGTTAGGGGAATTGACGAAGTCTCAGGAGAAAAAGAAAAAAGATAAGGACTACAAGGCTTATGATTCTTATATGGAGGAACTTGACGTCACCATGGAAGATGAGGCTGAAGATGATCTAGAATATGCCCAATATCTCCTTGCACTTACAGGTCTAGAAGACTTTGATGATAGCGAGACAAATTCTCTAGTTTCAACTAAATCATGAAGGAGACATGTATACTCTGATTTTGAAGATGATGAACCATTGTGGAAATAGACTTCTGGCTTGGATTTTTTTTTCTAGGATGATGATGTGGAGAAAATTTTGGCTAATGTGGACAAGAGATTTTGATGCTTCTACAATGATGAAAGTTCCTTTTGGAAGGCGGGTAAATCTTCTTCGGTGGGTGATAGGTGTTTTTGTCTTATGTGCTTTCCCCCTTTTCTATAAGGTGCAAATATAACCACTTGGGGAGTCTTGAAATTGAAACATAAATGAAAGTAAAATGTAGAATGTGATTGAAATTGTATTTTTTCCTGAAGCTTGTTGCTCCCATGTTTCTATAAATGGGAATTCAAGAAAAATTATGGGAGGTTCTTTTTAGTTGGAGAAAAACCAAGCTCATGTGAGAGCAATTTTGTAAGTCAAGCACATATGAATAGAATAGAATGAAGGATAGGGTATGCATTCAAGTTTGTAATTTAGGCTTAATAGTTTTACAGTAGCAATAGCATATAAATGAAAGCTACAAATTATGGAATAAATTTTCTCCTATGTATCTTGTTTCTCAAACTATGAATAGAATGATCAAAGATATTTTTATTTGTATTCAATCAGTTTGGTTGAAGGTATGCTTTTAATTTTTCTTTAGTTCAAAGAACTAATTAAATTCTTAAATGAAATCATAGGTTTGTGAGATGGAATCCAACGATTACAAAGTAGTTTTTGTTTCTGATATAATGAGTTAAGTATTGGAAAGTAATATATCAATAGCCTATAAATGTTGAGTTCAATTGCTAATGTATTATTGTTCATTACAAATATGAAATTTTTTCCCATGGATAAAATAGTGGTCTATTAGTTTGGTCATCATGTATGTAAATAAGTCGGCCTATACCCAAAAAAGAACACAAATATTAATGAAAATCACTTACAAACCGCTAATCGTAGTAAAATGTTGTCGTGTACCACTCATTCCTTGCTTTAGGTAACAATTTGTTAAAGGTTCAGCCAAATCCTTGAAGGATTTTATCTAATTAGAACCTTATGGGAATGCATCTATTTGTCACAATGTTCGTGATAAAATGGCACAAGAGTATTATTTAAGCATTGTCAGGATCACCCTCCTAGGTCTCACAAAGCCAAAAATGCAGAGGTTGGAGTCTAGTAAGCTTCTACTTGTTTGTTGGCCAATCCTTACCTTTCACTAACCATTGAATTTTAGAAAATTCATAGGAATCTAATGAGATCAAGTCTAGTTCTTAAAAAATAACCAACATATTGGTGACTCTGGTGGGGAAAATCCATAAAAAGTTTCTAGTTCCATATTAGAAGTATTAGAGTCAAACATTTTGCAAATATTAGTTCATTTGTCGATATAGATTCCGTGTCACTGAGTCAATTCTTGTATATGCTACCTAAGATTTTTTATAAATCCTATCAGCTTGCAAATTATTTCAAGGTCTACCCATTATTCCATGAGTATTTTTATAAATTTCCACAAAGTGTGGGTGGAGACTCTGAGATCTCTACACTAGTATGCATTATTTGAGGAAATCCAGAAAAATTAAGATGAAGAATTTGTTGAGAAGAGATGAATTGGGCCTGAGATCATATAGTGAAGCACCCTGATGAGAAGCTAAAATGATAATTTTAGAAGGCTCCAATATTGTTTGGAAAGAGCTAAGAATTTTGTGAATCTGAATATCTAGTTCAAATATTCAAGTTTTAGGCCTAGAAAGGGTTGTGTTGCAGTAGATATAAAGGGATTTATGAATTTGTTGTTGGAGAAGACCAAAAATAAAATTACTCCTTAAAATAACTTCATATTATTTAAGTTTAGTCCTTTGTGAAGAGAGGTGGTGACTATGAAAAGAACCTGATGAAATTGTGAAGACAACTTTAGATCTACAAATATTTCTAGACATGAATGAAGAATTTACAACAGCTACAACATATCTGAGTATTTCCCATATTTTGGTTTTCATGAAGTATAAACTTGTTATAAAAAACATATTAGGTAGTTTGGAGAAATTTTGGTTCCCTATTAGGTGAAACTAGGTGCTAAGAAAGGGAATGATAGTAATGTTTTTACATACTTCTGAGTTATAATTTGTAGCCTTTGTATTGTGTGAAGAAGTATGCTTGTTCTTGAAATATGCCCATTAGAGAGATCTTAGACATAAATATATTTGAGTTATGCATTGTGATAATTTTAGATCATGATAAAAGCAAGAAATAGGGTCATGATCAACAGTAGAGTTGATATTTGAAGTTTGTAAAAGGGTATAGGAAAACGTATCATTCACTTGCACATCCTTGTGGGGTGTCAAATGAAAGCATGAAGAATGTGCATCCCCTGTCATGTTGTCAAAGTAAATTTTCTATTGGAAGGTATAAACCATTAAATTTTAATGGTATTCAAGGTTCCCCAAACCCTATTCCAAATGATGTTAGGGAACATTTTCCAAAATTCAAAGGGAAAAGCTTAGAATCATCATATAAGCATATGCAAGTGTTTTTTGACTTGATAGGAGATAATGAGATAAACCATGAGGATGGTGTCATGAGATTCTGTGTTTAGTCTCTAAAGGAAGATGGCATAGATTGGTTTTCATATTTTCTAGTGAGTTCTATTTCCTCATAGAATGAGTTCATGGCAACATCCATTGAACAATTTTTTGAGAGAATTGATCCAATTTCAATAAGACAAAAACTTATGAACATCCAAAAAGAAGAACATGAGTTATTCCTAGCTTTTAATCTCATATTTGCAAAGGTGATATGGGATATTCAAGAATACCTAAGAAAAAATGATGTAAAGTGTCTGGATATATACTTTAGTGTGTTTGATAAAGAAATGAGATATCTGTTAAGAGATAAAGAGCCTGCAACTTTACACCAAGCATGTCAAATTTCCATGGATATTGAACATAACTTAAAGTATTCAATAATGAAGGGATATATGGCTACAATTTTTTCTTGTCCTAGCACACCTCATGTAAATGGAATTCATGAGAATAAAAATTATTTTCAAGATGATAATGCTTTTTTTTCTTGATTTGTCCATAATCACAACATATAGATCGTAGTGAGCTCCAAGTTGAACATTAACAAGTTTTAAGCAATACTGATCAAATGTCTTTTGTTTAAGGATTGCAGATAGCCTGAAAATACATAAGGTAGAATCACCATATTACCTATTTGCAAGGTTTTTGGATGCCTTGTTGGAAGTCCCCAAATGTTTCAGAATTGAAGATTAAACATGCATTGATTTGTTTTGTGAAGTCTTTGAGCCAGGACTGAGTGCCTTACCAAAGGAATTGAAACCTCATAGTTTTGATAAAGAACTCTATTAGATAAGGATTGTTGAGGGATCCAAGTGTGATTATGCACAAAGTATGATGCCTCAAAGTGTTAATAGTGGCTGCCGTATTGAGAAAAATTAGAAAGCAATGCAAACAATTGAAAAGGGTGTTTCAAAAAATGAACATCAATCTAGTTATGTGGATGAGGGTAATGATACACTTACAAGTGTTTTTGGTGTCTCATTACAAATCATTAATAAAGATATTGAAGATGAAATTTTAAGCATTCACTATGAACAATCTGAGCATAGTTTATGTCATGATGAGTTTTCTTGTGACAAGGGTCATGATGAGAGTGAAGTTTTTGGTTATTTTTCAGATGATTACGAATCCTCTTATGAGAATAATCTAGAGGTAATTTCTTCACATGAAGGATGCAATAATATGAATGCTCATGAGGTCTTTTTCTCACAATTCAATGAACAAATACCATATGAGGAATGACTGGAATGTGATTTGGTGCTATCATTAATAGAGTATTTTAATTGTGTGAATGATGAAGAGTTTGAAGATAAGAATATATGTGCTTACTATACTAATTCTAAGCACAGTGTTAGAAATGGTAAAGATGTTGATGATGCTAACTATGATTCTAATGAAAATGATCATGTCCTTGTTGTTCCTAATTGTTTATGTGAAGCAGAGATGGAATATGCTTGTTATTTTGCAAAAAAGGACATGATTGTTTTCAACAAGGAGTGAATTGATGAGAGAGAATAAAGAGGCTTGTTCAATTGCTAATGGAAAACATTCAAGTTACAATGAATTTTCTATATTTGGGTCACGACACTTATCAATTGATGATGCTGACCCTATTAATTCTAAATTATTTGAGCCTCTATTTGAAACATTTCACATGGAATTACATGATGATTTGAAAAATGAGTCTAGTATCATCTATGAACCTGAAATGGAAGTATTTTTAATGCATGGGATGTTGTTAGTGGTGATGTCTGTTGTGATAACCCTGATCTGAGTAAGGGAAAAGATAATATGGATTTTGATAAATCATATTTCCAAAGTAGTGGAGCATGTGATAGTATAACTGATATGCAACACTCGAGTGAGTATGGATATCAATCTGAGAATATGCATGGGTATGAACATTTCTTGTTCATCACAAAAAATGAATGCTTGTCTAGCATGGGACAAAAATCAAAAGATGACTCCAAGGATTTATATGATTTTGATATTCATTCTAATTTTTTGAATCTAGAGTTGCAATTTGACCCCAAAAGGTCAGGGTATATGCCTCTAGATGGGACTGTTGAAGAAACTGTTTATGAAGGTTTCATGTTTGATATGCAAATTGAGTATGATGTTAAATCTCATTGTGTCAATGGTCAGGTGAATTATGAATGTTTCAATTTCCTAGTTCATTTGGATGAGCCTTTGGTGGAATATGATAGTGTACATTTAACGTGTTAAATATCATAATAATTATGGATTTCAGTTAATATCTTATTGTAGTTTTAAAATGGAAATAATTAATGATGATGATGGCAAGTTCAAACACATAGTAATGATAGTTAATGGCAATGACAACAATAGGGTTAGTTGGTGGGAAGTTCATAGCAATGTTGTTAGGATTGGCCCAGTGCAAATAGCAAAAAATAATAATTTGATAGGGGTAAATACTGGTTCTACGTGTTTGGGGGCCTGGGGCCACCAAGTGAAGTTGAAGCCTGTTAAATTGCGGATGCGGGTTAAAAAGTCTATATTGTAGAAAAGGCTTTTGAGAGAAAATTTGAAGTGGGGAGTATGGTATTGGTATTGATATGGTGAACTTTCTATATATGTACAATGTATAATCCTATAAATTTTCTATATATGTTGGTTTGCTTTGGTCTACTCCTCTTGCCTTATCTAGGTAGGTCCTTGGTTTTATGTCCTTGTGCTTGGTCTACTTCAACTGTGAGATCTAGAATCTCACCATGAATGTGAGAGGCATGCATCCCTAGTTGGATCCACTGGTGGAAACCTAGAGTTTTCATGTCCCACTGGTATAAAGTGCTTTTCCTCTGGTCCTTTTGGTCTATCAAGGGTTAGGGTTTAAGGTTTTATGCAGAGAGTTTTTTTACTTGAATATTTTCTCCTTTGTCTAAACCCTTGGCCTTTCAGCCTATTCCTTTATTGACCTACTGTGGTAAGTTTGCGGTCATGCTAGAAACAACTTATGTCTTTAAATTTCACGAGGTAACATTCCCCTCATGGTTAGGTTTCCCGTTTTCCTGTCACCTAAAATTTTTCCATGCATTAGTCTAAGAAATTCCATTATTTTATGAGGGTGACTAATTGGCTTTGTTTGGCCTTTGCATCATTTGCATAAATGTTCTTTAATTGTTTTAATTCCTTTCTTTATGTTTTCATAACAATATAACAATATATGAGCATGTGCATAATTGATTTACTTAAGTTCCCATTCATCGCCTTGCATATCACTCATCATTGATTATCTTTAGACTACTGGCCTCAAATTAGCAATCATGATGAATAGGTTTCCTTCATATCACTCATCGCAGATAGAGTTTAAACCTTTAGTTTCAAAGTAGCAATGAGTGATGTAAGTAGTATCCTTTGTATCGCTAACCTTTCTCACTAATGCTAATTGCTTGTGAGTTCTCAATCATAAGTCAACAAAGGGTGATGAGGTCATGTGTCCAAATGTTCCATCATTGATATGAAATATTACTAAGGACAATGCTTACTCGACCCTTGATCTTGTCATATGGACATGTGGTATGATCCTAACCAGTTGCTAAGAGTTCTCCATCACTAATGTGGTTTGACCATTGCGAATTGAATTAGCAATGGGCGATAAAATTGTTGTGCCTTATGCCCATCTTATCACCTAAGGACAAGAAGGTTTCAATTGAAGTTTAAAAACACATATCAGTGATGAGCGATGGAATATCTGATGGAATCCTCCCCTCATTGTCGAGTCTTAATGCATCATGGATTTACTTGAAGGAGCACAAACCAAAGTAGCGATATGTGATGGTCACCAAATAAAAGATGACTAAGGAATTTAAAGGATTACTTGGCAGCATTTTGAGGGCATCGTTAAGAACCAAAAGCATGGGGCGATGGTCAAGGATTATCATTGAATGTGTTTTAATTCAAAATGATCAATGACTAGGATTCAAACTTGAGGTGGCTAGTTGTCAATTCATTTGCACGAGCTTTCTCTTGAACATTAATGGTGAACATTCCTTAGGAATTCACCATAAAGAGAGTTGTTAGCCAATTTTCTTTCAAAATTGTAATTGATAAGTGTAAAGGAGTTGGTCTAGATCTAGAGGAGAAGGTGTAAGGAGCCTAGGTGAGCTGTTGTAGAGGTATTGAAGATGTTTTCCCAAGTAAGCAGGTATCCACTTTCTTCTACTCCAATTGTGGATAGGTTGGCTGGTTTATTGAATTGTTGATAAGTTTACAAGCTTTGAATAATTGGGGTTGGTGAGGGTTTAGTTGTTTGAAAATCCCATTTGTGTTGGTAGGAATTATGCGTAGTCTAGGGGGTTTTTGTTTTGTAAATTTGTCTCTGAGAACATAAACCAGCAAAACTTTTCTATAAGAAAAAATCTACAAACTCGAGTCTTGTTATTCTATGAGAATGAGTAAGCCCAATGAGTCAAGCATTAGGAAGAAAGGAAACCTAAATAGAAAGGTGTTAATAGGTCTAAAACCTATGATGACACACCCATAATTAAGCCAAACATGTCTAAGAAGTTTGTGAAGCCTATTAGAACTGTAAAATTCTAATAATTTTACATAGTTTTTTCGTACCCCTGAGTTTCCAATCGAGTCCTCGCCATATGCTCAGGGCCTCTCTTCATAATATTTTGCTCACATTCTGCCCATTTTTATCCCATAAAATCCATCTAGGTCTGAGTATTTCACATAATAGTCCATATCGGCATGAGATTATCAAGGTCTCCCCGACCCATAATGCATTTTTGTTTATATACATCTGTCATTGCCTATCGGCAAGACCTTAGGAATGTCATAGCGAAACACAAAGATCAAAGGATACCTATTGATAAGACTTTGGACTTCAGCATAACTACAGGATGTCATGATGAATATTTGGTGAGTATTAACAAAATCCTGAATACTGTTGGCCGACGTTTGGATACGCGAAGCGATGTGTCTATTCAGATGCAGATGTATAAATATCCATTTTCAATTGTAAAAGGACATTAGATTTTAGATAGGAGATATACAGTAGATAGGTTAGAAATGGATTCAATAGAATAATATTTTCAGAACAGAGACTATGATGTATGATTTCAAAATGGAGATATCAATGAAAATCAATTGATGTGGCTGCTTATTTCTGGTGTCAATTGTCTGTTGTGCTTATTGAAAGTATTACTAAGTTGTCTCCAAGATTGATGTTTTTTGGTTGTTTAAATTGGTATAACAAGTTTATATTCAATTTATCAGTGCACATTTGTTGTATCTGTGTGGTTAATTGATTGGTTCTTTCAAGAAAAGATTAAATCCTTTTGGTTGATCATAGTAATCAGGGAAATTCATCTGGATTATTAAGAAGAGCTTAGCAATCACAGTCTTGCATGTATATACAAGTTATAAACAAAACATATGCCAACAATTTTGAGTGTTTTCCAGAAAGAGGTTGCCCATTTCTATTTCATTTGACTCTGCATACCCAATAAGGCACTAGTCTTTGCATTTCACCATTTAGATTCATTCATTTTCTTTACATCTGTTAACTGAACATATTAGGATTTAGTCTTGAATATTGCTATACAATTTATACCGAATTTAGTTTTATTTGTCCACCTCCATCTGCCATTGTGGGAAAAATATTTCAAGAGAGAAGCACATTAAGTCTGCTTCATTCATATAGGTACACCCACCTAGGTCTAGCACCACCTGAAGAGTAGAAGGTCTAAATCTTTTGACCTTGTCTGTTACCCTAAAACGTATCAGGAGTTTGGAAGCCTCTTGAGGCATTCCGCCTATGTTTTTGAGAGCTAACAAAGCCAAAGGTAGTGAAGAGAGCTTTTTCCATATTCATGGAGGGTGAAGCCAAGAATACTTACAACCTGAGAAGTAGGGTTGTTTTTCGTGATCAAGATAAGTCTAGTAGTAAGTTCATGAAGAAACAGATTGCAAGGAAGAAGGAAACTAAGGTTTTCAATTCTTATATCGAGGAACTTGATGTTTCCATGGAAGATGAGGCTGAAGATGATCCATAATATGCCTAGTATCTCCTTGCACTTACACGTCTAGAAGACTTTGATGATGTCGAGACAAATTCTCTAGTTTCAACAAAATCATGAAGGAGACATGTATACTCTGATTCTGAAGATGATGAACCATTGCAAAAACAAAGTCCTAGCTTGGATTATTTTGTCTAGGATGATGATGTGGAGAAAATTTTGGTTAAAATGGATGAGATTTTTTTATGTTGCTACAATGATGAATGTTCCTTTTGGAAGGTAGGTAAATCTTCTTCAGTGGGTGATAGGAGTTTTTTGTTATGTGCTTTCCTCCTTTCCCGCAAGGTTCAAATATAACTGCTCGGAGAGTGTTGAAATTGAAACATAAATGAAAGTCAAATGTAGAATGTGACTGAAATTGTAATTTTTCCCAAAGCTTGTTTCTCCCATGTTTTTATATATGGGAATTCAAGGCCAATTATGAGAGGTTATGTTTTAGTTGGAGAAAAACCAAGCTCATGTGAGAGAAATTTTGTAAGTCAATCATAGATGAATAGAATAGCATGGAGTCTTGGGTATGCATTCTAGTTTACAATAGGTTTGTAAGTTAATCACAGATGAATAGAATAGCATGGAGTCTTGGGTATGCATTCTAGTTTTCAATAGGCTTAATAGTTTTATAGTAGTGACAACATATAAATGAAAGCTACAAATTCTAGAATAAATTCTCTCCTATGTATCTTGTTTCTCAAACTATGAATAAAATTATCAAAGATCTTTTTATTTGTCTTCAATTGCTTTGGTTGAATATATGGTTTTATTTTTTCTTTAGTTTAAATAAATAATTAAATGCTTAAATGAAATCATACGTTTGTGAGATGGAATCCAAGGATTACTTAGAAGTAGTTTCTATTTCTGATATAATGAGTTAAGTATTGCAAAGAAATATATCAATAGCCTATAAATGTTGAGTTCAATTTCTAATGTATTATAGTTTGTTACAAATATGAATCCATTTCCCATGGATAAAACATTGGTCTATTATTTTTGTAATATTATATGTAAATGATTTGGCCTGTACCCAAAAAAGAACACAAATCTTAATGAAAATCACTTACACACCATTAATCATAGTAAAATGTTGTGGAGTACCACTCATTCCCTCCTTTGGGTAATAATTTGTTAAAGGGTCATCCAAATACTTGAAGGATATTATCTAATTAGCACCTTATGGGAATGCATCTATTTGTCACAATGTTCATGATAAAATGGCAAAAGAGTATCCTTTAAGCATTGCCAGGATCATCATCCTATGTCTCAAAGAGATTGAAGTGTAGAGGTTGGAGTCTAGTAAGCTTCTACTTGTTTGTTGGCCAATCCTTACCTTTTGTTGACCATTGAATTTTGGTAAATTCATAGGCATATTGTGAGATCAAGTTTGATTCTTAAAAAATAACCAAAAAGTCCGATAGTGGTCATGTTGCCTCTAGATCTCTGGTTGGTGATACTCTTATGAGAAGGTTACTTTGCAAGTATATTGTAATCTTTTTTATTTCTAAATAATATATTAAGAAGCCTTTGGAATGTTTTCCTCCTAAAAAGGTTTTCCCCACGTAAATCACTATGTTGTGGTATGCATAATATTTATGTCTATTTTTGTTTAATTTTTTGTAACTATTAAAGATCTATAAAAGTTTTGCATTATTCTCCTCTCAAGATTAGTGCAGGAAGTTGTTCTACTGCCTTATTTTCCTTACACCTCCATGACACATCCACACTAATCCATATCCTATAAATTGATCAGTTTCATCCGAAAAGAATAAGGCTATTAATCAAAAATCAAAAATCAAAAATTCTTTATCAAAAGGAGATTGAAAATAAAATGAGAGAAAGAAACATCAAGAAAATCCCTATAGTCTATATCAAAATCAAAATATATTGGAAACATCAAGAATCAAAGTCAAAAATAGAAGAAATCAAATATCAATCTCTAATCATACATGTCCATCCAAGATAACTAGGAGAATCTATCAAACTAAAATATCAAGAAATGAGCTTGTTGATCCTAAGTCTTCATTCTCTTCATCTTAACAAAATCTATAATCTTTACCAAATCCACCCATATCCATACATACATCATATAACTCCACCCCCCTTGGAGATGTCTCTCTAGGGATCTTTGATCATGACCCCTTCATTTGTTTTAATTCAATGGTTCCCAAACTATTTTTCATATTGAGCATGATAGCCCATGTAGTCCGCACACTAGGAATGATACATGGGATCCCTCCATTAACTGCATAAAACATCCTCTATCATCCATATCATGTTATCCACATCCATCCATCATTTTTTTCATCCATATAGATGAAATACCTATCACCACATGAGCTTCTTATTTGGGTAGGTCCACATAGATCAATATGCACTAACTCCAAAGGACATGCGATAGAATATTCCTTTGTCTTGAACCTCTTCTTTGTTTTCTTTCCAACTTGATATTCTTTATAGACTGCATTGATAGGATTTTTAATCTTTGATAAATCTCTCATAGCATTAGTAGAACCGATCTTTACTAGGCTATCAAAATTAATGTGATCCATTCTTCTATAGCCATAGCTAACTTTCATTAATTTGAGACATAAAGCACTTTACACCACTACCTTTGAGCTGATAAACATTAACTTCTTTCCTTGTTCTAATAGCAACCAAAGTACCAGAGCTTACTTTTTTTATTTTACAGCCACCATCCTTTGCTATAGATTTTTCCTACACTTAGAAGATTATGCTAGAGACCCTTGACATAGAAAACATCATCTATTTTATGCTTTCTATCAAAACTAATAAAACCTTTTTCACAGATCTTAGCAAATGTATCATCCCCAAATATAACAAGATGACCATCATATTCTTCAAGCTTAACAAACTTACTCTTATCACCTATCATATGATTTGAGCATCCACTCTCAATGATAAAGTAATTCCTCTTCTCTCTAGCATGAAAAGTAGTCAACATAGTTTCTTCAATCTTATGACCTATTTTAGGAGCACTTTCTTTCACACATCTTTCAAGATTAGTAGAATTAGTTCCAATATTTAAAGCCATGAACAAGAATTCATCACTTCCTACATTTGGATAATCTGATTGTTCATCATCAGAAACACCATTTTCCTTTTCAACATAATAACCCTACTTGAAAAATTTACCCTTATGATCCTTTTGTTTGTCATCAATAACTTTGATTGGACATTTAGAAGCATAATCACCTATCTTTATGTAATGTCGCAAAATTGCACCTCTTACAATTTCACATGCATTTTTGTATCCACTTTAGTGTCCACTCCCTTGGCATTTGTGTAGGCTCATTTTAGCCCTTCCGTCATCCTTTTTCCCCTCTCAAGATGCTCAGGTCCCCCTTTCAACAGCTACCCTTGCATGTCAGCTTTGTGTCAAACTTTGTGCTTTTCTCGTTCTTGTTGCTTTGTAGCATGATGTTTTTGGAGACTAGCACGTCGCACGGATTTTTGTGCACCACACTAGTGTCCTGTGATGTTTCAATGTTCAAATGATCATTTATGATTGCCTTACCACTTGTCAACTACTTTTGTTGGTGGTAGCAGCTCGAGATGCTTTGTAATGGCTCGGGATGCTTCTTTTCTCTCCTCTTCTCTCTTTAAAAGATATATTTTCAATCCATTTGTTCTTCTTCTTAATCTCTCCCTCTTGCACATTCTCTATTTTCTCTTGCTCTCTTGCTTGAAAAAATATCTTGCTTGTTATAGCAGCCTCAAGATCTTAAGTTCTTACAATGCTCTTTGAAACTCTCTTGGCTCTTGCACCTCTATCTCTCCCCTTGTCTTCCTCAAGCCTTGCAGGTGATATCTATCTTGTGCCTTGTATCTTTGAGCATCTTGGGATTTCTCACATCCCCTTTCTAAGCATTTTACTATTTTTCTATCTATCTATCTTGTGATATAGGTTCTCCTCCTCAAGTAGAGATTTCTTTTATCACTTTTTATTTGCTTACTTTTTTCACTTTCTCTATCTATCTGGCTGTTTATGGAGGTGGGACCATTGAAACGAGGGTTTAACTACAACAAGCCCCTAAATAGCCCCAACATTTTTACCTCAATCTTATGTGTGTAGGTATAGAAGATATCTACTTGTTGGAGGATTCATTTCTTGGTTGGTTGTGAGCACTTTCTTCCTCTTCTTTTATTTTATCATCATTTAATATGTATATTACTTAGTTTATCTTACTTTTATTTTGGTTATGTTATAGTTTTTTATTCTCCTGCATTTTGTAAGTTCTTAGCAATCTAATTGTTCATGTTCATTTAGTTGTTTTCTATGATAAACTTGGTTTCTAGTCTATCTGAAATGTCAGTGCATCTCTGGAACTCCAACGCACCACATTGTTGTCCTTGTTCTACACTACTATCATTTGGTTGAGAGCCTGTCAGTCCATCTAGAAAACGTTTGTGATCTACTCTTTCTGATTCTGAAACTCTTGCTTTGTTCCTTGAGGTAGTTTAGGGAAGTTTAATTTCTAATTTTATTCAAAGTGTTAATGATGTTCCATTTCATGCATGTGATGGTGACTTGGCTTTACCCATGTCACTCAAAATATTTTATCCTTCTCATGAAATTCTCCCCACTTCAAAGGATATTTTGTTGCAAAAAAATGAAATCATTGACACTTTTCTTAATATTACCATACCTTCTCTCCATTCCAATGCACTCTCCTCTAGATACATTGCACTAGTGAATGATAATTATTCTCTTCATTCCAGTGCACTCTAGATTCTAGAGATGATGCATTAGTGAATGATGGATCTCCTCACATCGAATCCTCCAAGGATGGATGTTGAGCACATTTATTCAAATGATTCCTCTATAAGTTGTAAGGAATATTTAAATATAATCTATGTCTTTGTCACCCCTCAAAGGTCTAAGAGACTGATCATTTATCTGAATCCGACTAGCCCTTCTCCTAAAAGTATTTTTTCTATTAATGGTGTTCCATTTGATAGTGATTCTCCTAATCTTTCTAAAGCTCACTCTTATAGAGCGGAATCCCATACTTATAATAATAGAAAGAATAAACAAAATTTCAATCAACCTACTTCTTTACCACCTTCTCAACCAAGTCTTCCCTTAGCACCTAAACCCATGACTAAAGCACCTAGTGATTATGATCTTGTCAAGCAACTCTGTGTCACTTAGGCCAAGATCTCATTATGTGACTTGCTTCAGTCTGCTCCAGTTTATCAAGGTATGCTTCAGGAAGCCTTCTAAAAGATCCTCTTTCCTTCTTTAGCTAGGGTGGTGGACATTAATGTGATGATAGCTCATATTTGTGTAGATTCAACAAATATTACATTCTATCCACAAGAACTCCCAACATAAAAAGTGCAAAAGAAAGAGAACCCTCTAATGATCATAGTTAACATTAATAAAATCAACATTAGACGTACTCTCATTGATGTCAGTTCAACAGTCAATGTATGTACCATTTATCTATTGCCTAAGATTAATATTGATTCTTCCTTTCTACCTGCTTCTTCTTTGTTATTCTTGGGTTCGATAATGTTAGTCGGAAACCTTTAGGCATGATAGTCTTTCCTTTAAGGTTGGGACCTATTACTGTATCCACCTTCGTATATGTTATGTCAGAAAAGTCACCATATAACCTTCTTCTTAGTAGACTATGGATTCATGCTATGGGTGTAGTCCCATCTACCTTGCATAAATCTATTAATTTCATTTGTAAGAATTAAGTAGTCATAGTCAAGGCTGACCCTAATGCTATACACTTATGTGAGATGGTAGTTGTTGGTTAGGCTTCAATTGTGCTTACTCTTATCCTTTCAATGTCTTCCAATGTGTTGATGTCTACTCTAGTAGCACCTGTTACACATGATACTCTTGAGACAAATGTCCTTGAAGAATATCCTTTTGAAGCAAGAAATCCTAATTCTACTCCTCCTCAAGAGAATGCATGTCTTGGTGATGATTGAGGTTCTCTAGACTTTATAGAATCCTTCATTGGAGAGTATAAATTTGGTCCAATCCACTTAGTCCTTCTGATAACATCATCAAAACCTACTATTAGAGATGGTTATTCTTTTGCATCGTGAGATAATGTGAAAATAAATTTTAGTGTTCTTAATGTTGGTCCTCCCCCTTTTGAGCAAGATGATCATGCTTCTATTAAAGAGGCTAATGTTGAAAGTTCTATCAAGAAGGATGATGGTGATCCTGTACAGGAGTATAATTCCCATTGCTAGAATAATTCTCTCTATAAAGATCACCCTCCTCAAGACTTGTAAACACATTATGGCCCTGTATTTACACTTGTCTCTAAATATGGCTATGGGCATGAAGATTTTGGGTGTAAAAAACAAGGAATTTAGGTCCCTATAGAATGTGCACATCATAAGCTTAATTTGGGTCTTGATTTCTCGAATGAAAAATCTAAATGCAAATCATGGTTGAATGTCAACTTCACTTCCGCCCAATCTTGTTCTCTCGAGGTGATTCATCCTCCATTATCTACTATCTTTGTTTCTTCTTCTTGTCAGAAATCAAAATTTTCTCCACAAGAGAAAGGGTTGCTTCCTCCTCCTCATTCTCTATCTGAGCAGGAGGTATATTGTTGAGCCTTCTCAAAGCCCACTTCATTACTTTGACTTCTCTTATACATAAGAAATTTCATAAGCATGATAAAGAAAAACATTCTTTTTGTGGATACCATCGAGTGCTTGACCATTCCACTAGTGAATATAAGGCCTTCAAGGATAAAATACAATAACTTTGTGATTCTAGTGTCATCACTCTTCCATTTTTTTGATGCACCTCTCTCTTTCCTTTGCATGACAAGTGATATCAAGGTCTACCTCTATCCTATCCATTTTAAGCATTTTCTCATGAGGTTCTCACACCTCCCTTCTATAGTATCTTGCATAATTCTCCTCCCATGTATGCTAGGGGGAAATGATAACTCGTTTTGGAGGTGTGCCTCCTTCTAAGTACCCCTCTCTTCTCTCCATCTTTCAAATAGAGCATCCCTTGAATGGACCCCTTTTCTTTTGAAGGGTTCTCGAGGGACCCATTTGAAAGCTTCTCCTTCAATTGTTGATTTTTACATGAACGTCTTCCTTCCTGTGTGGATTTTTGTTATCTAACATGTTTTTTCTACAAATTAACATGTTGCTTTTCTAGGGGCACCTATGAAGCTGATTTTCAATCAACCTTGCAGGACCAAGCACTTGTAAGGTCCAATAAGACTCTGTGGATCCTTTCAAAATAGGCTTCCCTCAAGATCATGCACCTAGGGTACCTCCTTTGTAAGTCTGAGGAACTATAAAGTGCTTTCATCCTATGGGATCTCTTTGTTCAATTATGTAGTTCTGAGGACCTACGGAGTCTTTTTTTCACCCTCTGTAAGACAAGCACTTGTAGAGCCTTTTTTTCACCTTTTGTAGGTCCGAGGACCTGCAACACATTTTCTCAAAATCTTTATAGGGGTGAGTGCCTGTGGAGCCATATCTCTCATAATTTTCATTCCTTTCTAGCTCCTCCCTCTCCCTCTTAAATTCTCTTCTCAAATTGTGTTTATCGGATCGAATATTTGCATCTTCTTCATCCCGAGTTTAT
This sequence comes from Sequoia sempervirens, assembly GCA_007258455.2. Classification (NCBI taxonomy): domain Eukaryota; kingdom Viridiplantae; phylum Streptophyta; class Pinopsida; order Cupressales; family Cupressaceae; genus Sequoia; species Sequoia sempervirens. The sequence goes on along the minus strand of VDFB02274714.1, from coordinate 34,306,918 downwards.
GCTCTTTCTCTCTTCGACATTGGTTGCTTCTTTGACTTTTGGGTGCATTCTTCTCTTGAAGCAATCAATCCTTACATTCTTCTCTCTGTTTAATAGTTCTTCTAGATGTATTATTTCTTAATTTGGGGATGATGCATAGTACTACGAGAACCTTCTAAATTGAGGTCTCTATCACTTTTCTGATCAAATCCTTTAGTTTTTTATGTGCTTGTGTGTGTGTTTTATATGTTCTAACCCCGTGATATAATGGATTTTTATGTTCTAACCTTGTTTTCTTATGTTGATCTTTCTTGGCTAATACATTTTTTTGTAGGTCTTCAACTTGGGGGCATGCTTCCTTGGTTCAAATAGTTATCTACTTTCTCTACAATATCCTTTTAGTATCATGATGTTATTTATGCTTATTAGATTTCCTTTAGCGTGCATATTAGTGTAGATTCATATGCCCACTAAAGTGGGAGCAAAATGTAATGTCGTTAAATTACAACCCTTGCAATTTCACATGCATTTTTGTGTCCACTTTAGTTTCCACTCCCATAGCATTTGTGTAGGATCATTTTAGCCCTTGCATTAGCCTTTTTCCCCTCTTAGAATGCTCAAGCCCCCCTTTGAACAACCACCCTTTCACATCATCTTTGCATCAAACCTTGCTTTTCCCATTCTCATCATTTTGTGGCATGATGTGTCTGGAAACTAGCACGCCACGTGGACATCCATGTATTGTTCTAGCATCTTATGATATTTTGACATTCAAACTATTTACAAATGCCTTGCCACTTGTTAGCTACTTTTGTTGGTGGCAACAACCCATGATGCTTTGTAACGGCTTAGGAAGCTTATTTTTCCTTTGCTTCTCTCTTTAAAAGCTATCTTTTCAATCCATTTGGTCTTATTCTTGATCTCTCCCTCTTAGGTGTACTCTCTTTTCTATTGCTCTCTTGCTTGCACAACTCTCTTCTTCAAACCCCTCCTCTTCTCCACTTTCTTGAGCCTTTGCTACTGGTTCTTCTTTAGAGGATTGAGACTCCAAGTATCCCATCAAATAATATGTAAACTCCACTCCATCAGCCTTTGATTCAATTATTTTATGGTTAGCCCATAACTTTTTTTATTTTATCATTGGAGAAATAACCTCATCCAACTCTGATAATTCTTCTTTTTCCTAGTCAATTGGAGGAATTGGATTGTTTTCTATCTCCATGTAATCATGATATTGAATAACATCTTCTCCATCATCCACCTGATTCGAGATATCTATAATTCTATATAATCTGATCATTTTGATGGATAACATTGGGAAATTTGTCTTGAAGACCTCAAACTCTCCCTACAATTGCCCTAATAGTATTCAATATTGGGTTTATGTCTATAGGACCTATTTGTAGCTTTTCTTAAAACCCCATTTGGATCAAATTTCTTGCTTACTATGTGTTTTTGATGATGGGAGAATTCTATTTCAAATTATGAGTTTTGAGCATTGATGAAGGTAGGACAAGCCTACCATCCATGTCTATTTTCAATGGGAACTCACCTCCCATGCCTATCTTATGCATTCCTTTTAAAATACTTTATCAAAAGCAATTAACTACCTAGTCAACTCTAACATTAGCAACTTATTGTTTAGGTACCTTTGTAATCTATAGGGCCTAGAAGGGGGCATCAATGAATCATTAATATATGAAAAAAATTAAAATTGGAGGAACCACGAGCCATACCTTTTCATAAAATCCATAGAGTCAGGAGATAATCTAAAGTGCACAACCTCTTATAGTGTTTGAGTGATATACATAGAAAATGCATCATTTTCCCTATTATAATGAGAGTTTGTAGACAAATGCAATTGGATAACATTCATATACATTCATCTCTCCAGGACCATTGCCTAGTACTCCTTTACGAGCCAATCCCTTTTACTTGAAGTTCCTGGAAAGCATGTACACAACATATGAAGTTATTGTAAATATTTTGGTACTCTCCAATTCCTTGAACTATTTGTGAATGTTATTGTTGATCAACCTTGCCTAGTGAATGTTAGTTTCTTTATCAATTTCATGAATGACATAAAATATCGAGGGGTGAAATCTTAATACTGTGTCTCACTTTTTGGCCATTATAGACATTTATATCAATATTTTTAACTGAATCTTCACCTTCAAAGACCTATAGCACCTTAACCATTAAGAATTTAAAGATGATGCAAACTATTGATTTGTGGAAATTTATGTGTACATTCTAAATATATTTTTATAAAACGTTTTTGAAATAAATCATGAATATTTTAACATCTCCTTTAATAGCTAGTTTTAAATAGAAAAGAACATTTTCATAAAGTAATGTTTGTGTCATCCAACATAACTTTATTTCTATAAAGGATATAATTCTAATTTTTGAAATATAGATTCTCAATATCAATATCTACTTATAGTAATTTATCTCTATAAATGGTTTATAAAAATCAATTTATAAATTAATGTGTGACAATAGTCAAGTCTATGGTGGTGGTCAATTGTCGTGGTGGAAAGATTTCAAGTTTTAACAAATAGCTCAAATAAATTTAGACTAGGGATAAAAGATTTGTGGTAATTTCTCTCACTAATATGTTATCTCTTTTTTTTTCTTGAATTTGGTGTCCAAATTAAGTTTGTAAATCAATACTCTTTGAGAAAGTGCATCAATACAGTTTGACAAAGTCAAAGGAAAAGGAAATTCTTGCATGAAAAATATGTTACACTAATTATTTCCACTAAAAGATAATGCCTACATGATATGATATATCACTATTATTGACTTAAATCCATATAATAAATTCACTTATTCCAAATTAACTATGAAGATCCATTAGCATACTTGGATTTATTTTTTACTACTATATTTTTCATATTTTATTGAATAAAAGAGTAAAAAATAGTGAACTTGTTTGATATTTATAGATATAAAATGAATCTATAGTAATAAATAATGTGTGTTGTTGAATCTTAACCTTAGGTGGTAATCCATTTAGTATGATTCCAAATTTATCTAGGTAGAATTTTTGAGTTTAGATATACCAATGACAATATGGTTGCTTTAGGACAAGTTTTGGGAATTTTGCCTAATCTTTGAAAAAATATATTATTTGTAGCACTTAGATGTTTTATTACTCTATGTGCCAAAGGTTTAACATCATCCAACCAAAAATTTAGTGCGATACACAAATTTTGGATTTTTAAATTCATTGGGTCTACAACATTAGTCCCATAGATCAGTTAAAATGGTGTAAATTTAGTAGTTCTCTTATATGTTGTGTGGTAAGTCCAAAGTACCATAGGTATCTTAATATCCCATTCCAGTATATTTACTTCACACATTTTAGTTAGGTATGTACCAATTATTTTATTCAAGGCCTCACATGCTCTATTACCTTGTGGGTGGTAAAGGGAGCTTCTATTGTGTTTAATCAAGAAGTTTTGCAATAGCTCCATAATAAATTTATTAACATAGCACTTTCCTTGATCACTTAATATAGTGAGCCATATCTAGTGATTGTGTTTTCATATAGAAACCTTGCAGTAATTTTATGGTGCAATCCCTTGTGGGTTCTTCCTCTGCCTATTTTACCAAGTATTCAACTTTGATGATAATGAATCTTGCTTTACAGTGCTTGGTCAGTGGATCAATTGGTCCCATGAAATCTATAGCCCATTTTTCAAATAGGGTTTATTATAAGGAAACTTGCATCCATCTAATGACAATTTCCACATAACCTAAAAGAGATGTTAATGCAAAAAAGTACTCAAAATTCCAAATGCAAGAGAATAGATAACATACCCATCAAATATGACATAAGATATACCCTGAGAAATCCCTCAAGAGGGAAAAATCCATCCTCCAAAAGCATCCATACTCCATCATATTAATAAACAATAAATCCATACAAGTTACAATGAACACCTCTAGAGCATCAAGTCCCTCCAATGCATCCCCATGTGTCCTATCACGAATCCAAACATCCCATGCCATGCTTCACATATGCACTCCTCAAAAAGACTCAATAATGATAGCCAAACCACTCATCCCAACCTAAACCACTACACATGTGTTTGCTTTTATAGACACAAGCTCACACAAAATACAACTAGTGGTAAGGTAAAACCACATAACACAAAACCATGTGAATATAAAACCACTAACCCCTTATTTAATATTAGGTACTAAGACTTCACTTTATTTAATATTTCCCCAATATTAAATTATTATCACATGTCTCCCACAAATTAAATAATAATATAATGTTACAATACAACATCAAGTGGTCCTCAAATAATTACCTAGAGTGATTAACCACACCACCAAGGTCCATCACAACTAAATAATTATTTAATTATAATATTCTAATAAATAATTTTATGCAATGGTGTGCAACAACATATCCCAACATTCTCCCACTTGTTGTATATATTACATAAGGGATCAATACATGAAATACATCATCATAGCCATACATGAAACCACATGAATCTCCAACATGCTCCTTTGCTCCATCAAGATACCTGCAATAAGAAAAAAGTGACCACCATCTCAAGCAAGAACGCCCCCATCCTCCAATGTGCCACCTATGGAAGAAAATGATTGTGCCAAGGTGAATATACACCAATCCATGAGCACAAGCATCAAATCCAAGTGATAACAAAGGATCTAACCAAGATGTTGTCAACTAAAAAACCCACATGGTCAAAAATAGCATCCACAACACATGCTAATACATCCAACCATCCATACCTCCAAGGTATCAATACATATCTAGGAACTCCCACTGCATAAGCAATGTCAAAGCATATTAAGTCTACCAATCAACACTATATCAAGGTGTGATAAGTAAATGAAAGCATGAAGTACCAAGAACAATAACAATGATCCACACATTCAACCCAAAAAGATGCATAATCTCTCACAACATGTTGCCACCATCCTCCCAAAACATGAACATCTAGGAAGGAACCATGACGAGAGAAAAACTATAAACTATAATGTTCTCCTACCAACACCTCAAAAGTGCTACACGATGTCAAGTATGATCTCTTAACAACCCCAAATCAAAAGCCTCAACAACATCCATAACACTCAATCTCATATATCAAGTACAACATATGCATTAATGTAAAAATGCCAACATGGATGTAAACCTATCTAATCAAGAAGATCAAACTCAAGGTAACCATCCCTAAAACTAGAAATCACCCAATAAATCATCTCCTAATAATCCTCATCAAAGAGTGATATCATAAACTAAAATGCATAAGGAGATATCCATGCCATAACATCCCTCAAATTGAATCCTCCAAAACCAGCTATGTATAGCTCAAGATCTATATATATAATTTAAGATAAGGCATATAAACTCATGCTAAACAATCTTCAAATGAGTCTCCATAATCAACCACCATGGATCAACTCAATCCCATGAGAATCAAACCATGAAACATAACACATCTGAAAGATATAATGGGAAACTACCTCTTAAATAATAAATTGTTGAGTAGACCAAGAGTGGGGAATGAGAATGCTCCTCCTGGATAACCTAGCCAGCATGACACACTCCAAGAACAATCTTCTCTATCATTATATCATGAACTCATGTGCATATCCAAGTGAAAGCTCCTCAATCTTCCTATTGAAATCTCCAAAGAGTAACTGTCTCAATAAAATGCCTCTAACCACAAGAGAACTCCAACCATCACCTATGTCCCCAAGTATCCATGAGTAGTTGTAACCAATAAATCCATGTCAAACTACAAATGTAACATAGCACCTTCATGAAGTAATCAATCAAATGATCAATGTACCCAATACCAAGAGAACCACACACAATCAATGTCAAAGCTCCAATCATGAATCAAGAACATAAACATGACAACATGATCTAATCATCTCCTCCTAGGAGATCACATGCATCATAACATACATCTTGGTCTCAAGAGAGAAAGTATCGTGCCAAACTCTAAATGCGTATCAAGAGTAAACCATGACATAATAACAAAACTCTCTAAACCAAGAAAAAATTCCCCCAATCACATGAAGATAACCATAACCAATGATGTATCTATGTCACTACCAACAACTCCCACTAAACCATGATACAAGCTACATATGGCATCATGACTACCATCCTCTCCATGAAGATCATCCAGGTATGCACACACTCAACTACAATGTCAGTAACATACAAGTGAAACTAAGATCTCTAAGCCAAGAAGATACCTATAGCCGCCAAACCATCATAAACATATCCATTACCACCAATCCATTACTGTTAAAAGCTCCCACTGAAAAGTGTAACCAAGCTATCCATGAAATCATGATAACAATATCCTAACATGAAGATAAACCAAAAGCCCTCACACAATCAAAGAACTCAAATGCAACATGAGCTCACCAAAAATAAGGAAAAGTAAACCATAATCCTCATACCAAGATGATATGTCACCACAAACCAAATTAGGATCTAATCCAACACCACCAACAATGCACTTGCATAAACCATCATGACATTTCAAAGTCTCTAAAGCACAAGAAAGATCCATGACACCATGATCACCACTAAATGTACCAACAATACAACCCATCCGTGTCCCACATATCTACATAACATAGTCAAATATGTAGGTCTCTCACAATGACTATACCTGGTAATACCATCTCACCTCCCCAGCATGACATAAAAAACCAGCAAACCAAGTGACTAAACCAAGCCACCAAATTTAAAATGCATCAACACTTAAATATTTATGGGCATAGACAACCCATGTCCAAGTGATAGGTGCAACAAGAAAGTATAGATCACCTACAATGTTACACAGCCTGTAGATACAACAATGAAGCATATAAATCCAACAAAATAATGATAACCATGTTGAAAAAGAGAATAATTTAAGATGTAAAAATGAGCATACAATGAATCCAACATCAAATTGCTAAGATCCGACAATCCATAAACTCGTAGTATCACCATAGTCAAAATAACCCATAAATATCTCAAGATAGAATATTAGCAAATAAATCATGTCAAAGCAACTCCAAACATGATCTACTATGTAGTGCTCTAAGCAAGCCTTCCATCGACTATTTGAAGTCCAAAATCTGACTTTGTATGCACAAGATATGACCTCTTGAAGCTCAATAGGAACATCTAACTTCCAACAAGAAAACCACTACCAAAACTACAAAATATGTAAAACTCTCTAGCACTACAGCATAGAGCACTAATTCAGTTTTCCAATGAGTCTAAGAAGTAAAAAAATAGACTACTTGGGCGAATGTTATGCCCCTCAGAAGAAAAAGCACAATTAGACTATATGGGCAAAAAATTTGGGCCCCTGGTGATGGGGTGGTGGCCCACCAGTGGTGGAGGAGCCACCTAGTGGTGCTACCCACATTAACCGTTGGACCCAAAATTTTCATAAAATTTGATTTAATTTAAAAAAATCTAAAATTGACAGTTTAATAAAATTATGGGCAGATATAATAAATCATAGTAGAATTTATAATAATAAAAGTTTTATTTTAAAAAGTGGTTTATACCACGGTGGGACCTACCAGCCTTACCAAACGGGGGTCATTGTCGGTGGTACCCATACCAATAGGAGCCGACAGGCCCTATGGTACCATAGGGGTGTCACACCCTATGGTACCCGCAAGGTACTATCGAAGCTGACAAAAATTCCGTTTATTATTTTTTTTTAAACCTTTCATTTAAAATTTTTCTATCAATTTTTTCATATGATTTTTTTTTTTATTTTATTTTTTTACGAGGAAAATTTTGAAGACCGATGGAAACAAATATTTTTTTAATAATTTTTTCTTCGAACTGCAATTATGGCATCCACACGGTTGGGTAGGGGGTCAAGCTAAAAAGTTTTTGCATTTTTTTAGTAACCAAAATATGTCAAATTTTATATCAGTTTTTGTCTTTGGGCCAACTTGAATCCAACCATGAGGTTCGTTTTGTCCCAGGAGGTCATTTATAAAATTTCCCGCACAAAACTTCCATTTGAATGCACAACCAAGAAACCCTTTTTTCCTAATATTTTTCACACCTTAAAACTGTACACAAAATAGCAAACCCAAAACCATTAGATCTGTAATAAAAAACCTGCAAAACCCTCATATCTTTCCATGTATTTCATTCTCTCAAGAATTTCATAGATTTAAAGTTAAACCAATATTTTCTCAACCTAGGGTTATAACAAAAAATCTTCAACCATGAAAGCTCTGATACCACTTGTAAGGAATCTTGTAGCCATCTAATGACAATTTCCACATAACCCAAAAGAGATATTAATACAAATAAGTACTCAGAATCCATATGCAAGAGAGTAGACAACATACCCATCAAATATAACACAAGATATACCCTGGGAAAACCTTCAAGAGGGAAAAACCCAGTCTCCAAAAGCATCCATACTCCATCATATTAATCGACAATAAAGCAATACAAGAGTTACAATGAACACCTCTAAAGAATTAAGTCCTCCAATGCATCTCCATGTGTCCAAGCATGAATCCACACATCCCATGCCATGCTTCACATATGCACTCCTCAAAAAGACTCAATAATGACAACCAAACCACTCAGCCCAACCTAAACCACTACATATGTGTTTCCTTTTATAGACACAAGCTCACACAAAATATAACTAGTGGCAAGGTAAAACCATGTACCACAAAACCATGTGAATAAAAAACCACTAATCCCTTATTTAATATTGGGTACAAAGACTTCACTTTATTTAATATTTCCCCAATATTAAATTATTATCACATGTCTCCCACACATTAAATAATAATAGAATGTTACAATACAACATCAAGTGGTCCCAAAATAATTATCTAGTGTGATTAACCACACCACCAAGGTGCATCACAACTAAATAATTATTTAATTACAACATTATAATAAATCATATTATGCAATGGTGTACAACACCATATCCCAACATTTGTGCTAGGACTATTTTTAATGGAATGTCATCTCTTAGGGTAGGTTTCCCTATCCTTTGGCATATTTCATAGTTTGTACTATATTCTCTAGCATCTTTGTGTATTGTTGGCTATATAACCCATCTAATTTAACTCTCTTTGTTGTTGTCTCACTGTATTTATGCCCTCTTACTATTATTTCATGGGATTCCCTTAAGATAGATTCTCTTTCATGTTTAAATACCTCTCTTCTTACTATTTCATCCTTCCCTATGTGATGTAACTCTCCTTATATCTATATGTATGGTAGGGACTTCCAGACAAGTGATTCTTTATCCTGTGGTGAGATATCAGATGGGAATTCCTATTTTGATAAGAGAATAGCAATGTCATGGAGCTCCTTTGATACCTTATTTATTATAGAAAGGTGTGTGCTAGGTAGTTCTTTTGGTTCTTCTTTCAGCTCCTCTCTTTTCTCTATCCTAGATAAGTAGTATGGTCCATGATTGTGTTTCCTAGGTTTCACCATTATCTTAAAATTGAATTTCTTGTATAATAGGTTTGTTGAGCAGGAATTTAGATGTTTAAGGTCTATGAAAAATGTAAGTGGTGTTGATAGTAGACTAATTCTAAACTTTTATAATGCATAAGCCATAGCTAATGCTTCTGTTTAAGTGGTGGTATAGTTCTTTTCTACCTTAGAGATTTTTCTACTTACAAATGCTATAGGGTGATCCTTATTTCCCTTAGGTTGACCTAATATGACACTTATAATAATTCATGACAAATCTAGATGGACATGGAAGGGTGTATTCCAGTCTAGGAATATGAGATTTGGGGCTTCCACAATCTTGATTTTGAGGGTTTCAAATGCTTGTTGACACTCGTTAGTCCATTCAATTGTTTTACCTAATTTATTTTTTACTAGTTCCTCCATAGGGGTAGTTATTCTGACATATCCTTTTATAATTTTTTGGTGATATCCTTTGTATCCTAGAAAGGTTTTGACTTTCAAAGGTGTTTTTGGTGGTGGTAGGATCATTACTAATGCAAACTTCATAGGTTCTACCATTGATCCTTGTTTTCATATAATATGACCTAGTAGTGTACCATACGATACCATAAATACTCCTTTAAGTTCAAGGCAATCTGCATACTACAAAATTTAGTAAGCATCATTCTCAATACTTGGATGTAGTCTTTGACCAATTCATAAACTGCCCAGTCATCCAAATACACTTTGAGGAAGTCAAGTATAAAATGTTTGAAGGTATTTATCATGATCCTGTTGAATACCACAAGTACATTCTTCAATCAAAATGGCATTAATGTATACATGTAGCATCCCCATTCTATTGGAAATTTTGTTTCAAGCCGACCTTATTCACTTATATTTACTTGGTGATATCCTAAAAACCCATTAGTAAAGGAGTATATCTCTCTACCTACTACTAACTCCAAAATCGCATCTATAAATGGTGTGAGGAAATGGTCATGGATACAAGCTTTATTTAGCTTCCTAAAATCAACATGAATTCTTATTTCTCTTTTCTTTTTATTTTGAATAACCATGGGACTGATCCATTCTACATCCTCTATGGGTTTGATGATCCCAACCTCTAACATCCTGTCCAATTCTTCCTTAACTTTCTTCTTCGTATTAGGCTTTACTCTATAGGTTATTTTCCTTATAATATTAGCCCCTTCTTTCAACTTGATTTTCGTAACTCCTAATTCCTCCTTGATTCCTTTTAATAAACTTTTTAGTAAAAATTTCTTCAAATTCAAATAATTTTTTTGTAACTTCCACCACTAGTCTGTCATCCCAGTAATCTCCTATCTTGGCTAGTTTGGGATATCCCTCTTTAGTAATTGTTTCTTCCTTGAGTTAATAAGCTAGTTATAGTATTTATTTTTAGCCTCAATGGGGGAATCTAGTTCTCTTTCTCCTTTTTTAATCTCTATGTCTATGTTTTTGGAGCCTTCCTCATCTTTTTTTGTTAGGTAGCATCTCCTTTTTGAGAGACTAATCTCTTTATCAATCCATTGTATATATTTCCATATGCCTACTACTTTTGGTGGAGGTATTGATGTTTATGGTATGACTACTTCATGACTATCTTCCAATATAATTATGATTTCCTTTATTTTAATAAGTGTCTTATGTATGTTTGTGCTTTCATTATAAAATGAGAAGGCATGAAGAAAGTCTTTTGTGAGGTCTATGAAACTGTTTGTTTTGAACCTCTTCTTTCTTGGTTAATATACCAAGATTGCGCTACTAGTGTCAATGTCCAATAAAATAATTGAATGTATATCATGTCATCATACTTATTTTTATCTTTCTATATGTCAATTAAAATGGTAAGGTGTTCCTTTAGTGGTATTTGTCCTTTTGTTTGTATTTATTTATATTCCCCTTCCTCTAGAAGGCGCCTAGTTTTGATCAAAATATTAAAGATTCACTAAAGTGTAGATATTATTTTTGTGAATTTTTCCAACATGTCACGTTATAGATAAGTGTGTTTCTAAATATGTCTAATCTTGTTTCACCTTTTTGGAAAATTATTTCTATTTGAGTGATAAATACTATCAAGTCCTCAACTCTTGAATACTTAGGCAATTTTATTTGTGACATTCCTTGCAAATATATATTCTACCACAACTTATGTGCATTATATTATATATTAATACAATAGAATGTGAATCATTCTATGGTGACCTATTGATCATAAATATTATGTGAAAGCCTACAACTATCCTAGAATGAAGTACCAATTATTCTTGCATCCAGGCATATAACACTTCCTCACTATCTGTGTTGTATGTGCTTCTCTCTATTTTTAATTCTCCTTCTGAACTTGAATTTTCTAAGTTGTCATCTTATGGTAATACTCAAATTGTGTTAGGATTTTATTATTAATTTCATTATACTCTTTCTGGTTTATTTCTTCTATGTAAGTTTCATTGGGACTTTCCCTAGGGAGATGTGAAATATTTTATTTATATATGCAAATGATATTTATTCTTTATGGGAGTCTACAATCCCATTAGCATTCACAAACCACCTAAGTCCTAGTAGGGTGTTAAATGAGTCAAATGTTTCTTTAATATCAAGTAGTTCAAAATCTAGTATTGGTTTTACCCCTTTAAGCTTAACTTCCACATGCTTCCATGTCCTGAATGTTTTTTTTCAAGTTCCATCTTCTAAGCTTATGTTATATGGTGCTTGTGCTAATTTTGGTTTTCCTATTTGATCTCATACCACTTTTGGGATGATATTGATATCTTCTCCTAAATCTACCATGATATTAGTTTTTTTTTTTATAATTTATGCATACTATAATCAAAATTGGATGGGTTTTCCACTATTTGTCTTCTTTATTCATTGTTCTGATTTGGGACACTTTTTGTTGCTTATTCCACCACATTCTAATTTTATTGTTCCCCTACATTTTTGGGAGTGATGGTGGATGGTATTTCATCATCTACCACAAAATCCCTATAATGATCTCTTATCAAAGTAATTGGGTTTCAAACCCATCTCGAACTCTACCAATAATTTCCTCAAAGAATATAGAGGCACCTTACAATTAGCATGTGGTGGATGATGAAAGACCATCCACCATCACTCCTAAAAATGTGTGGCAATATGAGGATTCCTAAATCATTTAATTATTATTTTTATTTGAAGATATTGGTTTATTGGTTGTAGAGTCAATGAAATATGGGGCTATTATTTTTTTGGTTATATGAATATCAAGGATCTCTCTATATGAGAGTCTATCTGCATCAAATTGCCTCCTCTCCCCCCTCCAATGGTGGAAACTATCTAAATATGCATATCAATAACAGTTTGCATTGAAGATGCAAAGTGTGGTTGGTGGGGAGGATATGGGCTCAATTTTTAATATAATTAATCATTTATTGAATTATATTTATATTTTTAATAAATTTTTTGTAGTGTTACAACATAAAATTGCACTTGTATGTAATTTCCCATAACATACCATTACTTTAGCCTTATAATTCGATAAAGCTAAATTCCTTCATCCTAAGCCTTCATTCTCATCTATAGCCTATCATTTTGTGTCAGTGGGGAATTTTTTCAAGAATGCCCTTACACCATGTAGACATTTGTGTGTTGCACTAGCATCTTGACAAGATTCTTGGGTCATAGAATCTTTGGATTGTTGGAAGCTTGAGTTGTTTGTGAATTGATTGGGTGTTGTAAATGATGTCAAACCCTTGTATGAAGAAGGTATTAAAATTATGTTGTTTTTGATAGTGTCAACCCCTAGCATTGGAGTTATTGGAAGCATAGAGTTGTTGGTATTAATGTCAACACATTGTGTTCGTGTTGCCATTGATGTCTCACATTAGTATAGTTGTAGAAGTTGTTGAAAGCCCAATTTGTGTGAGTTTTGGAAGATTGGTGGATGTGTTGTAGATTGATGAGAAGTGTTTCAGAGGTGTTAGTAGTGTTTTTGATGAAGTTGGGTCACTTGGTTTATGAGAAGTGTTTCAAAGGTGTTAGTAGTGTTGCTGATGAAGTTGGGTCACTTGGTTTCCAAGTGCTTTTGAGAAAATTTGAATAGGTGAGAGTTCAGTGTGATAGAGGTGTGTTTAGTGTCTTGCTTCACATTTCTTCATGGTTGATGATATGCTTGTGTATTTTTCATGTGAGGATCGAAGGTATTAAGAGGTGTTATATCTATCTTTTTTAGGTTCTGGATCATACTACAGTGGAAGATGTGTTTAATATTATGTTTGTTTGTGAAATGATAATGCTTCACATTTATCCACAATGAAGATTCTAGTATTGTATATCTAAGAACATGCTTATATTGTCTATATCTACCTTCCCTCAAAGTTTTAGGACCTCCTGAGGTGATTCACAAGGTTGTTTTGTGAGTTGAATGTTTGTGGTAGTGTGTTTGGTTGCACAGAATGAAAGTATTCTTTAGTTTCATGTGGTTGCAGTAGTAGTGGAAAATATTCTGATAATGTGGAAAATTATAAGATGTTTTGGAGTGTTTTTGTGTGGTCCACGAGATGTTTTTGTACTCGAAGAGGAGTGTTGAAGGTCATGTGTTAGTGTTAGTGCAGGTTTTTCCAAATTGGCATGCTAGTGCTAATTGCAGAGGATGATTGTTGTTTTTGGAAGTGTTGAGAAGTGTGTTAGTGTATATTTAGGTCCCAATTAAGTAATGGCATGGTCTACCTTCACTTATTTGTATCACGAAAGTGTTCGGTGCTAGCCTATTTGGTGATGTAGATCTTTGAGATGCATATGTTTCCTTAAGGATGACCTAATTGAGGTTGTTTTAGGTCGTGAATGATATAAATGCAATAAAAGTTTTTTTTTATCAAGTGTGTGAAGGGTGTGATGTGAAAGATATGAAATTAATCAAGTATGGTGATCTAAGTGTGAGATTTAATGCCTATGACTTCTAGACATCGAGTAGAAGGTCTCTACATTCTAGTAAGATAAGTGAGGTTTATGTGCTTGAATGGAACTATATATTTAACATGAGTAATATGCATTGTTAGAAGTTCATATTTGGTAGTGATCCACCCCTTTCTTCTATTATTCTTTCATTTGGATAGTGAGTCTTTTTGGTAGTGAGCCTTTCTCTAGTTTTTGGGCAGTAAGCCCTTTATAGTGAGCCTAATTGTATTTTGTGTTGAAATTCATATATATGTGATCTAATCCTCACCATATTTTTCCCTTCTTTGGTTTTCCACCTAAATCTAGTGTCATTATGTATTTGGATGTGTTTGCATTACTATTTCACATGTTTACATTTTTTTAATGCATGTTAAGGGTTTAATGGTTCATAATGGTTTGAAAATATATAGAGGGGTTGAATGTTTTAAAGTATACAACCAATTCACTCCCCCCTCTCAATTTTCCTATACATCTAACAAGTGGTATGAGAGTTTTTGTTCCAAGAAGAGTCTTAACCACTTGAGTGACATTCAGATGGCACACAAGAAGCGTTTCAAATCTCTTATGTTCGATGGAATGAATTATGCCTACTAGAAAGCTAGGATAAAGTTCTTTTTGGTATTTGTTGGATTTGGTGTTTGTAAATCTCTTGAAAATTGATATGCTATGCCTAAAAATGGTCTAACAAATTATGATGAGATCAAGGATTATAAAAAAATGGCAAAGCAAGGAATACAATCCTCTATGGTCTTTCTAATTCTAAACTTGGAAAGGTGATAAGTTTGAAATCTACTAAAGAGATTTGGACAAAGATGGAAAGCATCTATGCAGGAAATGAAAAGGTCAAACAAGTGAAGATGTAGAACTAAAAAGAAAAAATTGAAACCTTAAGGATGTTTGAAGATGAAGATAGTTATTGACTACATGCTCAAATTTGGTAAAGTTTTCAATGCTATCAATGGCCTTGGTGGAACTCTAGATGAAAGCAAAGTTGTGAAAAAGGTGTTAAGAACTCTGCCTAAAAATTATAGTTATAAATTTTTTGCTATTGAGGAAGCTCAAAATTTGGATAATTACTCTATAGATCAAATGTATGGTTCCTTAACTTCTTTTGAAATGAGAGAGTTAGGTCAAGATGCTACAACTAAAGAAACTACTTTTAAAATTTGTAAAGTAGAGAAAGGTGATGAATTAGATCAAGATGATCTTGATGAGGTAGAAGCAAATTTTGTGAAAATATTGAAGAAGGGAACTCTAAAATATAGAGGTAAACGTTTTAGTTTTGGAAAGTATAGAGTAGGGGGATTCACTGCTCACAAGTCTCTTTATTCTCAAGAGATTCCTAAGGAATGAACTACCCTAAACTACCGCAAGGAACACAATGAGATTTTTAGAATCAAAATGAGTAGATCACAAAAAAAAATTGGATGGACTGGAGCCCGCTCTTGCCCAAAGAACGATAGCGTGAAACAAGGACGTAAAAATGGTCACAAGCTAGATTCCCAAAGGTGCATTGGCATGTCATATGGACTAGAAATCAATTTTTTCATAGAAGACAACTAAATGACCACTAATAATTAGATTACTAAGAACTTACAAAATGTGGGAGAATAACAAAGTGTAATAGAACTTAAATAAATTAGTAAGATAAAATAAGTAATATATGGATTAAATGATGATAAAATAAAAGAAGAGGAAGATACAGGGCACAAGATAGATATCACCTACAAGTATTGAGGAAGCCAAGGAGAGAGATAGAGATGCAAGAACCAAGAGATGGAGTTACAAAGAGAGTTGTAAGAACTTAAGAGCTTGAGGCTACTCCAAATGGAATCTATGCAACACCAAGAAGAGGAAAATTCCTTTCAAATTCCAACGCACACTTAACTTGATCCAAAATACTCTTCACAACATCTACATGCTTCACATATTCAAATTAGGTCATCCTTAAACAAGAAAATATGAAACTTGTAGCATGTCAGCCATTGCAACATAGGCGATACACATGAATGATTAAAAACTTCTTGCGCTTCTCCTAGATGAGTTAGTATGACCCATAGAACACATTAAAATGATTGTTGAACTCCATGCAAACATGAACTTGTAGCACACACCTTCAACATACCCTAGTTGGCTAGGAAAATGCATAACCCAACAACACGCTCATTCTGGACCACAACCTATTCCAAAGAAACTAGAAAACATCTTGTCAAGCAAAAAAAAACATTACATGATATATAAGAACAATCTCATTATATAGTCATTTCACAAATTCATGTAGCAAGAAGTTGGTGCAAGCCAATGGACATTGAAACCAATCACCAAACAACACATTCCTAAACACTTCCACTTCAAAATTTCTTTGTGAAAGGACCAATGATATGAAACTTTAGATATAACACCTTTACAACATCAAAAACTTATCTTCTTGTCTACACAAACGTATCTAAAAATGCAAAGGAATTTAGAGCCAACCTTTACACCTCTAAAAGAATCTTCATAGAAACATCATAGTCTTCAAACTATTACTCACAAACAAATCTTTTCAAAACCCAAATAAACTAAAACTTAGATCACCCATGTCTTGACACATCATAAAGCCATTTTCTAGACTGTAGGAGCAAAGCAACATCAACAGAGAAATGTGGAGCATTTATCAGAGAGTCTGGTAACTAAACAACAAGACTACAACACTCTTTTAACACTATCAACTCTCTTACATTAATGACAACCACAATGCAACAAACTCAAACATACTTTCAACATTAATGACAACTAATCTTATCAAAGTGAAACAATCTCCCCCTTTGTCACTAATGGAAAAACCATCCTCATAATCTCTCTCCCCATTAGGTGCATGTTTCTCTCTCTCCCTTTGGCATCAAAGACAAAGGGTTCATGGAATTTCTCTCCCTTTTCAAGCATAATTTCCCCTCTTCAAACTCTCCTTTGATGTACATTCTCTCCTTGAAACAAATTACAGGCTCCCCATTTCAGTAACCACCATTACTTGCTCCCCCTGAGAGGTAGCCACCATCAATCTAAGAATAAGGATATGGCCTAAATTACTCCCCCTAGATAGATGCACAACCTATGCATCTAGCAAGAAAAAGGAGGGTAAATTACCCCTAACCAAGCTACCATAGATACTCAAATGAATCCTTTGCAAGTGTCATTGTGAAAATATCTACAATCTTATCCTTTTTAGGGACATACTCCAACTTGACTTCTTTATCTACAACATTCTCTCTCAGAAAGTGATACCTAATTGACATGTTCTTAGTTCTATAATGCATCACTAGATTCTTGGAAATATTGATAAAACTTATGTTATCACATATAATAGGAATATATCCTTCAATATTTGCTTCATCCACAACACATGAGTACATCAAGATGTGGCAGCAATATAATTTTCTTTTGTTGTTGACAAGGATATTGAATCTTTCTTTTTTTATGCCATGAAACCAATATTCTTCCTAAAAATAAATCACCACCACTAGTAATCCTTCTATCATCGACACAACCAACCCAATTAGCATTAGTGTATGCAATCAAATCAAATTCATTACCTTTTGAATACCATAATCCATAGTCTAGAGTGCTCTTCAAGTATTTGAAGATTCTCTTAACTACCTTCACATGGGATTCTTTAGGATTAGATTGAAATCTTGTAAAAAAACATATTGCATGCATGATATCATGTCTTGAAGTAGTTAACCATAGAAAGCTTCCAATCATAGATCTATATAAAGTTTGATCAACTAGAGGAGAATCATCATCTGTGCTCAAATGGAAACCAGTAACCATAGGAGCTCTCATAGATTTTTCCATTCCAAACTTCTTCAACATCTCCTTGACATAATTTTCTTGAGAGATAAAGATACCATCATCTAGTTGATAAATTTGAAGAACAAGAAAGGACAACTCACCTATAATTGACATTTAAAATTCCTTTTGCATTTCTTCACCAAACTTCTTCCATATTTCATCATTTCCACCAAATGTTATATCATCAACATATAAAACATCTATAAAATTTATTTCATCCTCAATTTTAAAGTATAGATTAATATCTACGATACCTTTCTTGAATCCTTTCTAAAACAAGTACTTATCCAACCTTGCATACAAATCCATAGGATCTTATTTCGTACCATATAGTTCCTTTTTTAGTCTACACACCATGTTTAGTTCTTCTAAAATTGAAATTCATCAGGTTGCTCTATTGAGACTTATTCCAAATCTCCATTTAGGAAAGTTGATTTGACATTCTTTTGATACACTTTGAAGTCCTTGTGGGAGAAATATAAAGAAACATTTTGATTGCTTCCATTCTTACTATCAAAGAAAAAGTCCTCTCACAATCAATTCCTTCTACCTATGAATAGCCTTTGCAGACCAGTCTTTCTTTTTTTTTAATAAATTCTCCATATTCATTCAAATTATTCCTGAAAACCCACTTTTTTCCTATCACATTTTTGTCTGCAAGCCTTGGAACCAATTCCCAATTTTGATTCTTCTCAATCTGATTCAATTCTTTTTCTATTGCTTGTATCCATCATTCATCCTTGCTAAAATCAGAAAAAAGTTTTTTTTTCTATCTTTGATAAGAAAACAATTTACTTGTTCATTTGTCCTTGCAAGCCTTTTTCTAGTCAAAACTCCTTCATTCTTATCTCCAATAATCTGATCCTCTAAATGATTCCTTTGAACATACTTGGTAGGATTCTTGTTGTGCTTTTATGTAGTTTCTTCTTTTTCTTCAGCCTCTTCTTCTTTTGAGCAAGGAGATGCATGAGATCCACAATCCTCAAATTCATACATATTCTGATGTAGATATTCATCAACCTTAACATTTTTACTTTCAACTATTCTTCCCAATCATTTTTTGTAGCATCTGTATGATTTACTCTGAGATGAATATTCCAAAAAGATACCTCCATTAGCTCTTGAACCAAACTTTCCTAGCACATCTTCATCTCTTCTGATATAACATTTGATTCCAAAGACTCAAATACTTGACAGTTATTGGTCTTCCATACCATAAGTCATAAGGTATCTTACTTTTGTTCAATCTTAACAATCCTTTATTAACAATATAGACTATAGTATGAGCTATTGTCCAATAAACATTAGGTATATTTGCTTCTAAAAACATATTCCTTGCAATCTCTTAAATAGGACCCTATTGTTCCTTTCCACTACCCCATTTTGCAAAGAAGTTCTAGCACCAAATAAATATCTCTTTATTCCATGTTTTTTTACAAAAAAAATTGAACTCATTTGAATTGAACTCACCTCCTCTATCAGACCTTAAACATTTTATTTTAGCATTCATTTCAAATTCTTAACCATTGATTTGAAAATCTTGAATCTACTAAATGTTGCAAGTATGTGTAGTTGGTGTTTTCATTGATTTGAACAAGCTTAGGTGTTTCCATTGGTGTCAACATTATGAGGAGTTTTTTGTAAGGATATGTAGTTGGTATTGATTTTTTTTGTCTCTGTTGATGCTTTTATTAGTTGCATTATGTTGTCATTAGTAAGCTACTAGTGTCAACTTATAGTGTTTCTTTGATAAGATTTCTTCCATGGATATATGGTTGAGTTGCTATGTTGCATTTGGTCTAGTGGTGATGAGGAAGTATTGAAGATGTTGAGGATGTGTCCCTGATGCTTGGTTTCTAAGTGCTTTTTAGAAAATTTCAGTAATAAGAGGAAATAGTGTGTTGTAGTGGTGTTTTATGTTGTAGATTAGTGTTTCGGTTTTACTCTACATTTATTCTATGTTGAATATTTACTTGTGCGGTTTGGATATGTTTATTAGAGTTGTTCAAGGGTGTTATATCCAAAATTTGGTGTGTTGGATCATTGTGTAGAGGAAGTTGTGTTCACTAGTGTGTGAACTATGTATTGCAAACATGTCTAAGAGAATTTTTTTTGCTCCACATTTCTCTGTGGGATGGTTTTAGGTCTTACGGATTTGGAAATGTATTGATAATGTTTGTATCTTTCTTTAGCTAAAGTTGTTTGAGGTTTGGTACTCTAGATGTCAATTTTTTGAGCTACAATGCATGGCTTGATTATCTGAATGTACTGGGTATGTACATTCTTAAATTGAAAGTTATTTCAAAGAAATTTGTTAGATTTCAGGGTGTTTGTGGATTATTCCAAATTGTTTTAGGTGACATTTTTTGTTAACAAGTTGTTTTTGTATTAAAGGAAGCATGTTCTTAATTGTTTAATGGTGTTTACATGGGTTTGGTCAACCTTGGGTATTTACTCTAATTGTGAAGCTACTTCAGTGTTTTTGGAAGCGTGGTGTGGCATGTATGAATGGATTTAGGTCCTAGGTAAGGTGTATTGTCTCCCACCTTCATTCCTTTCCACCACGAGAATGTTTTGTTGTTAAACGTATTTGAATTTATACGGTTGAGGTGCATATCCAACCTTGGAATATGTTTTTCATGGTTGAAAATGGTATAAATAAGTATTGAGTTGTTGAGATAAGATAGAAGTGTATGATGTGAACGATGTGAATTGTAGAGTTGTAAGGTGTGAATTTGGGAAGTGCAATGCGAGCTTTTATGTGTTATATTATTGAATGTAGTGAGTAAAAGGTGTCTACAATTATTTAGTAAGATTGTGAAGGTGTTGGTGATATCGAGGTAGATTTTTCTATTGCATTGAGATGGATTTCTTAGTATAACATTATTCTCTATCTTATTTTCTATTCTAGTAGCGTTCCTTTCTTTCTTCTAGGTAGTGATTCCTCCAGTAGTGAGCCCTTTGTAATTGGTGTTTATATTAATTTATATTGTGAGCTAATCCTCACTGTGGTTTTCCCTTCTTGGGTTTTCCACGTAAATATGGTCTTTCATTACGTATGGTGTTGCTTTGATTTTTTTTTGTTATCTTCTATCATGATAAATCATTCTAATAGATTAAGGGTTAATTGATTTGATGTGGATCTGAATGTTTGTGAGGGGTTTTGAACACTAGTACAAAAACAACAATGTATGATTAAAAAAACTACTAAAAATTTCTTATAAATGACTAAACATGGTCACGTGATCGTTAGTAGTTTACTGCCAATCATTTATAACACGACTGTACTGATGACTAAACCATTTTTAGTCATTTATTGGTTATTTTTATTGATTGGTTTGGTAGTATATTTAGTCATTAATTTAGTCATTTTTTATTCATTGATATATTTAGTTATTAATTTAGTCATTGATTATTGTTAATTGGTCACTTATTTAGTCATTTTTATTCACTAATTTTTGTCAATTGGTAGTGTATTTAGTCATTTTAATCATCATATTGATCAATTTGGTAGTTTATTTAATTATTTTTGTTCACTAATTTCTATCAATTGGTAGTATATTGATACATTGTTTATTAATTGCATAATCATTATATTTAGTCATATGTATTAACTACTCTATCAATTGGTAGTATATTTAGTATATTTAGTCAATTGGTAGTATATTTATTCACTAATTTCTACCTAAAAGTGTTGGAAATGAGACAATGCTTTTGAGGTTTAAACATAAAACACAAAAAAACATAATCAATCATTCATTTGCACATAATGAAATAGCTATTAAAAAGGCAAAATACTAGAATTTTATTGAGAAAAGGTGTTCTTACAGCAAATAAAAAACTTAAATATGTGTTTTTTCTTTGAAAATTGTGTTACAAAGTGTGTTTCTCAATGTTGTGACTAAGAAAATTGAGATACAATGGTCTATTTTTTGCTTATACAGCTCCAAAACATGAAAGAACTACTTGAAAAATGAAGCCTTAAGGTCCTATATCTCATACCAAGTATGGGAGAGCATATAGGAACTAAAATTAACTAAGTTCTCATGCTTATAAATAGGGAAACTTGTTTTACACACCCAAGAGGTCTTCTTGCTGGGACAACAAGGGATGAGACATTGAAGGTGCTCCCAGCCACCTCTGCCCCTATAGTTACATGAGTGATCATCAAGTGTTAAGGTAGTATGGTAAGACATTGTTGGTCACCCATGTATCTATTGTGCTCTGGAACTGTGAAAAACCCAACAAATATGAATTGGGTATCCAAATCATGAGCTCAATGGTAGTGTTGGAAAATGCCCGAAGGACCTGCACATAAGGAAATCAAGATTCAGAACCCCAAATTTCCAAGAAATAGTCTTTTATTTATATTAAACTACTATGGCAAATGTTTCATGTATTTCAAGTAACAACCTACACATTAGAGTCAAAAATCCTTATCTTCTTGACAGACACTGACTTCACTAATTAGGCTACTTTTTAGGAGTTGGAAGGTCACCCCCTGCTCGAACATAGAAAATTCCCACTTCACTTCCTCATGTGACCCCTACAAATGAAGATATTAACCCTCCAATAATGCAAAAACTCCAAACCCCTACTGATTCACCCAACTCCCAATTGAATTCCCTAGCAAATATCCTAGTTGTAGACCCCAATTTAATTGAAATAACATAGATATCAATGTCAACTAGAGGCAAAGTGTGTCCAATGGAATTCAAGAAAGTGTATAATCCAAAAAATATGTAACATTAAGAGTGCCTAGTGCATCTCCAATACAATAAAACAAAACAAAAACAAACAAAAATAGTTTCCAAGTTTGAAAGAATATTTTAAAGAAGATCCCCTTTTAAATATTATCATTTTTGTTAATGATAATATTAAAGGTCAATAATCCTTATTGCATTACATATATAGTTGATCATTAGGTGTATATTGTTGACATTCATACCCATGTTGACTATCTTGAGGACATCCTAATTATTATTACTAATATGCCAATAAAAACTTTGGTACTAGTGGATCATATATGAAATAGGTTGAGTATTCTAGCAACATTGCTTTTTTAGTTGGATCCTAAAAATACTGCAACTTATGTTTCTTCTCTAAAACATTTGTACAGAAGTAGGTAGGTGTGGTGAAGTTCAAATAGTAAGGATATTGATGAAAGATGGAGGAATTATAATGATACTTGCATGTACTTGGATTGAAGGGCATAAAATGGTACACACTTTTTTGTGTAGTAGATAGATCGCATCCACAAACATGGGAGAGCTATTCAAAATTTGATAAATTGGCTTGGAAAATGAAGGAAACATGGTATTTCCAAATTCAATACTTTTACTTAATATTATGGAATAGAAGAAAAAAGAATCATTTATCTGCCACCATAGTGAAAAGTTAGCAATTGCATTTGGTTTGTTAAACATGGCCCATGGTACAACTATTAGAGTTGTTAAGAACCTTCGTGTATGTTCTGATTTTTACACTTCATCTAAAATCATCTCCAAGATTGTTGCAAGAGAAATTTTTTTAGGAGATGTGAACCAATTCCATCATTTTAAATACGTACAATTTTATTGTGGAGAATATTGGTGATGCTAAATGAAACAATCTAAAAAATAGGCTTGCACTATAATAATGTGCACTACATTAGATATCTAGTAATAATGAAGGGACATCCATCAAATCATAACAATAGGGATTTTTTGTCATATGTTGTATAGTTACAAGTTCCCTGCTAGGCATACATGAAAATGTGGAAGCATAGACAAGGAAAGCAAACTATTTCAAGAAATACCTCAAAGAAATGTGATATCATGGAAGGCACCCACTCTCCTACAAACTCTTCAAGTTATGCTAGTGATGATGTGGGAAAGCCTGAAGTTAGGATTTCCCACTTCACCAAAAAGGTTGACAACAAACTATGTGGTGTTGTGGTGGACACATACAGTGATGCTTTCAAAAGTTGAAGAGTTGAGCTTTACACCCACTGGTTGCATTTTCTTAAAATTTTCTAAGGAATTTTCAAAAAAAAACATTTTGAGCATATCCTTTAATCACGACATTCCATGGCATCACATTTCTTTGAGGAATTTTTGAAATAGTTCATTTCCCTTGTCTATGCTTCTACATTTTCATGTATGTCTAGTAGGGCACGTGTAACTACAACACATGACAAAAAAAAACCTGTTGTTATCCTTTGATGGATGTCCCTTCATTATTACTAGATATCTAATGTAGTGCACATTATTATAGTGGAAGCTTATTTTCTAGATTATTTCATTTAGCATCACCAATATTCTCCACAAGAACATTGTCCCTATTTAAAATGATGGAAATGATTCACAACTCTTGAAATAATTTCTCTTGTAACAATCTTGGAGATGAATTTAGATGTAGTGTGAAAATTAGAACATACTCAAAGGTTCTTAAAAAAATTAATAGTTGTACCAAGGGCCATGTTTAAAAAACCAATGAAATTGGTAAATTTTCACTATGGTGGCAGATAAATGATTCTTTTATTGTCAAAACATTATACCTTCCATTCTCATTGTATCTATTTGGTGCAGGGGCACCCACAAGTCTTCATGCCTCCAAGGGGTCAAAAGTTGATATTTTGTTGTTCTTGAGTTTTTTGCATGTAATAAGGTATTCTAAGACCATTTCATATGTGTTGGAGTCTAGTTTTGGTCATTACGTGTTAAGGTAGTGTGTCAATGCAAAAATTGTCAAAGTTGCACATTGTTGTTAAGCAACTTTTGCACTTTTGTCATAAAGTGAACATAATGATGTTGTGTTAGTCTTTAATTTGAAAATTGGTTAGGGACCATTTGAAAATAATGGTAAATATTTTGAAATGCCTTGTACCTTCGAAGGAGAGGTTGGTACATTGAAATCTTGAAATTGTAGCAATAAAATAACTCTGTTTTCTACAAATCTAAACATTTCATTGTTGTTATTTTGTGTTGTATGGATATGTACGATATTTCCATGGTCTAAAACTAATAATGGTTGATAGAGAACTGGTTCTACTTCATTTTGGCATTGGTTGAATGTGATTTCATCAAGATTCAAGCAAGTTTTGTTCATTTTACTAGGGTCTGGTTGAAACCCTAGTTAGAGTAGCCAGTGAGGAAACAAAATGCAATAAACTCCATTCCACCCATTAAAAAACTCTTAAACTTGGTGGAATGGATGGTGTTGATGTGTGCTTTGAGTTTCCTAGGGTGCAAATTCCGGAGATGGGGTTTGCATGTGTGGAGGAATAGTAGAGGTCTGATATCTTCATGTATCAGACCAAGGAAGCCCTAGTGATTTGTGAAAACTGATGTATGCCCTTGGAGGGATGATCCTTGATGTATAGATTGATTATTTGGGCCATGTGTGATATGTGGAGAGTGTTGGAATAGGTTTTGAGGGATTTTATAGTCTTGAACCCCTTTGGAGCATGCCTAGTTGTCAATTAGGCCTAGTCAAGAAATAGGATAGTCAAAATTTGAAGCCTTTCGTACAAAGAACCCTACCTTGATTTTGGGATATGTTTAATGATGGTCAAATGGGTATCTAAAATAAGTCTTCTTGCTTGGAGATTAGTTCTGGTTTTGGAGTTATTTCCAAAAATTCCTTTTTGAAAGGCTACAAGGAAGAACAAGAGTATGTGAGAAAAAACCCACATTTTTTATGAACTAAGGCACTTGTAGGTGGTTGTCTAAAGTTGTTTTGATATTTTTTACCCCTAATCTACATCACTATTGTCACACCTCTCACTAACACCATTATTTTATTGACACTGTTATCCTACTATCTCTGCAAAAGAGATCCATTTGAAGGCATCTTGATTACGTATTATGTACAACAAAAATCTACAAGTGCAACAAGAGGATTACAAGAAACAATATGAATTCACTGAAACATGCATGTCTAAGCAACATACTATCTTTAAATGAAGGATCACTATAATTGTGATTGAGAAAACACTATGTAGGCATTGTTAGCACTGAGAAATGATGAAGATAACATATTAAATTAGGTGATTGAGATCACTGAAAGGAATATCATTGTTAGAGAGGGTCAAACTATGAATTTTCCTCTATCCTATAGGATTGAGAAAGGAAGAACACTTTCTAACAGTGATTGAATCATAATAAACAGTCCAAAAAAAATGAAAGTTACTATCAAATGGTGACAAAGATCTTCCCTCTAATTCATTTTCACATGGTGATTGAGAACATTGTGAGTAAGAAGTAAAAGAGCATTGGATCATATCACTACAAAATGGTCATGAGTTATACAATGAAATTCACTATTATTTTTATCACAAAGGAGATCAAGATAATGACCAACATACCAATATGTAACAAGAATCACCAACAACCAACAATAAGTGAACCATAACTATGAAGAGATAGATGGGTATGTGCAAGATCATGATGGGCCAAAAAGTGGCAATATGATGGGTATGTGGCTGACGACCTTTTTTTTACCCAAAATTGATGAAATGAAAAGGGTTTCTAAAGGAGATTCTCAGCTTTCCACTAATATAAATTATGCTTTATTTTGAATTTAATAAGTAATTATTAGTCATTTTCTATTCAAATTACAACTAAAGTCCTGATTGATAGGCTGATTGAAAAACATCTATAGCTTTCAAACGATATCACATTTTTTGAATCCAAAGTATGCATCACATTCTATGCTTTGTATACTATAGGATTAAAAAAAGAAAATTTGAATTTCATGAATTTTTGACCAAGTTAAGGTGGTCAAACATACAAGTTTTTTATATTTTTTAAAATTGTAATAAAAAATCATAATTAATTATTTGCTTGGAAAAAAATTATAAAAAAATATGCATCACATCGAGACATGAGTCCTCTACTTATATCTAAAATCTTATAAAAAATTATTATCATTTTATTGTGGTTAGGGTGGTCAAACAGACAGCTACTTCTTATTTTTTCCCTAAAATTTAAGTACTACTGCATTGAAATTTCAAATTTTCACCAAATAGATATATATATTTTTTAAACAAACCTAGTAGTTTAGAAACTACATTCAATTTGCTACAGATTCTATTCTTACATATTTTTGAAATAATATAGATAACTTATTCAAATTTTTACGTCAAATTTCCTAAGTCTAATTTTTCTAAATTTTTTGCCACTTAAGGGCCTGTTTTATCCATGATGATCCTGCACATACCCAGATGTACTCATTTCCCTGAAAGCATAACACTACCAGAGCAATATTCCAGTTGTGCATCACCAACCATACCACACCTCCATAGTAAACAACCATCCAAGAATGAGATTGAAAAAATAAGGTATAGACTCCCCCTATGATTTGCTCCTAAAATATTTCTGTGTGGATGGATGGATAGATGGATGGACACACAAGACACCATTGTTTCAAATTCAAAATTGTTGGATTCATTTATTTTATCTAAGACAACATATTGTAGAGAATATTCTCTCAAAATCATAGTAAAATCCTTTATTAGAGGAAAACTATTCAAAATATTCCCATCATAACAATAAACAAAAGCATCAGTCATTAACCTAAACTTTGCAAGAGTTTCATCAAATTCTACTTTTCCACTTTCTTTTCCATTTTGAATTTTACTCCCAATTTCATCTATGAAGAACTTCCTCATCCTATAGATCCTATTGTTATCCATAACTTTACCAGGTGTCAAGGATGGCTTCGATTTTTTACCCAAGTAGCAATTGACAAAATTCGACCTTACCAAATACAATGTGTTGAAAAGCTCTTTGAAGTTATTCTTGAAAAGAGTTCCTGAGAGTATAATGTGTAGTTTTGAATTAACCTTTTTGCATGAATTCCATATTTTTGATCGACGATTTCGATCTTGATGACCTTCATCAAGAATGAGTAGATCTATACTCTCTAAAAGAAATTTTCCAATATGCTTAGCCTCTTCAGGAAGGCTAAGCATATTGGAAAACTGCTTTTAGAGAGCCCAATTTTTCTCATTCTTGATGAAGATCATCAAGCTCAAAATAGCCAATTGAAGATATGGAATTCATGCAAAAAGGTTAATTCAAAACTATGCATTATCCTCTCAAAAACTCTTTTATAGAATAACTTCAAAGAGCTTTTCAACACATTGTATCTGGTAAGGCTGATTTTTTTCAATTGTTGCTTGGGAAAAAACTTGAAGCTATCCTCAAAACCTGGTAAATTTATGTCTAATAATAGAATCTACAAGCTAAGGACGTTCTTCATGGATGAAATTGGAAGAAATTTTAGAATGGAAAAGAGAGTGGAAAAGTAGAATTTGATGAAACTCTTGCAAAGTTCAAGTTAAT
The DNA here is from genome assembly GCA_007258455.2 of Sequoia sempervirens. Taxonomy (NCBI): domain Eukaryota; kingdom Viridiplantae; phylum Streptophyta; class Pinopsida; order Cupressales; family Cupressaceae; genus Sequoia; species Sequoia sempervirens. Next base: position 34,278,352 of record VDFB02274714.1, on the reverse strand, counting down.
GATTGATGCTTTTATTCATTATTATGATGGGAAGATTATGAATAGTCTTCCTAGAATAAATGATTTTACCGTGATTTTGAGAGCATCTTCTATACAACAATCTATCTTAGATCAAATAAATGAAGCAAACAATTGTGAAAGAGCCAACAATTTTGAATTTGAAACAATGGTGTCTTATGTATAGACTCCCCCCTATGATTTGCTCCTAGAATAAGGTATAGCAATTTTGAATTAGAAATAATGGTATATGAAAAACTATTTATCCTATATGTTATGCTACAAAAATTAACTATAAGTTAGTACATATCCATATCAACATAAAATAGCAGGTGCAATTCACCTCAAACTCTATTGTGGTAAATGCTTTCTAAGGAAGTTTGCACTCCTCCATGAACATTCTCTATGCACATAGCCAAAAATTTAATGTTCTTAACCAAAGCTCCAAAAATGAGTATCTCGTCATTGTATGACTCCTACTTGTGTTCTAAGTATGACAATACCTTAGCTTCTGGTGTTTCTAGATAGAACCTATAGTGGAAAGTGTAGTCTCCATTTGAAGGAACCATCTTCAGAGCTCTTCCTCAAAAATGAGGGTTGAAAATATTAGAATAAAATCAATACCATAATTCTAAAGTAATAACTTGTATAAAGCCAAATGTTAGAAAGTATAGTTAAAAAGAAAAATCCTTATAATTTGGTTTTCTGACATCCAAACATTTTGAACTTAACTAAAATGAAACATCTCCTGGTCTTTTATAAGAACAAGACTCTTAGGAAATTTAACAAACACATGAGAAAAATTCAAAGGATAAATCAATATAAGACATGTGGCAAATGACAACTAGCAAAAAGACTTCTGAGTAAGTCAATAAACTCGACCTTCTTTAGCAATTTTAACTTTTGAGAATTTTCAAAATAATATTAGTACCTCAAACTAGACCAAGCAGATTTATGATTTTATCTTTAGAATATAGGAAATTTCTCTATCATATATTCAAAGTAATCAACTGAGAATATCGAGTAATGGACTTACTCCTAAGATGTAATCAAGTGGAAACTAATGTTTCAGTCCACCGACATTTGTATTTCTACACTCAGGTTCTACTTCTGAACCAAAATACTTGGAAGTGTTTCACACTAGCCCAAGGTACTCTCCTTTGTCGCATGTGTAATACCTAGTTTCCCCATACTTCTTTATCTCAAGCTCATCCTTTGCATGAAATATTGGAGTGTACCACCCAACCTAGTTATGTCACTAATGTCAATCCAAGTTTTCCTGACTATCCATACCCAAATGTTGCATCACAATCTGTTCTTCCTACACATGAAAATGCCACATATTAACCCCTTCTAAATAAAACATTTAGTCATCATAAAACCATAATTAATAAATCATTTCAGTTGCAAAAATAAATCGATGTCATTTACTATAAAAAAAAAGTTGTATAAATCACAAAAATTCCATGAAGCCTCTTAAATGTAGCTTAAAGAATGTTTACAGGATGGGTTTCAGCATAAGAAGCTTTTCTCAGTGGTGCTCAATGAATGTATTATAAGAAGAAAAAAAAAATTATTCACACTCGAAGTAATACAGTCAAACATTTATTCCAAAAGTGTGTTAGCAGGTGTTACTAAAAATAGAATGGTTTTTTGTTCGGTTTCTTTTATCAATATGCCACATGGAAATGAAATAATAACTAAGAAATCCTAACAATAAAAAATGAAGTAAAGGTTCAAGAAACGAAATTCCAATGTACTATTGTGTAATGGTGATGAAGACACTTATATGAGCATGAACTACATACAAATTCCTACCATTGAATTGCCATCCATCCAAAGAGAAAATAAGCAATGTAAGGATTTGAGAAATATAAGTCCAAAGGGTTATGTTGTAACGGTAATAGAACTACCATAAGAGCACAACCAAGCAACAAATTCTCATGACTGTAATTATGTGATCCATAACTCTATTGGTCATGTGTCATAGTTGTGCTATAACAAATACATGATGCATTCATGTGTGACCAAAGTTTAATGTGGCTATGTTGTGATAGAAATGGAGGCACTCATATGAGCACAATTCATGTACAAATCACTTTCATCACAATTAGGTTTCCAATTACTCCATAAAACATTCGATGCACTTGTGGTATAAAAATTATGGGGTGCATTCAGGTTGACTCAAGTTTAACAAGTTACGATGTAATGATAGCATGATCCAAGAGTGATTACCTCTTGCTACAATAAAGAGCCTATAACTTTGGTTGATATGTAGAGTGGTTGTATTATATTAATTATGTGGTGCATTGAAGCACAACCCATGTTTAATGGGATATTCTAGAGAGTGATCAAGATTTTCTAAACCTTATGAATGTTACTTAAAAGTGTACAACTTAAACTATAGACCAAGTTTGTTGCATACTTGAATGCAATCTTGGGTTACCACAAACTATAATAATGTGATCTTCTAATATCCTTTATGGGAAGTATTAAAGCAAGACCCATGCTATATATGATACATTTCCCTTATCAAGTTTACATGCCTTAATGATCAAACACAAGATTCCCACACACTCTAGGATACAATCCAAGATCATACCACACCCTGTCAAGACAACTAATTTTCTGACCCAAGATTTAAGGTTGTTTTTTAATATCAATAGAAGCATTGGTAAGAGCATGAATAGGGTACAAATCCTAGGCCTCTATAGAAACATAAACCATAACTCTAGAAGATTAGTGAGGTTGCAATATTAGAAAGATTGCTACATCGTCCATTTGTAAGAATAATTTTAACTCAACAGTGAAAAAAATACCCAATATATCATTTTTTTTAAATACCCATATAAAGAAAACACCCAACGTCCTTTTTTGGTACCAAGATAGTCAATAACAAAGGGTTCACTAAACATCAATTTTTTTTAATGCCCAGGAAAAATGATAACAAAATCAAAATTTAGAAAATTGCGTGTAATATCAGAAAAGGTTGACACCTCATTTGTTTCTAAGAAAAAATATTATCTCAATAGCAAAAAAAATATTGTACCATATTTTTTAAATACCCATTTCAAGTGAAAACCCAACATCAAAATACCTAAACAACCAATAACAAAAACACCAAGCATCAGTTTTAAACATACCCAGATATCTAGTAACAAAATAGCCAACATCATAAAATTCAAATAGCCAAATAGTACTTCACGAAAACACCCAAGATCAAATTTTTCAAATACCCAAATAGGCATAACCTATACATCCAACTTTTTAAAAAATTAAGAATGGTTTGCTTACCTCTAAGATGATCCACCGCAAAAATCTCAAAATCCTCAAGACATACTTCAAGGTGGGGAGTTGTCATATAGGAGGATAGATTTGGCCACATTCTAGACTCGTACTTTGAAGCACTACTGGCAGGAGATTCCTCCACTGGGAAATCTCTTCGATTACTACTGCTCAATATATCCATCTTCAAAACACTTCAACCTTCATTTGTTTACACAAACTATTTCTTCTAACTAAGCATTTTTTAGTGGGGAAATAGTGTTGTTTATATCATTTGATTTTTGTTACACATTTATAAAATATATATAAATTTGTATGCATAAGTGTCGGATAAAGCCTAAATTGATGGCTAGGAATATTTTCTCTCAAAAAATAAAGTTTGATGCAAATTTTAGTCATTTATTTATTCATTTATAGCTATGTTGCAAAAAATGAGTAGAATAAATAGTCATTTTGAGTTTTCGTGACTAGAAGTTTTACTCATGCAGTCATTTATTTTCCAAATTCTACTAGTGGAAGTTTCAAGGTACAACTAATTCCCCCCCTCCTCTCAATTGTCTTGTGCATTTAACAATTGGTATCAAAGCCAAGTTCCTTGGAAGAAAAGCTTAACTGCTTGAGGGAGATGTAGGATGGCACACAAGAAAGATAATCCCTTGTTTGATAGATTAGATTATCCATTACAGAAAACAAGGATGGAAGGCTTTTTGGTTTCTCTTAGATTTTAAATCTAGTTTGTTGATGCTAGATATACTATGCCTACAAGTGGTCTAAGTACTGACGATGAGATCAAGGACTAGGAAAATAATGGTAAAGTAAGATATGCTCTCTTAAGTGTATTTCTAATTTTGAATTAGTGAAAGTTATGAATCTAAAAACTGCTAGAGAAATTTGGGTAATGTTAGAAAGCATATATGAAGGATATGATAAGTTCAAGCAAGCTAAGATACAAAATCTGAAGATCATGTTTGAGACCCTACGAATTTCTGAAGATGAAAACATCACAAGCTACTTGCAGAAGGTGGATGAATTTTTCAATGACATCAAAGGTCTTTGTGGAAAACTAAAAGAAGAAGTGGTGAGGAAGGTTCTTAGAACTCTTCCTAAATCTTATATTCATAATTTTTTTACTATTGGGGAATTATAAAATTTGAACCAATATATCAAAGATCAGTTGTATGGTTCTTTAACTACTTTTGAGATGAGAGAATTTGGTACAAGTAATATAAAATTTGAGACTACTTTTAAGGTTGGAAAATCAAAGAAGTCTATGGAATCAAATTTGGAGGATCTTCATGATGTGGAAACAAATTTTTTAAGGAGAATTAAAAAGGGTACTAGTAAGTGTAGAGGTAAGTTACCTTTCAAATGTTTCAGTTGTGGAAAGATAGATCATTATGCTTCAAGATGTCCAAACAAAGACTTGAATGAAAAAAACAAGGAGAACAAAGGTAAGATGATTAAGAAAAGTTATTATGTTAGAGAAGATGCAATTAAATATCTGACGGTGAATGCTTGTTCATGGCTTTAACAGATGCAACTAATTATGCTAACTTTGAGACATGTGTGAAGGAAAATTCTCTGGAAACAAGTGTTAAAACTAAAGGCACCTTGGTGTCTGATTTTCATGCTAGACAGGAGAAAATACACTAGATCATTGACAGTGGATGCTCTAATCATATGACTAGTGATAAGAGTAAGTTTATTAAGCTTGAAAAATATGGAGGACTTGTTAGGTTTGGTAATGATACATCTGCTAAGATATGTGGAAAAGGTTCAATCAGTTTTGATGGCAAGTATAATACTGATGATGTTATCTATGTTAAGGTATTAAGGCATAACCTCTTGAGTGTTGGGAAAATGTGTAGCAAGGGATACAATCTTATTTTTCAAGTTGATGGAGCTGCACCATGAGATCATAAAATTCTTTGGAACTATGGTTGCTACTAGAAGAAGGAAAGATGGAAATGTTTATCAACTTAAAGGTGTTAATGGTCATTATTTTATGAATTAGATTAGTGAAAGTTGGATATGTCATAGGAGGATGTTTCACATCAATTTTGATAGCCTACTAAGGATAAGTTTAGTTCAAGTTGTGAGAGATTTTCCAAAGATTACAAAGCCTATCAGTGTTGTTTGCAAGGAATGTCAAGTTAGAAAGTAAACAAGAAGTTTCAAAGTCAAAGAACAATCCTCTAGTAGACTCTTGGAATTGGTGCATACAGATCTTTGTGGCCTACTAGAATAAGAATTCTTCAAGGTGATAGGTATTTCATTGTATTAATTAATGATTATTCTAGAATTCCATGGGTTACTTTTCTCAAAGAAAATTCAAAAGCTCTAGATAAGTTTAAAGCATTCAAAGTTATGGTTGAGAATGAAATGGATATGATAATCAAATATTTGAGGTTTGATAGAGGTGGATAGTTCACCTCCAACGAATTCAACATCTTTTGTCAAAATCATGGAATAAAGAGGCATATATCTGGCCCTAGGACTCCTTAGCAAAATGGAGTGGTTGAAAGAAATAATAGGACTATTAAGGAAGCTAAAAGGACAATGATGAAAGAAGAAAATTTATCGGAAGTTTACTAGAGAGAAGTAATTTATAATGTTGTTTATATACTTAAATGAGTACAAGCAAGAGAAAATAGTACAAACACTCCTTGTGGGTTATGGTATGGAAGGATTCCTATTGTCAAATACTTCAGAGTGTTTGGAAGAAAATTCTATATCAGAACAGATGAAGAAAACATAGGAAAGTTTGATGCAAGATTTGATGGTCTCTTCCTTGGATACTCTACTAGAAGCAAAGCTTACTGGTGCTACAACAAGAGGCTAAGAATTTATATTGTTGAGAGTGCAAGTGTCAAGGTTGATGAAGACCTACAAAATAATTCATTTGTAATAGATGGATATGAATCGGATGAGTCTTCTTGCAAAGAAGAAGAAAAGGCTAAAGGAAAAGAAGTGTAGATTGAAGAAGAAGAAACTCCAAAAAAGGTTCCTAAAACTCCTAAGTATGTGAAAAAGAATCATTTTGAAGAATAGATCATTGGTGATAAGAGAAAAGGCTTACTGATAAGAAGGAAAGCTATTAAGGAACATGAAAATCTATTTTTACTTTTTGAAGTTGAATTCAAAACAATGATTAAAGCATGCAAGGATGAGTATTGGATCAAGGCTATGGAAGAAGAAATAATGCATATTGAGAAGAATCAAACTTGGGAACTTGTCCCAAGACCAACAAAAAAGAATATGATTGGAACTAAGTGGGTATTCAATAAAAAACTGAATGAGAGTGGAGAAGCAGTAAGAAACAAGGCGAGGCTTGTGTGTAATGGTTACTCACAAGTAGAAGGAATGGAATTTGAGGAAATATTTGCTCCAGTGGCAAGAATGGAAGCTATTGGAATGTTATTGGTTTTTGTAGCACATAAATATTTCAAAGTTTATCGAATAGATGTGAAGTCTGCTTTCCTGAATTAATAATTTGAAGAAGAGGTATACATAGAATGAGTTTCAAAAGGATTTAAGTGAGCAGATAAACTAGGTATGGTATCTAGATTGAAGAAGGTGTTATATGGATTGAAGCAAGCTCCCAAATCTTGGTATACAAGGTTATATAGGTAATTGTTACAACAAGGACTCAATAAAGGTACCACAAATAAAAATATTTACTTCAAAGTTGAAAAATATCAAATATTGATTGTGGTTGTATAGGTTGATGACTAATTTTTTGGAGGTAATGAAGTTATGTATAGGAGATTTGCAAAAGTGATGCAGAAAGAGTTTGAAATGTTTATTTTTAGGGAGATGAATTTCTTCCTTGGACTACAAATCAATCAAAAAGATAAAGGTATTTTAATTTCACAACCAAAATATGTCAAGGAAATGTTGAAGAAGTTTGGAATGGAATATTCTAAACCATTATGTACCCCTATGGTTACTAGTTGCAAGTTGAGCAAGAATGATGAATCTCTTAAGGTTGATCACAACAAGTATAGATAAATGATTGGAGGACTTCTCTACCTAACTGCTACTAGACCAAATATCATGAATTCAATTTGTTTTGTGTCTAGATATCAGGAAGATCCTAGAGAGTCACATGTTGTAGTAGTAAAGAGGATATGCAGATACTTAAAGGACACTCTACATCATGGCTTTTGGTATCCAAAGGATACTGACTTCACTCTAAGTGCATACACATATGTAGATTAAGTTGGTTGTGTAGATGATAGAAAAAGTACAAGTGGTGGCACATTTTTTCTTGGATGTAGATTGGTGTCATGGATAAGTAAGAAACAAGTTTTAGTATCTAAAAAGAGGAAAATAGGGGTCTCTCTTTTGCTTCTAGGGTTTTGGACCTAAAAGGAGAGAGGCTATTTCCTTACTGTTCACTTAAAAACAAACCCTTGAGATTTCAATGCAAAGCGGATTGAAATCTGGAAAAGGGATTGCCCTAGGGGTTGAATGAGATCTAATGAGGGGTTCACCACCAAGTGTAAACTTGGAAAAGACAATGTAATGCAAGTTGTAAAACAAAACCCTAGTTGAATGCAAACTAATTCTAAATGACCTAAAAGGATGAATAAAATGTAATAAGAAGCTATGAAACTGGGAGTGTATACCTAGAAGACTAAAGAAGGTAGAATGGAGGTCTGGATCACTAAAGAATCTAATGTTCATGCTGACTGGGACTCATTCGCCAATCTGGGAAACTTAGTCTAGTTTCGGGGAAAATGCATCGAAGTAAGTTTTAGCCAAAGGGTATCCATATCTACAAAAACCTTTACCAAACTTGTACAGTGGGACTCATTTACTAATGGTGGAAAATCAGTCCACTTCTACTTTTCTAGAAATTTTCAACTGGATTCTATGCCTCTCAGTCTGCTCTGCTCTGTTTCACTGGTTTTCGGATCTTCAACTATAAAATGCCACCTGTAGGACTTCTCCAAGCTTCTCCAAGGCTTGATGACAACTTAAACAACTTTAGGGATTTTCCAACTTTTCTCCAACTTTTCTTCTTAAAAAATTTGCAACCTAGCCCTACAAATCACACACACTTGAAGAGGGAAAAATGTTGTGGGGGTTAGTAAATAGGGGTTTTCCTTGGTCAAACCCCTTGTTGGTAATTAAACCTTGAAATGAAAGCAAATATGAAAGGAGAATGATGAATGAAAAAATAGTAATGTTGCAACTCACCAAATTCCTACAATTAAGTGCTACAATTATGCTTGAAATGGTTGCAATGGATGTGGTTCTTGACTCTAGCTTGAAGGAGATAGATCTTGAATGTAATGCTTGATTGAATCATGAAATCTACATCACAAGCATTAGCACAATAACATGAAGAATGCAATCTTTGACATGATGATTGATGCTTGGAGAATGCTCTTGAAATCTTGATAATCTACCCTTGAAATTCCTTCAATGCTCTTATGAATGTTGAAATACTGTTGTGAACTCTTGAATGCTTGTAGAATTTTTTAGGTGTAAATATGAGTGAAAGAACCTTTTATTTATACTCAATTATGCTAGAATTCCTAAAATTACAACACTACAAGCCAACATTATATCTAGGAGAATAAAATACCACCAAAATTTGAATTAAATTTTAATTTTGGTCACATGGGACTCATTTTCCCAAGGTGGTGAATGAATTCCACCAAACATAATGTATGGAACCAAAAATCAAAAGTTTCTAGAAATGTGTGAAACCTGCATTGGGGCCAAAAAGACCTAGGTGGGACTCATTCACCCAAGGTGGAAAATGATTCCCAGACACTAAATTTGGGCCACATAAGCCAGGAACACCTGAATTATGATTGCTTACTAATTGGTGTTGGGATTATCCCAAAAAAAATGCAATAAATGAGGCTTGTGGAAGCAAAATGGGGCCAATTAAAGCATAAGAAATCCCAGTTATTAATGAAAAGCCTAGATGAATGTGAAAGTGTGTTAAAACACTCCAAATAAGGCAAGCTTAAGGTTAATTATGATTAAAATTATATTTATTATGCTTAGTTAATTGATAAAACCCTAGAAAAGTGTGAAAGTGTGTTACAACACTTCACAACACTTTTTCAAGGCACAATTAAATTTCATTAGTTCACAAGGGCCCAAGACCTAATGTGAATGTGTTATCCACATTATAACACTAAATCAAGGTAGCATTAAGCCAGAATCCACAAGGAGGACCTAAATGAGTGCAAAAAAGTCAAAGGACCCTTTTTTCAACACTACATTTAGCCCCCACTTTAGTGAGATGATGAACCTGCTTCAAACTCACACTAAAGTAGAAAAACACGCACCAAGAGGGATTCCAACGAACCAATGTTGGAAAGATGAGACAACAATGATTAGGAGGGGTGATCAAGCCCCCAGGATCAAGATCACATGGCAAACCAACATAAGCACAAAAGAGCACACATGAAAATGATATAAAGAATAGTGATAAGTCCAATCATACATTGCCAAAGATGAAAGAGAAGGAGAAAAGAGATAAAATAATTAGATCAAGGTTTAACCATTTTCCTATCTCGATGTGGATCATATCTAGGTTTTTTTTTTTGGAAAATGCATACTCACTCTGAGGCGACATAACTCTTGGTTGTCCGCCAGGTGAGAAGTCCTAAAAGGAAAGAAACATACACTCATGGTTGGCATGCACTCACACACACGAAAGTGGCCTTGGGGAAATTCATGCCTCGGATTGGGCTTCCCACTCAACCATACCAAAGTTATACCTCCTAATAACTTTAATAAGGCACGACATAAAAAAATGATTTTCGAGCTTCATCAGACAAGCAAAACTTTGTATGCTTAGAGCTCATGAACAAACAATATGGAACTACATGCATGCAAGTTGTGTTATGCAAGGTGGCCATATAACAACAAATGCAACAAAAAAAAAAAAAAATTCAAAGGAGTCTTGCTTAGTTCATGTGAGGTCTTTAACTTAGGGAACATTGTGCCTAATGTCTCCAAGAGAGGACCAATCAAAGAATAGAAAATTTGTAACTTAGGTGATGCAGTGCATCTCATCAAGCCACTAATAGGAATGTAATATGCTAAGATAGATCATGCTCCTGAAGGAAATTACACCCAATGTCATCCTCAAAGCGACAAACGCATTGTATGAAGTAAGAAGGTTGCACTAAGAATTGAGAAAAATGCAAAAACAATAATGCCAATGTATGCCCCCACTTTAAAGAAATTGCTAAATTCCATGCTATGAGCAATTACTTTAAAGTAGCAAATGAAAATGAAAACAAGAAAAAGGACATGAGAGCCAACTTGGAAAGCCCTATGCCAAGTCATATATTTTTTAGTAAAGTTGTGTCATGCAAAAGAAAAGGAAAAGAGAGGGATTTCCCCCAAAATGAAAACACCAAACACATTAGGGATCTATATTTGGGGTCAGTATGTTCTTTGTTGTAATGATTTTAGAGAGCTTGGAACTGTCATCATCCCCCAAATATGCACAGAACTGGAAGAATGACACAAAGAGAGTGAAAACAAAGAAAAACCTTTCGGGTCAACATGGAAGAGACATAGGGTGTCTCAACACCTTGCGTCATCCCCAAAAGGAAAACACAAGACAAATGAAAAAGATAATTGGGAAGGCAAAAGAAAAGAAAAGGATTTTGGGTCAACATGAAGAAGACATGAATGTCTCAATGCCTTGGTCATCCCCAAAAGGAAAACACAAGAAAAATGAAAAAATTGATAAAGGAATAGACAAAAGAAAAGTAAAAATCCTTTTGGGTCAACATGGAAGAGACATAGGGTGTCTTGACGCCTTGCATCATCCCCAAAAGGAAAACACAAGACAAATGAAAAAGATAAAGATGAAAAGCGAAAGTGATATACGACATAGAGAAGAATGAAGTTACAGATAGAGGAATGTCTCAAAGAGGGAGAGAACACTAAACCAAATGTCACAGGGGATCACGTTATGCAAATGCAATCACACAAAAGAAAATGAAAAAGAAAAATAAATAATGTAAAATACTAGTAAGGAAATTGCGATTCGACCTATGAGCAAGTCATCTACCTCCCAATCTCAGTCTGTATAAGCCGAAGGTGAACAACGAACCTAAGGTAAAATGAAAAATGCATTACAAGGATAAGGATATCAATTGCTTTCCCCCACTGAGTGCGAGACAAGAATGAGCTGAGGTAGGTGATGGGAGAGATCATGTAATAGTGAGAATGGAATATTCTACAACTATTGCATGACAAGGGGTGAAACAATTAAGGGATTATCTCTATAATGTCAAATTGTTGAAGGATCCTTATTACAGTTTGACATTCATCAATAAGATTCCCAAGAATCCTATGATATGCACAATACTTCATGTTATCTTTAGGGAATTTTCTTCTAGTATGAGGTGGAAGTTTAAGCCGACTTGTGTCTATAAGATGTTACAGTTGTCATTCAATTTTTGTGTGAGTGTGAGGGTTTGTAAGATGTTTTTTTGTTGTTGGATTCACCAATTTCTTTAGTTGAATGTAGAGGAGGGGGACCTAAGGGGATCCTCTCATCCTTTTCATTGTTATCATTGATTGGATTCTCTTTAGGAAGGACATTCAGATTGGGGAGGGGAATCGAAGATCACTGTAACATCACTTTGAAGCCTTAGATATTCTCTAGGAGGTTTTTTGTTATGAGGGGGATCTTGATAGCCTAACCCCTTTGTGTTTTCATCCATTGGTTTTTGTTCTAGGAGTTGATTAATTTCATGTTCACTTGTTGTGTCACATCCTTGTTTACTCAAGATTGTGAAGCCTTTTCCATATGTTTCTTCAAGATTTATGGGAATGTTTGTTACTTTGTTATCATAAAATGGTTGAGTGTTTACTTGTCTAGAGGAACTAGGTTCACCTATTGTAGGGAACTTAGGTTCAACTTTTGTTTCAGGATGTAAGTAACCAAACATCTCAGGAGGTGGTATTGTAGGGAGATATTGTTGATTCATGGATGGATAGAAGGATGCATTAAAGCTTCAAGGTTGTCAAGACAATCATTTAGGAACTTATTCATGTTGTCATCATCTTCTCCAATGATTTCAACATCACGAGGAGGACATGCATTAGGAGTTGAGTGAGCATGAGTGAGTTCAATGTCATTAGGATCATTTCCAAAAGCACAACTTGACACATCCACTAAGGACTTTAATGACATCCAAAGCTTGTTAAAACACATATCCATGATGCAAATTTCATATTCTATTTGCAATAATTTTGTAAAAGCAATTTTGATTTTAAGCAATGCACAAGATGAATTAAATTAAGCTAGATGCAATGAATTAAATGAATCAAAAAGTTTGCAAATTGAAATAGAGAAATAACAAAAGTAAATAGAAACTTGAAAAATGAAGTGAAAATTCCAAAAAATGCAGTGCAAAATATGCAAAGGGGCTAATTCACCCTAGGTGGCGAATGAGTCCACGTACTAATTTTTTTGAAAATTTTTAGAATTTTTGAATTGGATTTTATGATTTTTATGTTTTTTGATGCAAATCTAAGATGCAAATGCAGAATTTTACTAATTTTCAATGAATTTAAGTGCAATAATGCAAGCTAAATGAGATCTTCACTAATGCAAAAATTTAAACCCTAGAATGCAAATTAATTAATGCAAAACCTAATGAAATGTTAATGCAAGCTAAATCTAGGATGTAAATGCACTCCAAATCAAAATTTCAATGTCCTAAATGAATGTTCACCAAAATGAAGAGAAGAAAATAGGGGTCTCTCTTTTGCTTCTAGGGTTTTGGACCTAAAAGGAGAGAAGCTATTTCCTTACTCTTCACTCAAGAACAAACCCTTGACATTTCAATGCAAAGGAGAAAGAAATCAAGGAAAGGGACTATCCTAGGGGCTAAATGGGATCTAATGAGGGGTTCACCACCAAGTGTAAACTTGGAAAGACAATGCAATATGCTTTGCTTCTAGGGTTTTGGACCTAAAAGGAGAGAGCCTATTTCCTTACTCTTCACTCAAGAACAAACCTTTGACATTTCAAGGAAAAGGAGAATGAAATTAGGCAAAGGGATTATCCTAGGGGTTGAATGAGATCTAATGAGGGGTTCACCACCAAGTGTAAACTTGTAAAAGACAATGCAATGCAAGATATAAAACAAAACCCTAGTTGAATGAAAACTAATGCTACATGACCTAGAAGGATGAATACAATGCAGTAAGAAGCTACGAAACTGGAAGTGTGCACCTAGAAGACTGAAGAAGGTAGAATGGAGGTTTGGATCACTGAAAAATTTGATGTTAATGCTGACTAGGACTCATTCACCAAAATGGGTGAATCAGTCTAGTTTTGGGGAAAATTTACTGGAGCAAGTTTCATCCAAAAGGGTATCTAGATCTACAAAAACCTCTATTAGGTCTATACATTGGGACTCATTCGCCAATAGTGGAAAATTAGTCCACTTCTAATTTTCTAGAAATTTTGAACTAGATTTTGTGCCTCTCAATCTACTCTACTCTTTTTGATTGGTTTCTGGATCTTAAAATACAAAATGCCACCTATAGGCCTTCTCCAATCTTCTCCAAGGCTTGATGACAACTTAAACAACTTTAGGGATTTTCCAACTTTTCTCCAACTTTGCTTCTTGGAAAATCTGTAACCTAGCCCTGCAAATCACACACACTTGAAGAGGGAAAAATGTTGTGGGGGTTAGTGAATAGGGGTTTTCCTTGGTCAAACCCCTTGTTGGTAATTAAACCTTGAAATGAAAGAAAATGTGAAAGGATAATGATCAATGAACAAATAGTAATGTTACAACTCACCAAATTCCTACAATTAAGTGTTGCAATTATGCTTGAAATGGCTGCAATGGATGTGGTTCTTCACACTAGCTTGAAGGAGATAGATATTGAATGTAATGCTTGCTTGGATCATGAAATCTACATCACAATTGTTAGCACAATAATAAACATGAAGAATGCAATCTCTAACATGATGATTGATGTTTGAAGAATTCTCTTGAAATCTTGATAATTTTCCCTTGAAATACCTTGAATGCTCTTGTGAACTCTTGAATGCCTGTAGAATTTTCTAGGTGTAAATATGAGTGAAAGAACCTTGTATTTATACTTAATTATGCAAGAATTCCTAAAATTACAACACTAAAATCAACATCATATCTAGGAGAATAAAATTCCATCATAAATTTGAATTAAATTTGAATTTTGGTCACACAAGACTCATTCACCTAAGTTGGAAAAAGAGTCCTACTAGACATAATGTATGAGACCAAAAATCAAAAGTTCCTAGAAATGTGTGAAAGCTACATCAGGGCCAAAAAGATCTAGGGGGACTCATTCTTCGAAGGTGGCGAATGAGTCCTAGACACTAAATTTAGGCCACACAAGCTAGGAACACTTAAATTATGATTGGTTACTGATTGGCATCGGGATTATCCTTTAAAAGATGTAATAAATGAGGCTTGTGGATTCAAAATTGTGCTAATTAAAGCATAAGAAAGCCTAGAGGAAAGTGAAAGTGTGTTACAACACTTTACAACACTCAAAATAAGGTAAGATTAAGGTTAATTATGATTAAAATTATATTTATTATGCTTAGTTAATTGATAAAACCCTAGAAAAATGTGAAAGTGTGTAACAACACTTCACAACACTTTTGCAAGGCACCATTAAATTCCATTAGTTCACAAGGACCTAGGACCTAATGTGAATGTGTTATCCACATTACAACACTAAATCAAGGCAACAATAAGAAAAAATCCACAAGGAGGACCCAAACGAATGTGAAAAATTCAAAGGACCCTTTTTTTGACACTACAGTATCATTATCTACTGCAAAGGCAGAGTACACTGCAACAACATCTTGTTGTACACAAGTGTTATGGATGATGCAAACATTGAAAAATATCAGAGTGGTATATGATGAAACAATTTCTATCTTCTATGATAATACAAGTACTATCAACATTTCAAATAATCTAGCAATGCATTCAAGGACAAATAATAGCTCAATCCAATGTCACTTTTAGATCTAGAGAAGGTTGTAGAGAATGAAGTAAAGCCTGAATATGTTCCTACAAGGGATCAAATTGTTGATATATTTACTAAGGCTCTTTCTAACGATACTTTTGAGTATCTTCAATAGAAGTTGGGGGTTATTTCCCCTCCTTCAAACTAGATACATAAGGAGATGCATTATTCCAACAAATCTCAAGGTTCATTCTTTGGTCTAGACTGATGTTGGTGGCTACCTCTTAAGGGGAGTAGGTAGTGAAGTTATTGGTTGTTGTAGTTAGGAGTGAGAGTTTTCATTGTGCAATGGTTTCTAATTAATGTAGTTTGGTGTGTGCTCCTAAGGGGTAGTATGCAGAGCAGTAAAAGAAAGAAAGTTCCAAAGTAGATATGAATAGTATGCTTAATGTCAAAAGGGGAGAATGAGCGAAAAATATTTTACCCTTTTCCATTGATGTCAAAGGGGGAGATAGTAATGGAAAAAAAAATTCAAAGGGAGAGAAAGTAATGTGAAGAAGATGTTCAGGGAGAGAGTAATGAGCTAATTATGTAAGGAGGAGAAAGTAAAAGAAAATAGAAGAAGAGTTGGTATGGAGCAAGAGTATTCATGATTAGAGTTGTTGTGTTTGTTATTAATGGTTTTTCACATCATGTATTTCCGTCAATGACAAAGAGGGAGATTGTTGCAAGTATGTGTAGTTGGTGTTTCCATTGATGTCAACAAGCTTCAGTGTTGTTATTGGTGTCAATAGTATAAGGAGTTTGTTTCAAGGATGTGTATTTGGTATTGAGTTGGTGTTATCTCTGATGATTATTTGATTAGTTGCATTATGTTGTCATTAGTAAGCTACTAGTTTCAACCTTTAGTGTTGATTTGATAAGCTCCTTTCCATGGATATATGGTTGGTTTGGTATTTTGTAGTTGGTTCAGTGATGATGAGGAAGTACTGAAGATGTTGAGGATGTGTCTTCGATGCTTGGTTTCCAAGTGTTTTTGAGCAAAATTGAATTAAAAGAGGAAACAGTGTGTTGTAGTGGCATTTTTTGTTATAGAGTAGCATTTTCTTTTTCTCCACATTTCTTTTATGTTGAAGATTTGCTTGTACAGTTTGTATATGTTGATTAGATGTGCTCAGTTGTGTTATATCCATAATATAGTTTATTAGATCACTAGAAAGAGGAAGTTGTGTTCACCGATGTGTGAACTATGTATTGTAGAGATGTCTGGGAGAAATGTTTATGCTCCACATTTCTTCACGGGATGGTTTTAGGTCTTGCAGATATGGAAGTGTGTTGATAATTTTCATATCTTTCTTTAATTGAAGTTGTTTTGGGTTTGGTGCTTCAAATTTTGGTTTCTTGAGTTACAATGCATGACATGATTGTTTGAATGTAATAGGTGTGTACATTATTCAAGTGAAAGTTGTTGTGAAGGAATTTGTTGGATTTTAGGGTTTTCATGGAATATTCCAAATTGTGTTCAAGTGAAATTTATTTTCTATGAGTTATCTTTAGATCAAAGAAAACATGCACTTAATTTTTTTAATGGTGTTTACATGGGTTCGACTAACCTTGGGTGTTTACACTAATTTTGAAGTTGCTTTAGTGTTTGTGGAAGCATGGTGTGGCATGTATGAATGGAATTAGCTCCTATCTAAGGTTTGTTGTGGTTTACCTTCATTCCTTTCCACCACAAGAATGTTTTGGTGCTGACCTAATTTGACTTTGAATGGTTGAGCTACATATCCAACCTTGGAGAATGTTATTAAAGTTGAAAATGGTATAAATAAGTGTTGATTTATTGAGAGATGATAAGGTAGAAGTGTATGATGTGAATGATACAAATTGCATAGTTTTAAGGTACCAATTTGTGAAGTGTAGTGTGATCTTTCATAAGTTAGATTACTTAATGTAGTGAGTAGAAGGTGTCTACAATTCTTCAGTAGGACTGCAAAGGTGTTGGTGATACTATGGTGGATTTTTCTATTGCATTGAAATTAATTTCTCATTGTAACATTCTTCTCTATCTTCTTTTCTATTCTAGCAATGAGCCTTTAGCAATGTGTCTTTCTTTCTTCTGGGTAGTGAGCCCTTTAACAATGATCCCTTTTTAATCAGTGAACATTGATATTACTTTATATTATTATCTAATCCTCACCGTGGTTTTTCCCTTCTTTGGTTTTCCATGTAAATCTAGTGTTTCATTATGCATAGTGTTTCTTTGATTTTTTTTCTATTATCTAATTTCATGATAAATCATTTTAATAGATTAAGAGTTAATTGTTTTGATGTGGATCTGAATTTTTGTGAGGGTTTTGAAGTTATAATGTACAAATAATTCACTCCCCTCTCATTTTTCTTGTGCATTCAACACTAAAAACATCATAGTTATCTTTCACTAAAGTAACCCATGTCATCCGAGAGAAATCATCAATAGAAAGCATGAAATACCTTTCTCCTTTTAAACTTTGTCTTTTGGTAGGTCCACACAAATTGGTATGTATCAAATCAAATGGTTTACAAGAATAATATTCTTTATACTTGAAACTTATCCTTGTCTTCTTTCTAAATTGGTATTCCTTGCATACAATACTTGCAAGCTTGATTATCTCAAGCACATCTCTTACTACATACAAAGTGTTTATATTCAGAAGATTGAAAAACTTAATGTGTCCCATTCTCCTATGCCACAACCAACATTCACTTGATTTTCCTAGAATACAAGTTCTTCCATTGGAATATCTTAGACTATATATTTCACCACTTATCCTAGATCCTTTAGCAATGAATTATCTAGTCTTTCCTTTTCTGATTTCACATCCACTTTCATTGAATATGAGATTGTATCTATTTTTACACATTCGAGTCACACTAAGAATATTTTTCTAGAGACATTTGACATAAAGAATATCTTATGTCATGTGCTTTCCATCAATACATATAGAACCTTTTTCACAAATCTACACTAATGTATCATCTCCAAGCTTGACTATGCCACCATTCCACTTCACAAGTTTGATGAACTTTCTCTTATCTCTCGTCATGTTGTTGGAACCAAAAATATCAATCACCCATGAGTTTGCATCATCTTTTTCATGAAAGACAGTACACACAACACTTGGATCTGGGTGATCCCACAATACTGGTTTACAATTTTTGGCCAAACTAGACATTGAACTGAATTTGTTTTACTAAATCTTCACTTTCGGGCACCTATATAGCTACTAAACCATGAGGAATTTGAAGATGATGCAAAGTGTTGACTTGTGATATTTTGTCTATAGATTCTAAATATATACTTTTTTAAAATTTTGGAATCAAATTGTATTTATTTTTCCATCTCCTTCAAAAACTAATTTTTAATATTAAACACAATTTTTAAAGAGTGGTGTGTACTTGCTAACACATAAAAAAAATTATATGAATGATTAAATTCTATTTTTTTCTAATTAATATTTTTAACTATGATATCTATTGCATGCAATTTTTTTCATAGTATTTTATTAAAAAAAATATTCTTAATTAAGTTTTAAAGTCAGACTAGTTACAATTTAGAAATAGGTTTACTTGCTAACACAACATTTTTTGTATGTATCAAAATTCAATTTTATTTCTTTTGTTGGATCAAGGACATCAATATCTAGTACATAGATATTTTTAAGAATTTTTTTTGATAATCTGCTAATTTTCCACATGTGCAGAACAAAGAGCTTTATTTTCGGTGAAAAACCTACATCCACAAAAGATTAAAAAAAATAGATATAATAATCAAATTAAATAAATTTAAAATTATAATTTTTGGGAAGCTTATAATAAGGACTAAATTATTACAAAAATAAATTCTAAATTAATTCATTTGATCCCCCAAAAGGTAAATCAAAAGTGGTTTTTATCAGCTTTTTGATAGGTGTAAAGGAGACTCCATGATAGGTATGGTTTAAAACTAGTGGGGTTCTATCCCAGGGGGTTTTATCTAAGGTGGTTTGATCAAACCGTCTTCAATTGGAATCCTTTAAATGGAACTTTTCAAGAATTAAATCATTATATTTTCTAAAAATATATGATTTCAACAAAAATTAGGATGTCCCCAAAAGTTTAAACCACTATTGTGGGATCACCTTTAGCTTTATCTTTAGTCTTCTTAGTAGAAAAAAATAGGATTTCATCTTCATTATCCAGACCACTAGATTTATCATCCTTTACAAAGAAGGAATCTTCCAAGGAGTAGACTCTTCTTAACCTTATTTTTCTAGGCTCTTTGTTTCCCTTTTTAGAATCTTTCAAGGAACATTTAGAAGTAAAATTACCAACCTTTCCACACTTGAAACATTTGAAAGGTAGCTTACCTTTGTACTTGTCAGTACCCCTCTTCAACTTCCTTATAAAATTTTGCTTCTTCTTCAATAGTGTCACTATCAAGATCAAATGCTTCATAAATTTCCTTCTTACTAGATTTGAAGGTTGCTTCCTTCTTTGGAACTTGTTTGCTAAAATATCTCATTTAAATGCAATAAGGGCACCATATAATTGGTCCATTGAAATTTTATCTAGATATATAGATTCCTCAATAGAAGATAATTTAGAACTATAAGATTTAGGAAGAGATATTAGTACCCTTTTTACCACCATAGATTCTTCAAAGTCTTCACCAAGTCCTCTAATTACATTGACCACTTCATCTACCCAAAGCACATATTCAGCAATATCTTCATCCTCTAAAATTTCCAAGTTCCCAAACTTTCCTTTGTACATTTGCACCTTCGCTTGTTTCACTTTCATATCTCCTTCATAGATTCCACTAAACTTATCCTAGTCCTCCTTTGTTGACTTGCAATGCATTACCTTTACAAGATCAGAATATGATAACCCACTCACGATATCATTCTTTGGCTTTCCATTATTCTCATAGGCCTTAATCTCAACCAAATTAGTTGGAGTAGTAGGAACAAAATATCCATCTTTGAAAAATTGTTAAACATCATACCCCAAAGAGGACAGATGGGTTTCTAGCAGAATCTCTAGAAAGTGAAATGTGTTCCATCAAACCTAGGCACCTTGTGAGATCCTTCTTGTGCCTTCCCAAATCCTCCTCAAGTTAGAATTTTTCTAAGGAACGAAGATCTAATACCAATTATTGAACATACACTAATATGTACTTTGAGCATGGCTGAATCAACATTCTATCAGATCTCAAAACTTCTGAAACAAAAGAAATTTCAAACCCTACCACATAAGCGAGAAAATGAAAGATAGAAACAATGCACAACACAACACAACACCAGATGTACATAAAATAACCCTAGAGGGGAGAAAGCAAACTGAGAAATGTTTCTAGGAGCTATTTTCCTAATCCAGCCTCATAAATGAATAACAATTTTACAACTTTGTTTTAGGGCTACAACCCAAGGAAGATACTACTCCCTGAAAATATTTTTTAGGATCACTCCCAAGGAAGCTACAACTCCCCATTGACTTTTTTTTAGGGCTCCAGCCCAAGGAAGCAACTACTCCCTAAACTAAGAACAAACTCATAAAATATTACAACATGATAGTCCTTCCACTGTCTGAATTTGACAATTAGGCTCAATCCTTTTGATGATTGGAATTCTTCTTTGTCACTTCCCTTTTCATTATTGCAATTATGATTTTCCTCTTCTTGAAATGTCTTCTCTGTAACTTACATACTCATTGCTTTCAACCTTCGAGAAGTTTTTCCTTTGGCTCACTACCTCCAACAAATAGTTAGGAAAACCCTTCACTTACCTTTTGTCATTGAAATATGATCAAATTCAATTTGAACAAGATCTTCCACTTTTGTTCTTTCTCTTTCAATCACTTACACAATTATCATATTGCATTACACATCCTCATTCGACTTCTTTGAATGACACATAACCTATATCAACTAGGTTTACAATATATACATGATATTATATTGATTAAATTATATTTCGGCTAATAAAAATAAGAAAATTATAATTACAAATCAACCAAAGATCAAAAAACAACATGAAATGTATAGAGGGAAAGACCCAAATAGACTACACATAACACTAGGAAGAGGAACATGCTTAACCTGATTCAAAACACTCTTTACAACATTTGCTTGCTTCACATATTTAAATTAGGTTGGCCTTAAGCAAGAAAATAGGAAACATGTAGCATGTCAACCATCACAACATAGGCGGTACACATGAATGATTAAACATTACTTGCACTTCTCCCAAATGAGCCAAAATGACCCATACAACACCTTCAAACACTACTTGAACTCCACACAAACATGAACTTGTGGCACACACCATGAACATACCCTAGTCGGATAGGAAAAAGCATAACCTAGCAACACCTTCATTCCAAACCACAACTTGTTCTAGAGAAACCATAAAACATATTGTGAATAAATAGAAAAAAACACACGATACATAGGAAAACTTTCATAAATGCATTTCATAACTTCATGCAGCAAAAAGTTGGTGTAAGCCAACAAACTTTGAAACTAGTCACCGATAAACATAGTCCTAAACCTTAACACTTCAAACTTTCTTTGTGCAAGGATAAATGATATGAAACTTTAGATATAACACCTTCAAAACATCAAAAAAATATCTTCTTATCCATAAAATGATATCTACAAATGTAGAAGAATGTAGAGCCAATATTTACACCTCTGAAAGTATCTTCATAGAAATAACACACTCTTCAAACTATCACTCACAAACATATTTTTGTGGAACCCAAATGAATTGAAACTTGGATCACACATGTCTTGACACATCATAAAGAAACTTTCAAAACCATAGGAGCAAAGCATCATCAGTGGAGAAATGTGGATCATTTCTCAGAGATTGGAAACCAAACAACCAGATTGTAACACTCTTCAACATAAACAACTCTCTTAGATCAATTACATCCACACTAGAACAAACGCAGACATACTTTTGACATCAATGACAACCAAGCTTATCAAGTTGCAATAGATAATGGATAAGAAATCAAAATTTTATTAACTAAATCTAGATCCATAAGGATTAGGATGATTTAATATTTTATCATTCTTATTTAGTGTAGCATAGTTCCTAAGAAAAATTGGAAGAAAATTTGGGAGTTTACTAACTTAGGAATTGCCAAAGTCCTAAGATAATTTGACCAAGTTTGAAAAGGGATAACTTACAAACTACTTAAGATAGGAAAATCCTTATGAAATATGTAAGATAGAGATGAAAGATAAAAAGATCAAGATTTAATTTTTAAACACTTTTTTTTTGGATGTTAGTTTTTATTTTTTCTACTATAGTTGAAAATGAGGGTGTGAAAGTGATAAAATATGGATGGAGGATTAGGAATTTTTTTATGGTTATAAGTTCAATGTGAAATAAATATGGTAATGTCTATGGTTGGAAATGATTAAGTGGAGGTTTTAAAAAAATTGGAATGTCTATGGAGGTTGGTGAAGGTCTAGTCTAAGTCCAAATTTGATAATTGTTAATGGAAAAGTCAAAATGGGATGGATGAAAGGATGTCCTAAATGGGAATATTTTTAATGAAGGTTAACTATGTTTTTAGTATGGGAAATGAAAGATGTTTTGAGTGATTTGATGAATATTCTATATTTATATCTAAAGTTGCCACTTTCAATATTTTGATCCATAGGGTAAAATGTTTTATTTTAGGGAGTCTATTTATTCAAATTTTGTTAAACAACACAAGAACTAAAATAAAGGGCAAAGGAACAAAGATGTGTAGGTGTAGAATAACAAGTCAAAAGAACCAATATGTGGTGGAGATAAGAAGTATAGCATAATAACTAACTTGGTGTAGGTGTTAAAAGGTAGAGTGCAAGTGTTGATAGGCGTAGGCACTAAAAAACTAAATGAAAGTGATAAAAAATCACAAGCATGGATTAACAGGATGTAAGTGCTAAATTGGAGAACTTGACTATGTTAAAAGATTTGGTAAGAGATATTCAAATACAAAGAAACAATGGATGACTTGAAATTTCATGTTGTAAGGTCTAGTGGCTTGTATTTTTTTTACATGCACAAACACGTCAAACACTTGAGAACATTCCTAAATTAATCAAGTGGGTGTGTTAACTAATGTGGGCCCACAAATAAAGATAATACTATGTATTTATAAATGGATAGCTATAAAAATTTGTATACACATGAATTCCCCTATTAATGGTTGCAAAAAAATTTTACCTTGGTTATCTCTATATCATATTCAAGTACATATTAACTTTGGGGTACAACACACATCCCCCACACCACACTAATTAATGGTCTAAATAGTATTATCTAGGCTTTACAAGTTCTCAAAGGGAGTCCTCAAAATAACACAAGGGTGTATAAGGTTCAATCCATTCATACTAGCCCATCTACAAGCATGGGCTAGGAGCTAACTTCTTGCAATAGCTTTTCACCTTATGCCTTGAATCACCAAGGGCCCCAAGGATTAACCAAACATGAGGTGACTATATTAAGGTACAATATTTGTTCTCCAATCCTTTTATACCCCACCAAAATGCATGATTGATTTCATCCCTTTCGATGATGAAATCCCAAAGAAATCATCCTAATAGGAAAGGTTAATACAAGGTTTTTGTGATCCTCAAGATCACACTAGGAATGAGGGGATATCATACACACAAGCTAGTGATATTTTGAAAAGAGTTATTACCAAACTAGTTAGCTTATAGCCTATCCAAGAGGGTCCTATTCAAGGAGACATCTCACTTTGTGTCTCACCTCATGTGAACTCACCAAGTTTCCCTATACTTTTCCATAGATTCCTATTCATGTTTCATTCTTGGAGGAGTAGTCAAATTTCCACTCCCACCTTCTCACTTTCTAATCCTTTCCTTTATAATCAAATCCCTTTTTTACATTTTTTATCGCAAGCTTATGATATTTTCTCATCTTTCAATTATTTTTAGTCGATTATTTTGAGCTTGCAAGAATATCTTAGCTACTCCACTATGGTATTAGAGCAAGCTTGCAAATCTATTCCCTTTATATTTTGAATTTATAAGGTTCATGGAAATTAGCTTTCAAAAAGTGCACTCTAGAGAAAAACAAACACCACCATTACACTTAGAGGGGTCGAGAAAGAACTATATATATAATCGTGGTACTTTTATTGACATTTTTTTTGAGGTATTGAGATGTCATCAATCCAGGCCATATGAATTCCATATAGTCCATATGGATTTATACAATTGTATGATATCCATACCATTCATATATCATCATGTGTTCCCCTATGCCACTTTATGTATGTTTTTCATTTTTTGTGCAAGCACATGAGCATTGCTTTTATATTATTTTTCTAGGTTTCTATGCAAGTGCTACTTGTGTGTTGTTGATGTCAATATATGCAAGTATGATGCATGTATAGTACAGTACCAACGTAGTAAATAATTTGTTGTTACTAGTAAGAATATCTCAACACCACTACATTTTTCCATCTAATAATCATTGCCAAGAATATTCATTGGACTTCAAAGAATATATTTTATCTAATGTAAAGAATTTTATAACAACCTCATATTTTTTACCATTGAGAATATCAAAAAAATATTCTATCAATCAAGGGAATATTTTGGTATTAGCCATTTCTTGGCATTGATATTTTCTTCTCATAAGTATGCCCCTTTCACTATTAGTATGTTTGATTTTTCCACTAAACTTCAGGATCCTTGTTTTGTAGCATACATGTACATCTTTTGTGTGAATTTTTTCATTACATGTCTTATTTTATGCTCTATCTAGTGGTATAGTTATTTTTGTAATATGATTTATGGTTTTTTTTAAATCACATATTATTAGAGGCCCCCTTTCATAGTTCCCCTTTTTGGAACTTCAGAGGGCTCATTTTGGCTCATATGGACTCCTTTTTGGGTCTTCATTGTCCATCTCATGACATAAAATAATAATTATCCTTTTTGAGACACTTGTAAGAACTCACACAACAAATATGTTTGTAAATGCACTCATATAAAGTGTTTAAAATTGATTGTGTGATCCTTAGAGAGGAGTTTTGCACATCTATTATGCCTATTTTGTACATGCACTAAGTTGTAAAGTATAATGAGGGTTGTGTGATGCCTTAGTTTTTTCATCACAATAATGAATCCTTTTGATTATTTCCTCATGTGTGTGTGCCTTGGAATTTTTCACATCCTTTTTAGTTCCTTCTACATCATATTGGACTATCATGCACACATGTGCCACATTTCAGTTAATCTACCCATACATATTCATTTCATGCTATTAAGAGGGGTATCATCATATGGTTATGCTCATGATGTCTTGGTTTTAGTGGAGTAACCTTCTACTTTCTTAGTGGCTCACATAGACCTTCTCTCTTTATCTCTTCTATGGGGGAAATATTTTAGTTGATCAAATTTAGTGAGATTCTAGTACTTACACCATGCACATTATAGTAGTGTACTATAGGTCACTATGCATTGATTATTCTATGCTCCTTTATCATAGTACTATCTACATCTTCAACTTCACAAAGTGTGTTTTCCTTTGTGCCATTTATATATTCATGGTTGAGTAGTGTACTATAGGTCACTCGTGTAGTATTTTTTATCTCTTATCTTAATCTACATAGTGTACTCTAGGCCACTCATACATTGATTGTTCTATGCTCCTTGATCATAGTACTATTTCCATCTTCGGTAGAGTTTACAACTTCTATATTTCTTAGGAGTTCTTCATCATCATGTTATTATCTTCATGAGACATATTTTGAGGAGGTTTCTTTCCTTCTCATTTCTCTCTTTTAGAGAGGATTTTTTTTCCTATTTGGTTTTCTTCTTTTCTCCATTTATGAGAGATCATTATTATACATGAGTACATTATTAGCCCTTGTTGCTAGGACTCATTATTTTAGTGATTATATTTTTTCCTAATTTTCACTTAAAGGGGAGTGTCAGTGTGAAAAAATTTATTATCAAACTAGTTATCTTCTAACCTATCTAGGAGGTTCCTATTCACACTAGTCTTAAGCTCAATTTTTGTCTCACCTCATGTGGACTCACAAAGTCTCCCTACCATTTTCCATTGAGTCCTACACATGTTTCATTATTGGAGGGGTATTCAAAGTTTCACTCCTAGCTTCTCACCTCCTCATCCTTAACTTTCTAAGCAAGGCTCCTTTGTACATTTTGTATCACATTATTATGATGTTTTCTCATATTACATATTCATTTTTATGGACTGCTTTGAGTTTACAATCAAATCTTGGCTTCTCCAATAACTATCACCTTAGGATATACTTTAAAACAAAAAGATATTATGAGGTTTTGGATCTCCAAGATTTCACTAGGTGCAAGGGGAGAGCATGCACCAATCACACTTCAAAAAACATAAAAAAAATGTTTATTAGCCACTAAGATTATTTAGTGCAACTAAACTAGTGGAAAAACATGTCTTTGACCAACAAACCTACAAATACTTTGTTAGTATTTTATATATATACATATTTTTTTTGAATAACATAAGATAGGTTGAACCATTTGGTTAGTAGACAAAAAAAAATAGTTCAAAATAGAAAGAAAAAAATAAAACAATAGAAATAGTGAAATCTTTGAATGATAGGTTGTAGGGACTAAATAGTACAAATATTGATACATAGAGACATTGTGCTACAAAATTAACCATTGTTTAAAAAAAGCATGAATCTAATTGAAATTATAAAAAAATAGAAAATACATAAATATATACCTAAAGAACAGGTACTAATACACAAGGCAAAAGAGCCCAATTGTGAAGGTGTTGTTTCGCAGACTTAAAGTGCTATATCAAGATTTCCTACAAGAAAAAATAAGATTTACTATAAAAAAAACAAAAAAAATGGATTAGAAAACTATATAAAGATGAAAAAAATAGAAAATAGCTTAAATCCATCTATGAACAAATAGAAATAGAAATAATTTACATAAGAAAAAAACAAAAAGAAAAATAGAAAATGAAAGCATTGATCTCTAATGTAAAAGTGTTATGAGATGTAGGTGCCAAAATAGTAATCAAGGTGTCACTCTTGATGTGAAGGTGCTAAGACACAAAATGAAGGTGTTATTTTGTAACTAGGGATGTAAAAAATTGCACAAAAAGTCATTTTTTTGTTAGTATTCAAGGTGTTATTTTGTAACTAGGGATGTAAAAACTTGCACAAAAAGTCTTTTTTTTGTTAGTATTGAAGGATGTGGGTCCCACTAGGTATACGAAAAATGAAGATGGTAAAAATGTTAAAGGGAAATAATAAGATTAATGCAATAAACTAACTTACCTTACATTTTACCTTCTCAACTCTTGGATTCAACTAAAGTAGATGCACCCTTATCCACTTGATTTTCTCCTCTTGAATTACTTAATATCTATGGATATGGAATACTCTCCAATGCAACACGATCTTGGCATAAAATGGATATTTTTATGATGATTGAGTAACATAAACATAAAATAGATTGATTAATGAGGATTGACATGGATAATGATCCAATTTAAATTATTTTTGTAGTTAAAATTGATGGTTGAGATGGATTGTGAGATGAAGGGCTAGGATTCAATAAGAAGTTAGAGTTGTATCCTTATGATAAGTTTCACAAGGTGTGGCTTGAGATAATGAAATCTAGCATGGGGAAGAGAGCTAGGTGTTCTCATACACATGTGAGCACAAGTTGGGAAGATAATGATTTTGATAAGTGGGATAGAAATGGAAAATGTAAGAGGAGGAAATAGATCATAATGACATGTGGATGAAAGGGGAAATGTAGGGTGCAGCTACACATTTTATGAAGGGGTCCCACACATGTTTGAACAACCAATATGATATTTTGATCAAAGATGAGGTGAAAGAAGATGGTGACTTGTGTATGCACTTGTGAATTGAAAAGGGATAGGGACACTTGTCATATGGTGGCACGTTTGAGGATTTTGAGGAATTGTCAATTGAAAAGAAAGTTGATGTTGATTAGGATAGATTAATTATTAATTAATTAATCAAGTTTTGAATAATTAATGAGTGGGGGCTAAAGTTGGATTAATTAAATTAATCTACCTTTAGAAAAATGTGTAAATGTAATAAATTTAACAACATTTAATTTAATCAATTATGTGACAAAGGTCAATTTTGAGGTGTATATCATAGGCCATCTAGAGGAAGATAATTTTTTCTAGCTAGTTTCCTTCATATTATTTGTCATTTTCAACATATTGAAAAGATTCAATTGAAAATAAAATATGATGATCATTAATTTTATAGTTATTTCTCATTAAAATAATTTAAAAGCAATAAGAATGTTGATATAACTTAGACAATAGAATGACTAGAATGGTTTATAAATAAAAGTTAACATAAGGTAATTTAGTCAAAGAATTTTATTTTAAATTTTTTTATTATTTTAATAAATTAGAATTAATAATCCCTTTAATGTCTACTACTTGTAGGGTTTAGGATTAAATAAACAAAAAATTACATATGTAAATAATATAAAAAAGGAACACAAAAGATACATTATGTATTGGGTTAATTTACATTTGAAGTATGAGCTTATAAAGTCATTTCATTTTAACAATTTAAGTAACTATCCCATTAGTAACTAAAAACTACTCAAATCATAAATTATTAACCACAAAAAATTAAACTAAAAAATAAATTTATAACTACAAACTAACACTTTAAATCATATCAACCTAACATGCCACTTACCTCTAATAAAAACAATACAACTTAAGAAAATTGATCATTCACCTATAATTTTAAAAAATAAACTTCAAATTCCAATCACACAAATTAAACCTACTTCAAATATCCATCTCAAAACTATGATAATCCACATGCAAAGAAGGAAGACCATCATAAAATTATTTGTAATCAATTAAAATACTGCCATATTTGTCTAATTCCAAATACAGTAGGCCAAAAAATATGGCAAAAGAAATATACTATCTAGGTTCAAAGGATCCACTAAAGTTTTATAACTTACCATGGAGACATCTAATAGTGGAAAAAGTCCTACTTGAGAACACCTTCCTATGGTTTATAATATTCGCTCAAAATCCTCACAATACTTATACTTATAATGTTTGATGTCTAAGAATATAATTACCAAGTAACCTTATTAAGATGGATCAAAGTAAAACCCCTTTAATGTAATAGCCTACATGTATATCAATTAATTTTAACATGTACCCATTTAGCATAGGTTTCAACCATGTCAATATTTACTTAGGTTTCAACCATGTCAATATTTATTTCCATTTAGTCACCTCATGTAGAATGATATCATCATCAGTACATAAAGTTAGGGTAGATTACACCATGAGAGAAAAGAAGAGAAATAAAATCCATCTTTAGTCTACACTTAAGTATGTTGGGTAGAGGAAGAAGCTCTTTAACAATTGTAAATGCCATTAATCATCAAGAGATAAACCTATATGGAATAAATTATCTTATTTATTTGATTCTATCTATTCCTTCTTATAGAAATTTGTAGTTTCCCTCATAAATAGAGATAGATTGTCTCAATAAGAAAGGAGCATAATGGGAGACCCATCAAATATTCATCCCAGTATAAATAGAGAAAATAGAGAAAGATATAGAAATGTTGAGCTATAGGAGAAAATAAAATGATAACCACCCTTATATACTGCATGAGAAAATGCAAGGAAAAGGAGAGGATGTTTCTAATAAATTCAAATCTAGTGGTAAAAAATCCACACAAATAATATAACTATTTTAAAAATATCAAATAATCTATGAAGCTTCATATCACCTTGTTAGCAAATAAAATTATCTGCAATTGATATCCATGGTCATGGGAGCATGAAGAACACCAAGAGATACAAAATTATAGGATTTTTTATCACATAGGTATAATGAAATGGTATTTCATAAAATTATATGCAATTGATATCCATGGTCATGGGAGCATGAAGAACACCAAGAGATACAAAATTATAGGATTTTTTATCACATAGGTATAATGAAATGGTATTTCATTTTCAAAAGAATAGAGCCCTAAAATATCAAGGCACAACTTTGCAAAGTGTCTAGAAACCAAGAATGATGACCTATCAATTCCATAGAATGATGAAAAGGTGCAATATTTAATAGATAAAATATGTATGTTGCTATCAGTCACTTACAACCACTTCAAGGCCATTATCTTCATCAATAGGCCCAAATACTATTTCTCATGATGGTATAGTCATTTAAATAATTGCATTTAGAAAGGCACATTAAAATGGTTGAATCTTCTAAGTTGCCAATGGTTGAGATGAACCTAGAGCCTTGAGTTAAAAATTAATATTAGTGATAGAACCATTTGGGTGAGAGAAACATGATAAGTATTATTTGAATATTCATAACTACCACTGTGGAGACTATACACATTAGAGAGGGAAAATGACATAAGTAGAATGGGTCATACCAAAGGCATCAAGCTCACCACCACCACAAGTGATGTTTGGTTGGTGCATAGTTGAATATGAATCCACATCGGACATATATAAAGATCATGTTCTTGTAGAAAAAATAATTGGAACCCACTAGGATGATGCCACCACTTAGACATGAGGGACCCATGGATAAAACAACTTTAAACCAAATAAATGAGATAAATGTTTTGTATATGTGGTTAAATGGGATCAATCTATGTCAAATAGAAGGCCACTTTTGTGCATGAAGTGAAAGGCTACACAATAGCTATATGCGATATGTGCACTCCCAAATTATATGTTGTGTAGTAGTAATCAAAGGGTGATGCATAAAATAATGAATAGTAAGGTAAGCATGCCAACTTAAATGGATATGCATGAGAAACTAGGGGCTAATTTATAGGCTAATAAAAGTTGAAACTATTATATGTTGTGTAGTAGTAATCAAAGGGTGATGCATAAAATAATGAATAGTGGTAAAGTAAGCATGCCAACTTAAATGGATATGCATGAGAAACTAGGGGCTTATTTATAGGCTAATAAAAGTTGAAACAATTGTCAGTAATTTATGCAGGTACCTTCAATTAATTTGTGTCTGGATAGTAATTTATGCAGGTACCTTCAATTAATTTGTGTCTGGATTGTAGTAGTCAAATTTAAATTATAAATATTATAGAAGGGATAGTTTAGTGGGTTTCAAATTATGAATATTCATGCACATTCTCGATATTAATTGTGGCAACAATGACTAGAATAAAGACCACCATGTAGGTTTTAGGACTTCAAGTAAAAGGGATAAAATATTAACTTTGGGCATAAGAAGAAACATTAAACATTAAATTATCCCATGTGAAGACCAAGGAAAACATGTGAGGACACCTAATTATACAAGAGCACGCCCATGATCCATAATATAAAACCACATATATTTGACATGAGAACAATAGTACACAAAGGTTATAATAAATCATAAGGGCAACACTATGAAAATAAAAATGGTAAACTAAAAGGAAGTACATCACTTGGACAAATTTTTAGATTTTTTATAATTGCAAACATTATAGCATGCCTCACAAAACCCAAAAAAAAACTAGTAAACATGGAAAGAAAATTCATCTTTACATAAAAAAATGATTAATTATTTACATGACAATTCTCATTTGTGTGTATGCAATCATTTATGTAAATAGACTTAGCCAAAGTGACATTGCTACAATTTATGATGAAAAAAAAAGATATTTTTTAAAGTTATCAAAGCCAATTAATAGATATTATTTGTTGCAATTGGTAATATAATCTAATCCCTTTATAAATTAAGGATATAAGAGTAGGGAATCTAATGTTAAAACATATGAAGACAATATTTAATTTGGCTTCATCTAGTAAAACTACCTAGTTTTGTATATTGAGATTTTCTTTTACATAAAATGAATATTTATTTGCAAAATATAAGATATGGAGTTTTTTTGTATAGATGATTTGGAATGCAAATATCATCAGTTTAAGTATTAGTTAATTTTATAGCCTAGTAAACAATCTAAGTACTACAAGAAAATATATTGTTTCAAATATTAGGAAAATTCTCTAAACTTGTCCTAGTCTAACCATACCACCATTGATAGATCTTAACTCACAAACTTTACACAAAATAATTGGATTAAATAACCTAAGATTAAGATTCAACAAAACACATTATTTATTACTATAGATTCATGTTATATTTATATAGACTAGACCAAAATTTTCTTTGTTACTCCATTATTCGATAGACTTTAAATAAAGGTAGTAGCTTAAAGTATATCCAAGCTTTTTATGGATCTTCATAATAAATTTGGAATAAGGAAATTTCTTAGATGGAATTAAATTAGTAATAGTGATAGATAATGTTAGGTAGGCATTATATTTTAAGGGAAATAATTAGTGCAACATAATTTTCATGTGGACATTGTCTTTGCCTCAAATTTCATTTGGGTCATTCTCTTTCTCAAAGAGGATTGATGTAAACTTTATTTGGGCATTAAAGCTAAAATTCAATAAACAGATAACCCCATAGTGAGAGAAGTTGTCAGAAAAAAAAATTATTTGTAGTCTACATCTACGCTAAGCATGCTACTACAATCACCGGGGGTGGACTCAAATTCAATTGTAAGTCACTGTATATAAGGAATTATCATTGGTTGCAGTGTCGACAATGTTTTGTGCCAGTCAAAGACAGAGTGGTACAAATTCAAGCAGGTAATGATTATGGTCAGCCCAAGTTTTATTGAATTTGTAAAGCTCTTGAACTTTCACAGAAGAAGCAAAACAAACCAGCACCTGTCGCTCTCCTCCTCCGCATCCTAGCAGCTGCAGCACTACCCCTAGGACGATTATCGCCACCCTTTGACACCATATCGAGTCTGAAACTTGATAAACAACAATTTTGTTACTTTTACTAGTCCACACAAACAGCTATTTTGAGATAATCATACTTTTGCAACTAAAAACATGCAAGGAAAACATAAAATTGAGTACAGAAACCAGTGTGAATACAATTTATTCATAACATTTTAAACATTATTTAACATGTTAGAGAAGATAAATGTGAGAAGTCTACTAATGCAGAAGCGCCCTCAGGGCACTGCTATCTTGCATCACTCAAAAGGGAAAAAGAACTCAACGATTAACAAGCACACGTAGGCAGAAATAAAATGGTTCCTCTTTGAGCATTTTGTTGTGTTTGCACTTGAATGAAGACCTCTGAGAGAGCCATTAAGGTTAAGATATCTGGGTGTGTCCATTTCTGCAGAGGAACGGAATAACAGAGAACAATACAATGCATTTGCTCTTGTGGAATGTCGTATTAATGAAATTACTGCAGATTTACAGAGGGTCACACACCCTAGCCGTATGAAATACTAAAGAGCACTGCAAAATCTTAAGGCAAGCCCAAGGCACAAGGCTTGAAGAGGGAAAATCATATATGCTCAAAGAATTGAGAGGAAAGATGCGCTCTGGCAGCTGGGTCTTTCCTGCATCATCAAGAAAAACCCTAAATAAACAGAAAATATAAATTTGGAAGTAAATCCCACAATTTCAAATCAAAGGTCTATCTCAAATACCACATATCCAAATCGCTCCTCAAAGGTATCACTGCATTTGCAAACAGAAATACAGAAGATTGATGAAACAGAAAAAGGAAACACTGCATGAAATTTCTTGAAATAAGTTCTCTGAGTTAAATTAAAAACACTGAATTAGAAAATAATTGAAAACACCTTAACTACCCTCTAAAAAATGTCAAAATTTTAAATACAAAGTCAAGAAAAATAAATTTAAAAGAGACCTTATGTAACTACACTTGGACTTTTAGCAATTAACCCAGCTACCTTGGCCTGGAAATATTATCCATTCTTGACAGTACTTGCCAGCATCATATGAGTCTACCAGTTTGCTTTTAAAATATGACGAGAATGCAACCAAAAAGACTCACCAACCAAAGATGTAGGCATATAATATTTTCTTATGAGAAATGACAAAGCAAAACCATAGCTTACTCTCGTATTGCAGAGACAGTGAGTGATCATAATGCTACAGTGAAAAATGAATATAAAGCTAGCAGACTTGCTAACCTGCATATGGTAGACTGTCCTCTTGTAAAGTCAGAAGTAGTCTGCCATAAATTATGCTTTCTTGGCTGAGGATTCGTCTCTCTGAAGAACAGAGCCGGCCTTGATACTTGTAAAAATCAATAGGAAATATCATTAAAGCAATGAAAGCAGAGATCAGTTTTTAATTGCAAAGATAATTCATTTTCCTCAGAACAGCTTGACTTCAGAGCAGCGATACCAGACCATTGTATCTCTATCTTGCTCTGCAGGCCCCCATCCAATACCTCCCATACTAGCTTATGCTTTGCAAAATAGCATTTTGCTACCAAGTCACCTTCATATCTTGATATGCACTGGCAGAAATGATTTTTTTATCAATCCAAAAGTGTCAATTAAAATTATGAAACATAAAAATTCTAATCATATAACACAAGGGAAAATTTTAACAACTAACGAGTTAACACTACTGCATCCACATTGCTAAGGAAAAACCTGGCTATGGTTTTACATTTACAAACCCTTACCTCCCAAGACCCAATCCTCAAAACTGACAAAGGGAAATTGGAGGATTTAAGCTTGTCTGCACTTGCTTGGGCTGCTGCAGACCTTGCATCCTTCCTTTTCACTGCATCTTGGTTTAGACTGCTTGTATATGTTGGATCCTCTCGAGAGAGCTGCATTTCAATAAGGTCCAGCAAGGAAGGTGTTTTTCTCATTCACTCCTGGTAACGGATGTCCTGGAGGCCAACAACACTGGCCACGTCTCCTGTCCATGCAAACATGCTCCGACCGGACGAGATTTACAAGGCCCTGCCGGAGATGCTGATGCAGCAACCGCAGCAATATGTTCGAGAGCAGCATTACGTGGAATTCACACAGGCGCCTCTCCACGTCTCCAGTGTTCTGACAATCTGCAGGAGCCTCTATAGCAAGACTCGATTTTCGTGCGCTCTCTTGCCTCGTAACAAATGCAGAGCCTCTGACAATATGCAGGTGAAACCAGAATCCTCTATAGCCGTTTATCAGGGCCAATAACATGCCACCAAATTTCAAATAAGTTATCTTCCGAGCACATTTGCATCCCGCATACCCACTGTTTAATAAACCAAAAACAAAAAAGCATTCCGATTGGCCAAGTGCACCGTGGATTAATCACTGGTTACGGTCTGAAGCTGCAATAGTTCCCTTGGCAGGAACTAAAAATATGCCAAATTAACATTCAAAACATTGTTGACACATTTCATACTTCTCACACACACTACATCGATAGCGCATGTTGAGTGACTGCCCATCACGATCAATAATAGCAAAGCATTTATCGCATCTTACTTCTTTGCCAATGAAAAGGAAATCACGATAAAGTCTAACCAGTGGATGATGCGGATGGTATTTGTGATAAATTGTCCTATCTCTCCATCTTCTGCGAAGGATGTTGCTAAATCCTTCGCTTTTAATTTTACCCATCAATTTATGATGCTCCTCCTCCTCCTTATCACTTTGGCAGAGCAGCTGCACCATTTCTTCTCCCCTTCCACTTATCATCTCCCCATTTTCATCCACTGCTATTATACGTATCCCCTCTTCCTTTTCATCCACTTCCTCTCCACTTTCCCTTTGCGTCCATTGCTCCAGTCTCCAATCGCATGCACTAAGAAAAGCCAATACCATATTTCTCATCTGCACAGTTCTTTCATCAACACCTTGCCTACCCAACTCACCCCACAAATATTTGACGCGCTCCCAAAATTTGTATACATCAGACAAAGAGAGGCTTGTAATGCTCCACATTTCGTTTCGTTTCTTTTCAAACTCTTCTTCTTCGTAAAAACTGGCCCATCTGTTTCCAACATAGAAGACTTGGACGACACTTTCCAACTTTGTCAAAGCACAATTTAACTCTGGCAGGAACTCCAACATCTTGTTAATTGAACCCACACACACATATATCATTTCTCCACGAAGAAGTGCCTCCGTTGCCTGTCATCACAACAAAAATTATGACAATGGAAGATACATAGAGATAAAGATCTTATGAAACATTATTTACAACATTATTCTCCATGTTATTTGCAAAAAACATCTTCTCTTGTATGCTACTTTTATATATTTAAATGATCGCGTTAACGGAAACAATTGTATATATTGAGATGACGATTGAGGGGAATAATATAATCTCACCCTCAATTGAAAGAGCCCCAAAGTCTGAAAAATAAATTCCAAGCTGGATTGAGAGCTGAAGTTGAACTCCTTCCATTCTGCCTTTCCAAGTTCCTCTTCCCGACTTGCAGAAAATGGATATGCTTTTATCCCCCACCTCAACAGCATCGGCATTGCATTCTTGTGCGATATGCTTCCCTTCTCATCAACTACCACCAGGCCATCTCCATTCCCAACACAATCTCTCCAGTAATCTTCATTTATTAACCACGGAATGGGAGCCATTGGCCATGGAGCACTTATAGCAGCTCTTTCATACTCCTCGGGATTGTCGTGTTCCCACAGTCGAGGAATCCAGACTACTTCAGCTCGATACTCAGAACTCCTTCGAAGCTTCACATACACGTCTTCCAATGCTGAAATTCGAAGTTTGTCTCCCTTTTGGGAACAAGATGTTCTGAGAAGTAATACCACTTTGCCCTCTAAATCCTTCACTTTCACCTGGAAATCATTATGACCTATAAAAATATATATGTTTTTTTTTATAAAAATAAATATGAAATTATTATTAATTATTTAATCATTAAAATATATAATATTTAAATAATGTTTGCCAATTTTTTATAAAATAATTATTTAAAACAAAATTTTGAACTTATACTAAAATGAAAAGTACCCGTTCATTGTTGTGGAAAAGAAAATCGTTTTCTTGAATCACACACAATTTCCTCAGCAATTCAACACTGCTTTCACTCCGATTTCTTTTGAGAAATTCCACTTCATTCTTAATATAGGAAATGTCTTCCCAGGTTGACAAATACTTTACGGTGTTTCTTTCTACACCATCAATAGTGCTGGCAAACACACCGAGAGAGCAGTTAAAGGATTTCGGAAGCATATGACCAAAATTATTCATGGATGAATCAAACCACGAATCAAAAGGTGAATGCGCCACAATTCTGTCAGCCAACGCTGATGGTAATGCATTAAGTTCTCCGCCTACATATATGATTGCCAACTCTTTTGAGTTACATTCCAGGTGCTGCAGCTTGCTTTGTACTAACCGCCACACCTCTGGGTTTACAGGAAATCTTTGAGTGATCAATATAAGACGAGCATGCGATGGAAGGGAGGATGAATAGAAGGGGCGTTGATGAGCATCAATCAGAAGCCCTTCCTTCCTTAATATCTTCCATATAATCTTTTCTAAAATCAAAGACCACTGTGTATCCTGCAACTTATACATTGACGGGAATGTAGATATCTTATAATGAAAATAGAGTGATGAAATTAATAGTAATAATTTATCTTCTTCAACAAATATAAGAAGTTTCGAAATTCAATCGGACAAAAATCACAAACTCTTACCTTGGAGGAGGATTCAGTTACCACCACGAAATGCCATTCTTCATTTTCCCTTTGCATTTCCATCCACCTTTGAGTCATCCCTTCGCTTCCTGAAATGTCTACATAGCACAAACTCTCAGTGGCTCCCACACGATCCATCCATTCCGCACCCAATCTCTTACAATTTGAGAGGTTTAATCTTATCAATGATGCGAGAGTGTGGAAATTGTCAGAAAGCTTAGCTAAATTAGAGCATCCTGATAAATTTACATTCTCCAAGCAACCAAGCTGACCAAAAAAATGGGGAAGTTTGGTTAAACTGCAGCATCCAGACAAATACAGCTCTTTTAAATCTCCAAGGCAATGGAAGTCGCCGCACAATTTCTCTAATTTATCGCATTTGGATAAATCTAAATATTGCAAACTTTTTAGTTTACCAAAAAAATCCGGAAGTTTGATTAAACTGCGGCATCCGGACAAATACAACTTTTTTAAGGCTCCAAGGCAATGGAAGTCGCCGCACAATTCCTCTAGTTTATCACAGCCAGATAAATTTAAAATTTGCAAACTTTTCAGTTTACTAAAGCCTTGAGGCAGCATAGAGAAGCTCCTGCATCGTCTCATGTCTAATTCTCTCAACAACTCCAGACAATGAAAATCATTGCACAGCTCTTCAATGCTTTCACATCCTTTTAAAATCAATTCCTCTAAACCAGTGAGCTTACTGAACTGGGTAGGGATCCTCTTTAAGCTGGAATAATGTGCAAATGAAATTCTTTTCATCCCTGAAAGCCAGGAGGTTTCTTCTGGTAGTTCTGTCAAGCTTGAGCATCTCTGGAAAGACATATCAGACATCAATAGAGAGGTCACCCCTCCCAGGCTGTGGGGAAGACTTTTAAGCTTATGACAAAAACTAAAATCTATCTCCCTTAAGCATGGCAAATTTCCTAGACGTTCTGGAAGCTTGACCAGCCCAGAGCAACTCCTCAAATTTAGATACTGTAATGAAGTAAGTTTCTCAAAATTGCTCGGAAGCTCTTTTAAACTCTTGCAATAGTGTAAGTTGAGAAACTGTAAGGAAGAAAGGTTCACAAAATCCGTTGGAAGCTCCTGCAAATTGCTACACTGGGACAAACTAAGAAAAGCAAGGGCCTTCAGTTTCCCAAATCCCACTGGTAACTGCTTCAATCTTTCACACCAATCCAAGTATAACTCTTCTAATAACAGGAGCTGCCCAAGCGATTCTGGTAATTCCATAAGATTATGACAATCTGACAGTTGTAGCTTCCTTAGATGACACAAGTTGACTAAATTTGAGATCCCTGTACCAAGAAATGCCCTTAAAGTAAACCTCCACAGTTTATTAGAATAACCGAGTTCTGAGATTTCGTTTGAATTCCAGCTATTAAGGGGATTTGCAACATTGACCACTTTTAAAGCCAACAGATCCTGCAATTATAATTAGTTATTTGAAAATAAAACATTAAGACGTGTTTCTATCAAGACAAAAAAACAAAGGATTTGGAGGAATACCCATAGACGGAAATAAAAACACCACCGTTGAAAAAAGAAAATAAAGTACATTAATTGCAAAATTAGAGTTAACAAAATCGTCTTGGCGAAATAACTACTTGCCTTCAGCCCACTCAACTTTATGTTGTTCTCCAACTTTATGTAAGTTAATTTAGAGAGCTTTGATATATCCATTGGCAGATTAGACACTCCAGCGGCTTGAAGAAATCTTAGCTCATTAAAGCTTTTACTGCATTTTCCTTTCACAAGAGTCCATTTTCCCACAGCAAATACTCTTAGAGACCCACTCATTGCATCTAGCACCTCTGCGGGTACATGAATTGGACCTCGAAATTGTGTCAACCACACTCCTTTTATTTGAGGAAGAAGCTGTTGACATTCAAAACAAATTCAGTGAGGCGACCTAAAGTTTACAAAAACTAATTCCTTCATTTATAAATATTTAGTTTTTCGTACCTTATCATTCTGCATGGCTTTAATCGACTCTTCGAGAGTTCTGAAGCGGTTGTTTTTTGATTTATTACGGCCAACACTCAGAAGGAGATCATGGATAGATATCGCCCATTCCATTTCTATCTTCCCAACAATGTATGCAACTTCCTCCCAGTCCCACTTCCCACCATAGAAGAAGGAGCATATGTCAAGAAAAGCATCTTGAGCACTTGTTTCAAGCTGATATATGCAAACATAATTCTTCTTTCATCGAATCTATCCTCCTTATCGCCACTGAAAGGCTCTCTATTTTCCATCCATTTAAGTACTCTTTCATAAGCTTCATCATCATTCCTCCTTCTACGGAGAAAGCCACCCACGACTTCCAAAATGAGTGGACAGCTGCTGCATCTCTGGGCGATCACCTTTATCTCAGGTCTTTTCGGAGGGAGTTTGTGTCTCTTTCTGGATCTCTTCTTCTGTTTAAAATTTGAATGGCTGCGTCAAGGGGAAGAGGCTCTATTGGATAAATTTCATATTTGACCCTGCAATACACCATTACATCTGAGATTTTTGTTTTCCTAGCGGTTAGAAGCAACCTTAGTTTCTTAGGATTTGTTATCTCTCTGGGTAGAAGCTCTTGAAGAGGTTTTGCGAACAAGGCGTTATCGATGTACAAAAATATGGATTCTTTTTCCATAATTTCTTTCAACCTCTGCCGTCCATTTTCCGAATCTCTTACTGCTTCTTTCTTACCAGTCAAATCTTCTAGAATAAAGGACTGCATTTCTTTCACGTTGGGATTTTCTTCCAAGTTTTGGATGAGAGTAATCTTTCAATATTTCCAACCATTGAGTTTGTCTCTCAGTGAATCATATACTGCATCTGCTAATGTTGTCTTACCGGATCCACCGATTCCATGTACAATCACTGCTACAGAAGGCGTATCATTTTGCCATTGGAGGAGTTCAACAACTTCATCTATCTGCTGTCGTATGCCAACTGCGAGATATTTTTAAAAAGCAAGAAATCTATTATGAAATAGTGCCAAGAATGCAACTAAAACGAAACGGCTCATTATTCACTAAGTGGATGTACTTTACCTGAATATTTGACAGAGGGAATATGTGGCTGGTTGGAGATAGGAGTATCCTCCAAAATAGATAAGCTTTGGGTGCTTATCGATAAGTTTAGGACGCCCATATTTGTATTAAGACTCGAATACATCTCGTCCACTTTTGACCGAATTGCTATTAGGTCATCTCTATCTTTCGAAGCATTGAAAAACCTATACATTAACATTTATAAAAATGAATAAATAATATAATATTTGTCACAATAATATAAAGATTTATGGTTTACACTCACACCAAGCAATACGTAATTACTTCTAGTTGATAAAAAAAATGATATTATTTTAAGTTATATATCTAAGTATTTTGAGATTGAATTACATAAAAAAGTTATTTATGAATATTATTTTTTTCAAAAAAAAAATCATGATATATTATATTATGAAAGTTCAATTTTTTAAATTAAAAAACATATCAAATTCTTTGGAAATAAATGAATATAGTTAAAATTAATTAATAAAATAATAGAGGTAAATGAATATGATTAAATATATAAGTTAATAATTTGATAGATGAATTTCTACTTTTTATTAATAATAATTGTGATTAAGAGATTAGAATAAATATTTTATATAAGTTCTTATATAGTATATATATCTACAATGTGTATGAACATATAGGTTAATTAAAGATCTTGCATATGGAATACCTTCCTAATAAGCATGTATTAATAATGTAGATTTTTTATAGAAATATATGATATATAATGAGATACTTATATATGTTAACCCTTGCAAAACAAAATAGAGACATAAATTAATGAGGATGGAAATATGACTAAGTTGCATCACATCATAGTCCAACCATTTGTATATTTTGAATCTTCCACTCTCAAGATAGACTCCTCAAAAAATCAACCATTTCCCTATCATCTCGTGTACCAAATACATTAAGTTGCATGACTCAAATCTTTTATTATAGATAGTGCTAGATCATTAATTCATATTGTGTGGTTATGAAACTACTCATCCTAAATCATATGCACCTAGAAATTACATCAACTTATTGGTGTGTATTTAAATAGTTTGCATAAAAAAGGAAGTCTTATTATCACCATAAAAGTCAAAAAATATTTAGTCTACTATAATATAGGCCCCATTATTCCTTTCACCACCACTCCTTGTTCAACATGTACTAAAGACAAGCAAATTTCAAGTGACCATAAAAATCTATGATGCATTTATAGCTAAAGGATCAAATTGAATGCCCAAAAATTTCCAAACTAGACCCAATCTTGCATCAATTTAATCATATTATTAATTCTCTATAAAAAAATTATTCAATTTTTAAATCTATAATTTCAATCATCAATCACAATAAAACACATAATTTTCATATATAAATAAATTAAAATTGAAAAAAAATTAACACCTCTGCCCCAATCTAAGTTATCATTAAATTTGAGTCTTAGCCCTATCAGTTTAAATTTAAGTGTCTCTATGTTTGATTAATTACATTAAAACTAAATTAAAATAGGGCCTAATTTAGTTATAACTTTTTTTTTTTTTTTGTTGCTACAGGGGTATCTCCATGACCCAACCTAGCGTCTGATGGGCGAACTGAGGTGAGACTAATTCCCTGTAGGTGGGTATGACATCTCACAAGTTGGTCCATTGGTTAAGCCTGAGAGCGAGACTTGAACCCGAAACTTATGGGGAGCAAACCCATGGGCCAAGCCAACTCTACTACCCATGCAAGCATTTTAGTTATAAATTATTTTATTTCCCTATAATTTGATTATTATAGTTATATTTATCAATGAGGTTTGACTAGAATATCTCATTTAAGACATCTTGGTGTTTGGCATATATATCCATGCATTTGTGAATATTTAAGTTATATTAGAATAGTACCATGTATTAAATCTATGTGTTTTGATCAGCTAGGGGTTGGACCCATCTCAAATGAATTTATGTATGAATCCAAAGCTAGGAACTCTCTAGACATATCCATGGTATAACTCTAGCATCAC
This sequence comes from Sequoia sempervirens, assembly GCA_007258455.2. NCBI lineage: Eukaryota > Viridiplantae > Streptophyta > Pinopsida > Cupressales > Cupressaceae > Sequoia > Sequoia sempervirens. The sequence goes on along the minus strand of VDFB02274714.1, from coordinate 34,235,430 downwards.
ATGTGTGTTATAGGTATTGCTCATATTCTAAGTGTTAACAAAATGTACTTGGAATAACCTTCATGCCTAAGGCATAAACTAGATGTGATAGACACAAATACTAACCATGAAAACCTTAAAAATTCTATATAAATTTTCCTTTCATAAGCACTTTTTAAGTTTTGAATGCTTTGAAAAATTGTATTCTAAAATTCTATTGTATATAATTAAAGTAATATTTTTTTTGAAAAAATCACCAAAACTTTGGTTATATAATGATAAAATGAGTAGATGAAGAAAAATCAACCTATCTATAAGTAGATTTGAAACAAATTCTCTTTCAGTCAACACTATTGGACAAATGACACTGATTTCTATAACAAAATGAAAAAGGAGATTGAAATAAAGGAAGGTGTTATCATCTTTGCACTCCATTGGTTGTTGGGAGATGAATATATGAGAACAACGCATAGATACAATGCCAACACTAATTTTTTATCAATATCCATGGCTAATTTATTAGACATAATGAAGAGAAATAAATTAACATGCAAATGGAAAATGAATTAATCAAGCAATAGTTTTTGGGTGGTCTAAGTGATGTGCTTTTGGAGGTTGTCAATGGTGAATGATTCCCCCCTTTAAATAAAAATTTGGTGGTGTATAATGCATAGATCATGAGGTCATGACAACTATTTGTAACTCTCTTTTTTTTAAGTTGCAATGCACCCATATTATTAGGGGTAAACGCTTTTGATCGAAGCTATGAAGCAGGAAAAAGAAACCACAAGAAACAACCAAACCCGTGAGCACAATGGCCCAGTGAAGGCATAAGGCCTACGGGCACTTTGGCCAAGCGAGGGTTTGAACCCTGGTGGCCGTCACTACAACCAATCAATTTGACCACCAAACCATTCCCTTATCAGAAGATAACTATTTGTAACTATTGCCAGGAATGAGAAGAAATAGATTAATTTAGGAAAGATGAAAGCTATGAAAGGATACAATTTTTCTAAGATAAATAATTGGAATTGATGGTTGAAAGGAAATCTATTGGCACATTACATCAAAGGATAATGAATATAATTCAAAAGAATTTCAAAAATGGGTTTGATTTTGCTAATAGAATTTTTGTTAGGGATTTGTCTCCTTTTCTATGCCATATCCAATAATGTATGTAGTTTTGATCCCTTTTTATTTTCATGCCCTCGAGAATAAATTTGATAGAATGCAAATGGAGTTACACTTATGATAGGGAAACATTTCTATTATAAATATGATAAATAATGATTAAAATATTAAATATTTTTCTATAAATAAGTTGAGAGAAACGGGTCCCTCTCCAATTAACTTTCAAATAAAAGTTTACAACAAAACAAAAATATAGCTTTTGTAACAAACTTTCAACCAAACAAAACTCATTTTACACCTTCAGACTGAAATCATCACAATGTCTTTAACTAACTCTCCCTCACTTGGGAATGGGCCATCATCTTATATTGATCCTTCCTTTTCTTAATTCAAGATTTTTCTTTTCTATTGAACTATTGTCTATATTTCTCAATTTATATCTAGAGCATCATCCATATGTTGCTTCAACAACTCTACTAAATTATCGAAAGGAAATATTTCTAGTTTGTTGTCAAACTCTGCCAATTTCATAAGAAGATTATTGAATTCGTTACATCTATGTTAATGAATAAAGCATTCAGTGAGTTCTTCTACCTCTTTTTTAAAATATTAATAACAAAACACTAGGGTAAAACTGATATGAAAGAAATTCCAATCAACAAAAGAGTTGTTAAAAATGCTTTTCGCACCTTTTAACCCTTTTAGTTTTCTTCTGCGAACAACATAGGATGGCTTCCTGCACTATCAAAGCAATAGACTCGTTTATTTGGGTCAGCATCTCATCTTTTGCGCCAGGAATTCCCTTGAGTTTCCGGACTAGTTTTGCCAATCCATTCATAGAGTTAAGAAGGTCTAAACATTCTATCTTGTTTTTCTTAATAGTGTCCACTCCGTTTAGAACCGCAGCTACCAGCAACAGACAGAGGCCGGCCCAGTGCACACTTCCAGCTGCCTGTAACACATTAGTGTTTGTTTCCAGAATTTTCCGATATCTGCTCAACCCATGTCGTACAGCATTCAAAACATGGACATTACAATACAAAAATTAAGTGATTTCCTGAACTAAACTTGTCATGTCAGGAACAAATCATTTAATCTAGTGTTCGCAAGAGATCTGGGTAAATAATTACGTATATATAAAAGCCACAATATAAATGTGAACACTTAGTACAATTTTCTTTTTAAGAAAGAGCGGAGGCCAGAGAAAATTGATATCATATTTAGTATATGCAGAATGGTTTTTGAAAATAATCACCTCTTTGGCGAGTTTGTTGACGTTTTCTGAAACGCCTTCTGCGATTTTTTCGGATTCGGATGAAGAGGGTAGCCGATCTACTATTGACTTTTCACTTTTCCAGGTTTTACCCTGTAAACAAAAAAAGATTGTCAATAATTGGAGTTTGCTATGTTCAATAACAAAACAAGGAGTTTTAAAAAAAATGCAAAATGGGTGGGATTTATACCTGATTAGCTTTGCAAAGGGCCAAAAACCTGTCAATATTGGCGATCAATTGATCAAGATCAAAGTCTAGCCCGTCCTGTTTAGTATTGATAATCTGGTCAATGAGTTGAGAAATGGGAAGAGAGCACTGAGCAGATGACTGTTTGGAAGCCATGTTAAATGCTTGCAAAAGGAAAGAGAAATGAAAATAAGTGCGGGACAATCACAGAGCAATTTGCCGGTAATAAAAGTTTGGGAGAGCTAACTGTTGGATAATCGAGAGTAGCTGAGTAGTTTATAAGTTGCTAAATGAACTACGAGTGAAGCTGCTTTGAATCTTCCGCAAGAAATACTGGAATATCTCGCGTTTCCTCCCGGGTTCATGGAAAGTTCAGTGAATGGAAGCGCGTTAATAGGAGCCCACCATCTTTTTGGTACAATAGATATCTTCCGTGTAGATCTCACTTAAAACAATTCCCCAAATGAAGTCGACTTCGTTGAAGTTTCAAGAAGAGTATTTGAGAAGGAAGTTCTCTTTTCTGTCTATTTATGCTGTTTGTTAGCCACAAATATCTAGCACAGGGAATATTTGATTTTAACCATTTTATATAGAGTTTTTTCATCCTTTTAATCTGGGATTCTATAACATAACGCATGCCGTATTTTGTTTGAAGGTTCCCATTTAGCACGACAGCCTTATAAATATCTTACAATTAGTACAAACATTGCCTTCACTTTCAATCTTGCCTGGCAACCAGAAATGACAGAGGAAGGACATTTCACATGGTCCATTGGAAAAACCTATGAAAGAAGAAAATGAAAAAATGTCGAATCTCTTCCTGACATTGTTGAAGTTAGTCTGGTCAACGTGTCCAAGCCGGCCACCCAATTCGGTGCTGCAATACGCATTGTCCGATTTGACAGTCGTTTAACCCTAATTTTTTGTCCCACTGACACCTAGTTGACATCAAATATCAATTCCCAATACCTTCAAGGTTACGGCCAAACTGATAGCGAAATGTCCTTTCTGATAGCAATATCAGGATTCAATTATGTACTTTTAAGAGTCAAATGTATTGGCTCATATTTCATAAGTAGTGGTTCACAAGAACTCATCTCTCCTGATAATGAATGGTCCACTTAGCACTCATTGCATCTAGGTGATGCTCAAGGGGTGAAGCACTGGGTCTTCCCGGGAGGTCACCCATCCCAATACTACTCCATCTCAAGCGCGCTTAACCACATAGTTTTCTCCAAGGTTAAGCCCACTTAACTTGCAACCCCATTTGCAAAACCTTCAACAAGTGTTGTGCCTCATAAGCCATTCATTATAGAGCCCCTTTAGGTCATCAATTGATAAGTAGGAGGTATTTTCCATAGCGTGTCAAATTATGATATCCACAGCGTGTCAAATTATGATATTGCTATCAGGATTCATTGACCCATATTTCATGAGTAGTGGTTCACAAGAACCCATCTCTCATGATAATGAATGGTCCACTTAACACTCATTGCATCTAGATAATGCTCACAAGGGTGAATCCTACACGGTTGAATCCTGATAGCAATATCATAATTTGACACACTATGGAAAACACCTCCTACTTATCAAAATACCCTTTACTCATTACTTGGGAGAAGAGCAAGGAAAAACTATTGAGAGCGAGAAAATCAGGGTATGTAGAGTTTTGGCACCTCATTTCACAGCTTACTCTTTGCCGAGTTATACACCTACAGGTTTGGGAAAGTGCAATGCCAGTCTTCTTTACTGCTGAGGACTTGCCAAACGCCATGATCAAGTCTGTCTCTAGGAAAATTGAAGAAATAACAAATATCAATTTGTACATTATATGGGATAATGTATATTGAAGTTTTGGCAATGGACATATGGTTTTTAGTTAGTTGTAGCAATGATTTTGTTGGAGAAACCTATGCATACTAATTATTTTTCTTTCCCCAGATGCCAATGCCATTATGCAGAGCTTTGGTTCTGTACACAACAGAAGATGTTACCAATTCAGGAAGGCACCTCATTGCTGACTAATGTTTCCTATTTAACAGGATTTTGTTTTTTCACAAACAAAATCTAGAGAATCAGAAGTCAAACATCCTTTCGTTCAGTTACATGCAATTTTGATTACTTTGCACCTTGATGGAGTTTGGGATGGGATTATTTTCAGTTGTTTTCCTGCAATTTCATGCCATGATATGTTTTTCGTTTGTTCTTTAACCTTCAATGATTTTCTTTGATTTGAGAGGGTTGCATAATCCATTAACGAACTTGTTAGATATGGGGTTGTTATAGTTGGAGAAGTGTATCGTTTGATCTTGGACAAAGGCAAGTCAAATGCTTTACCACTTTGTTTGTTTTGATCGCTTAGAAAGCCCTCTACTACATCGACCATTCAGGAAACAATACAAATAAATCTTAGGTTAGTAGTTTAGTATGTACCAATAGTTGTGAGGGTACTTGTTATAGTTTGATTTATCAATAAAATATATTTTCATTATTGTATGAATATAAAAATATCAATAAATATTTTTAAAAGTACCAATCATAATTTAATGTGTAAATCTACTCACCATCTCATAAGAAATACAAATACTAGTAGTCAAAATCTCGTTTCACATAGGCCCTAAGTCAATCTTATTTATTGCTAATAAAAATTATATACTAAAATATCATGTAGTTGTCCCCACATTTAATAGTTTTACCTCATGCAATCTTGAAACTCTTTCCTCCAAAGATATACTATACTGTTGTTATATTAATTACATATTTGATAATTTAAAATACACACAAGTGTACAACTTTTCATCCTAAATCAAATAGAAAAAGATGCAATGCATAACTTCTAGTCTAAATACACACAAATGTCAAATTTTTGTCTTCCAATTAATGTGGAGTTGATGACCATTTTGGAGACTTGCACCACGAAATACTAAAGTACTTGCAAAGAAAAAAGAAGCTATAAGGCTCATCATTTGATGCATAAATTATATTAATAGATTTCAAATATAAAATTTAATTATTAAAACTCAACTTTTAAAATGAACTTATTTTCTTTTGAATTTTCATATTCGAACCTAAAACCTCATGGAGGCCTTCAAATTGACAAATATATTTGAACCTATAACCTCATGAAATCACATATTCAATAGTGGTAGCTCTAGCAGCTCTAGGGTGATATTTTAACACTCAAACTATTATATTAGGGAGGAGTTTGATGTCCTAAAAAATTTGGTCACAATTTATTTTTGAGATATTCAACACAATCAAACATATCACTAAGAGTTTAAACAAGGAGGGTTCAAGGCTGGAAATAGTCATTTGTATGGATCTCAAAATGAGAATTCAACCAATAAATGTTTATGATCAATGAAAAAACTTATTTTCCTTTCTTGTTGTAGCACCGACTACAAGTTCTAGACAAGGAGATACTAACATCGAGCTATTGAAGACCTCATAAATATAGTTTATACCCAAGGAAGGTAGAGTTTTCTTCATGATCATGATATTATTCTTTCTATTAAAAAAATAAAATTTAAATAGATATTGCAATTTTAGATTTAGAAAAAGTAGAGATTCTTATTTTTATTGCTCCACGGTAATATTTAGTAATTTAGAAATTTTGGCCTAGATTGGGGGCTTTTATAAGTTCATTTGGATGGATAACATGACTAAGACTTAGATAACTAGAAATTTAAGATATCTAGGGTTACTTTCCCTTTTTGAGTAGCTCTTCCTTGAAATTAATATAGTTTTTAGTTTATTTTAAAAATAAGCTCATGCTACTCCTTATGCACAAAAGGCACTTGCATTTAGCAGATTATGATATCTCAAGTGGACAAGATTGGAATCATAGTAAATAATAGGTGGATGGTTAAAGATCAATTATGAAATTTGCATCGAACCTACTTATGAAGTGGTCTAATTGCAAAAAAAAAAATTGTACTAGGTCAATTATTATATTCAAGATTTAGGATCCATTGCCTTTGGGCATCTTGGGCCACTTTATTTTTCACATGTCTTTTCTTTTTAGTTAGATTTATTCCTTATCAAATACAAGTCAATATGACACATGCTTGGAGAGAAACATGAAGAGTGAACTTGAATCAATAATTCTTAAGTGTTTGAGCATGACCATTTGAGGGATAGGTTTTTATTTCAACTTAAAGGGCCCTCTACAATGTAACTGTTATCTCTCAAAACTGCACCCATGCTAAGTTGCAAAACTTAGCATTTTGGAGTTTAACATGGGAACATTTATAGGCCTGTGGGTTGCCTAAACTTGGAATGGACCTCCAAATAAGGCTAGCTCCTAAATGGTAATCAACTAAACTAAACTAATGACTTGCAGAGGAAAAGGGTAAGAAAGAAAACATAAACTAAAAATAAACCCTGAGGTGATGCACTAAAACATTAACTTGACCTGCAAACAACTTGCATACACAATTCAATTAAATGAAAAAAGCTCAGCTCGCACAACTCAATTTCATATGTTTCTTGCATAAGTATTTCATAAGAAGACTTTAATGCCAAACACTTAAAAGGAAAGATATTTTTCACAACTACAAGCATTTGCATTTTAACATGACTTATGACCTGCAACATACATATCTTTCTGCAAAAAGGTGCTAACATTGAGATATAAATTACAAGAATTAGGGAAAAGCTTCACAAGTAATCTCATCAATCAAACACTTGCACATAGTAGAACAGAAAAATTGAGAAGGAAAAATACTTAATTTATTTTCAAGGCATTCATTGTCATACATGTTAGAAGAGCTGCAAAACATTGCATTTTCTACCAAGGACTCAAAAAATCATAAAGTATAGAAAGAGAAAGCAAGAACAAAGTGTAAAATGAGTTTTAAACCAAGTGACTATATCCCAAAATCCCTCCAAAAATCCACCAAAAAAGGATCTAGAAACTCCTATTTGTCAAATTCCTCCAAAAAGCCCAAAAAGTAGCAACCAAAACTCCCCCAAAAGAGCTCCAATATGTTGAAAAGGTCAAGTTTGACCTAGTGTATCATAAAGGCATAGGAATTTGATGCCTAAATGCTCTCATTCCCTCCAAAAAGGTGATGAATCACTCCTATATTCTCTCCCCTGGTCAACCAACTGCAACAACTAACTCCAAGATGCTTGCAAGACATGAAGACTCAACAAAACTCGTAAAAGCACTTACAAGGTATGGTATTCCATTTTGTATTTAAAATAGCAATTTGATTTAACGATTTATAACAATATCATTCAAATCAAATGCTTTACATGTTGGAACAAATGCAAAATTACAAAGGTCTTAATTCGACCATGTGAGGAAAATAAATGCAGTAGTGTCTAAATCCTAAGCCATGGACTCCTATATATTAGCACAAATGAGGGAACATGGAAACTTGCCAAGGAACAAATAATACCACAGGCACACATTAGTTGTTTGCAAATATTTAAAAGATAGGCAAAAATGTCATCAACATAAACTTAGGGTAGGGAACCCTAATGACAAAACCGATGCAAACACAAGAGATTGCATTTCATTTTTACACCTTTCTGGAGCTTTCCACCCATGGCCTAGGGTTTGAGCAAAGCTTTCATGGAGGATTTGAACACACAGTGAGATTTTTCCAACAAATTTGTGTGCAAAAACAACATACAGAAACTCGGGTAAGCCTTTGGTGAAGGCATTTTATCATTTTTATTCCATTCTATAGAAAATTTGCTCAAACTCGAGCCTTTGCATGAGAAACAAAATGAACAATCTGTTATATGTATTCCTCTGTGATTTTTATGCATTTTATTTTGTGTTTTGCCTGGCATCTCATGGTATTTTAATGGAAACTCAATCTTTCCTCTATACATTACTTTTTGTTTGCAAACACAGAGTATTGTTTGCTTTTATGGTTGTGGCCATACATATTGCAGGTGTTTGTTCTTTTTTGCATTTCTCCCTGACATAATGGAGGAAAAACCCCATCTCTAGGAATGATTTCATGCCCACCACTCCATCTGTGCATTATGAATCTCTTTCTTCAAGGCCTCAGCCTCCACATTTCCTTTCAATTGATTATGAAATAAAAATAAGCATCTTTGTTTTTTTCACTATGATAATCACCTTTACTATGATAAGATCATACAAGATCATAATATGAATGAGACCTCATGAGAAGGAGGATGACAAAAAAGAGCTATCTCAGTCAATGGTTCCACAAGTAAATGTTACCCCGTGAAGGAAGAAAAAGATTTGCTAAATGATTCAAACCCTTGCACAGTACGCATATAATTCAAATATTTTCTACACAGGTCTTTTCTATTCCTTCTTGAAAATTACCCCTCCTCATAACTTGCAAGTGTAATTTGTTTGTTTTCCTTGCTGGTAATGGTTGTTCCCATTCTAAGTGACTTTTGTGAGCTTTATCCAAGCTTGGACTGTAGCCATAGCTTTGCATTTTGAACAGCAATATGGAAACATAAAACCCTCTATTTGCTTTCATTTGAATAGGCAAGGCCTTTGGAAAACTAAACTGCCATCAATATCTTTGCTATAGGGCATCTATTGAACATTGTTATGCTATTATTGATTGTGTCCTCTTATAGGATTTATGGCCATCGTATTTGTCATATCCTACTATTACTCATGATGGTTGATTGTGCTTGCATCCACCTACATTCTTGTGAACTTACTAACTATTTATGATAATCTCCAACTCTCATAACCCTTCATAGTATTTTTAAGTACTTGTCACTTTCATACTATTTGCCACCATTTTTGAATGTTGACCTAAGTTTAAAAGTGATGAAACACGATGAATATTTTTTTATCATGTATGACTTCATGCACTTTTAGCTAAATGCTTGCTCAATGATCATTCCAGGTAGTTGTATAGTTTCCATGTGAACTCTCGAGCAATGCAAACTATCCTCATAAAGCATAATGCATTATTTCTTGCGCACTATTTTTGCATTATTACTTTATCACTGTAGCATAGCTTTTTCCAAACTTTGTGAATAAAACAAAATGCTATTTCTTTTTCTATTGTAATACCTCCATGACACTTGTTGATGGGTGTTTTTACACACTTTCTCAACATAGGTAATGCGTATGTGTACTACCTCTCTTGAAAGGAAATCTCCAACTGCAAGCTGCTGAAAATCTCCCCAAGGTCTCTCAGGTGTCAAGTCATGACTTGCATGGAACTCCTCAATTGATTTTGATGTGATTTTGCTAGTAATCACAGGGCGGACTTACATAGCTGGATGCGAAGTGGATCATAAAATCTGAAGTTTCCAAGATGGGAATTGAAATGCACTTTACTGTAGGTTCAAACAGCAATCTAAAACTTCAATGTTTTCTTCAAGTTTAGCTTTACAATGTGCAATGAACCTTATCACGAATTGTTTCTAAAAAAAAGGAAAAGAGCAGGGAAAAGGGAAGGTTCCTAGATCTACAACTAACTATGAACAATGCTCATGGAGGTTCTGCTATGGACAGCTCCCTTCAAATAGGATTCCATTTAACCAAGAAATATACAGTATCATGAAATCTATGCTATCTTCAAAGGTCTGCAAATATTTTACCATTCATCCACCATTTACATGCATGGATAAAGATAAAGATTTAAAAATCAGCTTTATATTTCATCCCAGGCTAACTTTGCAAGGCCATTTACCAGCAGCAAACAGCAAAAGTATGGGTTGGAAGGCATCAACACAGTAGAAATTTCCTCAATCACAGAACAGCATGACTAAAATCTATCAAAGCAATAACACAACTAACTAAAATAGCAATGGGAATCTAACTAAAGCATCTAACAATGGAGATTGAATCATGAAACATGTGGAGAAATCAGAAAATACACCAAGTCAATATATTTTCATTATAAATTTCAATAGCATGCCTTTACAACAATTCAACCCTCTTGAAAAAGAGAGGAGCCCCCTATTTATAGTGCCCAAAAGGTAGAATGAATGGCCAAGATTCAATCTCATTGTGTGGCCAAGATCCACTTTAAACTAGGGTTTCACCTACCCCCAATTTTTGCAATTTAAAATACAGTTTTGTCCATATCCCTATTTTGTCATCTAGCAACAACACTGTAGCATTTTGTCTTTTGCTAACTGCTCTTTTGTTGTAGCTATTCCTTTGGGAGCTCTTCATTGACAATAGGGCTACCCTCCTGCTTCTTCAAAGCTACATATTCCATGAATTTCAAAATGACTAGCTGGAGCTTGTCCACCTCAATAATCTCAAACCGCAGCATTTGGTAACTCCATTCTTTTGCATTATCCTCAAGCTTCTTCTATTCTTCATCATTTTTTACGCCTTGGTCCTTGAACAGCTCCAATTGGGTGAAGGCATGAGCGGCGAAACTTATGAATTCCATTATTATTTCATTAGGCATCCTGTCCTCCATCTTCTTATGAAAATAAGGCTTTATCTTTTCTGGATCCATCTGTACTGCAGGCATATCATACTCTGTCATCAACTTCAGATATCGGGCACAGTCCACTCTAATTTCTTTGACCCATTCAATGTCTGGATCCACCCTATCCTGTATTTTCTCCAACCTCTCCTTTCTGTTATTAAAATCCTACCTCCATATGTCCATCAGCCAGTGGTCATCACTTTTGAATGCGAGCTCCTTTACCCATGTGGCCTTTGGTAACTGGAGGATGGCCTCAATATTTGGATAGGTGGAATCATATGTTGCAGGGAAATCGATGTAGAACTTCCTCGTGCTCTCTAGAGATTGTTGCAAATCCCAAAACTTGTTGGCTATCTGAACAACCCAGCCGATAACCATGTTTCCGATGTGCAGGACATGTCAGAACCAGCCCTCTGTAGTCTTATCCAAGTTCTTTCTCTTCTCTAATTTGTCAATTTTCTCTTTGGACAGCAATTGGGGTGGAGCCGTGGATGTGGTGGGTGTGTCATCCATTGAAGACCATTGTTGGATGTAATCTATTAAGGCTGCCACCTATGCTTTAAGTTCGTCCTTCGAGACCTTGTCTTTTTTTATCTGGTGCACCACCGTAGCTACTAATTATTCAAGATTCCCCACCTTCTGCTCTCTGGTAGCGGTCCCCAAGTTGATGGTGGAAATTTTATAGCTTACCCCAGCCTGGCCTACCACGGGTGTTGCTATCTACACGATTCAGGACCCGAAAGCATCCATTGTTATTTTGGATCTAACTTTAGGCCTTTTCTCTTTTCTAGTTGAGATTTGTGCTTGAGCTAGGATATACTCTAGCCTTGCTCTCGGGTCCTTAGGAGCGGGAGTTTTCTTCTCAAGCTGCCTTTCCAGCCACTCGGGCACAGCAGACTCTCCTGATGGTGGCTCTTGATTGCCTTCGCCTTTCCCCGTTTGGACCTTCATTTGGGCACCTTTCATTTTGGTGTTGTCTCCCTCCTCCTCATCAAAGTCTTGGGTGAATGTGAGGCATTTGACGAGAGGTTTAGTAATCAACTGCCTGCAGGGGCTTCCTTTTGTTTCAATTTCCTTTTCTCTTATTTCTTCAATCTGTTTGTCCTTATGCATGTGTCCTTCGGGCTGGTTTTCCTCAATATCTTCTTCCTTCCTAGGAAGTGGTACAATTTGCAACTGCCTTTCCCCTGTAGAGATTTCCATCTCCTTCGTTGCCCTGTTGCCCTTATGCTCTTCTCTAGGAGGTGACCCTTATGCTCCCTCCTCATCCCTGCTCTCGGAAGAGCCTATCTCTTTTTCTTCGCGAACCACCATGTCAATCGTTTGGTGTTCATATTCGAGGTGCTCATGATATTCATAGGCCTCCTCTACAATTGGCTTCGAGGCTTCTTATTCCCGTCTCTCCCACTCTTTGGAAATTAACATTGTGGCCTCCATCGCTAGTGGTCCCATCGAAGGTTGTGAAGGCCTAGTAGTAGCAAGGACCTGTGCTAAGGCAACCTGAAGGGTGGGGTCCATAAGGATTTGGGAGAGCTTAGAAGGGAGACTCTGCATGTGCTTCGAGAAAGCTTCGGGCAATTCGGGAGCGAGTATTGATTTTTTCATTGTAGCTGTGATAGGTCGAATGTAAGCGTTAGAAAATGAGCAGCAAACTAAAGAGCGCAAATAAACACCAAAACAACCTACACCTCAAGATTAGCCTAAGTTGGAATCAACACAAGATAAAAAGCAACAAATGGAACATTATACCTTGTCTCGAATCAATCCTTTGGTTGGCCCTTCGATCTTTGATGTGTATGCTCCTTGGATGGCACAAGATGCAAGCTAAATGATGTTGTGAGGATGAGTGCAAATGGATGAAAACATGAAAATGGATAAGTGTAGATTGAGAAATAAAATTGCAAGAGTTTGGCTAGCAAAATGATCTCCCCTAAAATGAGAGAAAAGAGAGGGTATTTATAGGAATTTTGAGAATTCCTACAAGAAATGGACGGTTGAGATTGATTCCAACATGGCCAAGATGTAGAGCTATGGTGAGTTGAGAACTCACAAGCCCTCACATCTTGACATGTGGCAAGGGGAGAGGCTTAAGAAAGATGAGGTGGACATGGGGTGTAAGAGAAGTACATGACATGGAGGGGGGTACAAAGTACTTTGGGATTGGACAAGATCTCCTCATAAAGGAGGTACTTGTCCCCATGTGGGTGAGAGGACATGTGAGGAATTAAAAATTCCTCAAATATTCTCATGGGGAGATGGGAAAGAATAAAGAATAAAGAGAGGACATGTGGGAAGGAGTGAAGGAATTAAAAATTCCTTTTGAGTGCATAAGTGGAGATTCCTTGTCAAAAGAAAAGCTTTTAATAAGGTTGACCAAGGACACATGTCATAAAGGACATGGGGAAGAGAAAAGGAATTTAATATTCCTTGAAAGATGAGAGTGGAATTAAAAATTCCTCAAAGGACTTTGGGAAGACAAAAGGAATTAAAAATTCCTTGGGGGATGGGAAGAGTTGACTAAAGGGGGTGATTAGACAAGTTGATGAGGGGTTAGAGGAAAGTTAGGTGGCTAAGAGAGATTAGAGGCCAACTTGCAAAAGTTGGAGGATGTGACACATCTTAATCAATGATTAGGCATGTGCACACCTTAATGATGAGATTAGAAGATGGATTAAGATAAGATAAAAAATGATGGAGGATGTGATGTGAAGGGAATTAAATAAATAACATATTTATTTAATTCACTTGATGAAAAGAGGATTAAAGAGATAAGGTATTATTGATTAAATACCTTAGGGATTTGGCAGAATTAAAGATATTAATTAAATAATAGCAGTATTACTTAATTAACGAAACTAAGACGAAAGGGGATGAATTTGGATAAATTAAGTGTCCAAATTTAGATGTCTATAGTAGCTAATGGGAGTGATATGGTAGGTGACATGGTAGTGGAGGAAAGAGGAGTAGTCGCGATAGAGGAAGAGTCTATCACTATTACAGGACCAGCTAGAGGCGAAGGGGCAAGATGAACTGATATATCCACTACCAGTGGGGACGTGGCGACCATGGCTAGGGAGACAGGTAATGGGGCAGTAGAGGCAAGGGGGGCCGGAAAAGGCTCCAGCTAATCTATCCTTTGTTCTTCACCCTCTTGGATTACGAGCTGCTCCATGGTGCCCCCTATTCGCCTGGGCCTTTTGGAAGGTGAGCCTCCTAACTCGTTTCTTGTGTATTCCTTGGAACCCATAGGCTACTCTGTTTATGCTTCTTTCCTCTTCTTTAATCTGGTTACCGGAGGAGACTTGGATGTCTCACCCATTGAAACAGTAGTGGCAACATCCTCGATGGCATTGTGCTCACTTTTGAGTCCTTCATATGTTAGGACTACTCCATATTGCTTTAGCTGGGTGGCTTGCCTTTTAATCCATTCTTCAGTTCAGGCCACAATGGGTTTAGTTATGATGTCAAGGTCATCGACCTCCTGCTCACCCTAATCAATTACGAGTAGTGGTAAGTTGGAGACTACATTATACCGGGGATCCACAATGGTGCCTTCATCTTCCTCAACCCGATCCAGTATAGGGAATAGTTGCAACTTTCTTATGAAGTACATAGTCATCCTCATGTAGTGCCTGGTTCGCACCTCTTTGTCATCCTAGCAGTTTGCCTAAAAATCCTCAACATGATGCAAGTGGGTGTACTCCGGTCCCAGCACTTTTCTCACGTGCCCATATGGGTCCACCCATGGGCAAGCAGTATGCAGTTGGAAGTGGTATTCTGCCAATTCCTTTTCTGAGTTCCCAGCACACTGGGAAGTTTGCAATTTATACATGCCATGACCGAAGGTCAAGGGATAAGAGATTCTTGCCATGTGCTTGCTGCTGAGGATGGTGTGTACATGCTACAGCTGCCGAGAGAGTTCTAGTATTATAATCCTGTTATTGGGGTACCGAGGCAGCTTATTCGGCCTTTCAGTGAAACCCTGGGCGCAAATATAGGTGAGTTTGGGGAATTGAATAAATAAGAAGGCATACTATTTCAGGCACACTCGTGCACTATGAGATACCCTCCTCTCAAAATCCCCTCCAAGTAATTAGATGATGAAACCAACAAAGGCATTGTTCACCCTACAATACTCTTTCTTAAAGTTTCTATATTGGAGCTGGGGATATCGGTCATAGACTTTCAATCTTCGGCCTGGCTCCTCATCGGGCACCAAGAACAACCCGTTGTACTGCTAGAGTAAACCAGATAGGAGGTCATGTAAAACCCTAAGCTCTTCTTTACATTCATAAACTGCTCATGAAAGCAATTGTTGATGATGCCTCCCCAATAAAACATGGTCTTTTTGGTGACATCATGGTGGCCACAGATGATCTGTTCAACAAATTATACCATCCATTCTTAAAAAAATGCAGCAGAAGGGAGGCCCATCACCCGGCTAAGTAGGGTCACTAAGTCGTGGTAGTCTTCATGGAAATTGCTACAAAAGAGTTCCTGGGGAACCTTCGTAGCGCTGCCTCTTCTTTCCTTGATCTAGAATTGGTTTATTAGCCTTTTGCAACCCATCGAGTCTGCATCCCAAGTCGCCTTTCCTTCATTCATTGTGGGCACCTCCATTTCATCAAAGGTGGGAATGTGGAATGTTTTCGTTATTCCCTGAGCTGACATATTAGCGAGGATATTCCCGTCTCTATCCATGATTGTTCTTGTCTCAGGTCGTTAGGCTTGTCGGCAGGCCATGACCAGCTCAAGGGCAATGAGAGATGGGGGGAAGCCCGCAGCCTCTGCAATCCCACTCTTCCTAATCAATCTAGCATTGTCAGTCTTTGGATGAATTTTGACCCTTCGTTTGAATTCATCAATATCGACATGGCCAATATTGGTGTCCGTGATTTCTTTCCAGTCAGTAACAATCTTTGATCGCAGAGGTTCTCCCTGGAACTGGAATTTCATTTGGTCTTTATCCTCCTTCCTACGAGGAACCTTGCCTGATTTCTTTCCTTTGTCCCTCTCTACAGTTCTTCCCGAGGGTCCTGCTCCTAATTCCATATATCCTACAGACATGGACACAATGAGTATGATCATTCATAGAAGGCAGTAACATTAGCCAAAATCCCCTTAGATAAACCCAATTCAGATACCGCATGAAGCTAAATCCTTTCTTTTTAGGTGTCGTTAACCATTTTCTTAAGGGATATTGATGATTTGAAAGGCTCGTGTTGAAGAGGGCCGAATTTGAGCATGTGGGTTGGCATTAGTTTTCAAATTTGAGGTCATTTAGGCCACCTGTGGGGCTCCCGAAGATTCGGGTCTAAAAAACCGTCTGTCGTTTGTTGTTTCCAACAGCCCTGGGAAACGGAGTGTTAGGGTCGGAACTCCAGGATCTGGGACCTGGAAGGCCAAAGGTCGGTTGTCGATTTAGGCCCAGAGGGGTGGAAGGTCGCTCTGAATGTGTTGTTTGGAAATGGAAATTCGGACACGGAACCTCAGATGGAGCGGCCCGGAGGAGCGTTAGGACGACAGCTATCTTTGTTAAGTTATGGAGGAAATCGGTCGATCGGACCCCGAGGTCCAGAAAGGCATGGTGGTTTGGGCGCTTGCTCCCCAGACAATGGCAGAGGGAACCCCAACGGACAGGCCCTGGAATCATATAGGCTGGTTGTTGCGCACAGAGTCTCTGTCGAGGGCGGACCCGAGAACAAATTCCGTTGGGGGCGAACCCGGGACGGAAAGTGCGGCCGGAAGTCCGGGAGCTGGGGCCCAGGGTTCAGGAAGGTGAGAGCCTTCCACTGTCATGGAACAGTGGACTCTTGGTAGAAGTCTGAAATGAGAAACCCGAAGGGTCGGGCCCGAAAGGTGTGAACGCCCTGTGCGAAGAACAGCGGCGACGGTGTGGAGTTTTGGATCGGACACAAGGGATCGACTTGAAAGTTCGTTGGGATTTGGAAAGGTGGGTTTACGAGGCTCACTGTGGTCTATCGATTGAATATATTTTAAACCTATTTTGTTCATGATTTCAATATGCAAAATTATGAAAACATCTTGGTGCAATGAATGGAAAACCTACCTCAGAAGCCTGTAGTTGAAAGATGATGCGTGACCAACACCAGGAGGTCCAACGATGATCTCGGGGGGTGAGCAGCAACAAGGGGCACAAAGATTTCTTCCAGCAAGTGCTATGATCCCCTCTACAGTCCTAACAAATGAAAATGATGGGTTGGGGCCTAATACTTATACCCTATTTTGCAATTAATGGCCTCATTTAATACCCATACGGTTGGTCGAGAGTTGGTGAATTTGAAATCAAGCGGTGAAGGGAGGACTGGGGTCCAAGGTCAGGAAGGACGAAGCAAAAACACTGCTCAAGAATGCCTCTCATACCGACGGCAAGAAGGGACCCGGAGTCTGGATGGCAAAGTGTCAGCGGGGTCAGACTCGGGACGGGAGGAAACTTTGAAATGATTCATGCAAGCAAGGGCAGCAGGAAGTCCTA
This sequence comes from Sequoia sempervirens, assembly GCA_007258455.2. NCBI lineage: Eukaryota > Viridiplantae > Streptophyta > Pinopsida > Cupressales > Cupressaceae > Sequoia > Sequoia sempervirens. The sequence goes on along the minus strand of VDFB02274714.1, from coordinate 34,217,953 downwards.
GACCCAGGTCCGCGGATGGGGGCAAGACTAGGGTGGGAACCGGGATGAAACCGGCGCGGGCGGAAAACCACCAGGGCCAGAACCGGGGTGGGAAGGGAACCCAGAAAAGTTCATGCAGCCAGAACGGGCGAAGGTCCGATCCCAGTCCAGACCAGCAACCTTGCCGAAAGCGAGGGCAGAACTGGGAGCGGAGCGTAACTAGGACCGAAGTAAACAGTCTAGAACCACCCTAAGTCTGGTCCCGAGCCCAGCAGAAACCAAAGGGCGAACGCAGGAACCCGACGGACGCAGATTTGGAGCGGAGGAGGAACCAGAAAACTTTGTTAAGTAACTTGGGCTAGCGTAGGTCCGGCCCCAGGACCGGCAGATAGCTAGCAGTGAAAAACTTGCCAAGGAAAGCTTGAAAGTTCCCCTAACCTGGCCAAAGTGAAGTGGACAAAACATGGTTAATTTAAGATGGGACTTTGGGGTATGCTAACCATCAGGGACACCAAAATGGAACACGCAAAATGAGGCGGTGACAAAAATGACCCAGCAAGGTGAAAGAAAAGAGGGTCCCTATTCCAAATGAGGCATGTGTGCTAAGGGCACAACACAACCCAAGGCCCCTTATGGAAGCATGGCATTTGATGAAGAGTTTAATAGATTGTGGACATTTGAGGCACACACGAATTCCAACATGAGCACTGACAAGGATGATGACTTTGATGAGGAGTTCAAAGAGCATATGGAGAAAGGAAAGGAGAAAGAATCAGAAGTGTCATTGGCCTTCACTCAGTAAAAGAGAAAGGCAACGAAGCATCCTAGCTGGGTTGTTTCAAATGTACAGCTAAACGTATCAAGAGCTTCACAGATGCTCACCTAGACCACCGCAAGGACAAGAATGACCCAATAATAGTCAAAAACCGTAGAGGTGAAGGACACCCTACTTTCCAAATGACAACGCATAGAAGCAATTGTTGGGGAAGGTTCGCAAACACCTGCAACAAGCTAGGAACCACAATCATCCAATCAGCAAGTAACATTCTCTCCCTATTCTCTTACTTCGCAATCTCTGGTGTCCCCTGCTATCTTTGTGGCGCCCATCACTACAAGTGTTGGCACTTCCTTCTCTGTCTCTACCACAATGGTCATGGGAGGTTTCTCCCAGTTCTCTCATAAGAGGTCATTTATCTTGACGCCTTTGCAAACCCTTACACCATCCACCTCTACCCAATCTACTCTCGCCTCTCTACGAGAATGGTCGCCATTGACACCCCTCCTGCTACAACTATATCGAGCACAACCTAATTCACCCAGTAGTTGGAGTCCGCCATGAGCCCACAATCCACAACAGTTGATGAGTCCTCTCACTGGTTCACAAATTGGGTTTTGGCATGTCCCTCATTTATCCCCGTTTACAGTCGATCTCCCTAAGAAGAAAGCACCCGGAACCACTACTCTCACATTCCCTTTCACCCTACCTCCTGGTGCACCTTTTGCAAGTGGGCTAGTTTAGTCGTCGTCCCAATTTATGGCACAGGGTGATGTTACAAAAGAAGCACAAGCTTTGAGGATCCAAAAGCGAAAGGCCAAGGATGACAAGAAGTTGAAAAATCCAAAAGTGTATACTGTTTACAATGAAACTTAGAATGTGATCCATTTTGCAACCATACATCTGAACATCATCAAACCACAAGAGGAGATGTGTCCTAACAATTACAACATGTTCACCATGGGACTCAATTTCAGCATAGCCTGACCACAAGACAAAGTTGAGCTCATGGAAGAAACGCAACGGGTGGTGACCATGGACCTCCTGAAGTCTGGTCGCCAATTAAAGAAGAAAGAAGAGCTAGAACTTGTGAAAGATAGGGTCAAGTTCCTACAAATGAAAGAAAAAGTGATGGAAGCACAAGTTGCGCACATATTGCGCAAGTAGTAGAGGTGGAGAAAAACAAACTCCATGAGGAATTTGCAAAGTTCCTATCCGTTGACCCCTCCCTACTCGACATGTTGTGGAAGACGAACCAGGACTATCAAAACTGGTTAACTCTAGCGGAATAGGCAGTGAAACAAAAGTGTGAGTAATTTGAACAACAACATGCTCAATTCAAGCAACAAATGCAAGAGAAGGATGCAAACTTTGGGAGCCAAAAGGCCCAATTGGAAAAGGAGCTCCAAGAGGCGAAGTCTTCCCTTGAATTGGAGTTAGCAAACAAAAGTTGGGTCAAGGAGAACTAGTCCAAAGAACTAAGAAACATCAAAAAACAACTAGCATCTGCAAACAGGAGAGTTGCAGAAATGACAAAGGATGTCAGCTCGAAAGATGTGGAGATTACCCTTCTAAGGAGCATTCCCTAGGCCCCTGCTACCCAACCGGGCCTCATTCCAATGGCTTAGTACCTATATTTTTTGTACTGGGAAAAGGTCAAGGCCTTCTACCTGACACTACAACTGACACTCCAACATATGTCAGAGGTGACAAAATTGAGCAGGGAGGTTCGCAGAGCAATTGAGCAGTGTTACAAGATTTTCACCCATGGCTCAATTAGGTAGAGCCCATTGATAGAAAGAAGAAAGAAAATGGTACATTTTCTATTCTCTTTACATTGCATTCATATATACAAATGAAATAACTTGAGAGATTATAGAAACACAAATCATTGCATTTATATAGATGCATGAAACATAAGAAGATTTTGCAAATTTCTTCTGAAAAGTTATTTTAGTGAATAGAAATATTCATTTAACTCACACAAGTCGTGAATTTAACTGTTGCTTGCGTATTCAATGCAAATCAAAATTAACATGTACATGAATAAGTAAATGAATATAAAAGAATGTGTGTAGGGAGGATAACTAGTCATTGCCTGAGAATGACTAGTTTCTATCAGTCTTTTGTTTGGCTGTTGCATGAGTTGTCCTAGTCTGTTCCTAGCTCCTTAAGACTCATGTTTCCTACAATAAATCAAAGCAATATGTTAGATCAATTTGCTCTAAGCAATGAAAATTTACACACCATACATGTTCATTTACCTATACACGTATAAATTGATCTTAGTCTACATTAAACAAACATTCAAATCCCAAATATACTAGAGAAAACATTGAAGCCATCGAAATAGCACATCAAAATATACATATTTTCTAACTTGTTTGCTTCATGTGCAGCTACAGGTGCAATCATATTTTTAATTCAAGATGAGTGGTGGAAATGTGGCTCCCACAAGGGTTGAGCCCAAATCATATGCACAACCTTTTAGGTTCTTGGTGCATTCAAAACATATTACCATGTTAGGGACCTTATTAATAACAATTTTTGAGATGTAAACACCAAGTACAATATGCAGTGACAGTCATCCAAAGGGGCTATGGTGTTGAACAATGCATAGTGTATACAAAGTGTGATAGGGCAAATTGTTTTTATGAGAAAAGTGCATTGATGCAATAGGAGATGTCATTATGACCTTGCATACAAAAGGACTCTGCATTTTTTATCACAGAGTATTGTAGCTAGGATTGTCAAAATTTGTACAAGGATTGATGACTATGCAATTAAGAATAGTTTTAGTCTAAGTGTCGGTGCCTGAGTAGTAGACATTGTGTGAAGCCATTTTGATTTATTTAGAAGCATCAATGAGATAGTAATGGTGAAGTGAACAACAACAAATGAAAAATGTAATGGAGGTATGTTTTATGCTTTTTCTTCCACATAATGCTTCTATTTCTAAGTCTAGATATATGCATCAATAGTATTGTTGAGTGAGAGACCAGGAATAGTTTGCAAAAAAAATGATGATATATCATGTAAAAGAATAGTGTTTCAAAGATAAGGATGGGCACTACCTTTTTCAACCACCTTGCTAGGTAGGCCAAGTGATATCAAAGAATGGAGTCATATTTTGGCAATATTAAATTCATCTATGAACTGAAATAGTGACAAAGTCTATAAGCATCAGGAAGATGGAATGCTATTATCAAATATTTATGCACAAAATGGTTATTCAAAACCATACATTCATAGAGAAATGAGAAAAGTCTTGTCAAAATCTAGGGGACAACATATAAATGAAGCTTGTGAAAAAACCCTCAGATTTTGAATAACACATCAAAATGCAGGTTAGTAATGACCCAGAACAGCCACAGCCATTTGGAGTTTTAATACTGTAGACGCATAAAATGTATTGATTGACGTTGAACATCTAATCCTGATCACTAACACCATTTCATCCTAAATCATCCCTCGGTCTAACCATTTTATCGAATATCTTTATTTGATTAAATTCATTTATTTTCCTCTCTTAATTAAATAAATCATGTATTTCTCTTTTGTTAATTAAATCAATCAATTTGATCTAATTATCCCTATTTAATTAAATAATTAATTTTGTTTAATTAAATCTCTAAGGTTTATCTATTAAATTAAGTAAGTTAAAACCTTATTTAATTTAATCTACCTTCAACCCCTTAGTTAAATAAATCAAAAACCTTTATTTAATTAAGTCTTTAAATCATATTCTTCTCATATTTAATTTAAATCAATCCATAAATTTAAGTCAAATATGTCACATCATTTAATCCTTCATTAAATTAATTAACCTTGATTAATTTAATCTCTTCTCATGTCCCATCCTCCATCTTTTGCCACTTGCACATGAAAATAGAGTTATCTGATTTATTAAATCTCTATTTATCTTCAACATGGCATAAAGGAGGAATATTCTTCAAGTTTTAAATTCAAATCTAAGTGGACTTTGTCCTTCCAACAAAGCACTCACTCCCTCTTACAAGTCCTTTTTCATTGAGCCAAGTGGCCATTACTCCATTTGACTCTCCCTCCACCTTGTCATTAATATAATTTCAAAATTCAAATATTGGCTTTTATTGGCACATTCATCAAAACTTGCACATCCTCCATCCACTCACATTTGGACAAATGGCATCATGTCATTGGTTTTTCTTTTATCCCACATTCATCCTATCTTTCAATCTTCAACTCTTTCTTTCTATAAATAAAGAGCTCATCCTTCATTTTGATCATCCACAACTTGAGTAAACTTACTATACTCAAATCTTTAGCAATATTCATCCATATCATTGAGTTTATAGCTAGATTATGTGGATTTTTATCTTGGAGCACTCATCACTCTTCATCAAAGTGGATCAACTTTCATCATCAATTCACCATTGCATCATTGGAGTTGGGAAAGGGCCAATTTTCACATCAAATTGGCACCAATTCCCTCAAGAGATTAAGAGTTTGCTTTTCTTTAGAATAGGATTTCATATGTTTTAAGTTTGGTTGGGTTCTTCATTTCATTTCCTCTTTCTTTTTCAATTTAAATGAATTTCTTGAGGGATCTATATTCTAACTTGTATTGACCTTATTAATGTGTTGTTTATTGTGTTCTTGTAGGTTTAGGATCTAGGTTCACATTTTGGCGCTAGAAGGAGGGAAATCTCATTTTCTAATCGTGTTTTTCTTTGTCTATAGGAAAAATTCGTTGCTGGGATCTCAACGTCACTGTTTAGCACTGTTGGTTCTCTAGCATTGCTATATAGAACCGTTGAAAACTCCAAATTGCGACGCCTCTATCTTCCCACCCAAAATTTTGAATTTTAAACTGCACCGCTGAACCTATCTGACCCACAGGAATCTTTCAAAAATACAAACTGCACCATTGGCCAAAAGGGCGATGCCTTCATGCTCATTGGCCTGGTTGCAGAGCGATGCTGACTAGCAAGCGGCACTATACATCACCGTTGGTGGAATCAAACTGTGACACCTTCGTGTATTGCACCACTGGAGGGGAGTAGAAAGTGAAATTTTATTTGTAGCACATGCTTTCTTTCAAATTATGGTTCTTTTGTTTGTTTTCTACCCTTTTGACTTCTATTTCTATAGAATCTAACTGACATTCTTGAAGGTTGGATCGATCAAAGATAAAAAGGGAAGAGAAGCATGATGATGTCATTTCATAAAAACAAGTGTTTTAAAACACTCGTGTTCGTTTAACACTCTTATAGGATTCATTATTCCTCTTAAGGATAAATTTGTTATCTCTCTATGCTTAGGACTTACTAATTTCATTTTGGGCTTTAAAAAGAACCTTTTAAATTCTTGTTACAAAAGGCTTAAAAAGAACATTAGGACTCAAATTTACTAGAGTTTTTTTTGGACTTAATAATCGAACAAAGCAAATTGTCACACTTACTTTGGTGTTTTAAAACAAATTCACTTTTGCTTTGCGGACTTAAAATGAACAAGTGTTTTCATTATTTTGCAATTACTTACACAAAGTAATATCATCAAAAGATGTATGCACTTCTCTCATGCCTCACGGCGATCTTGAGAATCAAAAGGATTTTGGTGACATTAAGTTGCATAAATAATTGCCCATACACACTTCAATTTGGGTTTTAAATTAAACCAAAAATTGTGCGAGTGTGAGTAAATATATTGCATGTCTTCTCCCTTTGTTTTTAAACGAAGGTGGATTGAACTATGAATACATTTACTCACTTTTGTCTATCTTAGAGGGCCTGCCTTGGGGAAAAAGTACTCACCCAAGGGAATGACTCAACCGGTAAAACTCTGAACCCGAGAGTATTTCCAACCGGAATATAAATGTGGGTAGTAGAATAAATGCCAGTATCATGCGGTTGGCTCCAATGAGAAGGGAAACAATGGTCTCTCACCATGTTGGGTCAACTCCGATGAACAGAAAGTTTGAATTAAAACCCTTATTATAGAAAGGCCAAAATCCCTATCTATTTGTTGGTGCAAGAATGCTCATTTTGAAGCCGCCCCACACTTTTACGATCTTTAGTAGAAATGGAAAGCATGCCATGGGATTTTCATGGGTGTTAATGCTTGGCTACCTTGTATAAGTGAGTGTTGTGGAGGGGAGTCAGTGGGTTTGAGCATCTAACCATTCGCTAAAGATAAGCGTAACTGGACTTGTCCAAGTGGGGACTTAACAAATATTGTCTTTCATATCCATAAGGTTGTGCTTATTCTCGGTTACAAAATTCTTTGCTTGCTCAAAAAAATTTGGAAAAAAGCATTTAACATCATCATCAAAATTTTGAACCCTTTAGGAGGCAAATACAAATTGACCAAATTCATGTGTTATTGCTTTCCCTTGGGATTTTTTCCTTAGAGGCTTCTAAACACTTGGATTTACATCTCAATTTTCCCACTAAAGTTAAACAATAGGTAACCCTTGCCTTGACTTCATCAAAACTCCACATAACATACTTTGTGGGATTCGAAGAAATTAAGACATCAGACATCTAGTTTGAAAATCTAATCAAAAGAAGCGTTTGTGGTAAAACAAAATCACTAAGCAAAGATAAAAAAATTGGCTCACACATGTGTTAATTTCTCATGATTTCCAAGAAATTCAAAATCCCAAAATGAAGGTCCTTGAGTCAAAGTTCAAAATTTATGAGTCACACTCAAAAAGTCATCAAGAAATACATTAGGAAGTGCAATCAAAAGCAACACATCAAAATAAGAAAAAAATTCACAAGATTCTATAGACTCGTTCCTTTGAACAATCTGGAAATGTATGCTCAATTTGAACTTATTGGTTGAGAGGTCCTTAGGATTATTGTATGTTCTTCAATACCGAGGTCTAGTTAACAAGTGTCTTTTTAGATACACCCTAGGATCAAAATCGAAACCTTCATCCATCTTTGAACATCGATACCAAAATCATCTCATCATCAACTCTTTGAAAATCTTGAAAAAATATTTCATGTTAAAACTTTAGGCAAATCATTTGAAATCAATCCAAAATCACCTTGTTTGATTGAATGTGTGTAGATGCATCCTTCTTCACATATTTTGATCAAATTATCAAACCTTGTGAACAAATTCATCCCTTGATAAGCATCCAACATCTTGGGATTTAGGAGTTCATTATCAATATCATCTTGTTTGGATAGGAGTGTTTAGATTAATCCTTCTTCTCACACCTAGACAAATTAGCATCTTGTGAACGATTTAACTCTAGGACAACATCCAACCTCTTAGATTTTATGATTCCACCAAAATCCGAATCTGAAACAAATCAATCCTAAATCAAGTCCTAAAGTTTAAACATACCCTTCAAGATTTTCTCAAGAGTTCCAAACATCAATCAAAAAATCCATTTTATATATGTACCGTTATCATCCTTTGATCTTGGAATCATCCTAAATTTTCTCTTTTGTGCCTAAAGTTAGATCAATCCAAAGAATTAGAGATTCATCTCCTATATTCTTCAAAATTGATCCCTATTTTATGGTGCAAACTAGGTCTCAACACAAGAGGAACATGGAATCCAACAAAGAAACATCCACTACAAGTGACCTAAGTCAAACAAATTCTAAAACAAATCTCATTGAGTCAAGTAATCCTTTAATCAACTTTCCTGCATCATCACAAAACCCTCAAGAGGAGGTAGAGGATCATACCAATAATCCCTTTAGAATGTCACATGAGTAAATCACTGAAATGATTCAAAATCCGGAGAACCATAAGATTATCAATATCATGATGAGACTCAACCCTTCACTATACATGCTCAAATTAGCAAAACAAGGGGCTAAACTCCCTTCTAATTTCGATGTGAGCTCTATAGTGGAATCATCTTTAGAGGTCATTCCTCCAATTTCATCCACACTCCCCATCTCATCTACACCCCCATCCCAAAGCATCACTCAAAACATTCTGTAAATCACATCTATTGCTCCAACTCAACCTAGTGTTAATAAGGGAAGTACATTTCTCAATGCCATTCAAACACACCCCCTTATCAATAATCAAGACTTGGATGCAAACACCATTTTGGAACAAAAAAAACCCCAAAATCCATTACATAAGTATGCCCCTCTCAATTTCCATTATCCTAATGATCCATCATCATCATCCTTTCACGCGACACCCCAAACCTCTCTCCCCATAACCTCACAAGGAGAAGGTGACATATTTGGACCAAGGGGCATTTTTGACACTATGTCATTTCCTCAAGAGATCACATCTCTTACATTTTCACCACTTCCACCATTACCATCATCATCCACACCCCTCCTTGTCTTAGGGCTTCCCCCTTTATCAAATATCAGTCAAAATCAAACCAACATCCTAAACATCAATCAAAACATCACGCCAAACTCTAAAAAATTGTCATCGATATCGCAACAATAGATGACAACTACACAAGAAATCACCACATCATCAACCACCCCCTAACATCTCAAAGCATGGTCTCTCAAGGACCAACCACATCGATCGCACCATGCACCACTCAAACCCTAAACACGACAACACCTCTCACCACCCCCACAAGCACCATTGTGAATCCACCACCACCAAGCTCCAACATATCAAGCCAATACCGCATGGCATTGCAAGCCGCTCAAAAAATTTCCTATCAAAATTCATTTTTGCAAGTACAAAAACAACAAGCCACACAACTAGCTACTCAACAAGTCACACAACTAGTTGCACAACAAGCTGCTCAAGCCATGCAATCTACTCAAGTTGCCCAAGCTGCATTACAAGCACAACAAGTTTCCCAAGCCCAAATCTTATTGCAAAAACATCAAGCCACACAAGCTCAAGCATACACTCAAGCTCAAGCCCAATATCAAGCACAACAAGCACAAGCACAAGCATAGTATCTTGCACATCAACACGCAGTGCAACAACAAGCATATCAGCAAACGCTAAAGCAATATCAAGAACAACAAGAAGCAGCCCAATTAGTAGCTCAACAACAAGCGTTGTTAGTACAACAACAACAGCAGGCTCAACAATAGGCAATCCTGGCACAGCAACAACAAGACCAACAACAAGCATTGTTGATACAGCAACAAGTACAAGCATACATGGCTCAACAAAATGTGCAAATACCACCGATCAACACATCAAATCCAACCATCACACCCACAAGCGAACCACCTCAAAGCACTTGCATCCCACCTCCCAACCCACAAAAAGATGTCGCAACACAAATCAAATTACTCTCACAACAAGTGCTTGACCTTCAATCAAGGTGAATCACAAAAACATCCAGCAACTTGTGTCCTTATCCATTTGACAAGAGCCTTGTGATGAAACCATTCCTGAAGGTATTTGAGATCCCCAAGTTTGAAAAGTACCATGGAATGAGAAACCCTGAAGATCGCATTAGGGAATTCCAGGTTAATTGCATGGAAGTCGTGTATGACGATACCTATCTGATGCGGCTATTCCCTAGGAGTTTGGTTGGCCATGCTATTGAATGGTTCTCTCACCTACCTACAGGAATCAAGACATTTGAAGAAATCATAGATGCATTCATCAAAAACTATGCATGCAATATCACCATGGATGTTAGTCTTGAAGAACTATCAACTTTGAAACAAGGACAGAATTAATCATTCGCTTCATTCCTACAACGATGGCAATTCAAGGCCAATCGGAGCAAATGAGTCATGCTTGAGGAACAAAAAGTGTGCACTATCATATCCAACCTTGATGGCCTCTTGGCATTCCATCTCAAGGTCCAAGGGATCACCACGTACGACTAGTTGATTTCCAAGGCACTCAGCATCGAACAAGCCCTTATGACACAACTTGGAGGATCAACTGCATATCCTAAACAATAGAATAATCGCCCACCCACCAATTACAATGACAAACTTCACACATGGGAAAGAAACAAAAGTATTACCAACAATGGTGTCATTGATGCCAAAGTTGCCATTAGTGCCCTTCGACAAAACACACCGCACCACAACAAATCCAAAACCATCATCAAGCAAACACAACAACCAAGCAACCAAGCAATCAATAACGTCAATGACCAAAGAGGACCGCCCCAATGAAACAAGAACTTCACCAAATGGAAGTACACTACTCTTGGGGAACCACTCGAAGTCATCATGAAGAAATTATTAAACGAAAACCTCATCAAGATTCCCACCTATGAGAACTACCAAGAACCAGGTATGAGAGAACCAACTTTGAGTTCTTCAAAGATTATATTCCTCTATTCATAATTTTTAAGGGTTGTGTGTGGAGGAGGTTATCACTACCAAGAAGGGAGGAGAACTTTCCTTGTATTCATTATTCTTATTTATTTTACACTTGCATTTACAAATACACATACATATGCATTTACTGTTTTCATTTATTTCTCATGTAGTTTAATAGTTTGATTGATTTCATAGTATATGTGTTGAAGACTTTAGAATTTCAATTACATTAATTTATAGATATGTTGTATCTATAACACTACAAAACCATATGCTCTTTGCATTTACACTTGCATTTAAAAATACACATTTATATACATAGATATAGATTTCTTTAATGATATGTTGCATTTATTGTTCTAGGAGAGCATCCAGTAATTGCATTTACATTTACATTTAAAAATACATATACATACATACATATACATACATACATACATACATACATACATACATACATATATATATGTGTGTGTGTGTATGTATATCATTATATTCAGTGTTTAGAAACAACCCATTAGGTTTGCACATGGATAAAAATTCATAAAATCAGATCTCCCATACATGTTTTTTTGAAACCTAGGCTTGAACCTCTCATTTCACATGCTTTTCTTCACAAAACTATTGAGGACAGCCTATACCTTCTTTATTTCTCATCCTACGCCCTATTCATGCATCCTACAATTACAACAGTATCCATGGGGCCTCTTACACAAGCTACAGTAATCACAAAAAGTGTAAGAGCCCCTTTATATCATGTTTGGACTACAAAACCCTCAAAAATAAGGTAACTCAGATTATGATTTGTTGGTGAGTTGTATGGACAAAATTATTACAACCAGCTCATTCTTGGAGTATTTTGAAAGAGAAGTGAATCAGGTGGAAGTTAAGTACAAACCTTATAGTGTCAAGGTGAATGAGGTGATCAATTTTGATTGGCCAACTGATGAAGAGTACCAAAAATGGGTAAATGTATATTTAACTGAGGAAGAGTGAAAAGGAGTAGGCTACTAATGGTTGAAAAATCAGTTGTTGCAGTTACAACAGATTCCAGTTTTGTTTTTTGGTGACAGTCTAGGCGCGGAATTCTTGAATTTTTTTATTGTT